>CAWTZC010000707.1:2400000-3000000 GCA_963919715.1 Microtus obscurus
GTGACCCTGTCTGACTATGCAAAATGCTTTGTTAGAAAGTTTCATGTCTTTGGTAAAAATTATTAAAGGTTTTATAGGCTGTGAGGTCCAATGTGGCAATTTTCTCATTATTCTACCGCGGGGCTCAGTAAAAACTAATTCATGTTTTCTTTTTAACTATTTAAATCTTTTTTTAAAAAAAATGGGATGGAGCCTATGTGTATCTGAGTGAAGTTGCCTGTAGGGGTCAGAAGAGGGCGTAGGATCCGTTGAAGCTGGTGTTACAGTGGTTATACTCCACCATGTTGGTGTGCTGGACACGAAACTCTGGTTCTCTCTGAGAGAAGTATGCTTTCTTAACCTTTATCTCCAGCCCCCAAGGACGTAGCTCAGGCTGACTTCACACTCATGACCCTCCTGTCTTCACCTCTTCAGCATACACTACCAACATCACCAGCACAGCTGACTGATTATGGTGCTTAGAAGTCATGGTTCAATGATTCTCTTCATTTCTATCTCCACAGAGACTTAAAGGGTTTCTTCTATAGTTTCCCCTCTGGATACTCACCCTGTTCCTTACCGGATAAAGTCACGTTCATCTTTTAAGATCCACTTCCATAATCCCCTTCTTTGAGGTAACAAGTTGTCCTAGTCAGGGAAGGCTCAAGGACGTATCTCAGCGAAGCCGTATTTCTGCATGATGCAATGCTTTCATAATGCCTGCTGACGGCCTGCTTGTAACACAGGGGCCCTTGCTGAAAGAAAATCTGTGTCTCTGTTTGCATGGTTTCTAAGGTAGGAACAAGCAGATGTAGAGGCAGATGCTGGCTCTGATACAGATGTCGAGGCAGATGCTGGCTAACTATACTATTCTACCCACCAGGATATTCTTACCCTCAGGGTTCGTCTGCAGTCATGTAGCCATGCTTAAATGCAATGAGGATGGGGAAGTGTGATCCTGCTGTGTCCTGAAATAGGAAAACTCTGAGGAAAAATGTTAGCACCGAAATCTTCCTTAATACCTGGCTTCTCTTACAGCCCTTTCGCTTCCAGCAGGTTATCTACCACTTCCTATGGTCACACTAAAGACTTTCCATGAACAATAACTAAACTGCTTTCTGTGCCTGCTAGCTTTATGTCAACTTGACATGAGCTATAGTTATCTGAAAGAAGGAAACTCAACTGAGAAACTTCCTTCAGAAGATTTGGCTATAGGAAAGCTGGTAGGACATTTTCTTGATGGGGGAGGATCTAACCCATTGTGGGTGGTCCTAGAGTCTGTAAGAAAGCAGACTGAGAAAGCCATGAGCAGCAAGCCAGTAAGCAGCGCTCTTCCACGACCTCTGCATCAGCTCCTGCCTCCAGTTCCTGTCCTGTTTGAGCTCCTGTCCCGACTTCCTTTGATGGTGAACAGTAATATGGAAGTGTAAGCCAAATAAGTTCTTCCCTCTCCAAGTTGCTTTGGTTATAGAGTTTCACCGCAGCAATAATGATACAAGCTAGGACACCTTCAAAACAGTGTCAGGCTCTCTCTTTCTGAGTCCTAGTTGCCCATGCAGGCTTGAAAGAGGTGCGGAGCTGGTGCCACGATTACTTTCTGCTGTCAAGATTCCTGCTGTAAGTGAGGACATCCATGTTTCCCGAGCATCCCTGGAGACACAGAGAGGCACACAGGAAGTGGTTGGCTGCTTGTGCTCTTTCGTTAAGTTTTGGTGCTTTGTTCTCCTACCAAGGTTATGGGAGTCTTGTTAACTGTGCCTGTCCTCCCAAGACCTCAATTACCCAACAATAATTCTTATTTATAGCTTGACAGCCCTTTAGGACTGAAAAGAGAGTCTAATGTTATTCCACTATGTTTTATTGGGAAATAAATCAAACTACTTTTCTTTCTAGAAAATAAACAGATAAATGAGTTTTCTAGTGACTCAGTATAGCCATTTTTTTTCTGTTTTCTACAAATTAAGATATTAGGATGCCAATAATTATCTTATTGAAAAAACTGAATTTGACTTTTTTCAACTTGAAGGTCCTTTCAGCTGACATCATAGCTAATAAGACACGTACGAGTTCAAACCCCATGTGTAGCATGTTAAATACAGTGACTAAGACAGATAATTTAACTTCCCGGGACTTCCATTTTCTAGACTTTAAGATAGAGGTGATACATATGCTTCAATCATGGAGTTACATTTGAATCAAGATAGTCAGTGCCTTGGGTGAGACAAAGCATTAGGGTCAGAGCTGCTCATAGGTAAGCTGAGGAGGGCATAAAGTTTCAGAGTGCCAAATGCAAGTCTCCGTTAGTAACTATCAGACTCCAAACTAGACTTCAGGTTTTCTGTCTTGGATTCCTGTACTGTTTTTACAACCCCGTAAGCAATTATGTAACAATAGTTTGAACAAAATGAGCATAAACCAATTTTTTGAAAACACTTCTAGAAAGATGGATTCTGCGTTTGCAGTTGTAAGGTATTTTCATCTTCATTGGGAACTACGATAGACAGCAGGTGACACTGCGACCTCCATCCCAAAGACAATATGGTCTTCTGTTGAGTCATCTCGTTATCCTACCACCTGGTGCACAACCCCAGTGTCAGAGCGTGGAGATGCTGAGTTTACATCCCAGAGCAGCTGCTGTCTTCAATCTAGGGTGTAGTGTGGAGGAAACGGCTGCAGCACCACTTGGTAACAGACCTCTGTAAGATACATAAGCAGAGAGGGACTGGATTACTTGATCCCTCTTTTGAGAGCCACACCATGTCCTGTGGATTCCCAATACATGTTAATAGGACTCAGTTTGGTGGATATAGAGCTCCTTAATTTGATGCACTTAAATAGAGTTTCTTACATGGTAAGAAATCCACAATTGATTTTTGTCTTCCCCCTTCTTGGGTTCTCAGCTGTGGTACCTCACCATGCATTTTTCCAGAACACTTATAACCCAGAATGGGGTCCAGTGCACCAGCTGGTTTTGCACCTATGTGTTTGAATTGAATGCATCTTGCTTTTCCTGCTGACATCAGTGGGCATTCGCCTTCCAGTTTCCTTACAGGGTCGTGATACTCTGACCTGATTGCTCCACTCGCTGTAACTGTGTTTCTTCTTTTCTAGATATCGATGAGTGTGCAGCTAAGATGCACTACTGTCATGCCAACACGGTGTGTGTCAACCTGCCGGGATTGTATCGCTGTGACTGCATTCCAGGATACATCCGCGTGGATGACTTCTCTTGTACGGGTGAGCATGAAGACCAGCGGCTGCTTTGCTAAATCACTCTTGCTCTGTGCCATCCTTGTGTCCTCCCGTTATGTCTTCAGGCATAGAGTCCCACAATTTACCTATAGCATCTCCCCCTGCCTCACTTCAATATCATCTTTTGAGAAAGAATAATAAGGAAAGCAATTTTATCTGCATAATTGATTTCCACAGCCAGTGCATTTGTGCCTGCATGTGTGAAATTCATCAATGGGTGTGTGCATTGAAATTGAAGTCCCAGTTGCCTATGGTAACACTGAGGGACCAAGAGATGGTAGTTCTAAAAATAGGAAGTGTCATACTATTCTCTTGCTGTCATAATGAAAAGTTTATTTTTCTACATATAGGAAAATATCAGGAAAGATAATCACTAGATTGAGAAGAGGGGTAGGTGCATTTAGTGGTCAGAGATTGGGCATTGGGAGCCAGTTTAATAATATTTGGTGAATGCTTACTTATTGTCAGTTTTTTGTCTCTTCTTTCTCTCCAAAATACTGGCCAGTCTGCAGTTCCATGGTCAGGGGACCTGCCTCTGTATGAGAGGCACATACTTGTCATGTACCTAGTTCTGTTGTATTTCTTTGTGTATATATGCATGTGTGTGTACATGTTATGTGTCCATATCAATGGTGCATGTATACACCTTCATCAACTTTATGATCTTGAGCGCAGCGTCTTTGAAATTCTACTCCCAGCTCCTATCTTTCTCCCGAGTTTCTAAGTCACACATCCTATCTGTCATCTGAGTCAGGTCCTCCTAATATTTGTACAGCAAAGCTCTTCATGTCCTTCCATCTCTACCGTGTTTTAAAAGCTGGCAACAACTGTTTCATCTGTCCAGTTTTTATAGATAAGCGTCTGAGGGCTGTGCCTGACTCCTTTTCCTCCCTGGGAGGGGGGCTGATTGTACCTCTACTTCAAGTCTTGTCTCAAGTCTTGTTGACTCAGTCTTAACACACTCATGCTGTCCCAGGTCTGTTCATTTCCTTATGTAGCTATACCGTGCAAGCAGAATTGTCTTTCTCTACTATTCCATTAGAAGGCATTCTTCGTGTGTGTGTGTGTGTGTGTGTGTGTGTGTGTGTGTGTGAAGGCCAGAAGGAGCATTGGACCTCCCATTGCCACACCTTGGAGCTGGAGTTAAACGTGTTTGTGAGCTGATTGTCCTGAGTGCTAAGAAGCAAACTCTGGTCCTCTGGAAGAGCAGCAAGCACTCTTGACCACTAAGCCATCTCCCCAGGTCCCCATAGTGTATTTTTATGAACTGAAACTTTACAAATGCACCCAGAACTCTCTAGAATATCTTAGTACACAGAAAATACAATCCGATCTTTATATTTCAACATAGGATGGTTATTTTATCCTTTCTGCCTCTAACTTCATTGGGAAACACTCTCCTCCCACCATTATAGGGTGTTTACCTTCATCTTGTCTTCTCTGCCAATGAGCTTGTTTCTCTGTGAGCTGTCATCCCCTCTTGGATCTTCTTGGGAATATCTTCATCTTGGGTCTGTGCAGGGAGCTTGGTCTTGTTGAAATCTCAGCTTAGAAATGAACCTTCCGCTGAGCAATGTAAATCCTGTGCCTCCCCGCCACCCATCATAACACCTGATTTCATTCCCCTGAGCATGAGAGCATCATATTGGGTATGTTTCTCATATAAATGTTTTTTTTTTTTTTTTTTTTTTTGGCTTTCCCCTTTATCTTGATCACGTACAACACAACATTGCCCGACACGGACAGTGGTGTTCAGCCAGTACTTGCTGAATGAATGAACATATTAAAGTAATAGACCATGGATGACCTTCCCACTTCAGAAACCCTCAGCTGTAAAATCTTGCTCACATCTCACAATTCATGAAGATTAGTAAGTCTAATATATGTGAAAATCGTTACTGCAGCACTTAGACCAGCCAGGAGCGGATATTGTGCTGTAACAGATAGGCCTAAGCACAAGAAATTTCACAATGTCACCCTCACCCCACACTCCTGTTTATCCGTTGCTGATCAACAGGAGAGCTCTGCTTAGCATCGTTTTGGGGTTCAAGTCAATGGGAGAGTCACTGTGATGAAAACTGGAGGAAAGAGAATGGGGGAGGGGGAATGGGGTGTTCCCTGGAGCTATGAAATGCTCCCCTGGGGGTAATACTGATCTCAGCTCACGGATAAACTGGGACTGAAACTGGCCACAAAGGGAAGTGGGAGTTCAGCCCTGTGGTGTCCTCTGGTAGAGAACCAGATATATTTGGTCACCCTGCTAATGGGTGCCGTAAACTGACTGGTACTTGATTCTCAACACAGTTGCTCCTGGCTCCAGAGACTCTCTCTAAGTCGTTCTACTACAGCAGTTGAGGAAGTAATTGGGAAGATGGTTCAGAAAGCAAGTAGGGTATAGTATGCCGATCAGAAGCAGAGGGCTTGCCTAGCCTGTGAGGCCCTGCATTCAAGATTCAGAACTGCAAAATAAAACACATCCTCAAGATTAAGTTTATTGCGTTATGTAATATGAGGGAGGCTCCAGCAGATAGTCATTAGAAAAGGGCCCTTGATTTTCAAGAAAGAGCACTAATTATTCTTATTTTTGCAAGCCAGAGGGAGCTACTGGAATTAACTGGTGTGTTCACATAGGGTGGCTGGATCACTTAGGATGTAATAATGGAACACCTCGGTGGGAGGGGAGAGCCAAGAGACATCCTTTTGGTTCTTATTTCTTCTCTAATCTAATTCAGGGGCCTCTGACAAATACTTTCACAGTAAACCATGTCCCCTGAACACTGGGAGCTCCCTTGCAAGAGGCTAAATATAGTCTTCAAGATGGAACCTGTCTCCACCCAATATTTGACATTTATTTATTGATGAGGCAGATTTCTTCCCTTAGTAGTGACTGGCTGATGTAACAAACAAGATATGTGGTAGATTTCTGCCATAGATACGCATGCGCGCGCACACACACACACACACACACACACACACACACACACACACACACGTCTCATTTCCAGATGAGAATTTACTGGAGAAATTGCCGGGCTTAAATGCATCTGTTGTTATACTAGGAGTTTGCATACCATTTTTGTTATTGACAGTCCTGATTCCCAAGATCACTGTAGTCTCCATCCTGGGTCAGTTACCTACTGTTGCTCTTCACTATTGGTTTTCTAGTGTGTTAAAAACTATATCTGTTTATCTTTCTTTTCTGTGTATTCCATGCAGGGCTCAGACATTGCTCATTAGGCATTTATTTAAGACTGAATGGGGACATCAGTAGACATACTGAAAAATTTCATGCAGCCAATAGTTAGAGAGTCTAAAGTATATATGACAGATTTGGTTATTTGTTCAGCTGATTGGTTGATTCATGCATTCATTACCTGACAAAGTCAATATACAATCACTGTCTGTCGTGAATTAGAAAATATAGTCACCTAGATTAGGGGAAATGGTCCATGGACATACAGAGTTCATGGCTAATGAGGGACCAACTTCACATTGAGAAAGATCTTATTTATTTACCACCACAATACTCCGTTTGTCAAACCAGCCTGTCTTCAGCAGCTAGGAGGGAGTAATGACTCTTGGATGTTAAACGCTGTTTGATCTTTACTCCTTAACAAATATAACAGAAGGGTCCTACACCACCTGCCCAGAATAGCTTCTGCCAACAGTCCTCTCAGAAGCGGGCACCTAGAACAGGAGATGCCATGCTGGTCCTGGAGAAGAGAAGTCAAACAGGAAACACATACCAAAGAGAGTCCATTTGCTTTTATTCATTTTTTTTTCTTGTTGAGATTTGAAAGAAACAAGGGCCTGGGTCTCTGTTAGTACAGCGCACCTCTAACATGAATAGAACCTGGGCCCTGTCCCAAGCACTTGGGTCTCTGTTAGTAGAGCGCTCCCCTGACATGCATAAAACCTGGGGCCCTGTCACAAGCACTATGCAAAACCAGGTTTAGGGGAGCACATTGCTAGTCTCAGCATTTGGGAGGCAGAGGCTAACACCGACCTATTTACCTACCTATTGGGCGACAACACACTCAGAGTTTCACACTGAGACAAGCGATCTAGATCTTGAAAGTGTAGCTCAATCTTTACTCCTGGAGACTCAAGGCTGTCTAACACTATGTATTCTACATAAGTCTCCTCAGCAATTTTCTCGGGCACGTTTGAAGAATGAACTGGAACACATTTGGCTTTTGACACGGGGGAGGTGTTTGCCTTGAAAGTTGTGTCAGTCTGGAGCGCTTTCTCTCCTGTCTGCAGTTCCTTAGTGGCCCCTTTATGAATCTTGAAAGGCTGAGGGAGGTTATTGGGGTATTTAGCTTCGTGTGTCAGAGAGAGACTTTTCTTTCCTGAGTTCTCCTTCCATTTTTGAAATGGTCGACAGATGGATTTGTTGGCTTCTGACTTTCATTTCTCCCCAGGTAAACTCCTCATGCTTTGGCTGGTTGCTAAGATGTTATCATTATAGAGACGCAGGAAGCTTTAAAGAGATTCTTGTGATTTACAGCAGAAGCACGTGGCAGTAGGACAGGTGCTTGACAGGACTGGGCAAACATTTGTGTTTATGCCAAAAACTTCCTATGAGGGTAGGACGTAAAGAGAGAAAGTGAGATAGCAAGCACCCCACGTGACTTTTATTACCTCACTGAAAAGATTTTTCTTTTCTTAATATTGGTGCGGAAAAACCCTTGAAAGAAGCGCATGTTTGAAATATTCTGATGAAGCTTAAAGACTGGTATCAAAATCTATTAAATTAACAGTTAGAATTAAGCACCTTATAATGAAGCAAGGTTTGGCAAGCCCTGAAATGCCTTGTGAGGAACAGTAGGAATTTTAGGACAGTTTTCTAGAATATGTCTCAGTAGAAGGTTGATGATATACCCTGGATTTCCAAATATAAGGTGTTGGTATTTTTCCACGTAGAATCATGTGCCGAGTGAAGCAGAGAGAACGTTCCGCAGCTGGATAGAATGACGCTATGAATTATCCATAGCTGTCAAGGATACGCATGTGCTTGCTTCAGAAGGCTTGCGATTTGTATTGTGAGCTGTCTGTCAGCATGGGGGCAGGTTATTGGAGTGATTACTTGTGTTTTTGATTTAAGAAGAGGTGATGGAATTGTAGTGATGAAATGAGTCAGAAGCCTATAGACATACTTTAGTCTAAAAACATCCTTTATAAAATAGACTCAACACGTTATCCAAAAATAATAAGAGGACATGAAGTAAATGGGAAGGACTTTGGGAGGAGCAGAAGGGAGATGGATAGAACATAAATGTATTGCAAACATGTATGAGAGTTTTAAAGAATTAGCAAATCTGTAAGACTGGAATTCCTATGCAAACTGTAGAGAATGGAATATGTTTATTATGGTGTGAGGAATAATTTATCAAATATTGACTAAGAAAAGTTGCAACAAGACTTACATTTTTGGATATTTAAATACCCACTTAATAGGTCTAATGATTTTGAAAAGATATTTGCTGTTTGTTTTAATTTGTTGGCTTAATATTTGCCTCTTGTTTCCTTTTCTCCATATAAACAGATAAGGGGACTCTTATTGCCCACCACTTCTTCCCAGAGCAGGAATGTGACTCTACCAAAGTCGCATTCCAGTCATAACCAGTTAGGACAGAGATGGCCAACCTTCACCTCAGGTAGACATGCCTGAAACGTTTTAGGAAGAGGGATAATTGTGCCCTGTGCAATTTGGATTTCTTTATGGTTGAGTTTGTAAAGGGACCTTTGCACTTTTGCTGAAGTATCCACGTGTGCCATCAAGGTTGGGGGTCACTGCTTCCGTAGAGAACAGAGGAAGCTGACGTGTGGATAAAAAAGTAAGACTAGATAATTATTTTCTACATCATACTTGAAAAAAGAATTACCTTGAAATGGTGATGGCAGACAAGCAGTTGGGAGGGTAGAGAAAGCAGAAACTCAAACTGTTCTGGGAGAAAAGCCCTGCCTTCCAAGACTGTACTTTCTTTGAAATGGGAAAGACCAGAGAAAGAAGGGCTACACGATGCACCCCTAAGTGAGAAACACTCAGAATCTTGAGCTGGGCCATGGATGCCCTGGTAGGACAAGCTGGGTATCTCCACAATGACTTCTATGTTACTTGTGTAGATTGAATATTCTGTGCCAGCACCTTGGGTATTTGGAGTCCTATAGAGGTGACATGACCCAAGAGAAGTATGGAGTGCCCACAATGACCAGAGCATTGCCACAGAAGCCTTGAGTCTCAGAACCACTCAAGGGGAATTGAAGAAATTATACATCTTTATTGTGTACCTTTATTACTTATTATTATGCACCTGCATTACTTATACACCTTTGGACAGGACATCTCTTATCACAAGTGAACAAAGGCGAAGTCAAAAAAAGGAGCAAAATATATTACAGTCTCTCTTAAGAGGGATTGTGTGGGCAAAAAATTAGTGCAAAGTCTAGTAACTTTGGTTATTTTATTACATCTACATAGGTAATACTGGAAAATTCAGTGTTAATATCATGCTGAGATGAATTCAGTTTGGAAAATGCATGTTGGGGAGGCAATAAGAAAAGGTTTAGTTTGAACTTTTATGATGGAAGTCATTCCGAAGGACGTGGCCACTGTTGGGCTTCTTTGTTGCTTTAAGTGGAGTTCTTTTTCTTCCCAGTCTGTGTTGTGAAGGAGCTGAATCACATGGGCCACTGCGGAGCAACCAGGACAAATGATGGAGCTCACCCCTGGGGCGTTTGTGCACAAACCTATTAAGTACTAGGTTGCCCTTGACCCAAATTCATCATAATGGCTGGTGAATTTTTCTGTGCGTGCTTTTGTTGGAGTTGTTCTTTCAGGATGACAATTAAGCATCGCATAAAGGGGTTTGATTAAGGGTGACCAAGCACTTAAGAATTGTATAGGCTGGGTTACAGACCTACCACATCTGCATCAGGGTCATGCAGTGAGTAGGTGTTTTTCTCTAACAACCCGGCTTCCCATTTTACATTCTTTAATTCCATTCCAAAGATAAGTGTGCGCGCGCCTGCGTGTGTGTGTTGTATGTGTCTGTGTTCATGCGTGTGTGCACACCAAGAGAGAGATAGGGGGACAGATAGATGGAGTCAGATCAGATACAAGGTTTTTCTTAAACATTTTATAAAGTGTAATGAAGTATCTTTTCCTTTCAGGTTCACTGAAAATGTTCACTCCCTATCCCATTGAGTAGGTAAATTCTCACTAGTACCATGATTTGTTTATGTCGCTTGCATACTATGAGAATTTGAGACATTAAATTATCTACCTCTTTATCAGTATCCACATTTCGTTGTCAAACAATTGGAAGGACGCTGTTACCATGGTGTGTGTGAAAAAGAGAGAGAGTTCATGTGATTATAACTGAATAAATCAGAAGCAAAATACAATCAGAACAACAGCCAGTGGCTCAACTGCCTTGCCAGAGATATCCGTTCCAGCCAGTGGGTTGGGAACCGTGGTCCCTGATAAACCTAGGGGAGAGAAACGGAGGGTACAAGAGACACGAGAAATTCTGGCAAGACAGTATTTCTGATAAAACCGCCGTTTATTACATCCTCAGAAGCTGTTATATAGCAAATGGGCAAGAGGGAGGGGGAGGTGTGTCAGGTCTGCTGAAATTCAGGCCTGGAGCCGTCCCTAGCTGATAAGTAAATACCGAGAGTCTGTGCTTGTTGACTAACAAAGGAAAATATTAATATTTTCTAAAAGCCTGGTGCCTGAAGGTCTCACTAGGCTAATGTCCTAGGTCCGGAACTTGCCTGCAAAGGTGAATATCTTAGTTGTGAACTTAAGATGGCTGTAAACAAAATATAGATCTCAAAATACAGGTCTTTGCTTCCAGCACAGAGACATGGCTTCTCAGCAAATTCAGCTGCTCCATTTTATCTTAAGCATACTAATTCTTCTAGATTTTTACTCTGTTTTTCCTTCATGATAGTTTGGAACTTGATCATGTTCTTCTCATAGTTTTAAAGTTATCAAAACCTTTCCAAGCTCAACCACATTCTCAAGCTCATAAAAGAAAGCCCAATTCCTTCCTTCCTGTCCTTTCTTGGGACTCAGAATGTCTTCATCTGAAGCACCACTCCCATAGATTTACTGCAGTACCCTACTGACTAAAAGTAGTTTGTTGTGCCCATTCATGAAATGTATCTTGAAGAAGTGAAGAGAGGTTCTTTGAATAGAATATTTATCCTCTCTGAGCCTAGGGAAAGGAACAGCTTCCTATGTATACTTTGTCAGATTTCTATCAACATTGTGTGTTATGTTGTCAGGGAAGGAGAAAATTTGTGTGTAAGTAGCAAGTATGTGTGTGTGGTGTATCTCTGTATGTGTGAGAGAGAGAGAAAGAGAGAGAGAGAGAGAATGTTCATATGTGTTTCTGTATGTTCGTGAGTATGTGTGTATGTCTGTGTCTGTGTGTGTGTGTGTGTGGAGAGAGAGAGAGAGAGAGAGAGAGAGAGAGAGAGAGAATGTGCATATGTGTTTCTTTATGTTCGTGAGAGTGTGTGTGTAGATCCAAAATTGTATAGGCAACTGGCAACATGTATTAGAGTATATTCAAACTTTGAATACATTTCTGAAGGTTGAAATAATGAAAATAGAAATGTTTTTGAGATGATTGTGACCATCTGTAGATGGACATACAGGGGGTATTATATATTTCTATATAGATCAAAAATAGGCATTTTCATACATTGCTGCAACTTTTCTTGTGGGTCACCTGATGAGCGTGATCAGAAGCACCTTACTCATAGCAGCTCATCTCTGAGAGGTGACCTGTCACAGCTACTGACATAAAGTTTCCTTGTGGCCACTTATTTCATTAATTGTTATTGAGGGAAGAAAAGACTGGAGACGCTGCAGGTATGCAGCAGTAGAGATTTGATTAGTTTATATTTTATACGTATTTTTACATATCATAGGATGTAATATATAATTAACATTGAGAGGGCCCCTTTCGATAGAAGATTCACACGACATAGGGTGATGAGATGAAAGTCAGGAATATTACTTTATAATTGAAATAACAAGTAGAAGTTACAGTTGTACACACTCAGGCGCGCACATGGATACAAACGCAGTTGGGAATGTTGGTAACATAAGTAGGAAATTAGAGTAAATGATTGGCTGACATTTTCTCTTCCTTTCTACATGTTTTTCAAATCAGAAAATCTTGGAAAGAGCAGCTACTAAAAGAAAACTGGAGAAGCTTATCATCCATAAAAATTACTTCAAAGGTGGTCAATATGTGTTAAGTCAATTTAAGAATTTGTTAGATCCTAAAGAATTAATGGAGTTATTAAAAATCTAGAGATTATGAAAGGGAAGTAAAAGGATCAAAAGAGAAGGTCATTAGTGATGAAGACCATTAGATCGAAATGATCTCATAGATCAAATGAAGGCCTCAAGATGGATTAAAGAGAAAACAGGGATATTCAAGATACTAGAAAATTCTGAAGATTCCATTGCAGATTGTTTGTTTTAAAACAGAGATAAATGGCCTTTAAAAACTTTTACACCCATTCTGGTAACTTGCCTACTGGCTTTGGATTTTATCAGTTTATATAATAGAACTAGTATTGCTACATACTTGATAATTTTCTGAGATTTATTAAGTATAAATTTCCTATTAAATTTAGGTTTTTCAGGTAGTTTTTGGGACTGGGTTGTACTTTTGAGTATGGTCTTTGAACATTGTCTAATTTGTACTTAACTGTTGGCAAGTTTATGCAGTCTTCCTGTGGAAGTTTAGTGTCTCCCTGAACCCCTTTAGTGATGTAATTCATGGGCTTCGAACTTCAATTATGGAGCAGGATTTTGATAGGGAGAGATTGATTGAAATTGTTTTTTCTGTTGCTGAAGTAAACTGTTTGATTTTGAGTCAGTCAGTAAGATGACTTACCAAATAAATGCTTATTATAATATGAAAAAAACTTTTTTTGCATACAAGAATATAAAATCACTTCATTTCTCCATATTTTTTAAAACTTTTCGAAGACAAGAATATAATATCAGAAAACATGCCATTAAAATATTAGAAAACAAAAAGACTGACAAAGATGACATTGAGTGTTTGCCCAGACAAATCTCTCAATGATGATCTCATTAGCTTTTTTTTTTAATTGAGTGTTTTTAACTAGATAGTGCAGTGGTTCTCAACCTTCCTAATGCTACAACCTTTTAACACAGTTCTTCATGTTGTGGTGACCCCCAGCCATGAAATTATTTCATTGCTGCTTTATAACTGTTGTTCTGCTGCTGTTATGAACAATAAATATCTGATATGCAGGATATCTGATATTCGAGTCCTGTGGAAGGGCTGTATCACCCCCAGTGGGGTCACAACCCACAGGTTGGAATGTGCTGCCATAGAGTTCATTCCTTCTGTCTTCAGTCATACGGTGGGTGCCAATCTGTAGTAGGAAGGAGTCCACTTGTTTGTCCCGGCCATCCAGAACCAAAATAACCACACAGAAACTGTATTAATTAAATGACTGCTTGAACCATTAGCTCTAGCTTCTTATTGGCTAACTCATATTAATTTAACTCATTTCTATTAATCTGTGTATCGCCACGTGGCAGTGACTTACCAGGTAAAATTCAGCATGTCTGCCTCTGGCCGCAGATCCATGGCGTCCCTCTTGACTCCGCCCTTCTTCCTCCCAGCATTTGGTTTCATCCCCCCCCCCCCCCCCCAAGTTCTGCCCTATCAATAGGCCAAAGCAGTTTCTTTATTCGTTAGTGGTAATTACAGAACACAGAGGGGACTCCCACATCAAAAGCAACTTCAGATTTTATGCCTAGAGAAGGCGTATTCTTCACCAGCTCTTCACACGGGGTGAGGGGTGAAGATGCTTTGTAAAGGGCCCTGGTGATGCGATGGCCTCCCAGAGACCTCGCCTCCAATGGGAATTCCAGAATGCAGCAAACATCTAACTCACTGCAGATGCTGCCTTCGTCCTTAGATACCCGACACCTGACATCAGGTCGTACTGCTTTGTAGATACAAGTTCTTCTGGCATAGTTTCCTAACCAGAAGGTTTGCCCAGGCTTTTCTGCACCAGGGTTAAGACAAAGAGAGATACTGAGGAAGGCACAAAAGACCTAGAGGGTTTCCTCTGTGAAGTGGCCTTTAAATCACAGTCAGGAAACAGCTTCATGTAGCTCCTGCCAGTTGTTCACTGATAAATTGTGCCAAGGCAATATGTAGTTTTTCTTTTCTTTTTTTGCACCTTGAGAGATTAAAGTTTTAGTCAGAGAGGTTGGGATTACAAATTAGATTTCTTCTGAAAAGAGTTTAGTCTCTCTCTGTCTCTCTTTTAAAGGGAATTTTACAAACTATTACTTTTCTAATTCTGTGATTCTGTAAGATTTGGTTCCTGACCCCTAGGAGGTTATGGTCTCTTTGGGAGACATAAAATTTACATTTAAGGAGAGTAACTTTATAGGGCATATAACTGACTGCTAAAGTGTGAGATACGGGCGATAAATGCCAGAGAACACGGACAGCAGGAGGAAGAAGGTAGTTACTCCGAGGGGGAGAACATGTTCCTCCCTTCCTCCCTCGGGCTGACTGAGCTGCTGGGGCATTAGCTGGGAGTTTAGGAGAGAGCAAGGAGAAAGACTGGGGTGCAGGGGCTTTAGAAATAGGCGTGTTTGTGTTAGCTAATCTGCAGTGGATTCTGGAGATGACTTACACAAAGATGAAAAGTCCATGGCTGGAGAGATGACTCAGCCACTAAAGGAACTCGCTGCTCTAACAAAGGACCCGAGGTCAGTTTCCAGCATCTACAACAGGCTCACAAGACCTGTATCTCCAACCCCAGGGAATCCAACACTCTCTTCTGGCTTCCATATGTGTATATACACACATGTACCACACCCCAGAAAAAAATTATTTTTATTTATTTTGCTTTTGGTTTTTCAAGACAGGGTTTCTCTCTGTAGCTTGGAAGGCACTTTGTAGAACAGGTAGGCCTCAAACTCACAAAGATCCGCCTGCCTCTGCTTCCCAAGTGCTGGGATCAATGGCAAGCACCACCACTGCACAGCAAAAAATAAACCTTTAAAATGGAAAAGAGAAAGGAGCCAAGGCGCTGGAGGAAACAGGCCTTGGTTCCTGCCCCCAACTTCAGCACAATCAGCCTCAACCGGAACTGACTTCAGGAAAACAGACTCTGCTTCCTTCTAAAATCTTTTTTTTTTTTTTTTTTTTTTTTTTTTTGGTTTTTTGAGACAGGGTTTTGGAGCCTGTCCTGGAACTAGCTCTTGTAGACCAGGCTGGTCTCGAACTCACAGAGATCCGCCTGCCTCTGCCTCCCAAGGGCTGGGATTAAAGGCGTGCGCCACCACCGCCCTCCTTCTAAAATCTTGCAGGGAGCATTTGCAGGGTTCCTGGAAGAATACTCCCTAGAGTTGTGAAAACGCTCATGTGACCCAGATCTTCATTGTCTTTGAGAACAGTGGCCGTTCTTAGGACGAGGGTCAAAGCTGTAAGCTTGCCGTCTTGGGCCTGCTCCCAGGGTGTTCATTGCCACAGCTGGTCACCCTGAGGGAAGTCGGGTTTTAAGGTCTGAACATGATAGAGGCAGTTCAAGACGGTCAGGTGGTCAGACGTTCAACTGAAGCGATGGGCGTGCTTTCCACATCCCCCCTCACCTGCAGTGAGCTGCTTCAGGAGGATGGGTTAAGAGGAGGACCAGTGTGAACCGGGCTTGAGGACAACCTTTGTAGCGACACAGAATACATCCCTTAATTTAAAGCAAAGTCTTGTCTTCTTGAGCCCCAATTTCTAGGTTGTTATGGAGAAAACACTGAAAAAAATGTTTTGTTTAGACATTTATTTCTTCCCCAGAAAGGAAGCCTCTTGAACTCTGAGCACCTTTGGTAGCTACAAGCTTTACCAGGGTAGCATCTAGTTAGTCCTTAAGGGCAGCCATGGGACAAATTGATTTCCAAAGATGGATGAAAGGCTTGTTGGAAGTTGGACAGCAGGATGAGGGGTTGTTTTCTTGGGGACTGTCCCTAGTGGGACTTAGAGCATACAGATGGAGTACAGAAAGTAGAAATCAGTCAAGTCATGGAAGGCTTTTCTCAGCCATGACAGTAATGTGGGAACACAGTGGTAAGAGGGAAACTAAGAAAAAAATGAAAGCATTCATAGCAAAACCACTAACATAGATGCTAACATTCTGAATATTTTAAACAATTTGTGATTCTCTATACAGTGAAAAAAAAAATCACATTGTTACCGCTGGTGATGATTTTTTTAAGCCTAACGTATTCCCCCAAGCATTTCCTAAAGTGGCCAAGTTCCTGTCAGAGCACAAGTATTTATGGTTGAAAATAGTCTCCTTCATGGTGGCTGCATCATCTCAGTTTTCCCCAGACCTAAGAAGGACTGACATTCAGTCACCTCTCTGTCTTCCTTTGGTTCCATGGGGCATCCACAAGTCTCCTTTCCCCTGGTATGACAATCTTTGTTCCACACCATACGGATGGAGAGCTAGTCACAGCAGTGCAGGAGATACACGCTTCACCCATTCGTGACAGACAGAAGGAATGAGCGCCTGCTTGGTGTTGACTTAAACACATTGTAAAAAAGAGTAACACATTAAATATCTAAAAATCTGTGTAATCTGCGGGTACGTACATGAGTTGGTGAACTTGCTTTGTATGTATGTGTAAAGACCTCACAAACAGTCCCCAAAATTAAAAATAGAATTACCAGAGATGGCATTTCTACATTGGGTGTACCTCAACAATCAAAAGAGTGTCTTGAAGAGATTCTTTTACACCAGTATTGGCCACATGAGAGATGCTACATGCAGATATCAGGGGCTCACCAGAAGATAGACAAGCAAAATGTAGCACAGGTGCAGCAAGGCTGTTCCCTTGACAGGGAATTTTAGAACACACTATGGCAAGGATGACACTCTAGCGCACTAGACTGTGTGGAGTAAGCCAGCCCCTGGCAGGCAAGCGCTGTGAATCTAGTCCTGTGAAGCAGCCAGAGCAATCAAATCGTCAGAGGCAGGAGGTAAAACGTCCACATGGCTATATGCTGGTAGACAACATAAATAAGCGTGATACCACAGAACGGTACTTGAGAAAATAGTGGAAATGGTAAATTCTGTTGAGTGGGCTTTGGCACTGCAAAAATGAGAGTAAAAATGTCTCCAGGGCAAGATTTCTTCCTGTCTAGAAACCAGACTTAGCGTGACTTTCCTTGTGTCTCTATCACACTTTGGTCATCAACTTCTTTTCTAATTCATATTGTAACTTACTGATTCTTGGCTTCGTTTGTGCATCTATTAAATATCGATTGAGAATGTTCTATCAGGTGCCATTATGTGTGTCAGGGATATGCCAGTGAACGAAGGAGGTAAGCTTTTGCTTTGAGTTGTCCTGTGCTCTGGCTGGGAGCGACAAATTATGAGACACTGAGCATTTTGGGCCGGAAGAGGATATGCACCATGCGGAAGGCTATGCTGAGGGAGGGAGACCAGTGTAGGATGCGCAGTTGTGCCATGTTACTTGGAATAGCATAGAAATATCTCACTTATGATACCTGGGAGAAGGGAAGGAGCCGGCTCCTTTGCTGTATGGATTGCTGTTGGCCCTTGGAAATCACACACTGTGTGCTGCACTGTGGAAAAGGCACACTGTGTGCTGCACTGTGGAAAAGACACACTGTGTGCTGCACTGTGGAAAAGGCACACTGTGTGCTATATGGTGGAAACTGCACACTGTGTGCTGCACTGTGGAAAAGGCACACTGTGTGCTGCACGGTGGAAAAGGCACACTGTGTGCTGCACTGTGGAAAAGGCACACTGTGTGCTGCCCTGTGGAAATGGCACACTGTGTACTGCCCTGTGGAAAATACATATGTCACAGGAGTAGAGTCCTTATGTCTGAATCTGGTCTGTCTCATGCTAGTCATTTCACCTTTGTGAACCTTGACGCCACCATCTATAAAACATAAAAAATAATAATTTCCCAAGGTTTTGGGAAACATCAGAAAGCACATCTATAAGATGGAGAATAACTATTCTTCTTAGGTATTGGCAATCAGATTGATACATAAAAGGATTGGTACATGTGCACACAGACATGTGCACCCGCACATATGTGAACTTGCACATGTGTATACTTAAATGTATATTCACCTGTACACAGGTGCACCAACGCAAATGTACGTGCACACACTTGTATCTGCATGCATGTGCACCTACACATATGCACCTGCACACATACATGCACCTATATATACACACAAAGAAAGGATCTGCAAGACAGGGTCTCCTAGATAATTTCAAATATCTGGCTTTTAATTTAATTTTTCAAGTTTATAGAATAGAATTTCAAATAGTCATCTCCTCGGAGACTCAGGATTAAGTACAAGAACTGTTAAATCAATAAACTGCAATTGGTCCCTCTGTAGCCCACAGATGACTCTGGCTCTCTCTCTGTCTCTGTCTCTGTCTCTCTCTCTCTCTCTCTCTCTCTCTCTCTCTCTCTCTCTCTCTCTGAAAGACTAAATTAACTGAGATCCGAGGGCTGAGAGAGTGACAGATTTTGGGTCAGTCTGTCTTCCCCAGGCTTGCTGATGACAGAAGCCAGCCACTAGGTAAATGGGGGCACTACTGTGTTTTTCTTCTTAATAGAAAGCAAGGCTCCAGTGGTCCTCGCCATTACCAGACAATATCCCTTTAGAAGAGGAATGGAGTTCAGGAAGGGGTATTTCACACCCAGCATGTAGGAAATTCAGTGCCAAAGTCCTATTACTGATAACAAGACCCTCATATTTAATCCTACAGGGCAACTGTGGCAGGTCCGGAGCCCAGGCCAGGAAATTTCTAAGCAACCAGGCAACTGAAAGAACCCTGCTCCCGGTTCCTTCTTTATTTTTACGTCTATCATTTTCCATATTCTGTTCTGTTGATAAATAATTCAGAAAAGGAAAGAAGGCTATAGCCCTGATTTGTTAACGTAGCGGACAAATACATTAGGAGATTGGTCCTTAGACACCAATCTCAGCTTTTCATATTTGTTGGGTAGCAGTGTGTCCCATGGGGCTTTGCAATCAATTGACTTTGTTTTTGTAGCTAGAAAGGAAGTTAGGGCTATGTTTACGAAGTTCATGGAAGGGTCACTGCAGGATCCGAATGGGTGCTTAGCACCAGGTCTCAGGTTGCTGGGCATGGTGGTGGTGGTGGGGTTGTTCATCTAGTCTCAGAAGGAGAGAACAACAGAGATCATGGCATTGTGTTGCTTTGGAAACCAGGTGGATGACCAAGGGCTTGATGTTGAGCCCCTGGGACCCAGCTTTGACTGACAGCGGAGGTGGGACACCATGAAGCTTTATACTAGAGTCTTCTCATGTGCAGCGAGGATGTGCTTATGTAACGTGGTATCTACCCATTCCTTCATTTCTGAAAGTCACTCTATAGAAGGGAAATATCATAACATAGGCATATAATATAGAAGCCAACTCAGAAATAAGCTTCAGTATAATTATTTGGATTCTTCAGGTAGAAGTAATGTACTGTTACACATATTAAGCAGATAATTGAAGGTACGAGTTGTGGGGGTTAACACAAATTGGGAATTGAACACAACCTAAAATCACCTGGGAAGAGTCTTAATGAGGCTTTACCTAGATTGGGCTGCTCTGTGGGCATGTTCATTGCAGACCATCTTGTTATTTAATTGACAGAGGAAGACCCAGCCCATTGTGGCTGGCACCATTCCATGGGCAGAGGATTTTAATCTGTATTAGAGAGAAAAAGCTAACTGAGTAAAAACACCAAGCAAGCAAGGATCCGGGCATTTATTCTCTCTCTGTTCTTGACTATGGTTGTGCTGCTCTAAGTTCCTGTCTGATCTTCTCCACACACAGAGACCGTAACCTGTGATGGTTTGCCGGATAAACCCGTTCTTTCCTAGGCTGCTTTTTCCAGGCTGGATGACAGCAACAGAAGGGAGAGTAGTATACAAAAGGCGTGGTGAATGCCGGGTGGTCCCCGAGCCAGTGGGGTAGAAAAGAAAGGATCTGTCCTGGCTCACAAGACCTACTGTGGCCCAGACCAGCTCACTCCACAGCATCAAACGAGTGATTTCAGCTTCAAGGCTTCAGTTCCATCACCTGTTGGAGAATATTAAATTATCGATGAACTTTCAAAAGTCTCAGGAAGCACACCTCTTTAAATTGTCGTTTTGACCGCTTCTTCCGCTGGTGGTGGTGCTAATGAGAAACATGTGTTTGTTTGTATTTTGACTTAAATATATGATTATGCATTCATAATCATTCTTAGCATTAAGTTTTGTTTTATACAACTTTATTTTAAACATCTTTTCAATCTCATATGTATAGTTATAAGGAGGTATTTAAGAGGAGCCCCAGACCATTGTCCTATCCTTAATATTTCATGGGTTTATTGGCTCAGGCTATAATGATCACACAAATGTTAAGGGACCCTCTTTTGTAACTTGAGGAGTTGGTTTCTGTGATGGAGTGATGGAGACTCAGGCCAGGAGGAACACTGTCTTGGTGAGAATTGATGCTAGTGAGCATGTGTTAGCATCATCTTTGCTGTTTATTTACATGTTGTGTTAAGCATGTGTTAGCATCATCTTTGCTGTTCGTTTCCTTTACTGCCCCACAGGGCCAGAGGGGCCATGTACCTGCAGATGATGTGGTGACTCTGGTGCCAGTTGTCAAGCTTGGTCTGTGTAGGGAGAGGTTGGGAAACATTGGAGACTGTGGAATACGTGTTGTCAATATTGGAAGGTCTGTCTTCTAGGCTCAGATTGACATTGCTTTGGACAAAATACTGCAATTCTTTTATTCTTTGATCTGTGGAGAGTACATCCATGCTAAAGTTCCTGAAGTCTAAGTGTTGTGAATGACCAAGACCAGAGAGGAGGCAGCTCCTTTACCTGGAGGGCTAGGGAAGCGTCTTTGAATAGCTTGGGCACTGTGGCATGGGCTTTTGTTTGGGTGGTGAAACTGAGTTGAGACTGCATTTCGGGCTGGGTGGAGCCTACACTTAAGGAAGAAAGAAAGGCTCAAGTATTGTTTAGACACACTGTCTTAGATATCCCGGCCTTTCATCTTCTGTAGGGAAGAGAGTCCTTCAAAGGATGGAGCACCCTTGAGATCCATCTGTACATCTTCAGCTCCTTTGATTTCAGATCCCTAATTTTGACAATTCTGATAATCATATATTCAACAACACATATTCTCTGAGTGTCAACTGTGTTCCAGATTTTTCTTTGTACTGAGAATATGATGGTCAGAGGGTAGGGTCTCCCTCTCAGGTGGGACACTCTGTAGAGGCATCACCTATCTTTGTGCCTCACTCAGACATCCTGACTGGAGCGGGCCTGGGTAGAAGTGACACCCTAGCTCAATCTTACACACCATTGGAGAGGAGTATTTGCAGACCATAGTAGGCTGTTGTATAGAAATGCTTTGAGATGCAAAGTCTAAATCCATAAATATCACAGACCTGAACAGAATCTTGACACCAGCAGGGCCAGGTTGAGTAGTTCAATGAGTTTGTATATGTTTTTTAAATTAATTCAGAGTGTGATCTTTTCATGTTTAGTGTACATGTAATTGGTGTCTATATCATAGGGTGGTCTTAAGGATTAGATAAAATAATCTATGTGGAAGACCTACTGCCTAGCATGGGTATGTACACAGTATGTTCACCTGTATATTTCTGCTAAAATTCCTGCATTCACTTCTAACTTAATGTTGGCCACAGCATCAAAGTTCCTCTTTATAAAGAAAAGAAAGCACATGATCACTGCTATTGCTCTCTACGAAATGCAGAGAGTGCCTTGATTCTGGGAGAGTGCGGTTCAGGCCATCAATCTTTGTAGCTTCTTTGAGTGGTAGGAAGAAAATGTTATTTCTGTCTTCTTTGGTGCAATGTTGATTTCTGCCTTCTTTGGTGCAATGCTGATTGTCCATTTTAAGACTGACATGTCATATCTAGCGAGGGTTCAGCTGTGAAGACCTGAGGCAGAGAGGTGTGGAGTTGTCAGGTCCAATGGAAATATCCAGAGAGCAGCTGAGGCATCTGTTGACAGGACCAGAGCTAGCAACCGATTGCAGCTGTTGACAGGACCAGAGCTACCAAGCGATTGCAGCTGTGTGAAGCAGAGCTGAGCCCAGGGTTTGGGTTCAGAAAGACCAGACTTAGTGTCTTTGTTTCACAGCCGTGTTACCTGCCGCAAGTCACTTTAACTGGCCTGAGCCCATTTCTTCATTGGAAAAATAAGAATGACAGTAATAAATGTGCCTATATTGAGGCATGGCTTGGGAGTTCTGTGAACAAACAAATATAAAACCTGAAGTGACGATGTGACACGTGAAATGTGTGCTGGCATTTTAAAATATCACAGCGCATCAGTAACTCAATGAATAATGGAGTTCTCTTTCTTCCTCTTGACTACGTTGTACACTTTGCGTGTATGTGTGTGCTGAGAGAGGGAGGGGCGCATGATAAACGCACGTGTATGTAGGTGGACCCCATGTGCACTCACGGAGGTCAGAGGAGGCTCTCTTGGATCCTGCTTTGTCATCCTCAACTTTATTCTTCTGACACGGTATCTCTGACTAACTTGGAGCAAGGCTGGTAGCCAGGAAGTCCCCTACAGGGCAGGCTTCACAGGGGTACTTGTGGCCATGTTGGAGGCTCATATCTGAACTCAGTTCCTCATGCTTGCAGCCCATATCTCTCCAGCCCATATCTTGGAAACTTTATAGGGTTCCATGGGTTTGGAATAAAATATATGAGCACTGACTTTTGTTTTTTTGTGAGTATGTGTTAGAGGTCTTTGTTTCGAAACTTCATATTTATTTTTTCACTACTGTATATTCATGAACAATATGGTAGACTTTTTAATGACATATGGTTCAAGTATATTATGTATTTCAACAATATTCACCCTCTGTCATTTTCTCCTCTTGTCCTGTTCACCCCATCTTGCTGTCCCTCTTCCTAACAGTGCCCTCTCCTCTTCTGCTGCCCCTTCCCGTTCTAACAACAGAATGTAATGCTTGCTTTGGGGCTCAGTCTGGTTAACATAGTGGACCTCCACTTTCACCCGTTTCTCTTCAAGTGATACAACTCCATGGCAGTCACTACTGACCAGGACTGGGGTGATATTCATATATATTTTTCTATGTTTCCAGAGGTATTGAGAGTGGGGCAGGGCCTGTGGGTGTTTCTGGATTCTTCAGGCCCCCACAGGCAAGGGCTCTCCCCATAAGGACCTGGGCGACAAGTCTGCAGCACCTGGAACTGCTGGACTGTCTCAAAGCACAACACTAATACAAGGCGAGAAGTGTCCCCTGTGGCTCTGTGTAACTTAAGGAAGGACATTACTAATGCCATCATCATTTCGGTTTGCGTTCATTTTGTGTACCAAAGCTACTGGGCACACTTTCAATTTAAGTGTAGATGGTTTCTTCAACTCCAAATGATATCATCAACTCACCTTTGGGGACCCAAAGTCCATCTTTTACTAGTATGGATGCAGAGAGATAATGCAAATTGTCTAGACCTCTCCGTAGATATGATAACTGGGCCTGGAAATTATATTGCTCAATTAGTGTTGTAAATTTTGCCTCCATCTGATTGGCCCTAGGCAAAGACCTGGGGATGAATGAAGGCAGTGGAGACCTCCTGCCCCTTTAAGAGTCTGTGTGGAGGGAAATGGGGGACTGGACTAAGTGTGGGAGTGAGATATTTAACAGAGAGACAGGGCTGAGTCAGCTCAAATTTGTGACTGAAAAAGAGAAAGTTATAGGGAGGAGACACCCATGTCAGAACCAGCAAACAGTTCAACGTGACAGAGAAAGTGGCAATAAAATTAAGAGTTTATACAGAAATAAAAGGCAAAAAAGCTTGATGCTTGGCAGTGTTGCTGTGGACTGTATGGCAGCTCAGGAGGCAAAGCCATAAAAATCCCATTCAGTTTGGCAAGAGGAGCTGTTGGCAGTGTCCCTGAGAGCAGAAGCATCGTTGCTTCCATTAACAGGATTTTAAAAGAGAGATTGTGATAGAAAGTTGGGCTGGAAGTAGAGTTGAAGGCTTTGGCCATTAAAGGATTAGGAAGAATTGGAGAGAAAGCTGACGCAGGCAGCCAGGTCAGGTGAAAGCTATCGGGGCCTCTTTGAGCTGACTTCTCAGAAGAAAACTTGAGGGCTAGATGGGAAGCGGGAGGAAGGGCGTTTAAGCCCTGGCAGGCATCATGGTGGCAGGCGGGCCACAGGTAGAGGAGCTGCCTCTGTGAAGGACCATGGAAACCTTTCCTTCTAGGTTCTGGAGGGAGTTTCAAGGGATGGAACCAGAGAGAAGGGCCTGTCGGGAAAGCCATGCCTGTAGTGCCTTTGTCTGTCCAGCGCATGGCTCTGCTTTGTTTTAGAACCATGAAGACCAGGTCTCCCCCAAGCAAATGTCAGCACTTCCCCTGGAGGAAGGTTTGAAACACTGTTGCCTGCTTTGCGAAGGTGTGGGGCAAAGCCGGTAGTATTATGAAGCGACACATCTGGTATTGCAAGCTCTCGCGGTGGATGATGCTAATCCCTACTCTCTTGGAATTTTGGGGGGAAATAACATAATTTCTCTCTCAGCCTCCAGATCTTCAAAGCTGCTATCAAGTGCCCTTCTCCTCTCCAGGCACCAGGGGACTGCGGAGTTAATGTTTCCTAAGTCACACAAAGGTCTGTAATGTGAAGTGCTGTCATTACCGCCTAAGAGACACAGCGGTGCTCCTAATGATGTATTTATGACCTCATGTTCATTTCCATGGTGATGGCCTGTGTGTTTGTAAAGAGATTATGCATCCTCTGCCAGAGCCAAACCAGAGGCAGGTCATTGATCACCCAGAGACACATCAGCACAAAGCGGAAACCAAATATACGATTTGTTTTGACCTAAACATTGTTTTGGGTACCGAGACTGCTGTAAAAATTTCTTCTTGGAAACAATGTCCATCCTCTACTTTGTAGGTAAAATGTGTAAAACTCAGGGGCTGGAGAGATGGCTCAGTGGTTAAGAGCATTGACTGCTCTTCCAGAGGTCCTGAGTTCAATTCCCAGCAACCATATAGTGGCTCACAACCACTGGTAATAAGATCTGGTGACAACCTCTGTCTGCAGGGACACATGCAGGCAGACCATTGTATATATAATAAATAAATCTAAAAAAAAAAAATCAAAGGAAACCTGAAGGTTTTGATGGGCAAATTGGCACTTGAGAAGTCTAGCTAAGAACCTTGAAATCTTGCTTTGAGTTCGCTTGCTTTATTGATGAGTGATCAGCAGATTTGGAAAGTGTCTCCAAACAGTGGCATTCCGCATAGTGCTGTGAATCTGGATAGGAAGCAATGGTGGCTTCTGCTGAGAGTGTGGCAGGTGCGGGGTCCCTCCTGCTTGCAGTGCATTTCTCTTGGTGTGCTCATGTAGGAATGCTCAGATTCAATACCTGGCAGCAGGAGCCACCCCAGTAAATGCTTGAGTTTCCTCCGTTACTTCCTCTAATGAAGACTAGGTATGTCACACAGACACTGGCTTGGACGCTTGGCTTTACCCCCACAGTGCAGCAAGATCCCTAGGAACCTGAGCCCTTTGCTCTACATGGATCTTTAAAAAATTATTTTGATTTCTGTTATGAAAGCCAGGGAACTTAATTCATTTTCAACATGAGTACCTATGGCTGCATTCCTGCCCACGACATCTGAAGAGACAGAGAAGATAGTCTCTGAGAAACTGGACCCCGTGAACCCGAGCTGACTTCAATATTACCCAGAGAACATGGGTTCAGTGCATAGGTGTCCTAATGAAAATCAGGATATTTGTCACAGGTAAAACAAAGAGTGAAACAAGAGCGATAAGACCCTCCTCAACAGACAAGAGCACGTGCCTCTCAAAGCCCGTTTGATCTGCCTAAGGAAATGAAGAGATTAGCTTTTCGAACTCAGCTTGGCGATGTGGGAAAACAGACCGAGAATTCACTGAGCTCGTAGGTGAAGTACTTAGAACACATTGGAGCTTAACAGCAGCGACGGTTACTACATGGGAGATGGGGAAGATGGCTCAGTGGGTGATGGCACTTCATGTACAAGCATGGGGACGGGGTTCCTATCCTAAGCAACTACATGAAAGGAATGTCACCTGTGCTTGTGACTCCAGTGCCGAGGAGGGTAGGCAGAGACTGGAGGACCTCAGAGCCGGTTGGGCAGCCAACATAGTCAAAAGCCAGCAAGCTCCAGGCTCAGTGAAAGGTCTCTATCAAGGGGATAAGACAGAGAGCTGTAGAAGAAGACCCCATGTTCTCTTCTGGCCCCTGAATGTCATACGTGTGCATGGGTATACACAAATACACATATTCTTATGCACGCACACATGCATGCACACATATATTACTTCCGTCCTTATGCCAATCCCAAAAGAGTTGGCTGCATTTTCTGATAGTCCTCCCCATTGACTGTTACCCGCTTTAAATCAGACTTCAGCCACAGTGCCAAAAATGCGCCCTTGATATCTACCCTAAGCTGCCTCGCCTGGCCTCATACAGCTCTTGCTTGCTGAAATGGGCTCAGCATACTGCCTGTGCAGGACGTGTACAAAGGAAAATGTGATTGTTTTGGTTCAGATCTTTCACGTGGTGCCTGTTCTGCACTGAAAGACTTCTCTTATAGTGATGTGAGCATTGCCCTGGAGACTCTTAGTTCCTAAGGAGATTAGTGGCCGGCTAACTCTATTTCCTCTGTTCTATGAATGTAAAACCGAGGCCCAGAGATGTGAGCTTGCTGTAGGGTTTCCATGGGTCAGTAATGGCCGAAGTGGGATTTAAAGCTGGATCGCCACACAGGAGGAGATGGAAGAATTCTTCTCATTGTTAGGTTGGAGGAAATACATGGCTGACTACTTTTCAGCCCTCTCGAAGGAGTCTGCCTCTGTTTGAAGAGAGCAGAAATGAGCTGCTCAGAAAAATTTCATTTCCGCGGATAAAAAGCAGTCAATTTTATCATCGGAGAAACCAGAGGCTCAATTTTATTTCATCTTTTACCATATATGCATGAATTGTATTCAAGATACTTGTAGAGAGAAAAAAAAATCTTGCTTTACTCAACTAACTGATCTTGAAAATCAAATTTGAGATCTCAGAGCTCTAAAGAAATAACCCATAAAGGAAGCCCGTGGTAGAAAACTTGGAGCTCTTGATATTCGGCTAATTGTCCCTTCAGGACAGTCAGAGGTAAGCAGCTTCCCTTCATCCCGGTGAATTTTCTCTTTCTTCTCTGAGCTTCAGGGTTTGGTGGGGGAACACTTTCCACTTCCTATGGATTGTTATTTTGTGTCCGTATTTTATCCTTCAGTCTCATTGTATAACCTTGGGTGAGCCAGTTAACCCCTCTGAGCCCCAGAAAATAAAAGCCAGTCCCTCCCTACTGCACAGAAATATAGTGGAGATAAATCACGCTTCTCTGAATTTTAAATAAGGAATCTGTGGAGATAAATGGTTGCTAGTGCTTGAGGCTGATAAATCCAGGGAGAACGGCGAGGGAGGTGATTAAGGTGGCAGCAGTAGCTCCGAGCAGAGGGCAGGCTTCAAGCTTGTAGCAATCAGAGACCGATGGTGTTGCCATTTCCTGGGCTCCCCTTTCTGCTTTTCATTTCTTTGTCTCTCCCACTACTCCTTAATAGAGCCATGGCTCAAAGGTCAAATGTGTTGTAACGCATGCATTTGTGTAACAAATATCAGTCCTGTCTTCATTTTCCACTCCTTCTGAGTTTTACCAGCAAGGAGAGCTATCGTTTGTCAGGTCTTCTGTTAGGAGGGAGCTTTTATTCCCCTCAGGAAAAATGAGTTGAGCAGCAATGAACTGTCCACAGCATACCAAAGGGTTGGCTCACCTGATACCCATTCCAGCTGCTGTAGGCATACTCTCTGCTGTGTAGAGCCTGGGATGGCAGATAAATATTTCTCAGTTTCTCTACCTGAGTCCCCAGCTGTGACTTAAGGTCTTCCAAACAGATTAATCTTGGTGGCTTTTCCGGAATCCAGGTAATATGAGACAAGATTGCCACTTCACTGCTCTATCCTCAGGCTTTGGTACAGGGCAGTTTCTAGACTGGGCACAGGTGGGGGGTTCTGAACTGGAGATTCCTAGTTCTGCTTCCTCTTGGTTGTTGGAGACACATTGCCTTGCCCCAAGACTCAAGTTACTCACACATGTTGCTAAGAACATGTCCCACGGATATGGAAGGTTTGTGGAAAAGAACCCAGCCTGTCACAAACAGAGCTGCTTCCAGGAAACTGGGGCCTAGTGGAGCTCCTATAAGGCCTCAGATGTGTATATATATATATATATATATATATATATATATATATATATATATACATACATACATACATACAAGTAAAATAAGGTTGAAATAGATGCAGTGTTCCCAGAGGGGCAGCCTGAATGGGATGTAAAAAGTGACATGTCTCTAGAGGAGAATGGCTGGGAAGAGAATTCCTCATAGAGGCGGGCTTTAAAAACGAAGACAGTGCTCACTGACAGGATGGATGGACTGCAAGCAAGAAACCACAGGTGCACCACCCCAGCAATAAATAAGGACTTGTAGGTGATTGAGGAGAGTGGCCTCAAGAAGTTGGGGTGAGAGGGGGTGAGTGAGGTGCTCATGAAAAGTGCTTGCTACTGTCACCAAAGGTTTTCGTCATGGCTGCTCAGAATGTCAGGTTTACATAGCTGGGGTATGTGGCTCTCCTCTTCAAAAGCAGGTCAATCTACTGAATAGCAGTACTACTAATACGTGCTTTATTTCTTGTTTATTTCACATATTTTCTGGGCTGAGTTTCACATGCAAACTTGTTTCATGAAAAATAAATGAGCACATCTCAAAGAATATGACTTTCCTGGGACTGAAAACATGGGCCAATTATGTCCCGTTCCCGAGACACTGAAATTCGTGTAAGCCTTACCCAGTGTCTTGGGCTTCTATGGCTGTGCTCCAGCAGTGGTTCTCAACCTGTGGGTCATGGTCCATTTGAGGCTCGCAGATCAGATATCCTGCATATGAGATATTTACATTCTGATTCATAACAGTAGCAAAATGCAGTTATGAAGTCCCAATGAAATAATTTTATGGTTGGGGGTCACCACAATATGAGGAACTGTATTAAAGGGTCACAGCATCAGGGAGAGGGGAGGAGGGGTGAGAGCCACTGGTATAGAGCTACATGAGAGGCCAGGCTGAAAACTGAGTTACTTTCTTTCCGTAGAGACGCCTATGTTTTATAGGCTTTTTGTGACAATGACACAATGAAATGAAGTATCCATTCCTTAACATGGAGCTGAGTGGGAGTTTCAGAATCATAAGCACATAATGCCTTGATCAGGTGTAAGCGATCCATGCCAGGACTGGCGCCAGGCCCGGGAGCAAGGCGGTGAACTGTCTGTCGGTGGAGGTCACAGGCAGCGGGAACTGTGAAAAGAGGAGGATAAAGAACAGACTCGAGAAAATGAGAAAGAATCAAGTACGAAATCTAACTGGAAAGGAATAAAACGACAAAAACCTTAAAGGAAGTGTGGAACCGAGTGACCCTGGAGCAAGAGATCCTGGGGATGCTGGGTAGTGAATGTGTGAGTTTAAGGAGAGCGAGCCGGTCTCGGTCTCGAAGGATCAGCTAGCGCGCAGCAGGGCCGCTGTTTGCAGCGAAGCTCTGGTGGTCTCCACAATGCATGGCAGGGCATGGTGTGGTGAAGATAAAAGATGGGGCCAACTTTTGCCACTTGGAAGTTAGGAGGAACCAAAAGCTTTCTTGCATGTTTATTTCTGTGGGAAACAGTGCTTCCACTGACTGATTCAAGAGATCTGAGATTCCCGACGTGTGTGCGCATGTTCACATCCTTGCGTCGTTTCTCATTTGGAGGCTGTAATTGCATTAGGAAGCTCTTACCATGCAGTGCCGTGGGACTGCAGGTTTTCAGATGTGTCAGTAACCAAAGGAGAGGGAGAGAGGTTGAGAAAATGCTGGCTTCCGTGACAACACGCGTACCCCATCTCTGAGGTGAGGTTTTCCTTCCTCCTCTGTCACTGGGACCTCAGCCCAGAGAAGCAAGCATGTTTGGGCCTGGAGGACGAGGCACGCGTCTTTGTGATCCAGATCTGCTGCTTTCGTAGTGACTGGCTAAGGGCATGATGGGAAATGACGTAGTCCCAGCAGATGGACAACTGCGGTGTACATTACAAGAACTAAATGTTCTTTAGAGGCTCAGAGAAAGTCACTGAAGGATTGGTCTGAACAGAATGCCGAGTGGGATGATCATTCCAGCAGCAGAACACACCTGATATGGGGAAAGAAAGAGAGAGGGGGGGGGGCCTGAGCACAGAGGTGAGGGGGGTTTCTGCAGCACATACTATACACCCTTGTGTTCTCTAGATCTGAAAGCCCGCCTCACTGAATATTGTCGTGTGCCCTCAGGAAGATCTCTTCAACCTTTCCGAGCCTCGGTTTCCTCAGCCACAAAAGCTGAAGAGTCATAATAATACCTACCATAAAGGATTGTTAATATAATGGAGCTAGGACCTATAAAGCACTTGGGGCAGTGCCAGGCTCCGAGCAAGTGTTATGTGGCTATATATGTTTATTAATATCACTATTATCATTTTATGTGCTGAGCACAGAATCATATTTTAAGCCAGCAGACATTATTATTGCTGTCATTTTTAAAATGGAAAAACGGGTCTTAGAAAAGTTGAGCTACTTGTCCAGCTAATAAGTGAATGAATTGGTTATAAATCCAAACAATCAATTATAGAACCCCAGCTCTTAGCCATGGAAACCCATCAGGGGCCTGGCACGTATGAATAGATCAACAAATGGTAGCTTTGAATGTGATCATCTGAATAGAGCTGGTGCAGAGGGAGCTCACCTAAACGAGGGGATACGAGACGTGGGTGTGCGTTTTTTAGCTCTAATCAAATCAGATGCAGAAGCGGGATGACCACATTCATGTCTGGGGTTCGGGAGGCAGACACTGGAGCCATCTAAGGTATGGGAAATGCAAAGACTGATGGTGCAGGTTTCTTAGTTATCCAGTGACAAAGAGACACAATGCAAGTGACAAATAAGCAAAGCTCAGGCCACCCGTATTACTTGTGTTCAATAGTGCAAATCTAGGGAAAGATGTTTCCCTTGGTGGCGAACCTTGTCCTAGATAATGTGTTCCTTGGAGCAATGCCAGGATCAGGAGCCTCGTGAGTGTACAGTGTCATGATTCTATTTGAATCTCAAGGGGAGAATGAATTTCCTTTTACCACAGCAAGGGGTCTGACTCTAGTTCATCTCTAGTCTTTTTCTGTATCTCCTCTACTCTGTCATCAAGGTTTAGTTCAGGGTTTTAGGAAGAGGTTCACAGAAAGCATCACTGTTCACATACTGAATGTCTTCCAACTGGCTCTGTAGCTACCTTTCTTGAGCAACATCAGCTGAAAGAATCTGTGTTGAGCTTCTTAGTTTCATTCGTGAGGACACTGATCATCAAAGTTGTTGCAAGCATCAAATTATATGACACATGAATGCAATTATCTTGCATAATTCCTGAAACCCAGAAGACATCAATAGATAATGGTCTTCTTCCTTGCTCCATCAACCAGAGTTAGATAGAAGGGGGAAAAAAAGAACTTATCCCCAAGACATTCAAATATATCCATGGTAGATCTCCTTTTGGGAGGTGAATGGATATGAAATAGGAAAGTCAACCAACGCTAGCATTATTAGGAAACCCTCTCAAGTCTGCATCACTCTCAAATCTGCTGGGATGGTAAACTGTCACAGCCTGGTGAGAGCTACCATAAGGCTGTTGCCAGTGAAAGAGGCACCATTGCTTTCCCCACCTCCTGCCCTCTAGCTGAAAGCCAGCCAGCAGGAAGCTCCAGGTAGACAAAGCTCAGGACTCAGAAGGAAAGGAATAGATGCAAGAATGGAATGGGTGTAGGTCAGCGGAGGACCACCTGTGTCCATTCTGAACATTAGGGAACAAAAAGGGCAAAACCTGGCTCACTCTAAGCATGCATCTAAGTGCATCTTCCTGGCTTTATGGCAGTGAGGCAGGCGATGCCATGGGCTTCCAGAAATAGCACTGAATGCATTGATTAGAATACCCTTCCATATGAACACTGATATTTTTGTGGAGTTATAACAGCCCTTATTGGAAAAATGTCTTCAGTGCTTATAGATATGGAAGATGCTGAGATGACCACAATTAGATTTACGAAAGATTTTCTCAGTGTCTTTGCATCTCTCTGTGGAGGATGTAGTACATGGCACTCCCTAAACCGGTTTTCTTAGAGTATTTTGTGGCTCAATTCTCCTTGCAATATACTCAAGGAGAGTCTCACCTAGGGATGGTGGTGCAGGGGCATTCATGACCCTCGTATCTCCGGCTGGAAGATGCAAGCTGGGCTTCTCACAGGGTCTTCAGCATTTAGTAGCAAGTGTCTGTGTGTTAGGACAGCCTTCAATTTCTCTAATACCTTAGAGAAGGAATTGCTTTGGATTAGTTTGGCATTAGCAGTCATTACCTACTGGAGAGGTAAGCTGTGCAAATAGCCATCTTCAAGCTAAGGCCTCGCTGACAAGTATTTATCCCTCTTGTGCCTCCTGAGATAGCCGGCTATGCTAACATTCTTGATACTGTTTGACAAGAATGCTGAGCGAATATGATACTGAGAAATAGAGAAGTTGGCCCTGTCTTTGTCATAAAGGCAACTGAATAGGCACACACACACACATACGTATACTCACACACACTCTCACATACACACAAACACACACATACACACACACACACACACAAACACCACTTTGGGGTAAACTCAGCCTAACATTAGTTAAATATTCAAACCAGTTGTAGAATCAATGTGTTGAAGTTACCTACAATTGTTTACCTTACACAACCTTGAGTCATCTGAGAAGGAAGTCTAGATGGCGGGTTTGCTCAGGTCATATTGGTCTGTAGTCATGTCTGTGGGGGAACTGTCATGAGTTCAGTTGGTATAGAAGGACCCAGACCACTGTGGTTGGCACCATTCCCTGTGCAAGTATCCCTGAGCTGTATAAGAAAGCCAGATGACCATGATCTGGCAAGTATGACAGCAAGCAGAGTTCCTCTGTGATTTGTGTATCCGGTTTCTACTTGGGAGCTTGTCCTGCCTTCCCTCGGTGATGGAATGTGACCTGAAAGTATACGTTAAATAAATCCTTTCCTCCCTAAGATTCTTTTGGTCAGATCTATATCTATATCTATATCTATATCTATATCTATATCTATATATATATATATATATATATATATATATATATATATATATATATATATATATATATTATAGGAAATAATTGGTTGGAGTTGTCCATGTGGACAAACGGCCTTCTCACTTTGAAGCGTCTCCTGATCTCTCTAGATGGTGGGACTTCGTAGATGGGAAGTTGAGGGAAGGGGGAAGAGAGACTGAAATTTCTTGTCGATGAATAGAAATTACTGGATTGGGAGGAGCAAGGACTCAGCAGGCATGATATGTGCTCTTCTGGTGACAGTCATAGAGGGAAAGCCCCAGCTGGAGACTTTGATGGCAAACCATAAGAGCTGAAAGCATTCGTGAACCTTACCGCAACCATTCCTTGAGCAGCTAATGGGCAGTGTGGCTCCACTTCTCTCTGTGGTCTACTAAGAAACCCACTAGAAGTTAATTACAGGGCGCTTCCTCTGCATGCCTATCATGGGGTTCATCTGAAAGAACTTAGGAAATGGGATTGGGGACCAGGCTGAATTTTTTTTGAGGTGTTTTCTCTCTGATGAGAAATTGCCCAAAATGGAAGACCCATGAGCTTTTGAGTTAAAAGAGTTTCCCCTTGAAAGCAATTGTAATTGTGTACCCATAAAGTGTTTGCTGTTCAAGCATGAGGACCTGAAGTTTATCCCCCGAGCCCAAGGCTAATACCCAGACATGGAGGCACATGCTCGTCTTCTCACTCTTGGCGAGGCAGAAGTGGACCAGCCGCCTGGGTCTTGTTGGCCAGCCGGCTCGCTTACTTGATGAGCTATAAGTCTAAGGAGAGATCCTGACTCACAAAACAGGGTGGACAGTACCAGAATGACCCCTGGCTGATCTCTGACTTCCCATGCATGCACACTTTACCCAAACACATGCACGCGTGTGCGCGCACACACACACACACACAGTGGTACGCGTGCTGGGTCCTTGTGATACCATGCTTCCTCCTATTGCAGACTTAGGATTCTGTTGTTCTTTGGGAACTTGAATTACACGTGTTGTACTAGATGTTTGTTCAATTTGGTCAACTGTACCATGGGCTATTCCCCCCCCATCACCTTCTTTCTCTGTGCTACCCATCATAGAGAAGAGAGCCCCAGGAGAAGCCATAGGATTTTTGTTCCAGTTTTACACTGGGACTTTGGCTCTATTTATGAAGGGCAACTATATGTTTTATCCATGTAGTGGTTAAGAACACAGCCATTGCCAGCCATGGTCTGAGTCTGACTGCTGTGCTGGTGGCCTGGCTGTTAAGGGATGGTGAATCTTAACCTTAGTTAGGCACCTCCTTTCCCCAAAACATCATAGGGACTTGTATCACATATCTTGGATTCCCTAAAACATAAATTAACAGGCCTGCTCATGGTTTATTCATTGGACCTATCATCCAGTCAGATATGTATCAGGTGCTGATGGAAAGTTAGGTGCTGTCACTAGGCATCAGATAAAGCTGACCATGATGCATACATAGAGCTCAAGTCATGGTGGTGACAGTGGCCGCAAGCCAGTGATGAGTACTGTGGAGAAAGCAAAGAAGGGCAATTCCAGCAAGTCACCAGGGGCAGTAGAAGGCCACGTAGGGGTGGCTGCTCAGGGAGGATTGTGCTGAAGTGGATTTTGAGCTTATGTCTAGGAATTAGAAAGAATTTCACACGTAGTTCCATGAGATGAGAATATTATAGGCAGTGTGGCAGCAGTGCCCAAGGCCCTGTAGCAGTAAGGGTAAATATCAGCCAAGAATCTAGTGAGACCTGTGACGCACAGCAGGTTAAGAGGAGGTGTAAGAGCCCCCTGGAGGCCCTTGCTTTACCTTCTTCTAGCCAGGCTATGCAATTGCCAAGCATCTTGTATCATTTACCAAGATAATATCAACAAGAGGTGTTTTCATTTGGGCATGGGACCTACAGAGTCATGACTTCCTGTTTTGACTCAATGCTGTAGTTTTGGCTGAACTGAAACTGCCACTTGGCGCACCTATCTAGTTGCTGACCGCTGCAGATGGGCTTCAGGGACTAGATATGCAAACACAGCAGGAGGGGGAAGCAGTGGCTCGCCTCTTCCACACTGGGGTTCTTGCGTGTTGCTTGTGTTCAAGCATCCTGGAAGAGCAGAAGAAATCATCGCCAACACTAAATCTCAGTTATCTGCAGTGGGCGGATACTTAATACTGGGGGCCCAGGACCCACCCCCCAATTCTCCCAACAAAAGATCCTAAATTGATTGGTCTGGTGTAAGACCCAGCTTTAGGTATTTTCCTTAAAGCTGGCGGAATGCCATGTGGTTCAGCTGTGCTGCCTGGCCTGTTCTGGGCTGGAGAGATTCTCACTGCCATTTCCCTGCTGTTTATTTTTCCCCAAAGCATTATGATTTTGGCTTCAGAATCAAGATCCTTTATTAAATTGCAAAGACCTGCTCTTCCGGTGATAACACAAGGATTTCTACCGGCAGATGTGTCTGTGGTGTGAGCGGATGCGTGTGTCTTAATGGTATGCTTGTGTGCTACATGGGTATAGTTTATTTTGTGATCTGTGTTGTGGGGGGGGTGGTTTGTGTGTGTGTGTGTGTGTGTGTGTGTGTGTGTGTGTGTGTGTGTGTGTGGTTATGTGTGGTGTGGAATGTGCCTGACTGGCATTCTATGTTCTGTGACGTCGGTGTCCATGGTGCTGATTGTGACTCTGACGGAGACCTCATATATCCTCAGCCGCTCATCTGTAATGACCTTGTTAAGTGATTTTTCTTCCCTGAGCTCTAATTTCTACTCTGAAATTTGGAGTGGAATGGGTTATCAGCCTCATGTGCTCCTTGTGGGATTACTTGGGATAATGCTGTGTGCTTAGTCCCATGATCACCGCAAGCAAGCGTCCTTACAGTCTTCAGATGAGCTTCCATGGCCTTTCTCTGTCCCACATGTATCAGTCAAGTGGAAACAGTGTGACTGAGAACAGTATTTGGGCAAGAGTTATGTGAGGTGCTGGTGAGGTGCTGTCCTTAAGCGTTCAAGGAGTGCTTTAGAAAGCGGGGTCCCTGGCAGGTCTTACTTGACTGAGGTAGCTTTCTCCATTGTCTGCCCTCCCTGAATTCTTTACTCCTGATGAATGGCAGTATCTTGTTCCTTCCCCGTCTTGGCTGTGATCCTAGTTGACAACTGGGCATAGACACCTGCTCCTCCAGGGAAAGATCTTGTTGAATACTGGAGTGTTTGGGCTACTCACAAACTTTCTAGGACCCTGGTCTGCCTTGCCCCCCTTCTGAATGTTTTCAACCTGTAGAAGGTGATGGGGGGAGGACAAAGCTTTTGGTTTACACAAACGTTTGTTGCCTGGCAGTGGTTGCATCTGTGTGCTTGAGAAAATTTATATTTTTAATCTAGTTGCTGATCCTGCCGCCACTCATCCGTCAGGGTCCCCCGCTATGGGTTTTTGACAGGTGGTGTGTTTCCTTTTGACGCCGATGAAAACTCCAATGCCATTGCTCGAAGTGAAATGCATACCGAACCTTGACCCAGCAAAGACAGGTCTGGCCAAGAGATGCCATTTCAAATATGTTTTTGAAAAAAATGTAGTCCGCATTTGTTTTCTTGTCAGAAAGGCTCTGTAGGTGCGTGAGGAAATGACAAAGATGGGGCTGGAAACAGCGTGGACCTTGATGCATTCTGGTCAGACTGGGGACCCTTAGGTGGGCATCTATTGCTGTGTGAGCTTGTCGAGCCCAGCCTTCTTTTAACTTCAAAACAGGCGACTGTAAAATGGTCATTAAATTGAGAATTCCATCCATCGAGTTTCATTTTAATTAAACAGAAATATGCAAGCAGGAAATCACATGAATTATTTTCTTTCCAAGAACGAGCCTGAGAATAAAATATTTCAGGCATAAGATACTTTATATCCTTGTATTCCTTTTAAAGATATCTGTTCCCAGGCGCACTTCCCTAATTATAGCTGAATCATATTAGAGGTTGGCCTCGATTGCTTACCTGCTTTCTTATATTTACATAGACTTTCTCAAAGAAAATCTCAATCATATTCCTGGTTGGTTTTCTGCTATTTTCATAGTTGTTACCTTGTAATACCTTATGGTGACTCTGTGGAGTATTTTTCCGAAATCCGTGTGATCCTTCCTTCCTGCCGAGGCAGATGGCTCGAGGCAGTTGGGCCTTTTTATGTTCCTCTTAACCTTCTTAGAAGAGATGGATTTCAGTCCAGGCATTTAAAATGTAATCGTGTTTTTTATCAGGTATTTTATAAATCATAAAATTGCTAGTGTGTTAAATAGAATTTTTTTTATTTAACCAGATGGACCATTCATTAAATCCATCGGAGGTTAGAAGACATGCTTTGAAAAATTAAAAAAAAATATTCAGTTTGGAATTTTGTTGTGTGTGAGTCAATGCAGTGGTGTGTGTGTGTGTGTGTGTGTGTGTGTGTGTGTGCATATGGGTGTGAGAGACAGAGACAGAGAGGGATACTATTATAGTTGAGAATAAATTAATATTTACTGATTTCAAACCCAAGTTTGGTACGTACCAGGCAACTAGTCTCCTTGACTACACTCCAAGCCTCTGGTTGTTTGAAGGAATGACAGTGCCCCTCTTCAGCTCAGGTATCCGAAAGCTTGGTCCTCAGTTAATGGTTCTGTTTGCATGGGTTTAGGTGTGGCCTTCCTAGAGGAAATATGTCACCAGGAACAGGCTGTGATGTTTCAAAAGCCTTACACCACTGCCGTTGTGCTCTCTGTCCTGTGCTGTGGGTCAGGGTGTGAGGCCTCAGCTTCTGCCCCAGCTGGTATGTCTGCAGCCTGCTGCCTCTCCTCCACTATCATGGACTCTATCCATCTGAAACCATAGGCCCAAATTAGCTCTTTTTTCTCTAAGCTGCCTGGGACATGGTGTGTCATTACAGCAACAGAATGTAACACAGTCTTTATTCACTTCTTTCGAAAGCTGATTACTGAGAACTTGTTATAAACAGGGCATGATCCTATGCACTGGGGACACAAGGACAAGGGCACAGACATGTCTGTCTGTCTTTTTGTCCCTCATCATCATCAGGGTTTTGGGAGATTGATGAAGACTGAAAGAAAGGAACCAACCCTTACTGTCTAAACCATTTCCAGACAGCTGGGTTTGTCAGCACGCATTGTTTACAATAGTCATGCCTGCTAAGTCAATGAGATAAGCTTTTCCTCATTTTTCTAGGGAGGAAAATTGATTGATAGGAGCTGCATCAAGTGCTGTCTGACTTTAGAGTTCATACTTTCTCTTCCGCTGTGCTTTTTCTCTCTAAACGTTGTGGGGCGTGCTTATCCATTAGAAATCATACTCACAGCCCTTGGCCCAAGCCTATGATTCATCCAGCTTTTCTGTGGGATTGAGAGCCCTGCTCTGGGCAGTGTTAGAGAACTCACGTGTGACAAAATGCATGGCTCTTTCTTTCCTTCTACTTAGTGGAGGGGGAAAAAGGCATGCAATGGAAGTAGATTGCCCAGATAACAGGGCATGTGACTCCATGGCTTGTGTTGAAAGTTGTGATTGCTCTGTGATCTATTGTGGAGAAAACCTTCATCCTGAGGGTTTAATAACCTGTTGATGGTGAGACGGAGTGGGTGGTGTTCTACACCCCACTTCTGTATCTTCTTCAGGCTTTCACTTCTTAAAACAAATGTATACATCTCAGAGAACTTTTTTTTTTTTTTTGCCTTATGGGTGAAGTGGCATGAGATCTAGATTGAACGATGGCTGGTCTGAGATTTGATGTGGCAAGAGAAATCTACCTTTATAGACAATCTCTGAAGAGTCAAAGAGAGGAGATCTGACCGCACGAAATCCGTTGAGTGTTCTGTTCACTGAGTGGCTGTCACCTGCTAGGCTTCAGGCTATGTTCTGGGACACTGGAGAATAAACTGCAGGTTCTTTTTCTCCTTTAATAAGTATGCACTTGTGACCATTTTCCTCTTACTGGGTTGCCTAGTCTAGCCTTGGAATGCGGCTTTGCGTCCAGTCTTATTGTACCCACTATGCTGTGTTCAGTTACTATCCCCGAGAGGCCTGCTGGATTATGCCTTTCCTCTCTAAGGTTAATTTTTTAGGTATTTCATTACAGTGACAAGGAAAGTTCCTAACACAGTCAGTTCTCTATCATGCCAGCAAAATGCATGAAGCAATCAACTTAATAGTAGTGGTTTGCTCAGAGTTTTGGAACCTTGATTCCATGGACAGTTTCCTTGTGGGTGTCAGTCCTAGGATGAGGTGGCAATATCTTAGCAAGAGCAGTGAGGGGAGGAATCTCTGACACTCAAAAGTAAGAAAGGGCAGCCAGGAGCCTGGGCCCAACTATGCCATCCAAGGGCATGCTCTCATTGACCTAGCGTCCTCCACCAGACCTTACCTTACCTGAGCACGTGTTCCCCTGGGGCTCATTCCAGATCCACAGTACATCATAGACCATGCCATGTTGTGCACAATGAAGAGCTCACAGGACTTAGCTTGGCTGATAGGACCCTTGTCTAGGAAAGCTTCGTCCTCATGTTTGAGCAGAAAATTCACACAGACAGCAAATGCTTTGTTATAGGTAAGGAAGTGTCATGAATCAAGTCAGTAAGGAAAGGGAAGGAAGGTTTTGTTTGAGATAAAAGCTGTAGTCTTGTTGAGCCATGGGTTTAGGCGCTGATGAGAGTGAAGTCTTCAGAGACTGAGTCTCAGACTCTAACTCACCGGCATGGATGATGGATGGCTTTACTCACCAGATGTTACTTGTTCACTTTAAGTAGATGGAGGAAGGAAGCTTAGAAATTGTGCTGAAAATAACCAGGGCTTGGGTAGACGCACGTGGTGGAAGCTTCTGAAACACTGGGCATGGGCATGGAGATGTGCGTTTTAGAGATGTCACAACAAAAGTGTCATTAAAATGTCCGGTCCATGAATGTGGACCACAGTAATAGTACACAGGGTCAGTGTGTGTGTGTGTGTGATGTCCTGTGTTCAGTCCCTAGCACCAAAACAAGCATGGAAATGTGTGGACTTAAAACAGAGATAGCACAGACCAGAGCTTGAGATGATCAGCACATAAGTCATTGAGGGCTAGGAAAACAGCCAAGGAGACTGTGGTGACCCTAAAGAGTAAGAACACCTGTAGTCTATCCTTTTGATACTACACTTGATCTTAGCCAAAAGGCCGAGAAGCCATTAGTCTATTCTTTTGAACTGAAGGAAGAGGAAATGGAAGACTGAGAGGTCAAGGGACATGCAGTGTGCCTCAGTTTCCTCTGGAGGACTGTATTGTTACCCCTAAGGATGGGATGCAGAGAGGGCACGGAAGTCAGAACGTGTTTGGCCTTAGCTTAACACGCAGGACTGCACTGTGGCCCTTGCTCTGGATTCTTATTTAGCATAAGAATGCATTGTGAATCACATGAGAGGCAGTGATCGGAAGTCATGGATGCAGAGTAGTAGAGTGTGGGAGAGTGATCTGGAAATGAAGACAGATGATATCAATAAACATTTCCAAGACTTTGGGTAGAAATAACTTACGTGGAGGGGAAGGAAGAGGCACAAGAGTCAGTGATACAATTGACTTGACTAGGACACTCAAGAAAACCTTTTGGTAAAAGGAAAAATTACAAGCCAAAGGGTAAAGGCCTAGGAAATGCTCTCAGTGTAGAGATGAATTAGCCAACATGGACCGTTCTCACCTTGGGAAGAACAGGAATCAAGAGGAGGGAAGAGATAAGTTATATCAAAAGATGGAAGCTCATCACTGGGCCAGTGGGCGCTGGGCTGAGGGTCTGTGAGTCCGACTGGAATCTTAAGACATCTACTGGGAATGAAGAGAATGAAAATTTGAAAACAGCAAGAAATGTGGGGATAGGAGCTTCCCTGAAGGGGAAAAAATTCTTCATTTGGAGTGTTGCAGATCAAGCTGGAATTGGAAAAGTGAATATCTTGAGCAAACCAAGCCGTTGGGGCAAGTGATTTTTTCCCAGGGCACAGTTGTCCACACTGTCCTAAAAGAGACTGTCTTTAGGACTGAGCCTTCCCTGGGAGCCGGGAGTTGTGTTTGGGGGGCAGGCAAGTGTGTAAGTGGTACTCATTTAGGCTACACAGCAGGGGAAGCATGGGTCGAGCAGGGCTACAGAATAAAAAGAAGTGAAAGCAGGAATAATGGAGATGAAGCTGTGCACGGAGATAAAGTTCTAGTGCAAACCCGGGATCCTGGAGCTTAAGATTCCTTATGTGGGTCCCCTCCAGGTGATGACAATAGCCAGAAGGCAGCGATGCAAGGAGGATGCTGAAGGGAAGTGATGTAAAAAGCTCTTAAAGATGCTATAACTTGAAAATACCCTGGCTGGTGGGCTTTCCAGGAAGATTGGGCAGGACAGGAGAAGGGCATTGAATTGGTTGTATGCATGCTAAAACAAAGTTTGAAAATCCCAGCCTCTTTAATATTTGCCTTGTCTTTGCTGACTCATTCAACTTGAATATCTCTTTGTCATTTAAGATTTTCTCCCCACACAAGTAGAAAATACAGATTAGTTATATTTATTTGCAATGGAAAATTATAGAAGCCTATTACAGCAAACATTGGGCATGGAGGCAAGTCGTCAATATGGAATGAATTAAAATGTTTACCGCCGACTCCTGCATTTTGCAAGCTCACACTGACGATTGACAGAGTACATGCACTTATCTTTATAGTTCTTGGTACAGTGGTTCTTGCTGAGACACCGGAAAGCAAATTGTCTCTGCCTCAAATGAAAACCATAATCTTAAATTGATTATGTATGTTAGTGGTTCAATTCTGAATTCATGCTTCTGAGATTCTGTTCTTCAATAACATTACTTCATTTTTTGGAGGAGCAATATGACATAAGACTTTAATGCCAACTCTGGAGCCGATCTGCTGCACACGCACCCTGCTGCCATCCCTTACCTTACGACAATTAGCTGACCCTTGCTGTGGCTCAATTTTCTCGTCTCTAGATGAGTACAGTGCCGTAGTCACCTCAGAGCACGAGCGTCAATGTTAAATAAGGTTCAAAACACTTGTGTGGATCTGTCCATGTTTGAAGTAACACCTGGCCATTTTGTAGGAGTTCTATTTTCTTTTTCCAATAAATTTGCATTTATTTTCTCTGCATCTTAGAGATAGGAGAGGTACTGTAGTTGTGCCATATGGGGCTGGGCACCCGCAGTCCCTTATTCTCTGCGTTTTGACTACTTGTGGATCTCTGTAATAGTTTTGAAGTGTAGCGGGAAGAAAACCCTTTGATGAGTGGTGAGGCTCCAGTCATCTAAGGTATGAGGACAATTACTTAGAATACAGTTAGGAACTGATGAAGAGCTACAGGTTATCAATGGCTGCCGAGAGAGGGAGAATCAGTTTTCTGCAGGGATGAGCTCTTGCTGCTTTATCCAGTTCCAAATGCTCAGCCCTAAACAATGACAATGGATATAGAAACTAAATGGACTCAGTAGGATATATATGTATATACATATATATAATATGGTCATGGACATATAATGGAGTGGGGAGAGGTGAGAGACATTATGAGGGGACAGAGGGATTGGATGAAAGAGATGTAAATATCATACTCGTGTATGAAGTTGTCCGAAGATGGAAATAAAGAACTGCTTCTTATCCGTTCTTTGCTGCCATGAAGTATCTGAGAACTGGGCCTTACAAAGGAGAGAGAGGTCTCTGAGGCCTGCTTATAGTGACTTGAAAGCCTAGACAGCACAGTGCTGGTATCGAGTGTGAGATTTCTGGCTGTGTAACAACGTGGCTGAGACACAGAAGAAGACGAGAGTGTGTACAGAAGGGGCCGGGCATATGCAGTGACCTCATTTCAGAATAACCCACTACCTTGGTAACGAGTCTTGCCTGATAGACAGAACTCACTCCTGAAAATCATTAATCCCTTTTAACGGCAGACCTCATATAAGCTCAGCACCACTGCCTTGGGGAAGTCAGCGTCAATATGAGATTTTTAGTTTATTCTTTGAAAGTTGCATACATGTATAAATGTACTTTGATCAGGTCAATTCTCCATACATGAGCTTGGCACCACTGCCTTGGGGAAGTCAGCGTCAATATGAGATTTTTAGTTTATCCTTTGAAAGTTTCATACGTGTATAAATGTACTTTGATCACATCAATTCTCCAGCCTTCCCTCTTGTTTCTCTTGGACCTTCTCCATGTGTCCCTATAGACTTTATGTCTGTTTATTTTTTCACACACTAAGTCTAACTAGTCTTACCTGTATTGTATGGATGTAGAGCCAAACATTGTCCACTGGAGCATGGACAGCCTCCCCCCAGGAGCCACATATCTAAAGAAACCTCCTAAGCAGCCGTGACCCCTGTGAGCTACAGTAGTTATCAGCCTCGTAAGAGATGTCCATTGGTGCAGTAGTGGCATGACTATTACTGGGGTAACCACTTGTTTTCTAGTTGTACTTGAGACCCGATCCACAGGACAGGACTCAATGTGTGAGTTTTTACATGGACACATCAACGCAGAAGCTCTGGCACGCTTTCAGTTGCTGGATGAAACTCAGAAGTAAAATGTGTCAATTATCCGCACTCCTGGTGCTTGTAAGAGTTCCCTTACACACTCCATCTGAGCTGTCTGCTTCATTCAGGTTTACAACTCAGACGTTTCTCACATGCGCTGTTCAATGGGATTCACACTTAGGACCACATGGTTTCCAAAGACTCAGCAAGTGTAAGGGTATTGATTTACCATTGATGGCTTTAGCAGTCTCTCAAGGCACAGTGGGTCCCACTAGCTAATCCAATATTACTTATCAGTTACATCTTTCTCTTTTTTACCAAAGTAAATTATATTAGGATGTTATTAAAGAAAAACACATTCTATAAAAGAGCACAATGAAGCCTAGATAGATCTGCCTTCCGGGCTCTTTTTAAAATCAGGACAGGTGAAAACTCCAGAATAAGGCCACATGGGAGCCATGAGTGTCCTCAGCTGTTTCTAGTCCTTGTTAATATTTCATCTCAGCTGAGATTTCATCAGCCCCTGTTGTGAAGGCCTGTTCTGAGACTCCATCTGATGGAACGTTCTCTGGGTTAGTCATTCAGAATGGGGAGGGGGCGTTCTCTGGGTTAGTCATTCAGAATGGGGGAGGGGAGGTTGCGTTCTCTGGGTTAATCATTCAGAATGGGGGGGGGCGTTCTCTGGGTTAATCATTCAGAATGGGGAGGGGTGCATTCCCTGGATTATTATTCAGAATGGGGGGTTTGCACCTTAAGCCCCTCTTCACCATGCAGTGTACTTCAGTTTTGGTGTGCATATATTTTTGCTCCCGTGGAACAATTAAAGGGAGACTGGGCTTTTCCCGGATGCACTAGACTCCATTAGGCAATTTGTATTTTTCTGTCAGTCCATGACTGGCATTCATCTCTCTGTATGTGTGTGTAATCACAACATTTGAAATAGCCCATTCTTTTGTTTTAAAGAAACAAATGGAGCTTTCACGAAAAGTAATTTATTGGTGAATATTTTACAAGCTTTTAGCGATGGATATTTTACATCAAAGCAAACAAGAACCTAGACTGATAGTGTGTTTTCACAGCAACAAAGGAAACCGATACATTGTTATTTCTGTGGTGTTGCCTCGGATATGTTTTGCTTTTGGTTCTGCAAAACATGGAAAGGTCATCTTTATTTCCATGCACATGTAATCCGTTGTGGACATAAATTTTAGCCCCAATATTCTGATTTTAAATAACTTATTTAACTTATACATGTAGCACTGTCATGGAGTTGGGCTTTTTAATTATGGTTTTTAACCTTTTTCTTAGCATATATATAACATATGCTAGAATTTTAAATTTAAATTTGTCTAGAAATATTTATATAAGCCAAAAGGACAGGGACTGCTAGTTTGAACAGCTGGTTTCAGGGAACCTTCTCAGTCCCCAGCCCTCTTCCTTTCTACTGTGCTCGCCCCTCTGTCTTCTGAGCCCCCACCCTTCTTACTTGAATGACTGCTCTCTCCACACTCCCCCTGCTTCTTCCCTTTGACATAGGACAACATTGTAAAGGTAAAGTAAGAGCCATATATTTCAAATTTTAAGAGACAAAGTTTAAAAGGAAAAGATTACAATCATTTTAAATAAGAAATTTTATTTAATCCCCATGTCAAGCTATTATTTAACAGGCAACTAATGTATTACCATTGTGGTGTTTTACACTGTTTGAGACACAGTGGCACAGGCTGATCTTGAACTTCTGATCCTCTGGCTTCTACCTTCAGCATTCACCAGCACATCATGTCTATGTAGTTTCAGGCATCTAACCCAGGGCTTCCTTTGTGCTAGGCAACTGCTCTGCCAACTGAGCTATCCTTCAGCCTCTTTTAAAGACAGAATCTTTTGGAAGCCAGGCCACATTTTACACTTGCAGCACATCTTCATTTGGACCAGGCTCATGCCCTGTGAGCAACTTCCTGCTGCACAGGAATCCTCTTGCTGACTCTGGGAGAAGACAGCCTTACCCCTAAGTTAGTGTTCCAACTTGTTTCGCTTTGTCGCTTTGGGTTAAGGTGCTGTGAGCAGAGAGGAGAGAGGGTACTAGGATTGGGGGTGGGACAGAATGCTGCAGAATTGAGGACTGTGGATCAAGGAAGCAGTTGGAAGCCACTAGGCTAATGAGCTTGAAGACAGACACTGCTACGTGGCTGTATGGCAGCTTGCTATGTCGTACGGTTCTGTAATACATTTGTAGATTTATCTTACTCTGGAAAAAACCAGGTTTATAACCCCAGATAATTCCTATCTGAGAGGGAAGAGAATGAAGCTGTCCTGGGGAATGCTCAGGGTTTGGATGCATTTCTAAGTGAAGTTGGTGAAGTTTGCTCTTTAAGATGTCCCGTATGTTTGATGTTATGGAACCACTGCTAGGATAGGAATGAGGTCCAGAGGCCATCACATATCAGCTTCCTTCACTGTTGGGGACAGCAGTCTCTTGATTAGGAATTTTTGTAATGTGTGCTCTTCATATAATTTTTTGTTTTTAACAATTTAATCCAACCATATAATTGAGATGTAGGTACAAGAAGAGGAGACTAGGGTCTCTATACTAAGATGTTTATAATGTAGGAAGAGAAGTATAGAATGCTACTCTAAGGGTCGAATAATAGGAATGGGCTGAAGAGATGGCATTGAGAAAGAAGGGCCACACCTACTTATGAGACAGAAAGGCTTCTCTAAGTTAATGACTCAGGTTCTGAATTTTAAAGAAAACCAATGTACTTGAGAGATGAAGAGTTGCACATCCAAGCTGCGGGATCAAGAGGGAACCTGGGGCAACTTCAGGGGACTGGCTTCCAAAGAGAATAAGGTGTAACTAGCAGGGTCAGAGACAAAGATGGGAAGCCAGGTAGATCATGGAACCTGCCTGCCATGTGAGGAATTTGAACATCGTGTTGGAGGATTGATACAAGGACAATGTTTCATCAGTGCTCTTGAGGGTGTATAAAACATGACGCAATGTTATCTAAAGATGGTTGTTTTATAAGCCTTGGGGATAGTCTACATAAAGAGTGAAGATTCCTGCAGTAGAAATGGGGTTTGGATCTGCTGTTTAGGAGACAGATATCGAAGACTTGGTGACTGTTGTAGTTTGAAATGTATTCCACTAAAAGATGTGTGTTGAAGTCCAACTAGGCCTTTGAGGAGATGAGATGAAATTAAGTTTTATTCACCAAGTTGGTCTGCAGTAGTATTGTATCATGGGCCTTTACTTCTAATTGTACTGGAGGCTTCAGTAACTGCAGATGCATTTCTTTGAAGGTCGTAATTCTTAGCCTATATATGGCTGCCTTCTTGCTGTGTACTCATAGAGGGAAGAGAAGCACCAATGGCTGCACCTCTTTTCCAAACAGTAGGAATTTATTACACAGGTTCTGCCTTTGTAGTTTAATCTAGAACTAGCCGTCCCTTCCAAATATCAAGGTGGAAGTGGCACCTTCCACACGTGAGCAGAAGAAGGTGAGCCATTATCACTCATTGCACACCACAGGCCATCAGGAGGGGTCTCGTACCTAACAGAACTGGTTAGTGTACTTTCAGGAAGACTGACAGATGCCACGGTCACATGCAGATAGAAAAAATTCCTTGTAAGGACAATGCTGGATCTTAGAGGTTTGCCCTCCAGGACTATGAGAGAATTTCCTGGTTTTTCTGTTTTACTGATAGAGCAGATGATCTCTGATAGACATACATCATAAATCATTTCCGTGTATGGGTAGGTTCATTTTTTAAGCTTTACGCTCCATATTTTGTGACAAGCACGAGAAACAAAGTTGTTACTTTGTGAAATCCAAGAGAAATTTATGGCTGAAATGAAGAGTAAACTGAATGCCAGGATGAATGGATGGGTGTCAGAATTCTGCAGACAGAGCATTTCTGCTCAACTTTAATACCATATTTGAATGGCCCTTTCACGCATGTGCGTAAAGATGGGTCTGTTTGTCCTTTTGTGCACCTTACTAGCTAGACTGACTTTTGTGGCCAAATCTTATTGTCTTCTTCCCTTTAGGCTGTCACTGGATATTAATGTTTCTTATTTGTTATGGAAGGGTCATCATGATTCCAACTCCTGCAAAAACTGTAGTATTATCAATCTCTATATAAAAGAACAGGGCTGAAGAAAGAGCAGTTCTCAGAGTACTGAGAAACTTCTGTTGTGACCTATTCCCATCAAGAAGATGGAAAGAATGCGAATCTCTCTGCATAGCCTCTCCTGCTAGGGTTAGACTATCTTCTTCAGGAGGCCACCTCATGGGTCTCACCCGTGTGGAACTGCACTTGAGTCTAGCACACAGATCTGCTCTAACAGCCTCAGAACTTCATGAATTTCTCTAAACTATTTGGAATTGATTTTTGTGTATTGTTAGAGACTGAGATTGCCTTCATTCTTCTATACATGAACATCCTACATTTTTATCAAAGGAAAGAAGAGAAGAAGAGGATATGACTAAAGAAGCTAGATCATGAACTCACAGAGGAGCGCAGAATGCCCAGTGGGACACTTTATATAAAAAGGTAGATTATTACAAGGGTAGGCTACTTAGTGTATTACAAATGTCAATATGATAATTCCTGTTCAAAAACTCTTTAGTGGGTTCCCGTTTTTATACGATACATTTAAATCCTCATATACTGTGTTTTAATGAGGGTCTTTTGTACGCTGAAGACCAGAAAACCTCTCCAAGTGGCTTAAACAATAAAGGAAATAGAATGACTCCAGAAACTTCAAAGTCTAGTCCCAAAGCTGATTTGAGAAGTCCCAGAATCTGGTGAATTTGTGACATTCTTGTGATTAGGTTTTCATTTTTTTGGATTTTATTACTCGTAATTTTATTAAAATCAGAGGTACTGCATTCCGCTGTGCTCTGAGAATGAGACCAGGGCAAGTTTCTGCTTTACTTCTTAAGAGAAAGGAGACTTTCCTGCAAGAGCAAGCCAAACAAATGGGCTGGGATTGTGTTGTGTACAGATCTGACCCGGGTGTGTGATCTGACAGACGGTCACGGGAAGCAGGGAGTACCGTGCCGTGTTCCCTTAGTCCGGTCAGGCTTCCCTTTGCTGTGGGGACTAACTTGGTTTTCCCAGACATCAGGATGTAAAATCTTGGATATGACTGAGGAGGAAAGAATGAAAGATTGTGCCGGTGCCAAGTGACAATTGCTTGTTGTGCATTTCGGGAACGTTTTGTAGCCTCTTCTGCCTCTCACCTTGGTCTTCTCTTTCCCTGGTTCCTGTCGTCGTGCTGACCTGCATTCAATCATTGACTCATCAGAATCCCCCCTCCCCGCCGTGGAGTTAAAAGTACTGTCTCACCGTCACCTGCGTAGGCTTACGTAGTTATTCTGTTCCCCACGTTCTATGTGAGCTAACTACTGCTTCACGATGTTGAAGGCAGCTGTCACACCCTCCTCTGCTCCTGTGTCAGCTTGCCTTTAAACTTAGATTTCCCGAGCGTCTCCATCTGTTCTTGTCTAACAGGATTCTGACATTCCTCACCCACCTGGTGTTACTCACCCAGTAGCATGTTTCAGATCATCTATTTTGGGCCATCCTTGTGATGAGGTGTTATTACTCCGGTCCACTAAACAGGACCTCTCCCTGCCATCTCTTAGAGCCTGCAGGATCTTAGTCTTAGGTCTGGGCTACAGATTAACAGGACGCTTAAATCTAGTTGTAACTCTTTAGTGTTTTCTCCAAGTGCTGAGAAAAAGCCGCAGGAGCACTGACTTGTGAAATCATGCTTGGTTTCAATGGCTCTTCCTCCTTTCCATTGTCAGACACCGAGCTGTCTTTGCAGGGTTCTTTTCTGAGGAAGTCAGGTGGTCTCTCAGAATGCACATTGGTTAGACCCCTGGACTTCCCCAAATGACTTCTACGCTGACCTTTCCCCCGGGGAAAGTGTCTGAGGCTGTGACCCAGTTCTTTAATCCTGGCACTCTGTACCGATTCCCCGGGATGGGGCTAGAGCTTCATGGTATTGTATGGTACTTAGCAGAAACACAGAGGGACCGTCCCTCTACCCATCATTCCAAATGCTCTAAATTAGGCCTTTCCGTCTTTCCAGATCTCCAGAGCAGCGTCTGTTAAACAGTTGATACCCGCTCCTCACAGAACTGCTTTTGACAGGTGACGTTTCAAACTCAGTCTAGAGACCAATGCTGAGGAGTACGTTAGGGGCAGCAGAGCAACGCTGGAGGTTTGTCCTGGAAGGGTGTTGGTAGCGATTCCCAGGGCATGCTACAAAACAACCCCATATTTGTTCTGAAGATAGCAGAGAGAATTTTTCACTCATGTTTCAGTATGAAATGACGAGAAGGTGAAGTTTCTTTGGACTTGTTATTTTGTGTTGTGGGCTGTTCAAAAACTTTGTGTCTCATGATTTTATCTGGCTGTTAGACACCAGGGAGTTCCACTTGGACACACACACTACTGAGCAGGGCTGTTTTGGTTTCTGACAGGAGTGTTGGGCTAACTACCTTCTTCCCATTTTCCTCTCAGTGTGAAAGTATAAGAGTTGGTGAATAATTCTGTATTTTGTAGTGAGCTATGCCAATGGGAGTTTGGGGGGCACATGTCCTTTATTCCTTTACTTTTGGGAAACCACTCTTTACTCCCCATGTGCCTTGCATGGTTGTCAATTGCTCAATGTCACTTTTTATTGTCAAGTTACTAACATGGCCTTTGTTGACACATGGCTAGGTGTATGCTCCCAACCAGATAGCTAGAACCGTCTCAAGGCTTCCCTGGGGAACGTCTTGTTAGGGCTTGTAATTACAAAGGCGTAAGATTTAAAACAGCAAATGTCATGCTTTCTCTCCGTTAGCACTTTTGTATGTGACCTGACGACACAGTAATGAGAGCACAGATAAAGGGGGGGGGGAGAGAAGGGGAGGGGAGAGGAGTGGTAGAGGAGAGGAGAGGGGAGGAGAGGGGAGGGAAGGGGAGGGGAGGGGAGGTGAGGGGAGGGAATGGATTTTAAAGATATCATTTGAAGTCCATCCAGGATTCAAAATGGATCCAGTCCTTAATGCCACAGTTGTGTGCCAAAAATGGATTCCTGTCACTCTTCCAAAATTATGGGTTATTTTGTATCTTGTTTGCCTAAAATGTAATATTATTCCCTGCTTCTTCCTATATACATTTTGTATGTTTCCTTAAATTCTTTGCTAAATGGATGTTCATGTTCATATACATATATATGAATATATATGTGACTATATATATTGGAAGGAGACAAATATAAGCATACCTATATCTGTTTATAGCTAGCCATCTGTCTCTAGTTATATAAAATACATGTAGTTGGCTTCATAAAACACACAGGGAATTTTCATTTCTCTCTATATCACTGTATTTCATGGCACATATTCTGTCTTCCTGGATTGGTAACCATTCTTTGGTATGTATGCCATTTTCTTTTGCTTTCTTTTATGAATATTTTTATCCATTCTTTGAGAACTTCATACATTATATTTTTGTATACTATAATACCATATACTCTTGGTTTAAAGCCATGGACAGTTAAGCATAAGGTCTAATTAGCTTTGACATGTGTGTGTGCGTATGTATCCATGTACCATTAGTACATAAGACATTTATTTATAGACACACATCATACACACATCACATCCCTTCATGTCTGCCTAACAAAACCTTAAGAAGGATGGCATTAATTGACATGCCAAGGGGAAGGGGGAAATCCCATGAGCCCTCAAACATAGACAAAGAACTTCAGGCAAGTAAGGACTTCTGACAACTGGGAAAAGTCTTCCAGGGAAGAATCTGGTTATCTATACATTGTATTTTATATCATATTTGCCCCTTATTCCCTAAACTCTTGTGTTCTCACCATAACAAAACAAAACAAAAACCCGCATCAAGTCCAGTTTGTGCTGCCCATATGTCCTAAGCGTGTGGCCATCCACTGGAGAATGGCTAAGCTACGTGGGCCCATGCCATTAAAACTGGACTCTCCTTTTCCCAGAAGCTGCCAGGGGGCAATAGCTGTTCAGCTAGGGCTGAGACTCCATGCCCACTCTTAGCCTCTATGCTGGGATTTTTGTCTGGCTTGAGTTTGCAAAGAACAAGAGACCTTGGGGTCTTCAGCCTGAAATGGGACTTCTATATTGAACGCCCTCTTCTCAAGGCTCAGGGGTCATCACAGTAGAGAGAACAGAAAGCGTGGGAGAGCCAGAGGCAGTGGATGACTCCCCGGAAACAATGTCTTCCAGACCCAGTGGACAGATACACGGAGGAACTCACAGGGCTTGTAACAGCAGCATCAGGACTTACACTGACTTGTTTTGCAGTGTTTCACTGTGCACACATTGCTTTCCATCTCCGTGCCAGACCATTATGAAGCACACACCTTCATTTCAATCATTAGCTAATGGAATGCACACATACAACATGCTTTGAACTCATACCTGTCATGTAGAGACAGGGTAGTCTCAGCACCTTAGCCAGGATTTTTTTTTGTATTATTTCTCATGAGTGAATCTAAATATATCCAGTGTTTATGCATTTCTTATTCTAGTGATACTAAAGATCGGGCACCCCACTGTTTCACATTTATTCCTGTAGCAATAAAATAATACAAGTTGACTGTGGAACTTGTATGCAATAGAAATAGATATGGAAGCAAGCAAAATTTATTTTTAGTGTGAACACTGGAAGTAACTCTGTAACTATGGGTACATATTCTCTCATTCTTTTCCTTGCACAAAACGAATATAGTTGTGTATTTTTTTAATCACACATGGTAGACCATCTTCTATTTTGCCCTTTTTACTGAACACTGTATTTCTGTCTCTTGTCAGATTTTGTAGCACCACGGGTTTTTCCTGTCTTTGTGTGTGTGTGGAGGCTGTGCACACCTCTAGAGGAAGCAGGGTCCTTCTTCTAATTCCTCCTTTGGTCTCAGAATGGCTGCATCCCTTTTTATTTGGAATTGGTACATATTGGCTATTCTAACTCTTTCCTCTAGGCATTGAGATTCCCTGTATTAAACTCGATTTTCTGATGGACTTCTTGGGTCCACAGACTGTAGATCTGTGTCCCTCATGTTTCTTCTTTGGTTGTCTGTCCCAAGTTTTCTGTGAATTAGATCAAGCTCCCTTATCATTCTGTTAGTGTTTCTGCATGAATTTATTTTTAGAAAGATGTTTTGTTTTAATGAAAATAAAGTATTTTTCTCAAGACTTTTGCTATTGAAATTACATTTACATGTTTCTGTACTTCCTTTGAACCTTATGGGATGCGCTTTATAGTTATTTGGTGTTCAAAAGGCCAGACAATTACATTTGAAAGTTGCTTCCCACCTTAAGCTGACCTTCAGCAGCTGTGAAGGTAACTGTGAAGATCCGAGATGGGTGGCTTAAAGGTACATGGCAAAGGTTACTTCTTGATCCTACCTTTTGAATGTCTCATGTTCATTAATGTTTATCTGGGCTAGGTGAGTTCTCAGCCAGCTTCAAAACTAAAATTCTAGATTCTGTATTAGTAAACCTAGTAGCATCATTTGAGGATAGTTTTACACTGGCAGACCAAGGGACTACTAAGTCTTAGCTGAAGTCTTTTAGTGTTTGGTGATATTCTGCGTGTCATCTAGTTCCCATACTGAGAACTAGGGTAGACTAGTGAGGAAAGATACATCTGGTCAACCAGGCCCACAGCGCAGCCAGAGCTGCCTTTGTATTATATTACTGTTTTTTTTTGTTTTGTTTTGTTTTGTTTGTTTGTTTTTTGGAGTGTTCCTTTTCTATCACCATGTGATTCATCTGTCACAAGACTACTCTCTCATCCCCTTCCTGGCTTTGGAAAATGCTATTAATTATAGAACTATCTGTATATCTTTTATTCCAGATATACACCCTAAATTTTCCTGAGGGAATAGCCTCATAGTCTGTGTGGTGGTGTGAATGACAATGGTCCCCATAGGCGCATATATTTAAATACCTGTCCCCAGGTGGTGGAATTGTCTGGAAAGGATTAGGAGGTGTGTCCTTATTGGAGGAGGTGTGTCACTGAAGTTCCAAAGACTCGTGCCATTCTCAGTTAGCTCTCCTTGCCTCCCAATTGGGTCTTAAGATGGAAGTTCCCAGCTTACTTCTGCAGTATAAGGCTTACCTGCCTGCTGCCATGCTCCCTGCCATGATGGTTAGACTCTAACCCTCTGGAAATGTAAGCCCTAAGCAAAGTCTTTCTTCTTCTGTAAGTTGCCTTTGTCATGGTATCTTATCACAGCAAGAGAAAAGTAACCAAGCCAGTCTGTTTTTAAATACCTTTTCCTATCGATTTACTAAGTGTGCTGGTCATTAGAAGGACACTAACTGAATATTGCATGCTACATCTTACAGTGTGTGCAGTACTCTGTGTATAGGTCTGAAGTTCAGAATGTTTCTGTTCAGTTTTAGGACTGTGTATCAGATGCAATTTAGAAACAGCATATGTTAGCTTGCATATTCCCAGGGGATATGTACCATAATGGGGAACCTGGGTGTTTTGATGTCAATGCTGGCTGTCCATGAAGCTTGAAATATCTGCAGATGTGTGGGTATATACTTAGCATATGTGCAGATGTGCGCATATGTGTGGACAAATGTACTTATGCGACGGTACTCTGCCTTGTTTTATACAGCTGTCAGGAACAATAGAGGCTGAAGAATGGGATTTTCTCTTTTAATACATTTAGTTCACTTTCTGGAAGAACTTGCTGTGGGCTGTCTCTAGCTCTTTCTATGCATTTTCAAATTTGATTGGGCTTGAAGAAATTTGATTTACCTACAAGTTTTCAGACAGATATATGCAGAGCAGGTCTGAGGTGTGAGGTGCGCACTGCTCCAGGGCCCCTCGTTCTGATAAGTTATTTGACAGCCCGAGGCAAGTGAGGTAAATTTCAAGCTGGAATCTACATGCCAGTGAGGGAAAGGGTACATTCTAGGGCTTGGGCAGATTGTCTGGAAATTCTGTCCTAACTCCCCGTCTCTGCTTTGCCTGTAATTAAGAAGCCACCACATTTTCCACTTTGACGAAACACTCTCATGTTCTTTTTCCTGATCGTGCAGCTTACATGGCTTGTCACAGAGAGAGCAATGCCTTCTTGTGCCTGTCACAGCCGCCCTACATGTTATAAGGGCTTTCTTCCTAAACTCTTTCCTCTTTGCCCCAGGGAAGGAAAAGGAGTTCTTCTCTCTTGTCTAAGTTTAGCTCAGCAGCTTTTAGCAAGTGAGCTGTGCTCTAGGCAGAATAAACAGGATATGTTCTCTGCCTTCCACAAGGAGCAAGTGCAAGGAAGGATGAGGTCACTGCTCGGCGCTGCACCTATGCATGGTGGTTATCATTCAGTACATTTAGCTAGTGGCTGTTGATTTGATTATTGACTAATTCCTAGAGATGGTAGTCTTCATTTATATATTTATGCAAAGCTAGAAGTTCTGACCCAATATGGGTTAGGACGGCGAACAGATTCAAGATTCTCTCTCTTTCTCTCCACCTCTCTCTCTGTCACTGTTTCTCTTTTATCCTATAGGGTATCATTTATTCCAGGTTGTCTTCAAACACTCTGTATAACCAAAGATGGAGGATAACCTCAGACTTCTGATTGTCTTGTCTCTATTTTGTGTAGTGCTCAGTACTGAACCCAGGGCTTCATATATGCTAGGCGACTTCTCTACCAATTAGGCTATATTCCCAGCCTTTCAAGGCAGATTCCCACCCTCCACAATCTTATGTATGACTGTCAGTGATGGATAGAATGTACCACACTTAACCCAAATGAAGAGCTGCGCATCTCAAAGTGAAATTCAAGGGATAAAATGATCTAAGTCATTACTCGTGACCCCAGTCGTAACATGGTTGGTTAGATGTGTCCTTTCTCCACAGACAAGAGCAGATGTCAGAAGGGAGGAAGGAGAAATACTGGGTATCTTGGGAGTTGAACTGGGGAAGGAGGAGCAGTGGTCATTTATCCTATCCGCACAGGGACAGTAGATTTGAGGCTGCCTTATGGTTTCTGTTCTTTGTTGTATTCTGTGGCACAGGCTCTTAGTCACGGTTCTATTGCTGTGTAGAAATACCATGGTCAAGGCAACTCATAGAAAAGAAAGCATTTCATTGGGGGCTTACTTAGGGTCTCAGGGGGTTAATCTCTATCATCATAGCAGGCAGCATGGTGCTAAAGCAGGCGTTGAGAGCTCCATCCTCATCTGCAGACCAAGAGAGAGCCTGGGCCTGGCAGACACTTTTGAAACCTCAAAGCCCACCCTTCATAACAAACTTCCTCCAACAAGGCCACACCTCTGAACCTCCTAATCCTTTCAAACAGTTCCACTTACTGGTGAATAAGCATTCAAATATATGAAGCTCTTGGGGTCTCTCTCATTCAAAACACCCCAGTTTACATGGTCAATAAACTCTATACATGCTCGGAGTCTACAACCCCACATCATTTATGATTTTTATTAAAAGCATCCAGTTCTGTAAGTAATTTTTGTAGTCTAACACTTCTTAAAAATAATGTCTGTTCATTTGTATTCAATTATTTTATCTTTCATAAGTGTTAGAGTGTGTGTTCAGGAGTGCCTACTATGACAAGAGTGTGGCAATCAGAGGATAGCTCTGCTTTAAGTCCTAAATGTCTACCTTGCCATTGCCAGGCTAGTTGACTAACATACGTCTGAGAATTCTACCTCTGTCTCCCGTCTCTCTGTAGGATCACACATGCACATCACCTAGCCCAGCTTTACGTAGCTTCCGGGGCTCCAAACTCGGGTTCTTAAGCTTGCCTAGCTAGTGCTTGACTAACAGAACTGTGCCCAGCAAAGCACCATGCCTTTCCATCTCTAGACTTGCGAAATGCATGTGATGAGAGACATCTTGCGACTGAGATGACCACCTCCTCCCCAGTTGATTTTTGTTGACATTGAACAAATAATCACTCTGAATTTCTGAACCTTGATTATGGGCAGTTGTGAACCACTTACTTTTCTTTATTCAAACGCTGAGTGATGGAGGTGGGTCTTGTATCTTATCTGTTGCTTTCATTGGTTAACTAATAAAGAAACTGCCTTGGCCCTCATAGGACAGAAAATTAAGTAGGCGGAGTAGACAGAACAGGATGCTGAGAGAAAGAAGCTGAGTCAGTAGGAGTCGCCATGATGCTCCCACGCCAGAGAGACGCAGGTTAAGATCATTCCTGGTAAGCCAGCTCATGGGCTACACAGATGATTAGAAATGGGTTAGGTCAATATGTAAGAGCTAGCCAATAATGGGCCAGGCAGTGTTTAAAAGAATACAGTTTTCATGTAATTATTTCGGGGTAAAGCTAGCCATGCGGGTGGCTGGGTGCCGGGGACGCAGCCCCACTGCTCTGTATTACAACAGGTGGCACCCAGATGTGATGGGCTAAATCCACTTAAAAATCTGAGAGAGCTTAATTAAAGAGCTCCAAGACATAGATCAAGTGCCTCACATAAGATATGAACTTACTGAGTTACTGTCTAAAATCATAAACAGTGTAACCCTGGCCCCCTTTCATCACCCACAGAGAGATCCTGGGTACTCAGTCCTTTTGGGACCATTTGCATCAGTGGAGGCTCATCAGAACAAGCCCTATGAGCTGTGGACGGCTTGTCTCGTTTGTTTCCCTCCTAGGTCTTGCTACCCGGCTGCCTTTTCATTTCTAACCATCCTTCAATTTCAAGTTTGCCATTCTCTCTTTTCTAACTCAGAGCTAGTGTCAGAGTTCAATTCACCATGAATACACATATGCTGTATCCTGATAACGAAGGATATAAGCATCGATGTTGGGCAAAGCATACTTAATCACTAAATATTTCCTGTTCTCATTCAAATTCGTAATGAATTTTAATCAGGTGGAAAATGTCCTTAATTGGTCCAATTTGGAATTCTATACTAATCCACTGAAATAGTGTGGGTCAGCATTGACTTTAAATCTATGCATTTCTTGTCTATAAGGTGAAAAATTGACTGCTCAGAAGATAGCAGTCTTCCTCCATTTAGTCTTCCACAAACAGACGACGAAATGGTTCCTGGAAGGTCTGATGGCTGTCACCTGTTGCTGCAGTCATGTTTTGTCTCCGAGCACAGTTAAATTTTGGAACCTCATTTTAAAATACCCCCTTTCTGGGATCACTGCTGTTCTAATCATTGAAATAAATTCAGGATCCCTGTGGTCTAATTCTGACATGCAGAGCTGACCTGCAACTGTGTTTTGGTGCCTCCCTAACTGAAATGCCTTCTTTTTCTACATGTTAAACCATCTTTGCTTTCTTCACTACATTGCTTTACCTATATGTGTTTTCTCCCAGAGTCTGTCTTCTCTTTGTAGCATGTGCTCTGTTTTGTTCTTGATAATCTTGGTGCGCATCTGTGCATTGGAAGGGAGTGGATTGTAGTTGCGAGAAGGTGAGCCAGATCCCCTCATCTTCTTACTACTTCTATATAAAGCAAGTAGGGAGCCTGCGAAGGGGCTGCTGAGACACTCTGTGCAGAATGTCAGTGTCTTTACCGCATTCTGCCAAGGATTTATTACTGAAGTAAAATGTGTTTGTTCAATGAGATGAGACAAGCTTAGGTTGCAATGACTGAGAAGTCCCTTGTTTCTGGAGGTCTAGTTCCTACCACACATGTACGTATTAACTGCTTCTTTCTTTAAAGCACAGGAGGTCTGTAAAACTGTCCATTCAATTTGGAGTTCCCAAGGATTTTCACATAGAGTTACCGAAGAGTAGCTTCTGCCAAGTGTCAAATTAGTATGCTGTTAGACCCAATAGTCATTGCCATTGAACTGAAGCACCCATTATCGCCTCTCCAGGCTTTACAATTTGATTGTACATTAATTGCCTCTCAAATCTGAGGAAAGCCAGGCGCTAAAGGGGTCAGCGGGTGGGTCACATTCTGGAGCCACCTGTCTTTGGTTCATGCTGAAGTTTCAGGAGTGTAAATGGTACTTAGAGTTGCATTCCTCCAATATTCAGTTTCTTTTCTCCTTGCTGAGTGTGGAGGGTTGAGCCTTCAAGAGTAGAATTCTTAGTATGGTGAAGGACAGAAGACGTATCCAAACTGATAGAGAATCAAAGCACAGCAGGGCAAGAAGAAGCAAGGTAGCATGGCTCCTCCAGAGCCTAATGCCTACTGAACTCACATTCTAACAGCTACTGAACTCAAATCCTAACAGCTATTGAACACACATCCTAACAGCTACTAAACACACACTGACACAGGGGCTTACAGTGTAAGAAATTACCTTGAGCCTCAGAAGAGGAGTTGAACTTTTGAATATTGTTGGGACTGAGGAATGTATTTTGCTTTAGGAGCTGGCCATGTTCCAACAGGGGAAAAGGGCAGAATATTATGGGTTGAAGCTCTTCCATAGACTCACAGGCTTGAATATCTGGCCTTCGACTGTAGGGTAAACCCTGAGCTGGTGCTTTGCTAGAGGAAATGGGTCATAGGAGTAAGCCTTGAGGTGTGTCAGGCTGGCATTTCGTCCTGTTCCCTCTTTGCTTCCTGACTATGCTTGAACATTCATGCTCCTGCCACCATGCTTTTCCTGCCATGATAGATTGTAAGCTTTCTTAAACTGTAGACCAGAATAAATCCTTGTCTGAGATAGATAGATAGATGATAGATAGACAGATAGATGATAGATAGATAGATAGATAGACAGATAGATGATAGCTAGATGATAGATAGATAGATAGATAGATAGATAGATAGATAGATAGATAGATAGTATACCTGTGCATTAGTCTGTCTTTGTGTCTCATCCAATGGGAGTAAAGTACTGGGATTTCTGTTCTCTGTTTCTATCAGTCAGTCCAGGTCTTCATTAACAAATCAATACATGAATAAAATGAAGTATTGACAAGCATCAGCCATAAAGAAGAATGAGATTATGCTATCCACAGGAAACTGGGTGGAACTGAAAATCAGGTTAAGCAAAATTAGCCAGTTTCAGAGCAATGCCATGTGTTTTCTCTCAGATGCAGAATTTAGGCATAATGGAGATATGGACACAGGTAAATTAATACATTTTATGCATGCTTGAAAAGTCATGATGAGAACCATTTGTTTTTCTGACCAAAAATAATTTAAAAAGAGTAAGTGATGACATAAATGTGGATTTCTCCTAATATGGGTTCTGATGGGAACCTCTGATTTTCCTGCTGTCTGTGTTTAAACACACCAAGGCATTTATTTTGAATAAGGCATTTAAAATGTATTCATTGAGCCAGACATTGGTGGCATGCGCCTCTAATCCCAGCACTCAGGATGCAGAGGCAGGTGGATCGCTGTGAGTTCAAGGCCAGCCTGTTCTACAGAGTGAGTTCCAAGACAGCTAGGGCTACACAGAGAAACCCTGTTTCAAAAACAAAACAAACAAAAAATTTCATTCATTGTTATTTTCAGTGTAAATGCCCCCCACAGGCATATTTGAGTCCTTGGTGATGGCACCCATGTTTTTGAAGGCTGTGGAAACTTTGGGGTGAATGAGCTATCTGGTGAAAGTAGGGCAATTGGGATGGGACTTGAGCCCTACTTCTGGTCTTCCTTTGGTTCTTGATCTATCAGGACAGAAAGACATCCTCCCTCACACACTCCTGCTGCTGTGGGTGGAGCTTCCCCAGTGTTTGTGGACTAAATCCTCTGAAATGGGAGCCAAATTAAATCTTCCTGCCTTAAATTGTTTCTGTCCGGTGTTCCAACACAGTGCAGAGACTATACAGTGCAGATGATTTACTCATTTAGTGATTGTCAGTCATGCAATATGCCATTAGCTGTAGTTATTGCAATGTGCAACAAAACACCAGACCCTTTTCTTGTGTCTGCCTCAATCAATGCCTCCTTTCCTCTGTCAATCACGGTCACCCCATCCCCCTCTGGTAGTCTGATTCTACTCTCTGTTTCCATGATCCCAAGTGAAATCATTCAGTTGTTGCAAGGAGAGCCAGGCTGCTTGTTTGTCCCGGCTGCCCGGCTAGCTTAGGCCCAAAATAACCACACAGAAACTGTATTAATTAAAACACTGCTTGGCCCATTAGCTCTAGCTTTTTATTAGCTAACTCTTATTTTAATTTAACCCATTTCTATTAATCTGTATATCACCATGAGGTCATGGCCTACCATCAAAGTCTCAGCATGTCTGTCTCCAGCGGTGGGTCTATGGCATCTCTCCCTCTCTGCTTTCTTCCTCCCAGAATTCAGTTCCATCTTTCCCACCTACCTAAGTTTTTCCCTATCAACAGGCCAAGGCAGTTTCTTTATTCATTAATTAATACAAGCAACACATAGAAAGAAGGACTGCCCACACCATGCAATATTTGCTTTTCTGGCTTTTTTTGTAGATTGCATCTTTAGTCTCTAGGTCTATCCAGGATTTATTGCAAATGAGATTCCTTTTGGTTTTTCTCCATCCATTCATTCTCTGTTGGAGATTTTCATTGTACTAAAGTCCAGAATCACCTCTTACCAGTGTAGGGCTGTGAGAGTTTTAGAAGTATAAGTAAAGAATATGAAAACACATAAAAATAATAAGACAGAAACCATAGAATAATACCGGGATGGTATTCCAGTGATCACTGAAATCCTGAAATCATCCGTGTTTGTTTTTCCACAGATTTTATACCCAATGAAATGGAAGCAGAGGAAGGTAACAAAAGACTTTATCAACATGATACAGTAGATAACTCACACAGTCAATCACTTTATGAGTCTGAGATATCATATCATTAGCATTCTGTTGTCTATGTAGCAAAGTTGCTCTAAATATTATCCTGAAAGCCACCCTTCCCCAGGTGACCTTATAGTACCATAAGAAGGAGCAGAAGGACATTTGCCTATTCTGACCACCTTTCAGGATGGCATGGACCTACTTGAAAGATCTATTTTAATGTTAAAGAACCAAGCAATCACATCTGAATTGGGGCATGCAACTATGCTTGTTGATCGTTTGAGTAACCTCCAAACTCTCTGACCATCAGACAAGGTGGAAATGGGTCCATCTTTCTCAGCTTCCACAATTGCTCCCCTTTTATTAATTTTAATAAAGCCTGTTTTCTGCAACAGGGCAGATGATCACATCTGCCTTAGTTGAACACTTTCAGGACATGTATTATAAGCATACATGCCCATGTCTTAGGGGCCGGGGAGGAAAAGGGATCAAACCTGTCAATGACTACCAACCTCTGTAAACAAAAAAAATAAAGGGCGAAAATACTTTTGGGCTCTATGTCTCTGAGCCAATTTTTTGTCAAGAGAGTTCATCTGCAATTAGATAATACTTCGTGAATAAACATGTTCCTATGACTACAGTCTCCTGATTAAAAGAGAGGAGAATCGCCAGGGTTGGGAATGCCCTTTTCAGTTGGTCTAGAGTGCTTCTGAACAATTTTTAGTTATAACAAAATCTAAATTTCTTATCAAATATGTTAAATTCAAGCAGTCATATGAAATGTCAAACTTTTCTTAGCATCGTATGGTGAACTAAAGTGGTTACAAACATTAACCAGTCAATGCCATAATTCTAAAATGGAAGTTAACAATAAACACACAATTTGTCACATTACAATTCTCTTAAATCCATTCTAATCAAAAGACGAGAAAAGGTTTCTCTGATGAGTGAGAGTCTAACCACAATGCCGTGCTTAAGTAATTGTCCCAGTCTCTGAGCATCCGCAAAAAACCCTCAGGCTACCCTCCTCATATTTGAAGAGGGGCTATAGTTACTCCTTGTAATGAGTGCTTTTTCCTCTGAAGGAAAATCGAGGTCTTAGTTTTCAGGTCCAATATTTCAACAGCAGATTGGATACCACACTGTCAAAAATGAGTTCTGTGTCCCGAAGAGTAAAACAGTCAAATGTTCAGTCTGCGTTTCTGGTCTGGCTCCAAAGTAACCAGGAGTCTCTATGTCTGGAAGTCTGCATAGCAAGTCCATCCAGAGGCTGGAAATCAGTCATCCCCACCGTCTTCTTTCCCTTGTCAAACCGCAGCAAGTCGTTGTCAGTCAGGAACGTTGGTTTAGGTACCCCTTCCCTCGGCATTTAGCATGGTGGTTCAAGGAAGTCAGAATTATGGGGCTGATGTGGGAGTGATTTCATTCTAATCTGTTGCTTTCATTGGTTAATTAATAAAGAAACTGCCTAGGCCCATTTAATAGGCCAACCCTTAGGTGGGTGGAGTAAACAGAACAGAAGGCTGGGAGAAAGAAGCTGAGTCAGTAGGAGTCGCCATGATTCTCCCACTCCAGGCAGATGCAGGTTAAGATCATTCCTGGTAAGCCAGCTCGTGGGCTACACAGATTAATAGAAATGGGTTAGATTAATATGTAAGAGCTAGCCAATAATGGGCCAGGCAGTATTTAAAAGAATACAGTTTCCGTGTAATTATTTCGGGGCATAAGCTAGCCATGTGGGCATCCGGGTGCTGGGGACACAGCCCGCCGCTCCTATTACTACATGGGGCCTGGGAGGAAAACGGATCAAGCCTCTTTCAGGAACCTCTTTCCACTTCTCCTATGGAGATCAGTGGGTGCAATGTCATCAGAGCTGGCATCCTCTCCTGTATATGCAGTCATAGCATCCAGATTCATTTCTTTCTGTGAAAAAAGCACAAACATATCCTCGATCCCAAATTAACACAGGGTCGGGTCTATTTTATAATTTAGTGCAAGGTTTTTTTGTTTGTTTGTTTGTTTGTTTTTCATCTTGCCTTAGCAAAGGTCGCCTTGGTAAAACCATGCCAAAATCTTTTCTCAGCTGATTGCTCACGGTCATCCATAAAAGTTGCATGACTTAAGGCATTATGTGGTGATTCTTAATTCTCCTGTTCTTATGCTTTTAAGTTGTTTTCAAGGAGCCCTGGGCATGCTCCACAATTCCTTTTCACCATTAACAACATAAGCAGCTCTTCCACTGGAAGAGCCCTCTGTAAAATTTAGCATAATATCCATTATGGGATCTTTTGCTACAACTTCAGGGAAAATAAAGGAGCATAGTTGTGTGAATTGCAACAATGATCAGTTGGGAAAAGATTATTAATCTGGCCTTCAAATTGAGCAAACACACTTGCCCAAGAATCACTATTTTTAAATTATCAATTAATATGTTGCTTAGTATAAGGAACATTGATCATAGCAGGTTGTCTGTCAAAATAGCTCCTAGATATTTCCATCCTGCTCTTCTGTGCTAAGCAAGCTACTGCTTCCAAATACGGGTTTAATACCTTAATAGGTGAAACAGGAAGGTGCAGCCATGAGAGCAGATTGTTTTGCGATAAAACTGCTATAGGAGTAAATTTTGTAGGTAATATACATGGTTCCAAGGCTGGTCATAATTAATAGAATGTACTCGTTGTACTCTACCTGCGTAAGTACCTGTCTGGCCGCTTCTATAAGCTGTCTACTGGAATTTGGATCACTATTTCCTTTAAGAATTTCACTTAGTGGCTCGAGGTCCTCCATAAGCTATTTTAAATAAGGTTTAGGCCATGTTATGTCATATTAAAATTTTGTAAACTGTCTTTCTAATCCAAGTTGCAAGTCTGCTTAGCTGACAGAAAAAAGAAAGCCTACTCAACAAATGATGCTGGCATAACTGGGTATCAACATATAGAAGAATGAAAAATGATCCATATCTATTGCCACACACAAAACTCAAGTCCAAATGGATCGAAATCTTCAACATAAAACCCACTGCACTGAACATCATAGAAGAGAAAGTGGGAAGTACACTTGAATGCATTGGCAGAGGAGACCATTTCCTAAATATAACCCCAGTAGCACAGACACTGAGAGAAACCATTAATAAATGGGATCTCTTGAAACTGAAAAACTTCTGTAAAGCAAAGGACACAGTCAATAAGATAAAACTGCAGCCTACAGAATGCACCAACTCCACATTGGACAGAAGGCTGATCTCCAAAATATAGAAAAAAAAAAAACAAACTCAAGAAAATGGTCATCAAAAGAACAAATAATCCAATTAAAAAATGGGGTAGAAACCTAAACTGAGAACTGTCAACAGATAAATCTAAAATGCTGAAAGACACATAAGAAAATGTTCAACATCCTTAGCCATCAGAAAAATGCAAATCAAAACAACTCTGAGATTCCATCTTACACCTGTAAGAATGGCCAAGATCAAAAACACTGATGATAATTTATGCTGGAGAGGATGTGGGGTAAAGGGAACACTCCTGAATTGCTGGTGAGAATGCAAACTGGTACAGCCACTTTGGAAATCAGTATGGCAATTTCTCAGAAAATTAGGCAACAACCTACCTCAAGGCCCAACAATACTACTTTTGGGTATATACCCAAAGGATGCTCAATCATACCACAAGGACATGTGTTTAACTATGTTCATAGCAGCATTATTTGTCATAGCCGGAATCTGGAAACAACCTAAATGCCTCTCCTTTACACAAATGATAAATGGGCTGAAAAAGAAATCAGAGAAACATCACCCTGCACAATAGCCACAAATAGCATAAAATATCTTGTAGTAACTCTCACCAAACAAGTGGAAGACCTGTGTGGCAAATACTTTAAATCTTTGAAGAAAGAAATTGAAGAAGACACCAGAAAATGGAAGTATCTCCCATGCCCTTGGGTAGGTAGAATTAGCATAGTAAAAATAACAATCTTATCAAAGGCAATCTATAGATTCAATATAATGGCCATCAAAATTTCAGCAAAATTCTTCACCGACCTTGGAAGAATAATACTCAACTTCATATGGAAAAACAAAGCAAAACAGGAAAGCCAAAACAATTAATGTACAATAAAGGAACTTCCGTAGGCATCACAATCCCTGACTTCAAACTCTACTCCAGAGCTACAGTACTGAAAACAGCCTGGTACTGGCATAAAAACAGATATGAGGACCAAAGGAACTGAATAGAAGACCCAGATATCAATCCACAAGCCTATGAACACCTGATCATAGGTTCTTTATCAAAAGATAAAGAAGCAAAAATATTAAATGGAAAAAAGAAAGCATGTTCAACCTGCGTATTATACAGACACTTGGCTGGCCTGTAGCTGCAGCCCTGAGGCTACCATTCCGCAGCTTGGCTGTTAGGTCTGGCTAGGCTCATAACTGAAGCCAGGCCACCCAGCGGTGCGCAAGACAGACCAGGCAGTGACCGTCCCTCATTGCCTGCTGGGCCCTGGGTACAGGCCATGCCTTTTATGTTTAACACTCTCATCAGAGGCCAGTGTGAGAGGTGACTGACAAATTTACAGGCGCTCAGCTGTCGGCCAGTGTGGCAGCTCTGAGACTGAGGTGTGAGCCTGGAAGCTTGGGCTAAGGTATAGCATCCAATGCTTACTATCCCTGCCTTTTTATTTTAAATCTTGTAATCACATAATTAGGAGAAAGTCTGAATCCTTTCCTCTGTTAAAAGTTATAGATTTATCTATTATAGCTTCCTTGGCTCATGGGTCATTTAGCCTCTCGGCATTTCCATTGACCGGCTCTGGGCGCTGACTGAGGGAAGTAGAGCCCTTTAAACTTCCTTGACTCTTGCCTTTCCTGGCTCCCCTGCGCAGCGTGGGTCAGACTCAGCTGGCTACAGCACGTGTGCGTGGACTGCCACAATCTCAGCGGTACCCTAGGCCAGTGCTAGGACAAAAGCCGCACCACAAGGCAAGGCTGTATTTTGACCTCTGCAAGTCCCAGAGCAGCCTGAAGGTGGCAGTGGATATCCCGCCAGCACATGGGCAGGAATGTAATATTTACAAATCTCTCTGCCTTTGTTGCTGGTCCACTTTAGCTCCTCTAGCTATCAAACTACATCCAAGCATCTGCACAGATAGTTGAATACTCTTTCCTTGTCCCATATCTACAACTATTTACAATTTTACTCCCGATTTTCTCCCTGTCTGTCTCTTTCCTTTTTTTAATATCTACTGTTTATTTCCAAGCGCCCATTACTCACTGTTAAAACTATTTTCTAACACGAGCTCTCTGCCAACGCAAAATAATCCCAATCAAATCAAATCAGACCAAATTAAAAAATATCCAGGTTTAATTGGACTCCTGCGCTCTCGGTTCGTCCCGAGGGGAACCAGAAAGCCGCCAACACAACCACGGGGGAGAGGGAGAGAAACAACATGTTTGTTTTGGGGGGAGCAGTTTAAATAGCCTGGGGGAGTGGTCTTGACCTTACCTGGGGAGTGGTCAAGGTTCAAGGGGCACAGAGACAGGGCCTCCAAAAATAGAGGCCCGAGACCGGGATTTACACTCACCTCTTCACCTGTGGTCCAGTTTTCTAGCCGGCTTCCTCAATACTCCCCTATACGCCTGGCCACACTTCTGTGCATTTTGGGGTTCACTTGTCAGCTCCACTATATGTTGAGGTTCAGCCTTGACAAAATCACCCCTTACCAGGGTAGGGGCATGGGAATTTTAGAAATAGAAGTAAAGAATATGAAAACACATAAAAATAATGAAACAGAGACCATAGAATAATATGGAGGGTATTCCAGTGATCACTGAAATCCTGAAACCACCTGCACTTATTTTTCCACAGCTTTTATATCCAATGATATGGAAGCAGGGGCGGGGCGAGAAGGTAACAAAAGACTTTATCAACATGATACAGAGGATAACTCATACAATCACTTTATGACTCTGAGACATCAAATCATTAGCATTCTGTTGTTTTTGTATGGAAGCTGCTCTAAATTCCATCCTGAATGCCACCCTTCCCTAGGTGACCTCATAGTACCATAAGAAGGAGCAGAAGGACATTTGCCTATCCTGACCACCTTTCAGGATGGCATGTGCTTGAAGGATCTATTTAATTGTTAAAAGAATCAAGCAGTCACATCCTGAGTTGGGGCTAGCAGCTATGATTGTTATTCTTTTTCGCGGGTGAGAGTGGAGGGTAGAGACAGAACGCGAGAAACATAAAACACACGGCGGTGTGGGGTTAAGAAGGAGACACGAACACGCGGCTCCCACGTGGGTGCACTTTAATGGGGGAGGGGTAACAACAGGTGAGGTACAGGTGTGCAGAGACAAGAGGGTAGCGAGGGGGAGAGAGAGGAGGCTCGTGGAGACCCCTGTTTTTAACGGGGAACGCAAGGGTGTCTGGGAGACGTGTCCTGCGCCTGTGCGCTTTGGTATCCGTAGTCCAGGAGGGTGCTGGGAGCTGTAGTCTCCAAAAGAAACAACAATGATTGTCAATCATTTGAGTAATCTCCAAACTCTATGACCGTCAAACAAGCTGGAAATGGGTCCTCCTTATTCAGTCTCCACATTTCCTCTGTCCATCACTGCATTCCACCTCTGGTATTCCCATTCTACTCTCTGTTTCCGTGAGTGTAAATGAGATCATGCAGTATTTGCTTGTCTGCGTCTGGCTTTTTTGTAGGTTACCGCACTAGTCTCTTGGTCCATCCAGAATTTATTACAAGTGAGATTCCTTTTGGTTTTTCTCCATCCATTCTTTCTCTGTTGGAGATTTTCACTGCACTGGAGTCCAGGCCACGTTAGTGATGCCGCAGTGAACACAAGCGTGCAGACATCTCTACAATACTGACAACGCTTCTGGATTGGTACCCAGTAGAGAAATTCCATTATAGCAATGCTGACTGTACAGAACTCCATCTTCTCCACACCTTTGCTGGTCCTTGTTGCCATCCCTCCTTTCTATCGCAGTCCTTCTCACAGGTGTGAGTTGACATTGGGGACTTAATTTATAGTTCCATTTGTTAACAATGCCGGACTTTTTTTTTTTCATCTGTGTGATTTATATATCTTTTCAGAAAAGTCTGTTGAGATCCTTGGCTAATTTTGTAAATTTAGCCATTTGCTTTGTGGCCTTAGTGAGCAGTGTGTTTTCCTTGTGAGTTTTCTGAACTGGTTCTTTGTTCAGTTTCTGCTGTAGGTTTGTTCTAATTTGGGGATTTTCTTCATTCCTTTTGTAATGGTCTGCTCTGTCCCTTTAAGACATACCCACTCCCTCCCCTATCCGCTGAAGAGAAGCTGATCTTCAGCTTCTAGCCTGAGTCCCTTCTCTTTTGTGTCCCCCCCCCAACGAGAGGCAGCTTCTGCCTCGCTCCATTCTCCTCACTTCTCCCCTCCCCTCCCTCCCTCCCTCTCTCTCTCTCTCTCTCTCTCTCTCTCTCTCTTCTATTCCTCTTCCTCCCCTTACCGCCTTTCTCCTTCCCTTCCATAACCCACTAAATAAATATCCCACCTCACTCTGCATGGTGTTCCTATCCATGTCTCTGTCTCTCGCCTGCCATGTGGCTCCCTACCAGGGACCAGCCACCTCTGGAGACCTGTGGTGTAGACTCCTGGCATGCTCATCCATCTGTTTCTCCTCATGGGACTTGCTGCCCCTCATGGCCCACTGCAGTTACTTGGGGAACTGCACTGTCCCCGTCTGGGACTGGTTGCTCTTGGGACCAGCTGACCACTGCCGCTGCTTGGGGACCTGCAGCGTTTCTGCCGCTGCAGCCACCTGGGGATCTGCAGCATTTTTTACTTAATCCATTTCATCTTTACTATGTGAAATTCTCTAATTCTTAAGCATTAATATGATTTATGAAAATTAATGATATAGGAAGAGAAGAATTTTGAATATTTCTATGATTTTAGTTTTATAACAAAGGCCCCTTTCCTTCACAGACTCTCTCTATTGCCTGAGCTGAGCCTGAGGCCACCAATAGCTAAACATTTCATGAGAATTGATCCTCATCTTCAAGGAAGTTGCATCTGGCTGAGCAGAAAAAAAGTTAACTATAAAATCAGTCAGCTTTCTCCCCAAAGTGCAAAAGATATGCTTCATTATTCTAAGAAAACTTTGCTACGACTTTAGTGAATCGTTGGGATTCTGGTAACATGGCAAAAATTTACTTCACTGTTAAATACCTCATTTTCAATTCTAAACTTCCCTTTTGGTTGCATTTAGTAAGGAAAGGGGAAAATGTTCAATTTAGAGAAATGTATTAAATACACGATAGTAGATATTTTTCTAGTGTTAAAATAAGAAGTCCAAAATAGCTTCTTCTCAGAATGGGAAGAAATGGCTTAGATGTCATGAGTGCCTGAGGTTGTGGGATGTTGATGGACTGGATTCTGCCTGCCTGAGAAACAGAACAGGGCCCAGTTGTCACCGGCACCCGACGGAACTCCTCAAATAATTCAGACCATTCTAAACTGAAGACTATACTACTGACTTATAGAATAACTAATTAATTGCTGATGAATTCTAGCCTTAAAGGAACATGGGGGAAAATAAATAATAATGCTCACTATCAGAATACCAGATGATGGCTGTTCTTGTCAAGAGCGGGGCTGCAGTTCAGTCCTGAAGATATAACATCGAGGCTTGTGTAGGAAGAAGGCTAGCAGCCATCCAACCGCAGAGGAACTGAATTATTTTGAGGAGTAGCTTGAGAGTGTATTGGTTAGTTATTGTGACAGTAGTAACCTGTAACAAACACCTCAGAGCCAGTAGTTAAACAGAAAGACTATTTTCAATGACTTGGCAGTCAGCAGCATGTGGCTTCTTAATTCATTCTGGTACTCTGCTGTTGGATGTTCTGAATCCTCGTTTGGATAGCAGATGAGGAAAGACAAAGGAGCTACAGCAAGTGAAGTCCTCCCTTTTCCTCTGCCAGTACATGAACTTACATTTCATATTGTTTGGATCATCTCTGCCCAATGTCCCTTGGCCAAAGCAAGGAATGCCCATCATTTGGCTGGTTCCAAAATCGAAGTTCAAGGAATTGCACCACTTCAGATTCTGGAGTGGTGTGTGACCATACTGGAAATTAACTGCAAAACCACTCACTTAGGAGAGTCTCCTTTGCATAATGGAGCCCTGTGATCTGCACTGTTTGAGTCTGTGGTTGTCTTAGACTACTTTGCAATTGAAATACAGGAAAGTATTTCTTTGGGAAAAAAGTCCATGACCCCCATGCTTTAAAGAACAGATAGTAAAAATGAAAGGTTTTGTATACCCTGCTGTCTGATGTCTGCTATTCAAATCTGGCTCTGTAGTAACAGATAGATGTATGTAAACAAAGGCACGTAAGTATTTACCAATAAAACTTTATTTACACAAAGCAGGTGGTTAGAACAGGTTTGAGCATGAGGACCAAATTTGACCCTCTGATAACAAATTTTCAGGAATGTGATGTAGTAGATAATGTTTTGTAAACTCCCCCTGAAACAACATCAGATGATATTTTGCTGTTCCTATAGAATTAAATTAACCCACGCTGTCTATTCTCTGACCTATAGCCTCTTACCAGGAAACTAAAACTAAACCAAATCCACAGTTCTTTCCAAAGTTGATGTTATTACAACATAATTCCTGTTTGTTGTATAAGTCGTCAAGTGTTAATTGGAAAATAAATTTTTAGATGCCTGACCCGTACTTCTCTCTGGATTAGTAGTTCTTGGTAGATTTTGTGTGGCGCCCTGATGCTCTGGATCCTTATCACAGGGCTTGCACAGAGACTGTCTTCTGGCCTCTGACATCCTCTCTTAGCAATCAGAGAATGCTTTAAGATCAAGAGTGGGCAATTTTCTTTTCTGTGGAAGAAAAACGACTCAGCAAATTAATGTAGAAATGAGTCATTCGTTTCTATTTATTTACAGCCAGGAAACGTTTAGTATCCAATTTACGAGGGAGATTTGTTCTTCCTCTTGCTGAACAAAGGGCCCTATTCTTTAGCACACTCTCTAAATATTGTCTAGAAGATTTTCAGCTGAGTTTCACTCTGTTTCCTATTCGTCTCATGTGTGTTTCCTCGTCCCCTCCTTGAACTACAGCTTAGGCTATCACTTGCTGTTTTAAGTTGTCTGGAAGCAGTTCCATCAGTCCTCTGTCTGAATGCCCAGTTATTCCTCTATTTGTGCAGCCGTTAGAGGCTCACCGTGTAGCCCAGGCTGGGTAAGAACTCACGCCAATTCTCCTGCCTCAGCTTCCTGAGTGCCGAGATTTCAGGGCAAGTCACCATCCCTAGTTCTAATTCCTTAGGAAGCTTTACTGCACGAATTCTTTTCTTAACTAGAGAGACCTTACTTTTCAATGTGTTCTCTGTATAAAAATCTGCACTGTTCAGGTGGGGCCTGAATTCCAGCTCCTTTCTTTGCATCTCCTCGTTGATGTGTTGGACACAGTTTCTTTAGCCGTGAAGATGAATAAGATGTGCGTCCTGTCACGTTCATACAAGGTGTTTTATGATTTTTTAAAAATGCTAGCGAGTCCCAGGAGGCAGCTGTAGGCAGGCAGTGGACTATGGGAGCAGCCAGTCCCAAGGCAGAGACGACTGTGGGTCCTGCAAGATCCCCGGGAACCCTGTGAGCAGGAGGCAAGCGAGCTCACAGAGCAGCAGGAGCCCAGCGGGTCCGGAGCAGCTAGCAGCAGGAAATGCTGGGGGGTGGGGGGGGGGCAGGCGGACAGGAAACAGAGACACGGACAGGGGACAGACACAACATGTTGAATATTTATTCAGGGGGTTATGGAGGGGAAAGGGAGAAGGGGGGGCAAAGAGAGAGAGAGATAGACAGAAACAGAGAGACATGCGTGCATGCCAAGAGGAGACAGTAAGAAAGAGAGATCCAAGATGGCGGGGCAGGGGTGGGGTGGGGGTGGGGTCGCCAGGAGTGGGCGTGGCTTGCCCCTTAAAGGGCCAAAAGAATAACAAGGTGAACTGAATTCTCCCACGACTTCCCTGTTCTAATTTTTTTCTCCCTCCCTCTTTCTTTCCCCTCTCTTTTTTCTTCTCTCTACCCTTCTCTATCAATATTTTTTCTCTCTCTCTTCCTCCCTCCTTTCTTTTGTCTTCTGCTTCTTATTCTCTCCTTTCTCTTCCCTCTCTCCTCTTTTTTGTCTGTCCCTCTCTCTTGGTCTCTGTCCCCCTCCCCCCTTTCAGCTTTCTATCCTGCCTCTGCTTTCCTCCACCTATCTCCTTTCTCCTTCAGTCTCTCTACTTTCTCCTCCTTTATCCCCCTTCCCTCCCTCCACTCTTTCCTTTCTTTCCCTTCTTTCCCCTCCCCTCCCTCCTTATCTCTCTCTTCAATGGAACCTAGAAGAAGCTGGTACAATTTCAGTCCTTTTAAAATGAATTTGTCAACTGGCTGGAGAGATGGCTCAGTGGTTAAGAGCACTGTTCATTGCCTGCCCTTCCTTCCTTCCTTCCTTCCTTCCTTCCTTCCTTCCTTCCTTCCTTCCTTCCTTCCTTCCAGAGGTCCCCAGTTTGATTCCCAGCAACTGCACGATGGCTCACGGCCATCCGTCATGAGGTCTGACACCCTCTTGTGGACTGTGGGAAAAAAATAAAATGAACTGTCACTGATCCTTGAGATTCAGTAGCTTTTTCGACAGATAAGTGAGGGTGAGCCATACTTTCATATTGTATTTATGAGGAGAAGCAGAAAGGGAGCATAAAGTGAAGCCCAGTAACTGAGTTGAGTTTATTTGTAGGCTATTTATTCAAAGGAGCCAGGAACACTCCTTACTCAGAGCCTCCTCTATGTTTGTCCAGGGAGTCAGGAAAATGTCCTTACCTCAGAGTAGGACATGGCAATGCTGGAGCTTGAACCTGGCTCTGTCCACCACCCCCACCCCTATGCCATGCTAGTCCTGGACCCGAAGAGCTGTCTCAGCAAAGCACCTGGATTTTCCTGCCTCCTGCGGTGTAGCTCACAGGCTCCCTTGTTTTCTGTTTCTCATGGCTCACTGAGTTTCCGCACTGCTTAAAGTAGGCCACAGCAAACCCCCAGACACCTCAAGTCTCCGTTTAAGTCGAAAATGCAGCATGTTAGTTGGTGTCATTATCTCTGAAGACTTCACAGGAGTGACGCTGGCTAGCTGGAGGGTTCTTTTCCTCCATCCACTACAGAGTTGAAAGAGAGTCGGTGGCTCAGAAAAACATAAAAGTCAAGTTTACTGACAAGCGTTACCATCTTCCAGGGTGGGAAGGAGGCCCTGGCACTAGGAAGCTCTGACTCCAAGGGAGACTATGTTTTCTGTGGGTCAAGTGCTCCCTCCTCAGAGACCTCCCTTTTTCCCTATTGAGAGTACGGTTTATCCAAACCTGCATCCTCTGCTTCTGTTCTTGAGCATGGAAACGGATGCAATAGAGTCCTCTATCTATCCCTCAGGGCAGCAGTACGGAAATGACTGCTTACCAGTTGTGACTAGTTTGTCATTTTTCTTTGTGGTATAAAGTGTTGGGCAGGGAGGGTGGAGAAAGCCCTACTGCAGGTGGAAAGAATGGAAACTTACTGGAGGGAAAGGGTGTGTGTCCCTTTCTTCCATCCTCAGGTCTAGGCCTCAGGAACTGTGGATGTAAAGTGTCCTACAATTGTCTCTTTTGAGAAGCAGTGTGAGTATCTAATAGTGCCTCTGTCTGCTAGGATTAGCCTAAGATTGTTCATATGCAAACTCAGTTAATTCTCTTATCAAGCTTCAGGAGAATGTGCACCTGCCATTCCAGTGTTAGAAAGCACTAGAGAGACAGAGCTGTGTGTAATTCCCATCTGCTGCAAGAAGTTCCTCTGATGAGGGTTGAGTGAGGCAGCAATATGCCATTTTATTGCTATGTCCCTTTAGTTGAATAATACTATTGGGTTTTCCTCTAAGCCCATGATCTAGCTAGTCTCACATTCTTGGCCCCTTTAATAGCATCAGTTGTGAGATCCATGTCATGGAATTGGCCTTAATTCCAATTGGTAAGTGGTTGGTTGTAGTAGGGAGCTGCGGGCTGTTTCCTGCCTCCCAGCTTCCGGCCACCGGCTAGCTTTATACCCAAAATAACAACACACAAACTGTATTCATTTAAACACTGTCTGGTCCCATTATATCTAGCCTCTTCTTGGCTAACTCTCATATCTTGCCTAACCAATATTTAGTAATCTGTGTAGCACCAGTCTTACCGGGAAAGAATCAGCACATCTGACCTGGCAGCTTGCTTCATTGCGTCTGCCCTGGAGAGGAGAGGCATGGCGTCTGCCTCACTTCCTCTTCCTCCCAGCATTCTATTTTGTCTACTCCACCCACCCAAGGGCGGGCCAATCAAATGGGCCAAGGCAGTGTCTTTATTAACCAATGAAATTAACTCCTCCATCGGTTGGTTACTGCCATACCATTTGTGCCACTATGATTCTGGCATATCTTGCAGGCGGGTCACTGTTGTAAGTCACAGTGTTTGCAGCTGTGTAATATTACTTTTCCCCTCCCATAGTGTGCAGAATTCCTTCAGTACCAGAACAATAGTCATCTTACTTCCAGTTAGGTGCCAGCTCAGTTTCTCTATGTTTAATGATGTGAATAAGCATGGCTGACTGTTTTGTAAAAAACTATATAGATTTAGGGGAATTGAATTTAGGCTCCCACCCTTGCAAGACAAGTACCCTCCAGACTGGGGCATCCTCCCAGCTCAGGATGAGATCTTCTCTTTACCTGAGGACTACAAACTTCTGATACATCTGTGCTGTTGACACAAATCTGGGCATACCTGGGAAATGGGAATCTTAATTGAGAAAATGCTTCCATAAGATTGGCCGGTGAGCAAGTCTGTTGGACATTTTCTTGACTGATGATTGATGTGGAAGGGCTCTACTCACTGTGGCTGGTACCACCCCTATACTGATGGTCTGGGTCTATAAGAAAGCAGGCTAAGCAAGTACTGAGGAGCGGCACCATTCTGTAGCCCTGCTTCATTTCCTGCCTCTAGAGTCCTGGTTTGAGCTGCTGCCCTGTCTTCCCTAGATGATAAAGTGTAAACTCTAAGATGGAGTGTGCCCCTTCCTCCCCAGGTTGCTTTGTCATCATGGGTTTTTTCCCTTTTTTTTTTCTCTCACAGCTATAGACACCTTATATATCAAGACCTAGTTAGACTCTGCCTAACGAGTGGGGCTTGGATTTCAGTCTTAATTCCATCCTTGAAAAACAACTTGAAATAAAGCTATTTGAGAGCTAGGGGGAAAGTATTATTAGGGAATCACATTTGGTGACCCCACTATAGAGACGCTGTGTTCACTTTTTAAGAGTACAATCTTTCCCAACAACTTAAAAATTCTATCCACAAAGCTAGACTTAGGTTTCAGATCTGCACAGCCTATCCCGGTACATGTAGTAGGCACATAGTCAGTGATTATCGTTCAGGTGATCTTATAACTGTCAGAGCAAACAATAAGTGTCATAGATTCAATGCATCTTATTACAGGGTCAGCCTCAGAATTAGTCTCACAAATAAGCAAAGCGTTTCAGCCTCTTTTAATACTCAAGGAAACACCAGTGCTTACAGGCATGCTAGAATGTCTACTACTTCTCCCCTGATGAGATGACCTTTAATTTAGGAGGAGGAGATATGATCTAGACCTGTTGGGTGACATTCTAGCAGCCTGTCTGTGCTCTGTGAGTAAGTGGAGATGTTCATTCCCTTTGAAGATAGTTCCAAGTAGATGGCAGCCTTCTGGTCCGCTATACTGTATTCAACAGACAGTGGATACCACTAGTGGGAAAAAACACTGTCTTCGAGTTTCTAATGCTATGAACAGACACCTTGACCATGAAAACCCTATAAGGATATCATTTAATTGGGGTGGCTCACCCACAGTTTCACAGGTTTAGTCCATTATCATCATGGCGGGAACATGGAAACTTCCAGGCAGACATGGAGCTAGCTACATCTTGATCAGAAGGCAACAGGAAGTGTCTGTGACACTGGGAAGTATCTTGGGCATAGGAAACCTCAAAGCCCACCCTCACTGTGACACACTTTTTTCAACAAGGCCACACCCACTCTAACAAAGCCACACCTCCTAATAGAGCCACTCCCTGAGCTTATGGGGGCCAATTACATTCAAACTACCGCAAACACCAAGCCAATATCTCTGTTTTCATTTCAATAATACTATTGGAATCAGGTTTGTGGCACCATATGGGCTAACGTTAGATAGTCTGTCACATCCCTGAACGAGAACAACATATAAAAATGAGGGAAGAAAAAGGAAATAACTCTTAGTCTGAAAAAAAAAAAGGAAAGAAAACACCTGCTGTTACTATGGTTCCTTTTTTGACTCAAAAAGGAAAACCACTCTCTGTGTCTCTTTGCATGCTGACGCACAATGTAATTTTTATGTTTAGTCACAGGTGAGGGCGCAGCCCTAATCTAGGAAGACAGGAGTGTGAGCCTGGCGTTAGCCAGTGTCACTTTGTAAATTTGAGTCAATCACTTGACTTCACAGGTCTTTGTTTTTCTCTGTTGTTGATGATGTTTGTGGTTGTGAAGAATTCCCTATGTCCTCCCCTCCCCCCCATGCCCATTCTCTTGTTTCTCTCAGCATGTGGTATGCTGTGTGAAGTGAGGCCTTTCTGGCAAGGCCCTTAGCTTTGCTAGGTGCACATCAACCCCACTGAAAGGAAGAACTCGGCAGGCGGTCAAAGCGCTGGAATCAGCTGAGCCGGATGACCCTTTGAAGCAAGATAAAGGTGCCTGGGTCTGTTTTGTTTGAAGAGTACTCCTGTAATACCTGAACCTCTGGCCCCAGATCTTAGCTGTTGAGGGGGGAAGCTGAAGCTAAAAGGCATCTATTTGGGAAATGTCTTGTAAAAGTCTGCAGACTCCTAAATGTGATATGAAACAGTCTGTATGGCCGTCAAGTCAGTGGGTACATCTTATCGTTACCCACCAGTTGTTAGCAGTGACTTGACAGTCAATTTTACAGGAATTGCCTTCCTCCGAATCCTACCAACTTTCATCTTTTTATCAGTCTGCCCTTCCATCTATTCATCTATCTGCCCGTGGGACCCGTCATTCTGTCTGTTGTAAAAGAATATCTCCTTTCTTGCAGGCAACCACAGCTATAACTAAACACTCCAAATTTTGTTTCAATTCAGAATTCTTGATAATTTGCCTGGGGACATGTATTTCTTTCTCCACATCCTCACTCCTTACCACTTAGCTTGGGCTTCTTCTTAAGCCTCAGGTTAAGTTCTGTCTCAGAGGGTCTGAAGACTCAAATGTGTTAATAGGCGCAAAGCTGTTAGTGGTGTTCCCAGGCTGGATTAGCTCCCTTCCCTGTGGTGTTCGCCAGCTCTTTGCTGGCTGCCATCCCCTTGCTTTTTAACACCTTAACCTGCCTTTAATGAATATGATGGTTTCTGTGGAAAGAGGTAACTGAAAGGGCTAATTTAAACCAAATGGACATCCCAGCAAGGCTCTCGTGAAATTCTAATGAATTGTTTGACAGGATGGAGAACTTGTATCGGAGATACCAGGACCCCAAAGGGTCCTCACACGCAGAAGCAGAAAGAGATACTATTCTCAGGGGCTGGTTGGATATGTAAATCGAACTAACCTTCTGCCCACAAAACTCTGAAGATGCAAAGTTGAAGGAAAAGCATGGTGTCTTCCTGACCTTAGTTGGTTGGCACCATACCGAGCTTCTAGATCCAATTCAGCTGGTATGTCCTCATATGTCCCTGGGGAATTAACTCCTGTTGAGGTAGTTAGTCCTTCCCAGGAATGAGCTCTGTAATTGTTTATCCATATCAAGCGGTCAGTTCTAAAAGGATGTACATTCAAGCAACACTAAATGGATTTAGCAGGTTGTATTTATACATCCGAGTCTCGCAGCAAGCCTCTGAGACACAGTCTGAGATTTTATGTATTTATATAAAAATTGTGTGTGTCTAATAATACTAGTTGTAAAAATGTATGTATTTGAGAGGGCATGAGAGAAATTGGATGGAGGAAAATGAAAGATGTAAATATAGTAAACACCCCCCCCCCCCACACACACACACAAAGTCAAGAAATTATATCTGTGGGGCAGTTAAGGACATTGCTTACTCTGTAAGAGTTACACTTGTGAGGCTCACAAGGACTCCAGGTGCCCATCAGAGGAGGAAGCAGTGCTGGATGCCACCCAGAGAGCAAATGTGAGAGTCAGTGTGGTTTTGTGGACCCCCAAATCCAACAGTTCTCAGTCTGTGTCAGTGAACTTAGGGGTCTTGATTGATTCTGCTTTGTTCCTCTAAGACAGGCCTTTCCATCTCTCAGGGAGTTTTAATCACTCCTGGACCATCTCCAGTTCTTACTGAGTCCTTATTGAGCTGCGGCTACTGGAGTTGACAGTTCTGCATGCTAGCACGCTGTGGTTGGCTTGCGGGGCTGGGGAGGGGGAGATAATGCATTTGTTTTCATGTCCCGTACCCTCACTCAACATGAATGATATTTATTGGAAGAAAATAGTTTCATTTTTTTATCGGCTGGGCCTGTAGCAACGCAGGCCTTGTGAGCATGGGTGAGAATTTACATTTAAGAACCAAAGGGTGAAGCAAAGCTTGGAGAAATCTGACCTCATGCAGGACAGGTGGAAAACAAATGTCTGCATTTTGACACATCCCAGTGGCTTTATCTTAATGAACTTCTCTATTGTCTACATGCAGGCAGCCTTTGGTTTGAGGCTTAGACACAGCTTAACATGAGGATCACTTATGACTGAGCAAGCCTGAGGCATTTGCACAGTCATTTTAATGTCACTGAGTCTCAGCTGTGTCACCCGTGAGACAGGGATGAGTGGGATGCTGGCGGGATGCCAGCAGGGTGTGTGGACGAACACGCGAGACGAACAGACACGTACGGCGGGGACAAAGACAACACACAGTTCCCACGCGGGTACTTTAATGGGAAGGGAATAACACACAAGGAAAGGGACAGGTGTGCGAAACACACGGGGAAGGGAGGAGAAGGAAGAGAGCGAGGGGGCCTTGTGGCTGTCTTTTAACGGAGGCCACGGAGAATTTGGGAAGGTGACCTCACATCCGTGAGCACCTGTAGACAGGTAATACTGGAGGATTCTGGGAGCTGTAGTTTCCCAAGGAACGGCAGGCTGACCTTGAGGGTGAGTCATGCAACTGCAGTTGTTCAGGCTGAGTGTCTGGCACATGATAGGAATTGAATTAAAAAACCTAATTTCCTCTTCCCCGGCCTCCAAAGAGACAAGGAAATATGAAGTGATTACCATCACTGGGTCCTCTTGAGATTAGTCGGAGGGGACCCCAGCAGACGAAAACTAAAGCTAGCCTTCAAAGGAGAAAAGCAAATATCAGAAAAAAGATGGGGTAACAATACATGAAGGAATAAGCTACATACACCGCGTGTGTTGACTCTTGTCTGTAACCCTGGCACTCAGGAGCCCGAGACAGTGCCATCCGGAGTTAAAGGCTTCCTCCGATACACAGTTCATGAGGCCAGACTGGGGAACATGAGGCTTTGCCACAAGCGAACCAACCAACAGAAACAATTGTGAAAGCTGGGAGGATAGAAGATCTGTCCCCCACTCCCCCCCCCCCCAACCGATTATTAGAAGACTAATTTAAAAGAGGACAGAGTATGACAGAAGACAACTTCCCTGCTGAGGAGGTGGAGCATGGTTGGGGCGCTTCAGAACAAAGCGTGTTGGCAATCAGAATAGCTATTGAAGTGATCCCTTCATTCCAATGGACTGGCCTGGGCTGGGCTGGATGAACTGGTCTGCTGGTGATGAACATTTCCCTTCCAGACTTTGTATTTTAAGTCTCACATGGCCATGGCTGTACTGGTTTATTTCTTGCAACCCACCCAGCGGGTCAGTTATTCCAGGGTCCTGAAGAGGCGCTATCTGAAAAAGACATGAGCCGGAGGGAGAAACAGAGACCAAGCAGGAGCCAGACAAGGTTCTGTTCTCCATTTGTCAAGGTCTCGCTTTATTGGCGAAATGGTTGTGGCTTATATAGCCCTTGAATGAGGAATTTGGCTTGGGATGGGGGCAGGGGCATGGCAAGGGCAGGAAGGGGTCTTGCCGGAGCAGCATTGGTCATAAGTCGACACTTGGTCATGAGTCGGTCAGGAGTCAACACACTTAGTGTTCTCTATGCAAGGGGAATCGTTCCTTTTGTGATTCCACAAACAATTCTCTAGATAGTTGGAATGTGGGGCGGGTTCCGCTAACAGATAGCTCTCAAGATAGTTGGGTGTGGGTTGGGCTCTGCCAACAAACAGTTCTCAATACAGTTGGGGTGTGGGGATCTCTGCAAACATCCCCAGGACAATGGTCCCTGCTATAATCTTTGGGGAAATGGCTCCTGACAATTTCTCATCAGATTCTCTTCTGATATTTTCCTCCACCTTGTCTGTGTGTGAGTTACATACTATGTCTGTCCTTCCAAGGCTGCCTTATTCAGATAAGAATGCTCAACCTTGGCTATTGGAAACCTCATACTTTTTGGTTGAAAAAAAAGTTAAAGGCCAGGCAGTGGTGGCGCACGCCTTTAATCCCAGCACTCGGGAGGCAGGGGCAGGTGGATCTCTTTGAGTTCGAGGCCAGCCTGGTCTACAAGAGCTAGTGCCAGGACAGGCTCCAAAGCTACAGAGAAACCCTGTCTCGAAAAACTGGAAAAAAAAAAAGTTAAAGCTCCAAGAGAGAGCATAAGGGGCCAATGATGAGGACTTTGGAAGTATCATGCTGAAAAGCAGACAAAAAGGGATTGTGGGAGTATCTTGTGTATTACACGCTGCATCAACTTGGACATCTGTCCTGGTCTTTTTCTGTACAACAAGGATAACAATTTAGGCCTTATTGTGACCCTGGGGTTGAAATAAGGAGCCACCTGAAGAGCATGGGCTCAGTAATTGCCAGCTCCCTTCTCCATCCCCTGTGTTCTAACATTTAAGGGGAGGGTGATACCTCCTCCCTGCCGAAGAATCCTAGGGGCAAAGGTAAAATCTCCACACTCTTCTGAGCATAGCTGGGTTTTGCCTTTGCTCCTTCTCTAGTTAGTGTCACTGAGGGAAGGGTGATCAAACTCCTCTCCTCACTGAGCCTGGGTTTGTGGGGGTCCTCCTCCAGACCCTGGTTGGAATGTATGCTGGTATTTGGGGGCTGAGTCAGATCGCTGTCATCTCCATTATGAATAACTGTGACCCAGCCTCCATTGCTCTGCAAATGTAAATAGCTCTCATATAGGGTGTATGTGTAGGCAATTTCCTTCGAGCTTGGACATGCCAAGACTTTGGAAGGCTGTGGTATTGTGTTTTCTCTCACTGTTACTCGTTCTTCAAGTATAGAAAGGACATGACTACAAAGCCTCTCCTCTAGAAGTAAGAAAATGTTGAAAGGGGTTTTCCTCTCTCATTAAAACTTTTTTTTAAATTTTATTTTATTTAGCAAGAACTAGGGAAGAGAGGAAATTTTAAGACATGGGGAGGCACTGGGCCAGAACAGACATGCAGATGAGGGAGCCGAGACTAGCATCTCAAGCCTGCTTCCCTGGGCTGGTCTCTGCTCTGTGGCCTGTATTGTCTGATGGTGTATATTTCTTGAGTCCTTTCTAGTACAATGGTTTTTGACACTGTGTGCATAATCCCTTGTTTATTCTGTATTTGAACCCAGGGCCGTGTATACCAGGCAAGCGATCTATCACTGAACCACATCCAAAGCCTGGTATGATGCTTTTAGTGTTTCCACAAATGATTGTAACCACATAGACAAACTTAGAATAGATGTGATGGATAACTGTGGACCCAGGCTTAGCATGCTCCATGTTTACCTTGTTTGAGGAAGCCTGTACATAGCACTGAGGAGCCTCAGATGTATTACTGTTCCATCACTGTGGGGAATCTCTGACACAAACGAGGAGGATTCGTTTTGACTTGCTTTCAAAGTTTCTAGACCACCAAGGGAGGGAGGCAGAGAGAGTATGCCATTGGTCGTTGTCTTTTTCCTTTATCCCTTCTATGCTGTCTAGACCTCCTCTCTATGGTCTGATGCTGCCTGCTTTCAATCTTGGTTCCCCTCCCCCCCATCTTAGTTAACCCTCTCTGCAAGCCCCTCACTGACAGGCTGAGCGCGAGTCATGTACTTTATTGACCTCCAATCTTTGCAGCCCGATATGATTGATAGTCAAGGTCAACAGGAAGTTGCTCTTGGATTTCATTCTTCCCTCCCATAATTCTCCTTTTTCTTATACATGAAACTTCTTCTTTCCATGTATGTTTGAATACTATTGCTCATGTTTATATGTCTATAAATGTAGATTGTGCTTAAAGTGTTTTTACATTCATAAAAGCAATGACATATTATATATGTTGAACCAATGGTTACTTTTACTGCTGAGCATTTGTGTGTGTGAGAGAAAGAGAGAGACATGTGCCTGCACTGTTGTGCATACACAAGGAGTTATAAGTGCACAATCCTTGTTCTACTGCAAGTAGAGGTCAAGCCCAGGTTTCCATTCTTGGCCACTGCTCACCTTGCTTTTTGAGACATTAATGATCCTGGGGGGGGGGGGGGGAACCTCATTTCTTGATGTCTGTCCTGCTGGAATGACCAGCAAATCCTGATTTTTTTTTTTAAACTAGGAAGCTGGGGATCAAACTCAAGTACCTATGCATGGTAAGGACTTTAGAGACGGAGCCCTCTCCCCAGCAGGACACACAGCACTTCTGGTCTTTTTCCAGGCTTGCATATATCCTAGTCCATCCATCTTAATTATTGGACGTGAATCAGTTGTGTGAATTGTCCACATTGTACTTTGCCCTTTTCTTGCTGAGTAGGTTTTACAATGGAAAATAATGCAGGAATTGATGTCCTGGTGAAATCTCTCTTGCCGTGGACATCTTTCTCTTCCCTTAAAGTTGCCAACTTCCTGCTAAAAGTTGGAAAAACCACTCTTCCAATGACTTACTCCTAGGCTTATTTATTTTATCATGACTCGTTAACGCCAGCTGTGGTTAAGAATCCCAAATTTGCTATTTTCTTTCAGATGGCATACATCACATACTCAATTTTAACAGAAAGATGGGCAACCCGCTGTCAACAAATTTCCTTTTGTATGTGGGTAGCAAGCTTATGCAGTTCGCTACTGTTGTGTGAGACCCTGTGAGTGTTGTCTCAGGCAGCTGGGCTGTGGTGATTCACTTGAATCGCCTTGAAGCCTGCTGGATGCAAATTCCTCTAAAACAGTGTGGCCCTTTTGAGCTTTTCTAATCTTTTTGCCCTGTGCCTTGGAGCACTTCTTTCCTGATCAGACCGAAGCACCCACGTGCTCCAGTAGTATAACTTTTTGTTTGACATCCTTGTAGGTAGAGCTGCCTGTGTTCCATTACTTGCCCAGAAATGCTGTAACCCGAGAATAGATTTGCTCTTTGAATTGAGGTGGGGAATTTTTTTGTTGTGCTTGACAGTATTGGCACTGAAGTAACGTTGGCTCTATGTGGGCTGTGGAAAGAAGCCTAGTGGTTGAACTGAACAGTCTGTCTTATTTGCCAATTTGTATCCTCAATCAAAAATTCACAGGATATAAAAACTTTCATGCAATCACAAGTTTGTTTAGCTTTTAGAGGGAGTATCAAATAGGGGATATTGTCGTCTATACCTTTAAGAGTGTGTCGAAAAACCAAAAAAAAAAAAAGAAAAGAAAAAGAAAAAAGAAAGAAGAGTGTGTCAGAGCCCTGGTGGCCACACATAGTTTGGACTTGTGTTTTAAGATGGGAATCATGAAACTTCAGCTACTTGCTCAGCATGGGAAAGCAGCAGGGTCTGAGAAACTTCACTTGAGAGCTCAGAGTCTCCCATTCCTCTCCTCAGCATCACTGCACCAGGGACCACACCCTTCACATATCCACAACTCTTCAGGTCATTTTACTGGCTTTACTGTAAAATGGACAGGAAAAAAAAATGAAATCATCTAAGATTTTTAAAAAGTAGTAATTTATGGTTTGCCATTTCATGCATATAAACAATTCATTCTGGCCTCATTCATTGTACCACCCTTCATATTTCCTTGTTCCTAATTATTTACTTAGTTACTTCTTAGTTCTTTAGTTAGTTTTGGGTTTGCAAAGCACTGGGCTTAACTAGGGCCTCCCATGTGGTCATGAGAGGGAACTATAAACTGGGCATGAGTAACTCACTAGGGGCTACATCAGTTTAGTGTGTGTGTGTGTTTGAGAAAGGGTTTCTCTGTGTGTAAACTTGGCTGTCCTGGAACTCCCTCCATGCACCAGGTTGACCTTGAACTCGCAGAGATCTGCTAACCTCTGCCTCCAAAGTGCTATGATTAAAGGCATGCACCACCATTGCCCTGCTAGTGGCTACATGAATAATGACAATGACTTCTACTCCCTCAGTCCCTCTTGAATGCCTTTGGCTTTCCTTGTGGGTCAGGGTCCCATGACCCCTCCTTATTCTGCGATTGACTACTGACCAGCTCAGTCTCCTGCAGGCCCTATGCAGGTAACCTCAGCTGCTGTGCTGTGGGTTTGTAAGGATCGTGGTTTTGTCATGCATTTAAGACTGCATTCCTTGGCTCTCTTCCCACCATCCAGCTCTGACGTCATTAGGGTCCCTCCTCTGTCATATTCCTTTAGCTTTGGAGGGGCTGATGTTGGTGTGCCATTGACTAAATACCAATCAGATGTAACGTCTCATTGTGAATTACCCTTTGTATCAAGTGGACTTAATAACCTATGAGAGGCATGTTAAAGAGAGAAACTATAACATACCATCATTCAATTATAGATCGCAGAACTGATCTAGTAGTAGTAGCAATGGGTGGTATTGGTCCTAAGTGACACATTTTTCCTTTTCACATGTCCTGCTTTTATAGAGTTTACAATTCCCATTTATGTAATGATAATTGTTGTTCTTTATGCAACACCTCAGAGCTATGAGTTATTATAAATGGCAACCTTTGCTTATAATATCTGAATGCCAGCATGATGATATTTACTCATTTCAGCTGATAACAAGCGGAGGGATTACATGTGTGGTCAGGATAATCATCCCACTTCCTGATGTGTTTTGCGAGTGTTTAAAGGTATTGACGTTCATTAGTGCTGGGGATGGCAAAGTTCTTTTATTAGTATACACCAATAAATTAAGTAAATCACAGAAATTTATCATGAATTTTGTTCCACGTTTAAATAGGTAAACTTAAGCAAATGAAATTAAGAATTAATGCCTAGTTTTTTAAAAAAGTATTCTTTTATTGGGGTCAATAGCACTGTGTGTGTGTGTACTGAGAACTAAGCATTAGGCTACAATCTAATTACCTGTTCCTATTTTCAAAGCCAGCGATGTACACTGTTACAGACAGCTTGTTTCATGTTCTTATTTTCCGGTTGACTCCTGGGCACAGTTAAAGCGGTCATTTTGTAATGCCATTATTTCCTAATCAGTGTTTCCTATGGAGATTTTTATTTAAATTCCATATTGGAGCATAAGAGAAAGTTAAACTAAAGAGAATGCCTGGGAAGAGGATGTGGTCACACTTGTGCATGGATATCAAAGCTTGTCAGTAGAGGACACATCAAGTCAAGCATGTGAGATGGATTGATTGGGGTGAATGTTTTATATATACATTTTCATTTGGCTAAGTGTTGGGAGGCTATGTTCAAGTCTTTAATGACTAGGTTTTGGTAGGTGTTTCATTCATTGCTTATAAATTATTAGTCACTGATAATTGAAAGCCATTTATAAAATGGAAATGGTTAACAACGATGAGAATGTAATGCCAAGCCTGGCTATTCGTTTCTTGGTGGCCCTTCTCTACTAAATACTAAGTTCAGAGAGGGCTATTAGACAGCTAATATGTCACAATTAAACATTTTGATATCAGGTAGGCAAATGGAATAATTTTCAATGCTGTAAATAATTGGTTTACTTATTCAAGAATAGGGTTCACCTCAAAAAGTTTGGAACAGTGCTGGGAAACTTCACCAGGAACGGTTTGGCACATTTGAGAGTATAAGTCAGTCTGGATCAGTCTGGAGCACTGAACGACAGCGTTGCCTGGCAACATACAGAAAGAGAGTGGGAAGTGGGTACTTGCTGAAGGTCTGTGTCTGAATGTTCCCAGCAGAGGAAATAGGGTAACGTGAGGAATCTTGTTACAGATATCTGGTAGAAAAAAAAATCGATAAATATTTGTAAGTTCATTTTGATTTTAGAGTCAATCGGCCTCTTTCCCATAGTCACCCGGCAATAAAAAATTGTTTAAAAAGAGGGACTTCTTTAAAAGAAGCAAGACATAATTCTGTAAGTAAATCTAAAGTGGATGTTGAGAGCTGAGGACTTTCTGACAAGAGGCTGCCGGGAAGTTCTGAGTTGTGTTTCGGCAAAGTTCCCAAGCCTCAGAAAACTGCCCAGCTAACTCATTTTCATCTGACGTTTCTGAGCTTTCTGTCTCTCCTCAGTGATGGAGATAAAGGACGCGCTTGAAAGACTGACGGCAGGCTTCATTTTAGGTTCTACAGAAGAAGTCAATATCAGATTTCAGAGTCTGAGGATGTGTCCCTCTTTCATGAAAAAAAAAAAACCCTCCTGATGTTTATAGCAAAAATCCTGAGTTTTGTAGATATTATTGGATCAGATGGTAGCTGCGTGGGGCTTCCTCCTGGAGCCCCTCAAAGACGCTGATTCTTCCCGCCCATCACATCTCACCCTTATGGAGCCGATTCATGGCTATAATGTCAGTGTCCATCAGGTTGCAAGATTGGCTACGAGGCAGATGACAGAGACTAGGTACAGAATGAATTTTAGTTATTGTTAAAATATCCTTAAAGGACAGCCCTGTGAATTCCTGTCATGCCCGTGGCTGGATGGCATTTCTGGGACCTCAGGCTCCTGGTGTATTACTGGCTTTGTGGCCAGGAGGGGCACTAGCATCCATTCTGATTCCTACCCACCAACCAATGGGCTTGAACTATATATTTTTCTCCACTCCTCTCTTTTCCTTTCCCCTCCCCTTATAACCTCTCCCAAGGTCCCCATGCTTCCAATTTACTCAGGAGATCTTGTCTTTTTCTACTTCCCATGTAGATTAGATCCATGTATGTCTCTCTTAGGGTCTTCATTGTTGTCTAGGATCTCTGAGGTTGTGAATTGTGGGCTATTTTTTCTTTGCTTTATGTCTAAAAGCCACTTATGAGTGAGTAGATATTATACTTTTTTCTGGTTCTGTATTACCTCACTCAATGCAGTCTTTTCTAGATGCATCCATTTGCCTGCAAACTTCAGGATGTTATGATTTTTTTTCCCTGCTCTATAGTACCACATTTTCTTCATCCATTCTTTGCTTGAGGGGCATTTAGGTTATTTTCAGGTTCTGGCTATTACAAGTAATGCTGCTCTGAATATAGTTGAGTTCATTTCATTGTATGACTAAGCATCCTTTGGGTACATACCCCAAAGTTGTATTGCTGGGTCTTGAGGTATTTTGTTTCCTAATTTTCTGAGAAATTACCATGCTGATTTTCATAGTGGCTGTACCAGTTTGCACTCCCATCAGCAATGCATAAGTGTTCCCTTTACTCCACATCTTCTCCAGCATAAGCTGTCATCAGTGTTTTTGATCTTGGTCATTCTGACAGGCGAAAGATGGAATCTCAGAGTTGTTTTGATTTGTATTTCTCTGATGACTTTAAATCTTTGAAGAAAAAAATTGAAGACGATACCAGAAAGTGGGAAGATCTCCCATGCTCTTGGGTAGGTAGAATTAACATAGTAAAAATGGCAATCTTACCAAAAGCAACTTATCAATGCAATGCCTATCGAAATCTCAGCAAAATTCTTCACAGACCTCAAAAGAACAATACTCAACTTCATATGAAAAGCAAAAAACCAAGAATAGCCAAAACAATCCTGTATAATAAATCACTACCTCTTAGCTGAATATGTCTGGACCCCCACACTGAATTCCTAGTCAGGTGGTTTAGTCTTGTGTTCAGTTACATACTGGTTTCTTTTTAAAATTGTCTAGGTCGCTAAATAAATAGTCAAGATTGGGGAGCTGGCTCAAGGCAAGTTTTATAAATTCACAGACCAATTTAATAACACCACCTGGTAACTTGTTGGCAATCTGGACCCTCAGGCCCCAAACCCGTTCAAGTTTGTCAGAAACTTTACACAGGCGATCTGTGTTTTATTAAGCCCTCCAAGCGATTCGGATCATGCCAAAGCTTGAGAAATGCTGTCTAGACTAGGCATGGAAGGTGGGAAAAGAGGCTGAGGGTGCACTCCCCATTCAGAAGGAGGATGAAGTTGTCCAAAGCTAGGAGAAGATGAGACATCAAGCACTGGGGAGCAAGCACATGGCAACCAGCATGGCAGGGCAGAGGGACTTCCAGCAGGACGGCTGGCTCACTGCAGGCAGCTGGAGGACAATCGACACATAGTGTATTTGCCATGCTCTCCTGGGGTATCCATGCCAAATATTTAAAATTAACCGAGCAGAGCAGCCTTCTTCCTGCGCTGGTGTTTGGTGTTCAATCTTTTAAAATATAGTACTCTAGGCAACCGTTACTACACAGTGAGTACCTGACTTCCTAAATAAATCCCATTTACCACTCCGATTAAAAATGGAAGACTCTAAGATGTTCTCCACTTTCTTTCTGTCCATATTTACTGAGCACTGGTTCTATTTGAGTGATATAGACATATATTGTACATCAAACACATAATTTAAAAAGTTTAATATCGTTGTTGAGAAAGTAAAATGAGACAAGCGAAATAAAAATTTTAAATAATTTTACTGAATGTAAGAATATTCAAGGTATTATTTCAATATGTAACAGGTATAGAATTATTAATGAGCTATTTTGTCCTTCTTTTTGGGGTGTGTCTTTGAAATCCAGGGTATATGTTTCTCATGGCAGCACCCCTCAGTCTATGTTTATCCTGTCTGGAGGTTCGGTAGCCACATGTGGTTAGTCATTGCCCTGTCGTACAGAGTAGGTCTAAATCTTGGGTCAAGGACAAACGTCAAGCCTGGTCAGACCTCAGCAGACTCACAATTCAGGGAGTTTGTCCCAGTCAAATGCTTTTCTGCACACAATCTGCTGTCCCCCTGCAAGTGCTGTCAGCAGGAGCACAGTCAGGGGTTGATGAGGGGAGAGTGGGGTGCCTGACATTCCTTTAGGGTTGCCTCATGCTCTCATTCCCTATCTCTGTCTTATTTCTCTTCAGATCAGACATGACTTCTAAATCAGACATGGGGCTGCATACTGATTTGGTGTTTGCTTTTCCTGCTGAAAGAGCTCTTTTATAATATCAAGGCGTTTGTCTCACTACTACCCTGGACTTAGAAGAGCACAAGGGTTTGGGAGGCAATTGGTGAGTGCAATAGTGGCCTTACAGCCTGGCACATCACACCTTCCCGTTCAGTCCTGTGGCAGCTGTAATGGACGGAATAGCTAACATGGCTGTTCTGACCCCATACCGCGGAGCTAAGAACTTTATCACAGATTTTGCGTTTAGGACCCGGTTTGCAATCCTCTCACCCTCTTATTTTCTCCCACCCTCTATTCCTCTTTCTTCTAATCTTTCCTTTCTCGCCCCATCTCCCCCTTTTGTTCTCATGTAGCATAGGTTGGCCTTTAACTTACTATGAGGTCAAGGACTGCACTGAACTCTAGATTCTCCTGCCTCCACTTCCCAGGCTCTGGGGTTGGCGGTGTATACTGAGATACTCTGCTTCAGAGCTCAGATTTGCATCACTTTCTTCTTCTTTGTGAGCCAAACCTTGCCTCCTCTATTTCCTGGCCTTCTTGGTATGATTTTCTGTTCTTTTCTGCATTGACTGTTAGATAATGTTGGCCTCAGGAACTGAGTATGGAATATATTGACAGGGTTGGACTTGCTGTCAACATGTACACTGGATTGCCCAGAGCACCGAAAGAATGTTTTGATTTCTACAAAATTTACTGGGCTCGTATTAGGGTCCATCTATGTCAGTTGATACTGTAAGATACTGCTGGGGGAGCCAGTGGGAGGGAACTGCCCTACTGAGTCATCTCACAAGATGGGAGAATGTTGAGTGGATCACACATTTCCCAATTATTTTGAAATCTTATCCAACCCCAGATCCATGGTAATTTTACAGAGTTACCACACCACCACAGGCACATGCTCAGATGCTTTGTAGTAGCTGGCTCAAAAATAGTAGTATTAACAACCACTGCATTAGGATGCTCATAAAATCTCTGGGCTAATAATCCAGATAGAGTCTAGCAGGATGGGCTTGTTTCATATTTGGTCCTCAATCAGGAAGGCTTCAAGAGATGAGGAGTGATGTGGGAGTGTCATATATCAATCTGTTGATTTCATTGGTTCAATAAAGAAACTGCCTGGGCCCTGATAGGACAGAAAATTAGGTAGGCGGAGTAGACAGAAGAGGATTCTGGGAGAAGGAAGCTGAGTGAGGAGCTGCCATGATTTTTCCTACCAGAGGCAGAGGCAGGCTAGAATCTCCCTGGTAAGCACACCTTGGGGTGCTACACAGATTATCAGAAATGGGCTAGTCCAGGTGCAAGAGCTAGCCAATAAGAGGCTGGAACTAAAGGGCCAGGCAGTGTTTAAAAGAATACAGTTTCCGTGTAATTATTTCGGGCATAAGCTAACCATGTGGGTGGCCAGGTGCCAGGGATGCAGCTCCGCTGCTCCTATTGCCCCTATTTCAACAGAGCAGAGGCTAACAACTTGTAGGCAGAGTTAACTGAAGGCTACTTTCTTTAGCTGCCAAGAACATTTGTCTATGCCTTGGGGGTAGACTCATTTGAGCACATTGGCTGGTATGTGCCAATGACCACACCTCCGAGTTCTCAGTTTCTGGTACTATGGTGGCTAGGTTCTGAAACATGACTAGATGTGAAATCCCCAGGCCCAGATTCCTCCAGAAGCTACTCAACTTCTCACAAACCTCGGGAGTAGCATACTGATGCTACATTTTGTTAATTACATAGATCTAAAACCAGTCCAGATTCAAAGGCAGATGATTAGATTGGACTTCTGGATAGAGGTGGATGAAGCTACATTGAGGATTAGCATGTAGCATGGGAGATCATGTCATAGCCAACTTTGGAAACTCTATCCCCCCAGGGGAAAATGAATTTGCATCTGCCTGTGAACAAAAGGGCTGATAAATCATGTAATCACATTTTGTGTGCACACAGGATCCCTAACACAGTTTCACACTTCCCCTCCCAGTGCAGGGCTCTTCAGTAGGGCAGTCTTCATACATCTGTCATATTGTTGTATGTTGTAATAAGAGTGGTGGGGCTGCGTCCCTGGCACCCGGCCGCTTGCATACCTAGCTTATGCCCTGAAATAATTACGCGGAAACTATATTCTTTTAAATACTGCCTGGCCCATTAGTTCCAGCCTCTTATTGGCTAGCTCTTACATATTGACCTAACCCATTTCTAATAATCTGTGTAGCCCACAAGCTGGCTTACCAGGAATGATCTTAACCTGCGTCTGCCTGGAGTGAGAGAATCATGGCGACTCACTGACTCAGCTTTTTTTCTCCCAGCATCCTGTTCTGTTTTCTCCGCCTACCTAAGGGTTGGCCTATCAAATGGGCCTAGGCAGTTTCTTTATTAATAAGAAATCACTCCCACATCAGTTGTAACCCCAAAGGGCTTCTTTAAAGGGTATCGTTTTGTTTGGCGAACTCTGATTTAATCCATTCACTCAATGTCACTTACCTTTGCAAATCTTCTCTGACCCCTGGATTATGGTCCCCTGCTATGTGTTACTGTGGTACCTTGCTTGACTCATCTGTATTGTCTAGGATTAAAATGGTCATTTGTGTCTCTCCATTGTAGAATTCATGAAGCCAGGCTCAATATCTGCCTTCTCTATCATATTCCCTGTATGTAACATGTTGTTGAAATTTGGTTTCTATCTGTTCTTGTCACTTGGGCAACCCAAAGAAAAAAAAGAAGCACATATATTGTGATGCTGTCCCTCTCCTTTTCATCTCCCTCCTCTGCCTTTTTCTCCTTCTCTTCTTCCTCAGCCCCTCCTTTTCCTTTAATTCTTCAGTTATGGAGGTAATCAGTTTAACCTACTTGTTAGACCTCTGGACAGCTGTGGAAGTAGACTGTGCAGGCAAAAAACACGGAGAAGGTCTCCAACTTATGGATGATCAATAGAGAAAATTACCCCAGGCTATCCAACTCAGAGAAGCCAGGCTTCGCTATGCTGTAGGCATTTTACCACTGGTTGAACTCAGAACTTGTATATCCAAGCAAGGTAGGAAGTCTTCCATTGAACTGGACTCCCACTCCCAGGGACTTTCTGTTGTGATGTAGACTGCTGGGAGAGCCAAGACGCCAGTTAAGCTTCTCTTCAATCTCAGTAAATGTTTGCGCATTTTTCTAGGGTGATGTATCCTTTGTGGTTGGCTGGATTGTTTTTTGTTTTGCTGGGTTTCATAATTTGAGTCTAAAAGTTAGATAAAGGAAAATATGACAAGAATTAGGCATCTCCTAGATATTGAACTCTGAACAATAATCCCTCTTTGTTCCTTTCTCAATTCTCATGGTCCTCAGCAAGCAAACTAGCAGAGATTGGGGGTGGGGCACTATTCAGGTAAGAACAGTGGGGCTGGAGAAGGAAGTCAGTGGAAATGAAGAGATGAGTTAACATGGAGCGGCACACTAAGAGTGTGTTTTTCTGCAATTCTATTGTATTTTGATTTCGTTTACAAAGAAGAAAATGGACGCAGGAGCAAGAGATTTCTCTGTGGCCCATAGCTGGTTCCTGTTGGGGCTGGGGAAGAGGCTTAGTGAGTCCGTCTATAGCACCGTTTTCTTTCTCTTCCCCTACAAGTGCCATGGTCATACACATCTATAAGTATTTCCCCAGCACCCCGGGGGCTTTCCAGTAAGCAGTGAAGGCCACTGAGCCTCACCAATCACTACTTTCAGGACCTTTCAGTGTAGAATTACACAGAAATCTGATCACATTCACTTCCTGAGCCCGCTAAGTAAACTGTGGCTTCCAAGAGTGTTCTCTGTCTCTCTGACTCTCTCTCTCTCTTTTCTCTCTCTCTCTCTCTCTCTCTCTCTCTCTCTCTCTCTCTCTCTCTCGTGATTTTGGAGGCTGGGAGCTCAAAATTAAAAGAATAAACAAAATTTCCAAAGGCTCCATTGGAGAATCATTTTTTTGGCCATTTTCAGCTGTCTGTGGATCCCGGTGTCCATGCTGTTGGTATCTGCAGCTCCTGGTATGACTTCCCTTCTAGCAACATCTAGTAAGCGTGTGCCCAGGCCCCCATTGGTCTTTTCCTTCTACGTATCTGTGTGTTATTTCTTCTAATAAGGTTATTTTCATTGTCCTTAAGGTCCACTGTATACCCAAAGAGTACCAAGCAAAGTGTCTGTTGGTACCTATTTCCCTAATAAAATCACATTCTGAGGTTCCTGGTGGGAATGAAATGCTGGGGGAAGGCGCCATCAGTTGGTTGTGCTCGGGTATGGCTGAAGGATTCAGCTGGAATGAAGGGAGGTATTGAGAAGTGTGCCTTCAGCAACACCATGTTCTGAAAGTTTTCTCTAAAGCCTCCAATTTGTATTTTCTTTTCATCTGGAATTTCACAAGTCCTGAACCCAGAGCTCTGGGTAGCCTCACCATCACCCGTGAAGGAGGAAGAAAGGAGTTTCTGCACCATCACTTTCATTCTGTAGAGAGAGAAAGAACACTCCGTTCAGGCAGAATCCCTGAAGTCAAAACAAGCGTTGCTGATAAAGAAAAAAGAAAAAAAAAACATTAACCCAGCATTATTTTTCTTGTCCTGTTTTATTTTTAGAATTTCTCTTGGTAGCCGTGGAACCAAAGGGAAAGATCAGAAGCCGCTTTCTTCGCAGCAGACAGATAAAACACTCAGAGAAAGGGTCACTTTGGGGATGCGTGTGTGACCATTGAAAGATACTAAAGTCAAGCAAACAGCCTTGTGTCTGCTATGTTAGCTGTGAATACCCTGTTGGACTGAAAGCTTTCAGCAAAACCCCAGAGCACAGGCACAGATACCAGTTATTCATTAATTTTATAGTTTAAGGTGAATTTCTAAATTCTTCCTTGTGATTCGCAACTAATGGTTCCGGAATATCTCATGTGCTGCTCTGGGGCTGTTTAGCTCTTTTTATGTTTTTATTTATTTATTTTATTTTAAAACAATATATTTTGATCATATTCTTTCCCCTTCCCCAATCTCTCACAAACACTTCTTCCCCCTTCCTACCCACCTAACTTCATGCTCTTTCTGTATCTTAGCCAAAATTTAAGCCAAGACTGAAACAGAAGAAAAACATAAGTTCTGTTTTTTTGTGGGTGAAATATTCCCGAAAATGATCCTTGCCCTGGAGAGCGGTTGATAGGCCAAGAGACACTCTATTAGGAACACCAGATTCTTCCTCTCCTAAGAGCTATAAACTATGACTGGCTTCTTGGCTAGGATGGGTCTGTCTGTCTACTTTCCCTTCATTCTCCATGCTGGGGCTGTGTCTGGCTTGTGCTTCTGCAGATTTTGTGTCTGCTGTTACAAACAATCTGAGTTCCTATCTGCATCAGTCCTGGCTGTGTCTGGAACACAACCACCTGCTTCTTTTTGTCCTCTCTGCTAATCGTCTACCATCTCTGTAAACTGATCTTATTGTTCCCATTTTGAGGCAGCCACAAACGGATTCAAAGACATTAAGGATGCTTTTTCAGACCACAAAGTGAGTGGATTACATATAAAGATAGATTCAGAACTGAGGTCATTTGATTTTCCCGAATTTCAGGAGGTCTAGAAACTTAGGGGACATAGAGGAAGCAAAAATAATTAGCAAAACATTTCTGGAATTATTGGGGTTGGCTCCATAGGAAAAATAACCAAATCCTTTAATACTGCTGCTGGTGGTCCTGCTGCTGCTTGATGGTTGGTGGTGCTGGTAAAAGTGATGGTGCTGATGACAGTGGGGTTAGTGGTGATGGTGGTGGTGATGGTCAAGGTAGCAGTGGCAGTAATGGTTTTGGTGGTGATGGTGATAGTGTGATGGTAATGGTGGTGGGGTAGTAGGGACGTTTGTGGTGACAGAACGATTGTACTGGAGATGATGGTGTTAGTGGTTTGATGATGACAATGGTGACACTAATGATGGAGACAGTGTTGATGGACTCTATTATCTTAAAGCACCTACTTTGTTCCATTAACAACACTACGTTCATTATAGATTTTATTTCCATGAGTCGTCGTTATGTAAATGTCTCTTGAACATCTGCTTGTGGAATCATCTGATTGGTACTGACTACATTTTACATGCAAATAGGAGCGCCATTTGCTATAGTTCCTGTAAGTGACAACTTGGAAATCCCCAGCTACCTTCATCAAATCTCCAAAGTTTTGCCTTTTCACAGGGAATTTGGATATGTCTGGAATTATTTTGTTCTAAGTTCCACCAACACTACAAACTCTCTTATTGAGCAATAAAATATACATGTTGGTTGTAAAAAATTCAAACACTTGAAGTGAATAAGAAATAGTACAAATGTCTCCCACTTATCCTCTGCCCAGCTCACCAACAAATCACTGTTAATGGTTTAGCATAGAATGTTATAGGCTTTTCTCTATATATGAACAAGTGTCATATGTAAGTATAGTTAGTGTATGTAATTTTCCACATTTATTCCATAGTACTACATATCTAAGTCAAAAGCACAAGATTAAGTTTTAACTTTCTGTTTTGCTTCTTCCTGCTTTAGCAGAGTTAGGACAGAGGATAGTGGGTCTCCTTATTCATTTCTCCCACTGTCTCTATGGCCTCTTAATGCCGTCTCTGTCCTGCTCAGAAAACAGCCTTTTGATTGGGAGACCATCTCTACCGGTGCACAGTGAAACCACTTCCAAGAGGCCTCCTCTCCTAGGGGAGCTGGGATGGATGTTTGTGGAATTGGAAGAGGTTTAGGCTGAAGCAGTTTGTCTCAGGAGAGGGAAATATAGACCTGAAAGCGCTTATGCTGGTGCCTCCCAAGCATGAAGACTAGTGCCCGTGAAGAGTTGACATAAATTTCAGCACCTGACCTCAGCAGGGAATCCGCTGGACCTTAGCCTCCAAGCCCCCTTTCTGGCAAGTCTAATATCCACTGTGAGGTGTGGACCACTGTCCTAAAAGCTTTTGTCTGTGATTCCTGGAACTGTGGTGGGGCCCTGCTGGTAAAAGGCACCCAGTAAGGAATGTGGTTTAGTGATCCATCCTGACACATAGTGATCTCTTTCTGTTATGACATAGAAACATGCTACTTGGAGTTAAAAAGAAAAAACTGTGTTGTGTCATAAATGACCTAGATCCTTAGGCCCAAGTCATAGCTTCAGAGTTTGTAGGAAACTAGGGAATGTCTTTTTAATTGAAGTGTTTGTTTTGTACATAACACATCCCCCACGTTTTCAACTAGAGAATAATAGAATATATACGGTTCATTAGCAGGAAAATCAGCATAAAGAACTCTCATCCTCTGAAGTCCATTTCATTTAACTCAAAACCCATGAGATTTTATATTCCTGTGAGGGCATGGCTCCAACATTTTATGTTATGATTTTAATACTTTTGATGATATCATTCATGAAGCATGGCACCCACTCCTTTAAAATTATTATATCGTATCTATTTTGTGGGGGGGGACACATGTGAGTGACAGCATGTATGGAGGTTAGGTACAAGCTACAGGAGTCTCTTCTCTCCTTTCACCAAATGGGTCTCAGGGATCAAAATCGAGACATTGTGCCTGATGACAGGTGCTGAGACGTCTTGCCAGAGACACAGAACCATGTCCGTGATCTAATCTTACGTTTCAGTCACCTCAAAACAAATCCAGGCAAAACAAAACAAAGCAAAAAGCAAACAAACAAACAAACAAAAACCCTTATTCACCATCTACTGGAATCCACTTTATCAAATTTAGATATTGTATGTAAACTGAAACCCTTCGCACATGTTCATTTATGATTGGCTCTCTGCACATCCTGTATGGATTTTGGCATCCACGACTTCTGTCCTTCCATCTGGCGGTACTTTGTTTTGAAACCTTGATGGGTAACAATCCAATGTGTGAATGTCTCACATTTCCTTTATACATCTATCAGTTCACCACCACTTCTCCTTCCAGGGGCTATGAACACTGGGATGTAAGCCTCTGTGTGAACAGAGGTTTGCCTTTCTTTTGGGGGTATATTGCCATGATAAGCCTATGCCTCAGAGTTCGAAAAGCTGCCATATTTCCAAAGTGGCTGAAATATTCTTTATACCTACTAGCAATGTATGACTGATTCAATTTCAGTTTGCCAATTTATTACTTTCTAGTTTTATCATCATGGTTGTTCTAGTGGGTTTGAGGCAATATTTCAGTCTGGTTTTCAAATTTTCTAATGTAGACACATTTTTCTTCTTGTATTTATTTGAAATTTGTATATCTTCTTTGAGGACATCTCCGTTGAATGTTTTGTGTCTTTTTTTTACAATGGGATTAATAATTTGGTATTGAGTTGTAAAACTTCTTTACACAATCTAGATCCAAACTGTTTACTAGATACATGGCTGGAAAATACTTGATTTTAATTTGTGGATTATGCCCTCAGCAGCATCTGAACCCTATTCCTTCTTAGCCAGTCACTTTGAGAAACAAATGCAACCCTATGCTATTGTCAGTCTGCTTCTTTGTTTAGCTTTCTGCCTCTCAGTCTCCCACACCAGGTCAATACCTCTTTCCAGTCTTAATTCTCCTTGAGTCCTCTGCCGTGTAGCTTCTATGTCCCCCCTCTACCTTCCCATCCCTCCCTCCTTTTCTCCTTTTACAAACGAGTATTTGTATTAGCACTTAAATTTCAGACGCCCTGCCAGAGGCTAGGGATAATAAAAAAAAGGAGGATATAATTTCTCTCCTCATGAGACTTGTGTTCTAGTAGAGACGGAAGACATCCATCATACATTAATGAATGTAGAAATGTGAGTGTGATTAGCTCATGAAGGAGCAGCGCTGGTTGTGATGTGAAAAATATTGCAGGGCAAATGGCTCCAGCCCAGGAAACCCAGCTTTCTTCCACCGACGAGGTGAAGGTTTAGTTGAGATCTCAAGGACAAGAAAAGATACTATTGAGCTAGAAGAAGAAAGTACGTGTGGACAGGAAGGAGCTAGGACTCTTTGAAGCAGGAGACAAAGCAGTTCTGGTTGGAACGGAGCAGAAGCAATAATAACATGCTGTATCTGATGGGTTTTACAAACCGTTTACTTAAGGACAGTGATGCGGCGGCTGGTTTTTGTTTGTTTGTTTGTATTGTTAAACCAGGAGCCAGGCATTGGTGGCAGACACCTTTAATCCCAGCACTGGGGAGGCAGAGGCAGGCGGATCTCTGTGAATTCGAGACCAGCCTGGTCTACAAGAGATAGTTCCAGGACAGGCTCCAAAACCACAGAGAAACCCTGTCTCGAAAAACCAATAAATAAATAAATAAACCAGGAATAGCAGGATAATTGGATTTTATTCCTTGAAAGGTTTTGATACATGCCCTGTGAAGAACGAATCAGAGAAAAAGCCGTGTGGGAGCAGGGCTCTGGGAATGAGTAGCTGGGGTAGCAGGGGAGGTGCAGTGGTGTGTGAGCAGCATGGACTGGCAATGGTGCAGAGGTGTTACCTTGGGGGCTCCAGAAGGAGAAATCTAGGTGACTCAGGGGTGGATTGATTATAAAGCATTAAGGTGGAAAGAGGCATCGAAAAACTAGTCATGACTCCCTGGCTGTCCTTCTGTAGTTGTTGGCCAGTGAGCACTTTGTCGAGTCTTTCCAGCCTGTAAATGCCAAGGGAGAGGGAACCCTTTTGTTAAGTTTAATTACTGCTTGACAAGTGAGTCCACAAGTAGTTGAAGCACCATGAACGACAGTAGTGACAGTAACGTCACTCACTCTTGGAGCACTCAGTGGCAGCAACCTGCTGTGTTTCACCTTCATCAGCCAGCTCAACTTTCAGCACAGTCCCAGGAGATAGGTCCTACTCAGTTTCATTTTACTATTAGTAAATTCGAGACATAGAGACTTAATATCTTCTATAGTGCCCATAGCTAGAAGCTACCAAACCCAGATTTTCAGCCTGGGGTGTCTGGCTCTGGATTCTGTTTTCTCCACTCTCATATCTTGTTAACTTCTTATGAGTCTTTACATATCATGAACCCTTGGCATTGTTTACAGCATCTGGAAAGAATTTGATTTTTTTTTTAAAGAAATCATGTGTTGCTTGTTTGTCTCCATCAGATACAGTTTTAAAGGTCCAGTTATTTTGTAGAGTTGGGCAAGACTGCGGATAATGCGATCTGGGAACTTCACGTTCCTCATCCTTTGGATAGAATCCAACTCTCAGGCAGCGTTAGGAGGTCTCTGGGAATTCTGGGGCAGTATAGAAGATGTTTTGTTCTGTCTTTGGCAAGATGAGGCCACTTCCACTTGTCATGATTTAGCTCTGGCCGTAACCAGGTGGCTTCCAACCACTTTTCAGCGCTGGGATGGCTCACCTGGTGTGAAGATCCTCAAATCTGAGACCCTCACTCACCCATATTTTGATGGTAGGTAGGTTGTTTAATGTCCCTTTTCTCGTTTGCCTAAAATCAGCAAAATTCTCATGGTGGTTGGATGAATTAAATGGTAGAACGCCTGTAAAATGTAGGTCGGTGTTTATCACTCTCTTAGTTCTATACCATTATCTAAAATGTTGACAGGTAAAGGTGAGGGCTTCAAAATGTCCCCCAAATGTGATATGACTTTCTTCAAAGCTAATTGGCACTGATGACAGAAATATGAAATTCTTATAAGGCAGTGGCATATGGCTATTTCTACAGTGAGCTGAGACAAACTACGCACTAAGATGGGTCAAATCTGTGTGGTCTAGAGAACAGATATTGAAATTTTTTTTTTGGAAAAATGTGGGTTTGAAGTGGTATTTAAAGCTAGGCAGGACTATATTTATTCCAACCACGTGGATGGGGGAGTAGTTTGAGTCAGAAAAACAATATGAGAAACCTTTTGAGTCAGAAAGACAATATGAAAAACCTAGATAGGACAGGAATGAAGTCGTATTGCCGAGACAGCAGTGGCCATTGCTTATTGCATAAGAGAATTGTCTTCTAAGATACTGAGTGACAAGAGCAGGTAGTCAAGGCTGGGCCCGACTTTAGAATGTTTGGTTACCCCCAATGTTATCCTTTTGTTTGGAGTATTCTTTGTTGGGAGCTCTGGCTGAACCCATCGCCCCTCTTGAAAGACAAGTTTCTGTGGTCTTGTAGTAAGTGTCTTCTCTCTTGTAGAAGCAATGACTTCTCTCATTCCGGGCTGTGAGCGCTCCTCTTAGCATGGCCACACATGCTTGTTTGTGCAAATCATTCAGATTTGTGCCCATTGTCACGACGCTATTACTAACAGAGCATCCTTGGCTTTAGATGTGTCCCAGTGGTCGGATGGACTATTGTCACCTCCTTAAGACCATTTCCCTTCTCTCCTGGGTTCTTTGCAGATGCACATGGGTATCTGATCACCACGAGCATTTATAGCAGTAGAGGCTGTGTTTACTCATCTTCATATTGCCAGGTAGATCCCAATATTATAAAATGAATTTATACAGGCGAGTGTGAATCCTGGAGTCTGAATCTTTACCTTAGTGTTCCTAGTGTCATGTGATACTGGCCTACACATCCTAGATGCTTGGTAGTATATAAACAGCATTGGACATCTGTGAACTTATTATTTTCTGCAGTTTGCTGGAGATGGCTTTTGCGCAGGCTAGCAGTCTGTCCTTATACGGCTTGCCCCCTTTTCTTGCTCCTTGCTTACATACACTCATTTCCCTCTGGTATTTCTGATTGGTCTTTAGGCCTCAAGAAACAGTCTGCTTGGAGAATCTGAGGTATTCAATGAACCATATCCACTTCTATATGTACTCTAGTTTTTACGAGATTTAACCTTTCACATGGTAAAGGTCTTATTAAAAATTTAAAATAAAAATTAACAAAGAAAGACATTGATTACTACATCAGCTTCATACTTTACTTAACAAACTACACCGAAGTTTTATTTTTGTTCCAATGAGTGCTATTCTTTGGACTTTCTAGCTGGAGACTCCACTCTTGATCACAACCTTTTGTAATTTTAATAGCTTCACTTGACTTTTCTTCTTGCAGTGTTTAAGAAGTTATTGATAATAGCAGGTTTTGAGAGAAATAAAAGATATATTTTCCATATTGTTTACTTATAGAACAGTCCTTTACATAGCTACACCTCTGGGATGTGTGAGGGGAGGGGGGTTTCTTATGAGAGCTGATCTCAGAGTTGAGCATTTTTGTTGTATACTGTAGTATAGCTCAGTCTCCTCCTGGGTGCCTTATACCCCAGGTGCTTCAGTATCCATCTAATGCATCCATCCACAGTCTATAGGTTAGTTCTGAGACCCGTGACGATGAGTTATTTGGAGAATTAGCTTAGTGAAAGGCCTCAGGAGTGGCTGGAATGCCATCCCATCTCCGACTCAGCAGGTCCTCTGCTAGCCTTTGGAGGTGCATGTTGGTAAATGCTCTTTGGCAGGCTGTGTTAGCTTGGCCTTCCTCTTTGAAATGTACTGTCTTTGTATAGACAAGACTGTGTCTCAAAAGAAAATAAAGGAAAGGGAAGAAGAAAGGTGTGGGGAAGGAAGGAGGTAGCGAGGGAAGGGAGCTTGGGGGAGACAATGTCTACTGTACACACTGGCTTTCTTATGCCTGGCATTTTCTGTCCCTGATGCCCTTGGAATTTTTGTAACTCTGAAAATTGGTTATTATTATCCCATTTCAGGTAAGAAATGCATTAGGGTTGTCAACAGATTGATGCTTTCACACAGTTGCCACGGTCTGCACTAAGGCTCTGGTTTCTCAGGGGTGTCTATGCTGCATTGTCCCCGGGTACACTTAATGTTCTCTGAAGAGGTCTTCGGTTGCCATGATCTGGGCGGCGGAGTGCAAGTGGAGTCCAGCAGCACACATCTGGTCTCTTTAGAATCAGTAGCTATACAGGAGAATTGGTCACAAAGATAATTCACCAGTACAGATTTCATCAGCACCGTGGGTGGGTGAAGGGCATCCTCTAAGACTTAAATATCAGTGCAGGGTAGGTCCCATGGCTTCTCTAGGGTGAAGACAGAAGATCCAAAGTTCCTCTGTGTCCCAGGCTTGCCTCACTCCTTCTCCCACATGCTGGGATCAACGGGCTTAATTCACCAAGCCTGGCTGGTCACCGCTGTTCTTGTTGGTGAGTTCCAGGCACTTCTGCAGCCAGTCCAGCCGTTCCTCCTGTAAAGACCTGTCTCGTGTTCTCTCCCACCCTGCAGAGCATGACGACTGTGGCAGCGGACAGCACAACTGTGACAAAAACGCCATCTGCACCAACACCGTCCAGGGACACAGCTGTACCTGCCAGCCGGGCTACGTGGGAAATGGCACCATCTGTAGAGGTAGGCATCGCCACCTGCTGCCCCAGCTGTGCGTGTGGAGATTCTTGCTGTCGCAGTGGTGGTAGCTGAACACAGCTGGTTCCTGCTTTTGGTCTCTTTGCAGCCAGGACACTGTGCTTGGTGGAAGAAAAGCCGGAGCAGATTTTGGGTTGTGGGTGTGGTTCTGGTGGAGGGAGTTCCACAGCTGAATGGAGCCCTCTAGCTTTGTCTGGTAGAACAAATGGAACTTTTGAGGAAAGATTCAGTTCTGATGTAAGTTTGGGTCCATGTGAACTGTGCTCAGAGGGTGAGTGGTTGCCAGTCCTTCTCTCATTCGGGCTGTCTGCTTGACTGAGAAACTTTACACTTAGAAATGCTGCTTGGAAGCCAGGCATGGTGGCGCATGCCTTTAATCCCAGTACTCGAGAGGCAGAGGCAGGCACATCTTTGTGAGTTCGAGGCCAGCCTGGTCTATAGAGTGAATTCCAGGACAGTCTCCAAAGATACACAGAGAAACCTTGCCTCAAAAAACAAAACAAACCAAGCAAAAAACCCCAAACAGAAACAAAAACAACAAACAAACAAACAAGAAATTCTGGTTAGAGTATAGCCAGGGTCTGGCTTTGTGTACATTTATGGTCGTCTTCACACCCTTCCTTCAGTCTTTTGCGGAGCCTCACCACTGGTTCCTCCCAGCTGGCCCCTCACTGTCCGCATACTTTCTCCACACAGGCACACTGATTCCTGCCAGTTCTTGGACGATGATGTACTCTCAGCTTTCATGGGTGCTCACTTCCTTTAAGTCTCCACCCTGATTTCCACATATCATAGATTCATCATGAGGTGTTACCAACAGTGGACCCTTAATGTTCCCAAGTCCAAACATTGCTTCTCTGCTTTTCACAAATGGACTGAATGGACACTCTAGGTTACACATTTGTGTTTATCTCTGTGTTATTGGCCTTGCCGTGAAGGTGGAAGGCTTGGGTATCAAGCGCAAGGCCCTATCCCCTACAGCTTCATGCCTAGGAAAAGAACACGCCTAGCATCCTATAGCTGTTCATTAGCTATGTGATAACCAGTCCCATCAATCAAAGAAGAAAGAGATACAACTTCCCTCCTTCTTTCCTTCCCTTCCTACAGAAAGGAAAGACAGTAATAATCACAATGTGTAATTTTCAAGATAAAATTTTGCTCACATTTGATAAGCAGAATAAAACACTTTAAACCAAGCAGTATGTGTTGCTAAATATCGTGGCCTTTAGGGTTAAGTGGACAGAATGCTTGCAGACAGTGCCCAATGAGATTAGCATAACCTGACCTGAGGGTTAAGATTCTGAGTGGGAGAGTGTTTATCTGCCTTCCCAGCCCAGCATTAGTACTGAAATGGAAATCAGGCTTTAACTAAGCAGTTGTCAATATGGAGCTGATAGACTAAGCCTTTTTTCTTATCTGTCATTAGCTGGATAAAATCTGGTGATCCTGGAAAGCATTCTTGTCTCCGTGGCTGATAACATTGGCTTTTATTTTGTAAATACACAGTGAGTGCGGATTCTGTCTGGACGCCAAAAAGCAGAGGCAAGACAGGGTCCCAGAGGACTCATTGAAAAATAAAAAAAGACGTGAACCAGTGCTTCCAATCCAAGTAGAACATTTTACAAAACAACACTGGTTCATACAAGAGGCTCATAAGACTTAAGAAAATACTGAGCCTTCTGCTAGGCTGGTGTATGCTTTAGGATTCTTTTGGTTGCCAGCAACAGGAAGCAAACATGAGCCCTGACTTTGATTTGCAGGGCCCAGAGACAAATGAAGGTGTGGGCCTCTTACAAAAGCAGGCAAAGCTACCTCCCCAAGGCGCTGAGATATTTATTCTTGCTTGTGCTGGTAATTGACCATTTGGTGTTGTTTCCTTGGTCATTGAGACAGTTTCTGTGTGATTACTGACCCCTGGGATAGCTAGGGGTCGTCCCCGCAGTACGGCATCCTCAGATGGATATGGCCTCCACATCCTGACCTTGCTTAAGGCAGAGAACTTGAGCCAAGCATCTCCCCTTCTCCAGATTCTGTATTCTCGGTCCACAACAGACAGGGCACTGCAGGATTTGATGATCTCTGAGACAGTTCCCTGAAGATTTGCATCGTGCATCAGGTCCTTGACATCCAGCACCTAGGACAGCACCTCATTCATATTCTGGAAATAACACAACATGTGCTCAAGTCCAAGCCTTCCAGTGTCTGCTAACAAAGCCTTTAAGGGATTGTTAGGATAAAGAGGGAGAGGAATCCAGAGAGACTGTACTTGGACTAAAGCTCTAGCTTTCTAGGGCATCCAACCCAGACTCTTGTCTGACCCAAGAGCTGCCGAGTAAGGGAGAGGATTCACAGACCTTTTGGGTGTGTGTGGCCTGGCTCATTCTTCATCTCTGCACTAAGAACCAATGTGCCCGGACACTCCTCATTCTGGATCTTCTGAGCCATACTTGCAACAAATCCACGTGTATGAGGTTATTGAGAATGTTGCAATGTTGATTTCAGAATGCCAAACCCCGAGGGCGGAGTCCTTCTAGGTGACACATTCTTATGAAGTTGGTCCTATATGTTGTGAACAAGAATTAATTGAAACAAACAAACAAAAAAAGACTTCTAAAGAGTGTCACAGGATCTAAGGGCAGAATGGAGTCTGGAATTGGGGATAACTGCTCCGAGGGATACGGTGCTAGAAACACACATGTGTCCTGTGGCTCCCTTGTGGGTTGGCTCAGGGTTCTGTTTGTCTCAGAAGCTGGGTTTGATCAGGGGACTTGATGTGGTCATCTCTTCAAGCTGACTCACAGGAGATCTGTTATAAAAACTCAATTCATTGATTCACTTTGAAGAACTGTAGTGGTTTGAGAAGAGTCTAGAAAGGGTGGCTTCCCACACTGAGGCCCAGCTGAAAGGAAGGTAAAGAAAACAAGTACACGAAAGTGAGGATGCCCGTGTGAGGCTTGTTCTCCTTCCTCAGGGCAGGAGGACACCTAGAGGGGTGGTCCTGTGGGCACACTGATCTCTAGCACAGAGGGAAAGAAGGAACTGGTAGGCATAGGTCCAGTATGTCCGATCCTCTCTCTAACTCGCCTGTAGTCATGGAAGACCATGAGGGTGAATCAAAAGGCCTGGTGGGATAGCTCAGGGGAGAGAGAAGGTCAAATGATGCGTGAGCACCTTCTCCTAACGCCACTCTCCTGCGGATATTTGTGTCTGTGCTCTTACTGGGGTTCTGATATATTAGATATGTCACGAGTCTTTTACAACAGGTGTAATGATTTACCTGGAACTCAGAGCTAAAGCGCTAAGTGCAGACTACTGTTACCTGCTCTGTACCCCGACAGTCACCCTGAAGAATACTCGAGAGCTAATGGGAGGTACTTGCTCATAACTGTCCAGCGTGTCAGGAGCAGGTCGCCACACTTTTATGATTGATATCTCTTAATGCGCTTCCTTTGTCTCTAAAAGTCATTTAATTATCTTCCCCTCCCGGGGCTTATTTTCAGGTAACTCAGGGGATACTTTAATGATGCTGTAACATGTGGAGATGCAGTCTTCCCTAGTTGTCCAAGCCCTGGGTGCCCATCCTGATGCCTTAGGCTAGATGGTCGTCCTTCACTGTGTCCCGAGAAGCTCCATGACCTCAGCCTGTGCCAGCACATATTACACCAGCTTGTTTATTCATCCAGCACACACCTGCTACAATGCTTAGCCAAAGGGGAGCATACTAAAATTTTTGGAAGTTTCCTCACGAGCGAGCATTAGGCAAACCGTCTTCTAATGGAATACGCGCTTAGGTATCTGGAAGACTTTAGAAGAGAGCAGGCCTGTCTGGGGTCACAAGAGTGAGGGGGTCACCCAAGCTTTAGCCATCGATTCCTGAAGGAGATATGCGAACCAACCCCGATGTGAAGTCTGGACTGCTAATGGGGTGGGGTGTCTGGCTTCAAAGAAAAGCACGGATTAGGTTCACAGTCTCCATTTTCTGCATATAAGTGAGTCTTTCTTCTAAAGCTTCTAAAAATCTGGTAGTTCTTGGAGGTGAGGTGTTGTGAGCACTCTGCAGAGAGTGCTTGCATAGCCAGAGGAGCTACTTCCTAGATGCGTCTCTCCCTTAGGAAGCTGAGCACACGGTATGCCAGGAAGCCAGAAGCAGAAGGCCAGGGAGGGAGGTCTGGCACAGGAAGAGTAACGTGACAGCTCACACTAATAATGTCACTGAAATCTTAAATTGGAGGCTATCCTAAGGACGGCAGACATCTTGCAGGTGCAGACTTTGCAGCAGCTCACGAGCAGTGTGAGAGGTGGGGGGACGGAGGGGGATTGGAATAGTTAAGTTGTTATACCAAGCTATCAGTGGAAATAATAAAATTGATGAACTGCCAGGCTGTGAGTCAGAGAAGATGAAATTTGAAGATTTGGAAGCAAATAGCGAGGGAAGTGTGAAGCCTTTGGCAAAAGGTGCGTGCAGCACTCTAGACCGAGCTCTGAAACATGGGTGATGGAAGGAGGAAGAACTCGGGAAGGCTGCCTTCTGAAATTCTGCTCTTGGGTTTGCAGACAGAATGCCGGAAAGAAAGATTGACTGATACGATAGGAGGACCCAACCCAACTAGAGACCAGCCTGTTTGCAAAGTCATATCCAAACCATGAGCAGCTGAGGATTTTATGTACATCTCTACTTACAGAGCAATTTCCTGATGGCTCAGGAAGAGTTTTGAAAACTTATCCCACTCGGACTGGTTTATACAGGTAGAAAACAAGTTGAGTAGGGGTAGCCAAGGATCAAGACTCAGTGAGATGAACTCTTGAAGCAAACACGGAGTATTCTCATTAAAATTATTTATTTTTGTATGTGTGTGTGTGTGTATGTGTGTGCCTACTTCTCTGTATGAACACCCACTGAGCAGGTAACTGCAGAAGCCAAAGAGGACATTAGATTTCCTGTGATTTGGGTTATAGGTGGTTATAGCCACTGATGTGGGTGCTGGGAACTGAACCCAGGTCCTTGGCATGAGTAGCGAGTGCTTTCAAACAGCTGAGCCACCTCTCCAGACCCATATTTCTGCTAGTAACTCTCAGAGCCACCTAAAATCTTCTTTATGTGGAGGGTAATATGGAAGGATCCCCTCCAGTAGTGGTTAAGGATTTCCTTAGTTGCATAGGGATGTTCTTGGATAAATTAGTTACTCTGAGGAATGTGACTCTCCAAAATAATTTAGGACTATTAAGAAATTTGACTATGAATCATTTGTAAAAAGACAAAACTGATATAAATGTGAGTGAAGAAATCTCCAGTTTAGTTGGGCTCAGTCAACCAGTCAGAGAATGTGCATGACCCGGATATGAATTTGAACATACACAAATAGAAAGTTACTTGTCAGGACCATGCAGACCCAAAACATGCTCAAGCACGCACAGTCCTGAGAAGTGGTTTTCAGAACATTAAATCTGTCTGTCTGTCCATTCATCAATCTCCACCCATCTATTAATTATCTCCACGTTTCTTCCTAAAAAGCTTTTCTTTTTGAAGGAAGCCTAAACTCTAACATGACCTCTTGCCCCGTGAAACCTGGCCCCTTTGGGACATTTTGAGCCTCACCTCCCAGTCCATAATCTTTCCCTGCTAAATATCAAATGCCGTATAATTTGACAGTTGGGAGTTATTGTTGAAATTTCCCATGGAAACTTTTCAGATGGCAGTTGTCTCTGAGTAACCATACCTCAGGAATAAAAATGGAATTAGCAGAGGGGATTGTATCTCAATATCATACAAGTGATACTGTTTCTTCACTTCTTCCTCTAAGTCTGTCCCCAGCTGGGCAATAGGGTTGTCTTTCACCAGGTTGCTTAGAAGAGAGATCTAAATGTTATCTTTAGTTTCTGGTTTTCATACCATCCCATACCACCCCATCAACAAATCTGAAATCTGTCCTTTATCCACAATACAGTCATTTCATACTGCTGAACACCTCTGTTGTAGCTTAAGCCATAATCATCTCTTCACTGGCGTATGCAATAGATAAAAATTATAGCTAGAATTTTGAAAACTGCAGATGTGATTGCAAGGATCATATACAGCAACTTCTATTTTCTCATAGATCCAATAGTGGGGAGTTGGGGTTGATGCCGAAATCATCGAGAAGAGAGGGGCGTTTCAAGAAATGAGCAGCCACAGCAGTGAGGGCCAGGCTGGGGAAGGGCAGAATTGGCTTTGGTGGGAGGAAAAGCCCCTTCCTAGGTCTAGAATGAAATAGAAAGCCAAAATGTAATCACTCCCCTTCTTGAGACTGTAGAATTCCAAAGAAAATATAGCCTTTGCTTGAGGGAACAGCAAAGATGGGAAAGGAGCTGTTCGTGAGACCATACTCACATGTGGGAATTGTGTCCTGGTTAAGAAATTTGGAGACAGACATGCTGGGTCATGTGTTGCATTTACTGGAATTAGCAGTGTAGCCATGAGTGAATGGCTATGTTTCTTTCAGCTCCAGCTTCTACACCCTCAAGGGTGTCGAAGTGCATACAGCAACACATAACGTCCATTTCTTCAAGTCAGGGTTCTTGACTCTGTCAGGGGCCCAAGGATACTTGCTTCATGTGATTATATCAGTTTAAATAAGACTATACAGATTAGACTGGATTAAGACACCGCTGGAAATTTCTGTTTTACCTTCTGTGTTTGTGACTTTTCCTTTTGTGGTGATGAAATGCCTTACTATTCTAGTTTTGTTTCTGTTGCTGTGATAACATCCTCTGAGAAAAGCAAGGGGTTATTTATCTTACAGTTGTAGGCTATGGTTCATAATTGCAGGGAAGTCAGGCAGGGACTGAATTACACCACCATATCCATCGTCAAGAGCAGAGAGAAACAACACATCCCTGCTCGCTAGCTTTCTTCCATCTTATGTAGTCTAGTAACACATGCCTAGGGGATGATGCTACCCACAGTGGTCTAGGTCTTTTATATCCATTAATATTCAAGGCAGTTTCCCATAGACAGACCCATAGGCCAACTTGACATAGATAACTCCTCATGAAGATTCTCTTCCTAGATGTTTCTAGGTTGTAGCATGTTGACAGTTAAAACTAACCAACACACTTACCAAAGGAAATTTATATATGTTTCTAGTTTGAGAGGCAGTCCATCCTGGTGCAGAAGTCATGGCAACAGGGACTTTAGGTAACTAGTCAAAACATATCTATAGTCAGGAAGCAGTCATGGGTGCTGGTGCCCAGCTTGCTCTCTGCTACTTCATTAGTCAGGCCCTAGCTCATAGAATGATGAGAGGTCTTCCCACCTTGAATATGTATGTGCTTGAATATGTATGACCCCCCCCCCCCCCAATTCATGTTCTTGAATGCTTAGGGAGTGACTCTATTAAGAGGTGTGGCTTTGTTGGAGGAAGTGTGTCACTGTGGAGGGGGTCTTTGAGTCTCCTATGCTCAAGTTAAACCTAGTGTGGCAGTCTCCTTCTGCTGCCTGTGGATCGAGCTGTAGAATTTGCACCTCCTTCTCCAGCACCATGTCTGCCTGCACACCTCCACATCCCACCATGATGATAATGGACTAAACCTCTGAAACTGTAAGCCAACTCAATTAAATATTTTCCTTATAAGAGTTGCCATGGTAATGATACCACTTAACAGCAATAGAAACACTAACTAAGACACCACCTCAATTAACCTAATATAGCGTGAATTCTAATTGGTCTTAATAATAAAACAGGGAGTCAGATATTGGGGTAAATGCTGAAAGATCAGAGAAGTAAAGGAGTCAGTCACTAGAGAGACCTTTTACTTCTACTGAATCCTCAGACCAAAGTGAGCAAGATCCTGACTCCACAAATCTTCAGACTAAATGCCCTCGAGCTCCTGTCTCCTCCCACCTTATATTTCTCTCTCCACCCAGCCATATCACTTCCTGTCTTCCAGTCCTTAGTGCTGGGATTAAAGGCGTGTGACTCCCAAGGATGGAGATTAAAGGTGTGAGCCACCACCGCTTGGCTCTGTTTCTCTTTGAAACTGGATCAGTCTAGTGTAGCTCAGGGTGGCCATGAATTTACAGAAATTCAACTGCCTCTGCCACTGAGTGCTGGGATTAAAGGTGTGTGCTACTGCTACCTGGCCTTTGTGGTTAACTAGTGGCTGAGCACCATACTCTGATCTTCAGGCAAGCTTTATTTGTTAGTACACAAACAAAATATCACCCCAACCTAACCTAGACAGTCTCTCATAGACATGTGCAGAGGTTTGTCTCCTAGGTTATTCTAGATCCTGTCAAACTGGCAATCAGTATTAATTCTAATATGATCTTTAGTCATATCACTAGGCAGAGGTCTCTCCCTTAGGATGTACAGAGCTTCTTATGGCTGTACTTAACAAACATATATATGCGTGTATACATATGTATTCATACACACACATATATATGTAAATAAGTATGTGTGTGTGTGTGTATATATATATATATATATTTCATACATACCACAGTCATGTTATCTCTGTCCCTGTTCAAGGCCTTGGTAGCCACTGATTGTATTAATGTGACATATGTATCCAGAACATTGGTGCCATATATATTTCCTGTCTTTAACTCTTACAGGGCTGGGCAATCTCAGTATATTTGTATTTTAAGAAAACAAAAATGAGAAACTGCTCTTTGTGGTCTACGGCCCGTAGACATCCACCTAAGTGTACAGTGTACTCGAGCAGGAAGTTGTCTTTTCCTTTGTACCCTCCTTTGCTGTAATCCAGAGAGACGTTCCTGAGACTGCGGTCAGTATCTCTGCAGTCCCACATAGAATGGCCACTTAACTCTCAATCACAGATGAACTCAGAGTCACTTGGTTCTGTAGAAACTAGAAGATGACTCTTGTCACCTATTGGAGTGTGAGATGCCAGTTTTCCTGTCACTGCAGCAGGTTTGAGTCGATAGAGAATAGGTTGGGACAGAGCAGACAACACAGTGGCCTTCGTCTGGGCTACATGAGCAGCAGGACTATACTTCAGAGACTCCTCCCTCCGCCATCGATGATACGGGGAGATGCTGGAATTGAGGAGACAGACACCTGGCCAGACAGAGACTGGAAATCCTGAGGATCTCGCTGTGGCTTAGTGTGGTAGGCCCCTGACAGCAGAGACTTCATCGGGTTTTCCAAGTAGGTGCTCCTTCGCATGGCAGTGTGTGCGGTTTCTTGCGGAGACCACGGAAGTTGAAGCGTGACTGCTCCTTTCTGAAGGCTGGGAAGGTATGAGAGGCCCTTCTGTTCCCCCTGCTCCCATCTGCGCTGCTGTTGTTTGTGTGGTGATGGCGACTCTAACCAGCAGCACTGGAACAAGCTAAATTGATTTTGTAAACTTCCTGTCAGACAAATGCTTATCAGCAAGTACTGTTACCAAATTTATCAGCAAGTAACTTGTTATGGCCCTAAACGGGGAAGCGTTTATAATACTGATTTAACTCCATGAGAAAGAAAAGCCTCTAAGCCCAGGAAGGATTATTATGTTTAATATTTTAGTAATGCATCCTCTCAAAATGTACCTGGAACTAGAAAATAGAACTGATTTTCTTGGAGAGACATTTATAGCTGTAAGTTTGATAAAGGGCTGCGGGCGACTGGAAGCTGTGCCGCCTTTCCAAAACAAGAAAGAGGGCACTGGCAGAAGAGGGGGGCAGATATGTTTTTCTACTAGTCAGCCTGAGTCACTATAACAGGCAGTTAAGGAAGAGAAAGATGTTTGTTTAGTCCACAGTTTTGAGGTTACTTGGCAGTTAGTTGTAACAGGCTTGTTTTCAGAGATGCATGAAATAGAGGCAAAGGAAGGGGATACCACTTAGCCAGACAGACCTAATCGACCCTAGTAATCTTTTTTCATAAGGGGGAGAATTTCATAAAGGGTAGGTTTACGAAACCTACTCCACTGGATGGCCCCAACCCCATGCTCTTATGGGCAGTACTAACTGGACTTAGCCGGAAGTTATAAAACAAAATGGATGAGAGGGGGTGTGCTGGAGGGAGAAAATGGGACAGACATGATCATATTTCCTTGTATCCCTGTATGAAGTACTCAATAATAAAGAAAACATTTTATCCATTGTCTTAAAAAAAAAAAAAGAAGAAGAAGAAGAGGGGGCAGAAGCAGACCCGTGAAAAAAGCCTGCCTACTCCATTGGCTGTGTTCCTTGGCTTGTCTAGGTAGACTGTGTAGCCTTAGCCATCCGCTGCGTTTCCAATGGGCAGGAGAGAGTCTCGTGGATATACTGAAATCACAGTTCATTACTTAGCAGTGTCAGAACTTAGCGTTTAAAGCTTATACTTTGGTAGACAGTAGCTGAGTCTCCCGGGGCTTAAAGGAAGCACGCTAAGCTAGCTTGACTCTCAGAGGGTGTGGAAGTAACACGCCTTGACAAGTGCCGATTCTTTCCAGAGCTGAGGTTGCGCTTTGGTGAATTTCACAGGTGTTGGTACTCTCGCTGTCACGGTATAAATGACTCACAAGGTTAGCAGAGCAATATAAATACCCATCAGTCTGTTTTATTTTAAAACGGGCAACTAAGCATTGACTTCCTATTGAGCCGTCAGGACAAGGTTGCCTTTCTTTCCTAAGTAACAGATTTTGATGGGCAGCATTACTAAGAAAGGCCACAGTCAGTTTCTAGGCTCAGTGCTGCACTGTGAACTGTGCTGGGGAGCAAATATTGACAAAATATTCAAATTACTCAGTGACCGGAACTGAGGGGGTCACTCAGTGGTTGAGAGCACCTACTGCTATTAGGTGACCCATAGTCATCAGTAACTCTTCCTTCAGAACAGCTGCTGTCTTCCTTTGAACTCCACCATACCACACAGGCACATATCCTTCTCCACACTCATATATAGAGTTAAAATGATAAAAATAAATCATATATAGAAGTAGCCAGTGTTGGATGCCATTGTAGAACAGCAGCCATTGATGCATCTATATGGGGTCAGGTTGTGTACAGAGAGTGAAAATGCTCCTTTGTTTATTTGGTGTGTGTGTGTGTGTGTGTGTGTGTGTGGTGTTTGAGACAGAATCCTTTTACAGGGCCCCGGCTGTCCTGGAACTTACTATGTAGTTATCTGGCTGACCTTGCAATCACAGAAATCCATCTGCCTCTGCCTTCTGAGTGCTGGGATTAAAGGCCTGCAGTCTCACACCTGGGCTGATCTATTAACTCTTAATGACCACACAGAGAGCTGGGTCCTCCCCTACTTCATAGGCACCCCCTGTGCTCTAACGCTAGATACGGGTTCATATTGAGTTCAGTGTGAAGCAGCCCTGCAGGTGTTACTTTCAGGTTTGGCCTATAAACCACCTACCTGGTCATGACCTGCAGCTGTCTATCCTCTGCTGGAGAGATGCAGATGCTGAACATGACAGACAGGTCAGCTCCCTTGGGAAGACACTCAGTAGCCACGGTGGTGACCAATGGCAACCACAGGAATAGGAAACTGGGCATCTGTTAGAGCCCTAACCATCACTGCCTTGCTAGATACAGGCAGCTTTACACATGCTACCTGCCCTGTCTAATACTGTTTCATGTTGGGGCTGAGAGTTAAGTGGTCAGGAGTCTGGGCTGAACGCTGTTGCTGGGTCTGCCTGCACCTTACTTGTCTTACGTATTAGTTTAGCTGCTTCTTTTTTATTGAAATCTCTATATAGGCAACAAAGTGCAGTGATAGAATTATTATTAAAGCATGTCTTACATTCTAAGTGACTGCAACTTTCTCAGGACCCCAAAGACTGCTATCCTGTTGTGTACTCAGCTCTTTGTTTAACCTGCCTTTAAGATGGCCAACCTTCCTTGCCTTGATCGCCCATGTTTCAGTTTTTACAACCCAAACTAATGCATAGTTTTAATCTTAAGACATGTATTTTTCCCTGCCTCTGCCCTGTGTCTGTGTGTTTGTGTATTATGGTAAATAAATGCTTGAAAGAGCAAATTTGTTAAAGGGAATCTTATAAAACAACTATCTCCCCAAAACACTGGAAGCAGCAATGGATATCGCTTGGTAGCTTCTGTTCGTTTGTTACCTGGGTCAAACAGGGTCAATTGGAGTCAGTAACTTAATCCCTCGTGAAACTCGATTAAAGATTTCTAGAAAGTATCCTCTTTCTATATGATGCTTTCTGTGCTGTCCAATAAAAGAGAGAGGGCAGAGCCCATTGTTGGGGACAGATTGATGAGATAGTATTCAGGCAGGCACAGATTCAGAATCATACAACCAAGTACAGATAGGCTAAAAACCACAAGCTATAGGAAGATTGAAGACACAGGGAGAGAATTCAAATCTGAGTTCATTCTTGGCTGTACTACTCTCAGGAGGAGGTATTTATTTCTTGTGTTAGTATGACACCAGCGCATATTGGTGACTCTGCTTTTATCACTGATTCGTTTAATCAAATGCAGCACAGGACAAATTAAAAAATGTTTGCAAATAGTATGCAGTTCCAAATGTAATCTTGGAGTGGTGCTCAATGCTTGCCTTCTTTGGTAGAATGGTAGGGGGAAGGACAATCAAGACCCACCGTTCTACCTGTAGTGTGCATTCGCCTGCCTTCAATCTTCTGCTTCACTCGATTGCAAATATGGACATGGATTTCTTTATTTCAATGCCGAGAGTGTTCTGTTTGCTTTCTGGAATAGAATTAGCTGTGTCCATGGCAGCGTTCTTCAGGCCCTGTTAGCTGTCAGTTACTACTTCATTCCAGAAATGTTGACATCTTCCAACTCAACCAACTCGGCTTGAGTGTCTGCTTCTGATGCTTCTATCGAACCTTCCAATTTAAAGAGACTTGTTGCTCTCCAGGGCATCTCTGTGCTTTGGCTCTGAAAATAGACCAGCTGATGGACTCTTGTTGTTTTCTCACTTATTAGTAGATAAGATGATGTTTTTAAATTTCTTTCATTGTCAGCTCCTATGTGAAACAGTGCCAGGTTAGGCAGCATGTGTGTATCTGTCTGTATCCAGTAAGGCAGTGATGGTTAGGGCTCTAACAGATGCCCAGTTGCCTATTCCTGTGGTTGCCATTGGCCACCACCATGGCTGCCGAGTGTCTTCTCAAGGGAGCTCACATGTCTGTTGTGTTCAGCATCTGCATCTCTCCAGTAGAGGATAGATAGCTGCAGGTCATGGCCAGGTGGTTTATGGGCTAGACCTGAGAGTAGCACCAGCCTTTGGATCACACTGATTTGACAGAGCCCTATCCAAGTCCACGCCATATCTAGCATTAGAGCAGAATGTCTGTGTGCCTGTGCAGAGAAGAGAGAACATACCTATTCGTGGGAATGAGTAGTTTCTGCTAAGCACCTCTGTCAATGAAATTTACGTGAATGAAAGCACAGAAAGGACTAGTGTGAATTTCTGAAGCCATTCAACCTGGCATACTGTGATGGTCATCTTTAGGTCCTCCAGGAAGAAAGACTGGCAAATAGGGGATTTGAGGATCACTTTAGCTGGGTGAACCACATCATCACGACTTCCATCATATTAATGCAGTTCAGCCTTTGCCGAAACTCTTAATCCTCCCAGTTTTAACGTTAACTGAAAAAATGCCCTGTGGGTCACTTGAATGTGAAGAACTCTGAGTCATTAAATACCTCTTGAGTAGACCTGCAGGTGCCATAGATGAGTCCTGCATGCTTCTGGGCTTTTAGCTACACAGCTGCCTGCTATTGGTTAATAGAGTGCCTCCGTCCTGTACTTCTTGACCACTTTGCCCTTGGCGAATCTGCCATCTTAAAACTTGCAAGGAATAAGTGGTGTGTCGGTTACTTTTCATTGCTTCTTGGATAACCCAGCTTGTGTGTGTTGATTACATGTTCATTTTATTTTGACCAATTATTATTGTTAATTGTTTGACCATTGGAGAAAGAATTTATCTAGACAACCTTATCTCTAATTCATGACCTCTTGTGTCTTGGGACTATTGGTATCTGGTGACATCAGTGTCTAATGTGACAGTTTCAAAGCTCCCGAGCAGGGATATGACAAAAGAGACAAGAACTTATTCAAATATATTTTTACTACATGTTTTGATTTTGGAATAACAAAGACTTTTTTGTGAGAACATTAAAATTTGGTAAGAGAGATACTTTGCTTAATTAGCAGATAAATACTAGGAAGAAATCCTGTATCACTCTCCAAAAGTTAGGGTAGATTTTCAGATATGAAGTGGAGACATAGGATGATGGTTTAGATTCGGTCTCCTAGATAGATTCAATTTAGACAATTTTAGAGGTTTAGTCTGCAGCCCCTTTGTTCTAGAGTTGTGAAATAATTAAACCCTGATACCCTTTCAATTTTTATTTTATTAGTTTTAAAATAGTGTGTATGTGTAAGTGTCTGGCAATGGGCATGAGGGTGTGAGTGCAGGTGAGTGTGTTCAGAGACTAGAGGTATCAGATGCCCCCAGAGCTGGGCATCAGGTGACCGTGAGCCTCTCATGGGGATAATGGAGACGGAACTCAGGAGCTCTGGACTTTAATCCACTTGCCTTTTTCCCGAGTCCAATCCGTGGTACCTTGAGTTCCATTGTGCTTATGGTTGGCCAGGAGGTGTAGTGTGCTCAGTTGAAGAGAACTTGCTTTAGGCCATCACAACAGTGTCATACCATATCACTCAGGCAATATCACGTGTGCTCCAAAGTTTGGGGCGGGGACGGCGGGTGAAGCCTCAAAAGCAGCTTCATTCAGGAGAAATATAACATGAACTACATATGCAAGGTAAAGTTTTCTGGAAGTTTCCTTAACCAAGAGAAGAAGAAAGAAGTGTGGTACTTCTCAGTTCACACTAGACAAGCTCTAAGTAGTCACTCGCCAACACAGCAGCTCTGTCACTTCCAGGGAAGATTCCCATCAGTGACGGGGACACAGTATGCTTGCTAATCTGCATGCCTAGCTTATGGAAAGGAGACTTTTGAAGAGGTCACAGTGCCCTCGAAATAGGAATGGGTACTGTCTGCAGATCCCCTTGTGTTGAGAGCTCAGGTCTGGCTTTCAGTCAAGTACAGCATCGTAGCATTTATTTATTTATTTTTTTTTTAATATTTATTTATTTATTACGTATACAATGTTCTGTCTGTGTGTATTCCTGACGGCAGAAGAGGGCACCAGACCTCATTACAGATGGTTGTGAGCCACCATGTGGTTGCTGGGAATTGAACTCAGGACCTTTGGAATAGCAGGCAATGCTCTTAACCACTGAGCCATCTCTCCAGCCCCCCATCGTAGCATTTATTAAACAGACATGTGGCTGGGAGCCATGGACCAGAGGCCGAGGCCATTTAACTCCGCGAAAGTGCAGCATTTCCTGTCTCAGGGTGGAACTTCACCACCAGGTCAGAGGCTGAGTAGAATGAGCAGCATTCTTCCAGGCCTGAATTATGCTAAGAGGAAATGGACGGAGAGGGGAAAGAAGTCTCTAGCATGTGTATTTGTTGTACTGCAAGATCAGTTTCACATTAAAGATAAGTCATAATGGAGTAGGCAGAATGTTTTCATAATGGCAAGTTCATGGGGACAATGTCTACCACTTTAAATAGTGGCGTTCTTTGCCATCCCACAGGGCAGCCATTATCTAGCAGAGAGAGAGCCTTAGCATTCTTGAGGCTAAAGTACATAACAATTTGTGGGTTTTTTTTTTTTTTTTGCATGCTTAAGGACATCACTTACTGGGATCAGTCCTGAATTTATAAATAATAAAACTTTGTTAATATAGGCTCTGATAATTTGGAATCTGTACTATTTTATAGGAATCATGTTTGGATGAATTCCTAAGCATAATAAACCAAACAAATTTTGGACATGATACTCTTGCAATTAAATCTCAATTCCAATGTGCGCCATATCCTCTAGTGCACCGTCTTCTCTTTTCTGAGTTTGCTTTCTTTCTCAAGGAATGTGGAGGAAATGGCACTACCCCATAGAGGGCATAAACATAGTCACCAGCCATCCGAGTCCTCAGTCAGGAAGATGGCATGCAGATGAAGATCATGGCTACTGGAGCTTGACTGCTTGGTTAGACATTTGCTCAAGCTCTTTTCTGTTGTTATAAAAAATAAAATGTGCTCAGGAACATATCTGTTGAGATGGAACATGACAATGAGACACAAATGTACTGGTTTGCAGTCAACTTCACCATTTAGTCTTCTATCTAAGACATTGTCTTCCCTCTGACTTAGTATTAAGAAACTTGACTAGCTGGCTCTTCTAGAATCTGTACAAAATGCATTTTACTCTAGTAAGAATTCAATGATGTTTCTCATCTCAATGCTGAGAATCTCTACTTTTCTTCCTAAAGAAGTCGCGTTTAGTGTTCCAGCAGTGACCAGTGAACTGGACATGATATAACCGGTTTAAATGGCATTTTGTAAATCTTGGAGTCCAGACTTAAGAACCTCCCTGATACTGAAGTCTGATCCCAAAGTAACTCTGTGGACAAAGGGCAAGACCTTCAATAAGTTGACTGGCCATTAAGAAAGTGATCTCTTTGTTCACAATACTGAGCTGTTGACTTCATGGGATTAAGTCAGTTATTGCAAAGATCAACTTTATACCGTGTTTTAACTTTCACATGTGGGGGCTGGAGAGATGGCTCAGTGGTTAAGAGCATTGCCTGCTCTTCCAAAGGTCCTGAGTTCAATTCCCAGCAACCACATGGTGGCTCACAACCATCTGTAATGAGGTCTGGCGCCCTCTTCTGGCCTGCAGGCATACAGACAGAACATTGTATACATAATAAATAAATAAATATTTAAAAAAAAAAAGTTTAAAAAAAAAAAAAACTTTCACATGTGCTCTTAGCTGGGCTTGTAGCATGGCAGTTCATCATGAAGGGAGAATGGGGCGGGGGAGTCGGTGTACACATTCACACCAAGGGTTTGGTCTAGCGTGGGGGGGGAGGGAAGGAGAGAGAGGGGAGGGAGGGAGTGAGAGAGAGAGAGAGAGAGAGAGAGAGAGAGAGAGAGAGAGAGAGAGAAGCCCAGCATAGTGGCATATATCTTTAAGCCAATCCATTCACAATGCTTCTGGGGAAGAGGAGATATTAATGATTTCACTGGTTGTTCCATATGGGACAAACAGGTGGGACATCTGGCAATCCTACTATTTACCCTAAACATATTAGTCAATTAAGAAAGCCTCAGATGCTTAAAGCAAAAATATGATATAAAACCGGGGAAGTGAAACATGGCCTTTGATACAAAAGGATTCATTTTGTCGGGCTGTAGACTATAAATCAGGTAATGACGACATTGTGCAGCTGGGCCGTAGTGAAGAAGACCTAAGGTCTGTGGGAACGCGAGGGAAAGACCTCAGTGTCTGTCTTATTGGGGAGTAGAAATGGGGGCCAGAGAAGGATGTTTTTATACTGACTACTAAAGTGATCAGACATCTACAAGATAAACTAGGTCATAGATTTGGCGATGGAAATATGAAGGATGGTGAAGAGTCCCTGTAACAGCAACCCTGTGTGCAGTTGCAGGATAGAGCGGAACATATGTGTGAAAATCCACTCCCCATATGTCTAGCCCTTCAGCTGTCGGAGCTGCCTGAGAGATGGAAGGTACCAGACTACACTGAGCATCTCCTCTACAGCATTAGGCAATGAAAGTAATAAATGTGTCTCTGAGCAGTCGGCATATGTTAAGTATAAGACTAATTGCAGGGCTAAATGGAACATTCATATTGGTACCTGAAGAAAATGGAATGATGGAAGAAAGCCATTTCCTTTCTACCCAAGAAATTACATTATGGAAATTGTGCCTTCAGAATGAATTAATACATGGCTTTAAAAATCCCAATGCCCAGAAAACAAATGCATAAATTAAATATCATGAGTGAGGTTAATATTAAAGTAATGTTTGTTCCGTTTATGGGAGGAAGGAGTTCATGGGGGAGGTGACAGTAGCTGCAGAAGGGGCTTTGAGACTGGCCAAGAGGATTGCCTACACAGCCCGAGGGAGACAGGATCTGCTGAGTGGCCGCCAAGCCGTCAGTGCTCTCTAGCCAGTGTAGTCTTTACCATTAACCCCTATCTGTGGAGGTGGCAGATGTGCGGGCAGTCTCTGACCACTAGGCTACACCGCACCGCCATCCCTCCTTTCCCAGGACGTTTCTCACCCATCTCTTCACAAGCTCAGGGGTGTGGAGATGGTCGGTGTGGACATGTGGTGTGGCTGGGAGAACCTGACAGGCACACAAGAGTGACTAGGAAGCCCACAGCCTTCCAGAAGTGTCTCCTTTACCTCCCTCCAGTGCACAGGGGAGCCGAGGGAGCAGACATACTAGGAAATGACAAGCAGGTAGAAGGGATGAACAATGTTCCAGAAATTACAGGCCCCCTCCCACCAAACTGAAAACAAAGGGATGAAGTCTGAAAGGACTGTCTGGAGGCCTTTTTTTCGAGCCAACTGAGAGTGTTCTCCATGTGTAAGGTGGCCCGCGGGTGCCCATGTTTTCCCAAACTGAGATGAATTTATCTCAAGTATCCATGATCGCCAGTTGTCTAAAGCTGACCCCTCAGCTTCCTCAAGTTTGTTAGGAATCTGAGCGCTTCCCTACCTGTTTTCTGGAAAAGCCTCTACCTTGTTCTAGAAGGACAGATTTGCCATCCTTAGGAAGCCCCTGGAATATACTGTGGGCCACATAGGCCTCTCGGCTTGGATCACCCACAATAGACCTACCATTTAAATGCGAAATTTCTTAGCAAAGCACCATCCCTGAACCAGATTCTGAGAGAAAATTGAGGTGCAATTTGACAAGATAATATTTAGAGCAACATCTGGCACTGGGTTTTGGAGGCAACTTTCCATAGTGTTGGGGAACTAGGCAAGAAGACAGGCCCTTTGGGAACCAGCTTAGTGGTCAGGCTTTCTCTCCTCTCTGGTCCCCTTTCCAAAGCACTATGTGTATTGCTCTGCCTCATAGGAAAAATTTCTCCTCTTGTTTTTAGAAATATGGCCGTTTAACCAGCTTCTCTTGAAAGGGTCTTATTAAATCGTGCAGGAAGTCCTGTCCCCACCAGTCCTTCTGCATTGTCAGATTCACTTATGTTGGTAAATGTACCATGCTTTCTCCAATTCCATGTGTTTGTGCTAATTGCTATGGTATTTTCCCTTGAGTGATATGGTTCTTGAATAATATGGTTCATCATTTAAGAGTGTATACCACTTCAGACAACTCAAAATCACCAGGAACTGCAGTTCCAGAGGATCTGTTGCCCTCTTCTGGCTTCTATGTGCATTGCACACACACACACACACACACACACACACACACACACACACACACACACACAGAGGCACACAAGAATATATACATATTCATGATTATTTAATGACACCTCCCCTCTAAATAATTGGCTCCTGCCTCACTTTTTCATGGAAGATGTTCTAGGTCCCTTAGCATCCAAACACGCACCTCCTTCTGCTCCATTAGCCTCTCCACCTCTGCCACCATCTCCCATACAAGACTGTGATTGCATTACAAGGCAGAACTACTGTGTTAACATCTCCTTTGCATACCACAGAGGGACACGCAGGGAGCAGATGGTCTGGGTTATTGGGCTATCTATGCTACTTATGCCATTCATTTTTTCCAGACTTCTTTCCTTCATGATTATATGACATGTAATTTTTACCTTTCTGGACACTCTTTATATAATGGTATGTGATCTTTCCCTGAGAACCAAAGTTAGATAGGCTGGTGTGGCTTTGTGGCTTCTCTTTGGTGGTTTGTTTCTTGTGTACTTAAGAGTTGAGAATTGAGAAAATATTGGCCTGAATTTTAAACCAGGTAGAAAACAAATCCCACTGAGATGACTTTACAGGCAATGTTCAGATCTATAAAGCAAATCTGCTTTTGGATTTATGGATTCTGGCATCCCCCCCCCCCCCCCCCCGAAACAGGTTTCTCTGTCTTGGAACTCATTATCTAGATCCAACTGGCCTCAAACTCAGAAAAAATCTGCCTCCCTAGTGCTGGAATTAGGGGTGTGCACCACCAAGTCAAGCTGTTAGTGGTAGTTTTAAAAAGGTAGTTATGTGTCCAGTGTTTAGGAATTGGCTGGGGGTGTTTCCTAGTTCTTGGCATTTTATTCAATAAAGGAATCAAGATAAATTCAAGGTCTTACAGAAGTAGCAAAGAAACTTTATTCAAAGCAGTGATAGTGCAGGTGAGACATGCTGTTATGAGTCACGGGCCCCAGGAGTGAGAGGACTCAGAGGCGTTGTATTGTCGCCTGGGGTTTCTTTTGTGAGTTCTAATGGAAAAATGAGGTAGTTACTAAGGCTTGTGTTTGTGCTTCTCTATTCAGAGTAACAATTTTTAAATTATTAGCTATCTACTCTATGTCCCTTCCCATAAGCATTTGATTTTTCTTTTTCACGTAGGTTCTCATTATATAGCCATGGATTGGAACTCACTATATAGAGCAGGGCAGCCTGGAACTCAGAGAGATCTGCTGCCTCTGCCTCCTAGAATTAAAAGCATATGCCACAAATCCCGCACACTGGATGCTTACACTCATGTGAACACCAGTTATGCATAGGCTTAAGATGGTAAATGAGGGATTCTCCACAGAAGTTCTCTTTGAAGACCAGTTTGTCTTATACCACATGCACCAAAACCAGTTCAGGCAGTATCAGCCTCCCGTTCCTCACGCCTAGACATAGCTGGAGTTGGAGTCTGTGTTTGATGGATGGCTGATAGGGGAAGAAACGTATTCCAGTGTTTGGAGAGGGTGTGCGTGCAGTGTGATGTAGATGGGGATCCAAGCTGTATCAGGTTGTTAATCAGGAGGGATATGTGTGCAGAGTACATGTGGGTGGGGATTGTAGTACAGGGGCCTTATTTTAAGAGTGTTGTGCATAACCCGAACTGAGCAGAGTCATTGTGAAATGCTACCAAAAAAGAATGATTTCTCAACACTGCTTTCCCCAACTTCCTTCTGGCTCAGAGATGCAGCCCCTTCTCTGTCCCCACTTTCTCCTTCCTTTGTCTTTGCTTTCTCCTAGTGCTTCCTTCCTTCCCTCCACTTTCTCTCTTTGTCTCTGCCCCTGCTTGTATTCCTTAATTCCATTAGTTGGCTCAGTTCTTCCTCATTCTTTTTCTTTTCGTTTCAGTTTGGCTTGGTTGTTTATATGTTTATACATTACAGTATAATTACATACTTTTACCCCTTTACTTTCTTATAAATGCCTAGCCTGTTTTCCTGTTTTAAATTGTTACACAAAGACACACACACACACACACACACACACACAATGTATATACCTATGCATATAAATATAACCTACTCAGTCCATATAATATTACTTGCAGATAGATTTTTTTCAAGGCTTGCCATTTGGTTATCAGTAGCCAGCTGATATGCTTTCTCCCAGGGAAGACTCTTTCTCCCCCTGTCAGGATTCCTTAGTTGTTTATAGTTCATATGGAACCACAAAAGATTCAAGGTAGCCAAAAGGATTCTGAGCAAAAATAAATAAATCAATGCTGGAGGGTTTACCATTGCAGATCTCTACATATTTTACCGAGTCATAGTATTGAAAACAATATGGTACAACCACAAAAATAGACATGTGGACCATTGGGACAAAATCAAAAACCTAAATACAAATACAGGTAACAGCTTTTGACTGAAATGTTAAAAAACTAACTCTGAACGGATCAAAAACCTACATGTGAAACCAGAGAATCTGAAGCTGCGGAAGAAAGCAAAGAAGTATCCGCCATGGTGCTGGCGTAGGGAAGGACTTCCTGACCAGCACTTTCTCTGCCCAAGTATTCGGGCCAGCAATTGACAAGAGGGACCGGCCCCATAAAATAAAAACTTCTTCACAGCCAAAGAAATCATCAGGGGAAGAGGAGGCCTACAGAATGATGAAGGAGAATCTTTGCTAGCCACACACCTGACAGAGAATTAAAATCTATATCGTGTAAAGAACACTGAAAACAAATAACCGAACAAAACAAAAACACAAAGCAAAATGATCCTTTCAAAACATAGGCTCAGGATTTGGACAGAGTTCTCAAAAGAAGAAATAAAAATGGCTAAGAAATATCTCAGACATTGTTCATTATTCCTATCAATTAAGGAAATGCAAAGCCAAACGGCTCTGAGATTTCATCTAACCCCAGTCAAAGTGGAGGGGACGCAGGCACGTGGGTAACCTTATTCCCTGTTGGTGAGATTGCAAACGAGCGTAGCCACTATGGAAATCAATGTGGAGAATTCTCTCAAAACGCCAACAATGAATCTCTCACACGAGGCAGCTGTACTGCTCCTTGGCCTGAGTCCAGAGGACTCGCCATGCTACTCCACATGAACTTGCTCGACTGGGTAATGGAACCCGTAATATCCTTCAGATGACAAGCGGCTAATGAAGGAGGTACATATGCAGAAAGAGCACTGTCACAAGAGCCACCTGCAGTCCTAGTTCCATCCTTCAGGTGTGAGGATGGCACCTGAGGTCCCCGAGAAACTCCGCTTGGTTTTTGTAAAGCTATCTCACTGTGTCACGCAGGCTGACCTCTGGCTTTCTCCTTAGCCCAGGCTGATCTCAAACTAGTCATTCCACTGCCTCACTCTCCTGCGTTCTAGGACTACAGGCACCTGCCGCCACACTCTACACCCTTCCCACAGCTTCTGCGTGGAGAGCATTCAATATGCAAATGCTGTCCCTCTGAGCTTATTCCTTGATAGACTCCACCGGGTTCTACCGTCAACATTGATGTTGGAGATGAGCAACTGATGCTTCTCCAGAGAGAGGTAAATTCCCCCTGCACAAAAGCTGAGAGTCGACATCATTTGCTTAGGGTCAGAGTCTTCATAAAATCTTTCAAAATATTTCTATCAAGCAGCAGCCAAGAAGTCTGTTGGTGTGAGGAGACCCTGACTCCGCCACATGTGGCTAAAATTGATTTTTGCAAATCGGACCTATCTTGGTTGCCTCTGGCAACAGTTGCTTAGTCTGTCTACGTAATTTTCTTCCTGACACGCAAACTCCGGTGAGTGCCACAACCCTGTCTCTTACGTCTCTAGTAAGCTTCACCGTCCTGTGTTCCTTTCCTACTTCTTATTGTGGATGTGTTAACAGAATAATAGGCAAGCGATAAGTTCTCTGTTCAACTGGCAATTATCGCTGACAGGCAGTAGTCCAGGCTGCCGCAGGAAACAGAAAGATCACCATCCCCAAGACGGCTTCAGTCAGATGAGAATGTCTTTATTAGGGGTCACTGTGAACAGGGAGAGGAACTTGCAATGTCATGGCTAGCAGTGTGGATATGCACGCATGGCTTATTGGCTCGTTCCTGGTATCTTTTATTTTTGACATAATCTATGACAGTCAGGGAGTGAAAGCCATGTGGAGCTCTCGTCTTTGGTTGATCACTTGGGTTAGCACATTTCTGTGCTCTGGCTGGCATTACATGCCAAGTTGTAACTCAGCGAAGGAGAGCTCTGCTAGCTGGCATCCCAGCCACTAACTAATCGGCATGCAGCAGACAGAGGCCCCATCTGCAGGAGGGAAATATTTTGTCTTGAGGGTTGTTGAACGGCCTCTCACTTTTTCTTTAGGTGAATGAATTTTTAGCACATGCTCACGAAGGCTCGAGAATTATTAAAAATTAGTCAGTATTCACAAAATATGAAGACAGATCTTAAAATAGTTTCTCTGGGTAAGGAGAGAATTACAAATAGGAGTTCATTCATTTCCCTCTAGAAGACATATTAATACCTTACATCAATTTCTCAAATTGTTAAGTAATGGGAGATTGGGATACAAAGTGCCTCCAACATTCTGTAAGTGGAGGAATTTTCTCTATGTGTGAATCGATAATAAATGAGGATACTAAGAGGGTAGGCTGTCCTCAACTATCAAAGTATTTAGTGCACCACCATCCTGGTGTCTTCTTAGAATTTTTTAAATTATAAATATGGGTCAACATGTACAAGTTGAGTTCAAATACAGTAAACTAACATATTATTTTAGTCTTATTTATTTTGACTGAGGATGCTCCAAATACTGTTTGCGTGAGTGATAATGCCCTAGGCAACATTCAGGTTGCAAGTATTCAATTCTTGCCGATCTCTCTGAGGAAGCTATTATCCTCATTTACAGAAGCAGCAACTGAGGCAGAGAGGGTTTAGCCGTTTGCTCCAGTCTTGGGAATCACAGCTATAAGGGAAGAGTCCTAAGCAGCTCTGTCAGGGTCAGACTCCATAGCTGTAGGAGAAGCAACCAGAATTAGAACCCAGAGCATCTGTGGCTTTCAACTCTTAGGTCTCACTGCCTCAAAAACTTTCTGTAAAAATGGTCCCCGGGAACCCTTCCTGACTTCCTAACCACGCCTAGAACAACCATGCTCAAATCTGTTAACAGATTCTATCACTGTTTCCTTGGTGTCTAAAGCAGTACAATCCTTAATATGCCATCATAGTTCCAATTTTGACCATTTGTAGATTGTTCCCTCACACAAGTTAGTTTGGCTACTGGTTATTGTACTCTAGCTAGGTCAGTATTCTGTGTTGTCATCATTGTGCCTGTGTATGCGGTGGTCATGAACAGATTACAGGGTATGCAGCGTTGATTTTCTTGCATGCAAGGCACTTTGTTCCTCTTAGCATTAATTAATCATCTTCTTGATTAATTTACTATGTACCTATCATAATTTATTCTTAAGCTCCCACCCGAGGAATAAATGCCCTGTGAGACATCAGCTGCTTCATCTGAAACCCCTGTCCCACTTTGACTGGTTTCTAGGCTCACTCCACGGCTCATGCCATGGGCTGCCCGTTGCCTCTTCCTGTGGAAGGGAGCTCTGGGATTCAACACTGTATCTCTCCTTTTACTCTTCTAGCTTGACAAAACACCCAATAAGAGGTGCATGGTGGGATATTTTTGAGACTGACTCTCTAAAAATAATGTTGGCTGAATATTTATGGATTGCTTAGAAACCTGGAATCTAATGAGCAAAATGTAAATGTTTTTAAATTAATTTAACCTCCATTTAAGACTAGTGATTTAAAAAATTATTTTATTCTTTAAATCAGCTTCTCTATAATATATATATTTATTTATATATATTCTCTATAATATATAAATTTATTTATTTAAGATTTCTGCCTGCTCCCCACCACCACCTCCCATTTCCCTCCGGGATTTTTAAGGCATTATTTTAAGTTAGGGCATGCTATTTCAAAACCCCAGTGTACTTCCGGTTCCCCTTCCTTTGTGTTCCATGGTGACTCAGTGCACTGCTCAGTTTTAACCATCGGCTTGGCACAGCCTGGAATCACCTGGTAAGGGAGTTTCAGTTGATGCTTTTCTAGAGTAGGTTGGTCAATGGACATGGCTGTCATGGATTATCTTTATATCTAATTGATGTAGGAAAACTCAGGTCATTGTGGGCAGTACCATCCCTTGGGCAGCAATTCCAGAAAAGGAGGAGAGAGGGAGACCTACATGGGAGGAGGAAGCAAGCAAGGATGTGCTTGCTCTCTCCTCCTTGACTGTGATGTGATGTAACCAGCTGCCTTGACTGTCCTGAAATGATGGGCTGCTGCTTGGCGTTGTAAACCAGAGCAACCCTTGCTTCTGCTATACTGCTTTTTCTCAGGAGTTCTTTAAAGTCACAACAATGGATATGAAACCAGAACAAACTGGTTTCATTTCCCTTCATTCTGATGGCTACTCAGTGGGCTGTTTCGATTTGACACTCATAAACTTCAAATGTGCAAATGTCTTGATTTAAGACTTGGGGGAAGTCTTTAGTCTTTGCCTTCAACATGTTTGCCTTCCACCCCTTTTACTAGCGCTCGTTATAGTGATGCTGAGTCTCGGGATTTTCTCATTAATTTTCGCACCTACGTTCGTTTCCATATGTGGACGTCTCCCTGTGTGTCTTCCAGCGCCCTCCCCTCTTCTGTATCTTGGCACTGCTTCTTTCCTCCCCATCTTCGTTTCTCCGAGCAAACCACCTTGTTTCAGAACACACTCTTTCTGTTTCATGACTCTTCTGTCCTTCTCTCCTTCAGACATTAGTGATAATGTGTGAAGTCGGCTCCTGTGCCTGCCTCCCATAAAATGTTCATCTGCTGAGTTGTTTCATTCTAGATGTTTCTCACCAGTGTTTCACCTTGGCTTTTCACTCATACTCAAGATCTGAGCAGCGAAACGATAACCACTAATCTCTGGGGTGCAGTTTGACATGGACTTCAGCTGGGGCCCCTCTCTTGGGAAGCACCTGACTGTCAGGATTTTATATTTAGGGTTTTGTGGACTGGTGAAAATGCTCATTACACTTGGCCAGGCAGTGTTAGCCACATTCTAATGTTCAATATGGCTTTTTTCTTTCCCTGGTAGTCAAAATTGAGTCTGCGTTCCATTGTGTGTGGTGTTTCCTAGCACCGTCTTCTCCTCGACTGGTGGGGCCACAGCCCCCTGACAGGGCAGAATGCAGAAGAACTGACTGGACATCTAGTTCTTAAATAGACATTAGCCCCACTGTCCTCCCTTGATCTGATAGTCCCTGGGTTTTCTTTCTGTGTTGTAAATCCAATTACCTCCTTTTCTTCCTGAATTATGCTTGGCATTTGGATTTCCATGTCTGAGACAGCAGGCACCACCTTTTTCTGCTTTCTAATTATCAAAATTTTTATCCTCTGTGATCCTCATGACCCTAGCAAATATGCGAACTTAAACGCCAGGAGAAAGAGAAGAAAACGCAGAGCCTCATTGGGTCTTTGAGCAGGGGTGAGTGCAAGCACATGCCTTTAAAGGACCCTTTACCTAGATGCTGGTTTGCAGACAGTTTTAGTTCTGCACGATTATCAGCACACTTTCTAAAGGCTTGTAGCTCTGCTGTGGCGATTCGTGTTCCCGTGAGTGTGACTCTTGCTCACCCGCGGAAAGCTTCACAGTGTGTGTGGGAGAAGAACACAGACCAGGGTGAAGAGACCAAGGCCCAGTATTCTGTGGAGTTATAAGAAATTATTAATCTCTTTAGCATCTTACTTCTGTTGCTGTCAAATGATAAAAGCAGGGTCTGTGCAAAGATTGTGTGAATGTACATTGGAGAACATGGAGCACACTGGGTGTGGTTCTTTGGGGGAAAAAATGAAAAGCAATAGTATCAGGTTTTTTGGAACATCGAATGTACCTGAAGAATTCTCTCTCTCTCTCTCTCTCTCTCTCTCTCTCTCTCTCTCTCTCTCTCTCTCTCTCTCTCTCTCTCTGTGTTGTGTTTCTGTGCATCTAAAATTTTCTACCTTTATTAAGGTAAGCCTGCTGTCAAGTCACCATGCTCCTTGAAGCTTCCCGTGTTGCTTACTCTTTCTAATGCATGTCTTCCTTTTAAAAGTCATAGCCCTTAAAACCCTTCGATTTGATTTCTGAATTCTTCCATGCTGCCCTCAGGGTATCATAGCGGTCATAGGTTTGTCTTTGAAGACTCTCTGATTTCTGACCCCAATTACTTTCCAAGTTTGTCCGTCCCTATTTTCCCACATAAATGCAGCCAACCAGGAACACTTAGTGTACCCCGCAGGCCTTTTAATTTTGTTTCCATTTCTGAAAGTCCCTCTCTCCATCCGTATTTCTCTGCTGCTAGTCATTCTTCATAGTTGGTCTGAAGACCCTCTCTTACCTTCCTTTCCAGGACATAAATCAGACATTCCAGCGCTGGAACCACAAAGCACCGTACCTGTAGTAACATTTATTCATATGTGTGTGTGTGTGTGTGTGTGTGTGTGACTCCACTCACATCTGTTCACACCCATATATGTATATATATATAAATGTGAGTAGATAGGTGGTGCTAAATTTTATATATAGAATTTACGTGTTATATATAACTATTATATATTTATTTCATTAAATATATGTATTTATATTATATATAATTTTATATAATATGTAAGTATATATTTATATATAATATCTTATAAAATTTGTATATATTATATATAAAAAGTCTAGCCTACCTGTCTAGGCTTCAAACTCATTGAAAGTCTGTGGATTTGTATTCCCTTCATAGCAAGCACCGTAACTATGATGTTAAGAGATCTGCATGCCTATCACTCCATCATCTGTGTATCCTGTTTTGTTTCTTGCTTCTCTACTTACTGGGATGCAGGATCTAAAAGAGGTCCTGCAGGTAGAAGAAGACACAGTGTAAGAGCAGGGAGATGGCTCAGTCAAGGAAGTACTTGCAGTGCTCGTGTGAGGACCTGCATTCAGATCTCTGGCCCCCAAGTAAATAGATAGCTATGGCGATACATAGCTGTAAGTTCATTGCTGGGGAGCTCGAGAGAGACAGGAGGACCCCTGGTGCTTGCTGGATTGTCCATTTGCTTGAACGATGAGGCTTGAGTTTACTGAGAGAGTTTTCTTTAGACTCCAAAATCAGATGGAGGACGTGGAAGGTACCTTCCATGCCACACAAGGGTAAAGATTGGGGTTCATATCCCTAGTACCCATGTAAATGTTAGGTGGGTGTGGCAGCTCGGCTGAAATTGCATTGATCTTGAAGTAAGTCAGACCCCTGGGGCAAACTGGCTAGCAAGATTTGCCATATTGATGAGCTTGAGTTAATTGAGAAAGCCTACCTTAGCGAATAAGGTAAGGTGGGGAGTGATTGCAAGAGACTCACTGCATCGGTCTCAGGCCTTCCCATGCACATACACACGTGTGCACATGTGCCTGATTATACAAGTGTCATACACACGAGAATGCATGTACACATGATATCCACCACACACACATCCACATGTAAAAAAATAAAATAATAAAATATAAGGTGGAGAATTATCAAGGAAGACAAGTAGACCAAGGCCACTGCCTCCGTATGCTCGTACATCCAGGGACATACATACAGAGACATGGACGTCAGATGCGGCAGGCTGCTGTGCTCTGGAACCCACATTGTTAACCAGTAATTTTATTCTTTGTTGAGGTTGCCAATGAGTCCCTGGTTGTTCTTATTGATCATCCATTCCTCTTTACAGGATCGTGACAGTGTTGACTGTCCTGCCCAAGGACATGACACTTCCCTTAGGGAACAATGGCCTCTTCCTCATGTCCAGTATGGCAGTGTATTTCTTCTCTAGTCACCTTCCTCTAGGACTTTAAATCTGATAGTCCCTTCATTGTCATCATCTCTTTCTTATGCCGTTTTGTACATATCTTCTCAGCCAAGTACTTTTCGACCGCACTGGCATGACATTACTGCACCACAATCAGAGATGACCCAACAACACTGCACTTATTCATAAGCTTTAATTTTTAAGTGTTTATGAATTAATGGCTCACTTTTCCAATGAATCCGAATCACCCTGGAGTTATTCTCATAGCATACAACATTGCCTCATGTGGATCTCAGTACTATATCCTGGATCGTTTGTGATGGAAGGTTGGCCATAATTCATTGGCTCAGATTTCCTGAAATGGCCATGATCTCATGTTATTTAGGTGTCATTGATGGTTGTTCCAGTTCTGACAATGGTTGTGACAGCATACCCAAGATCTGTGCAGGCTCAAGCGAGACAAAATTCCGGCAGATAGGGGGAAAGGTGGGCACAAATTCCCACCACTAGCTGAGAAACGGTAGGCAACCGATAACTGCCAAGAGGGAAGAGTTATCTTCAGGGTGTGGTCACTGGTAGATCTTCATTCCATTGAATAAGTAAACCATTCACAAGCACTTAAACATAAAGCTTATTCTGCCCATGTTTGCAGACTTGAAATTATACAGGCCAAAGAGACTGAGTGACTTTTTAAAAATGAGGACACAAATTTAGGTGGTGGAACTGAGAGGAGGTGGAGAAGAGCGTATAAAAATGTTCAAAATACAATGAATGAAATTCTTGAAGATGTTAAAAATAGTTATAATAATTTGGAAAGACTGCAATCCATGAACTGTGGATGTATATGTGTGTTTGGTTCCTTGCTTTTCTACATAGCTTATTAAGAAGAGATGCTAACAAAGCGTGAACATTTACCTGTATCCTCACAGCACAGAAACTAGGGTGAGGCTACCCTTAAAGCTTCCACACGGAGAGCAAAGCCATCATCCAAATGAGGGGTTCAGTCATTCATGCTCTTTGTACTAACAGGAAGACAACATGGAAAAACGATTTCTGTACATTTTGATGCTGAGATTATAATTATTTTTCTTAGTCTATGTTACTGCATGCTGCTCTTCTAATATTACCTGGAGAGACCCAGATTGTATCTTTGATGTATAGTTCAGTATGGTATTAATATTAGAAAAGTTTCATGTACATTCTTTCTCTTAAAGGGACATGGTTTAAAACCGGTAGATAGAGTCCATGATCATTTACTTGGAAAATTTTGCTTTCTATAACTCTTTTCTACGAAACAGTTTAGAGAGAGTTTGCTCTGTTTGGTCACATGTTTATGTGTGCATATATTTATGTATATGTGTATATGTATTGTGTAACTTAATGGGAATATCTCCTGTGAATATTATTTGTCATTTATTATAACCAAAACAAAGTTGGGATCCTCGGCTTTAGGTTATTGTCCACACTCCTATGTAACTCTCTAATGCACTGATGACTCCTGAAGATAGATTGTCACCCATGAGCCCTCATCAGGGTCTGCAGACTCAGTTATTAAGCCACTCACTGGGGTTCATTGTGTGGATGTCTTGCAGACTCCAGAGATATAGCATCCTGAAACTGAACTCATTTGGATCCTCTGTCTTCACCCAATGGACCACTCTTCCAGTGTGGCCCATTTCCATTGACTGCACATCTTTCCTTCAGTCTGTTAAATATGTTCTGAATGATGTTCAGTTTCTGTAGCTCTAACTCAGTCCTCATACAGAGCTAAATATCCCTGGAAGGATTGTCCTTTGTATCTCTGTCTTCACCCTGCTCATAATGTCTGTCAGGGTAATTTTTTTTAGCCCAATGTCACTCACATTTCAGGATGGATAAACATTATTAAAGCATATTCTTCTGGGGCTCAGCTCCAGAGAAGTTCATTCCATAAGTATATAGATAGTTCCAAGGCATTGCATTTCTTACCCAATGATTTTCCTAGAATGTGTTGAAAAAGAAACCCGATTCTAACACCATACCAATGGATACATGCTATCATATATTTGTGCAAATCTATATCAGGTTGAAAATTGGAAGAAAAGCCAAAAGCAAACCATAAGTTATGAGTGGCAAAGGTTTGTTAATGTTCATTTATCAGCTACTAAGCCTGCATCATTTGCAGCAGGATTCCGACCAGGGGAAAGAAAATCTGAGGCTGTCTCATGGCTTGGGCATGTGAGGAACACCATTATCTCCCTTCCAATTCTGCTGTGACTCTAGAATTGTTGGGAAAATAAGGTCTAGTTAAAAACATTAATATCTTGTATGCAACTGTCATGAAATCTCCAAACACAGCACTTCACAACTCTTCTCTTTTCCTGTCTGTCTGACAGGACATTTTGATGTACCCTGAGCCTCAGGTTGGAAGAAGTTGATGTAGCTGTCCCGTGTACAGCTCTGCTGTGCTCAGCGACACTTAGTCTCAGCATTTTAACCAGCCAAGAATCTCTGCACTAATCATCATCTACTGCAGAAAGAGGCTTCTCTGACCGAGGTTGAGACCAGTGGCACAAATCTCTGGATACAAACAACTTTAAAAGACAGTTTGTTAACACAACTGTTTAGCAGGACAATACTAGGTCTCCCCTAGAGCCTATGACTTTTGAAGACAGGCTTTTGAGGACAAGAGTCTCTTTTCTTTAGGGATATGGTTACTGGTGTGTTGCTCCAGTGGACGGCCCTTCACCCATACATGTGTGGGAAGTGCTAATTAGAGTCAGTAGGTTATTGATTTCTAAAAATTTATTCTCTCATATATTATATCCTGACCATAGTTTCCCCTCCCTCTTCTTCTCCCAGTCCCTTCCAGCCCTCCTTAATTGCCCTTCATAAAAGAGCAGGCCTTCCAGGGATATCAACCAAACATGGAATATAAAGTTTCAATGAGACTAGGTACTTCCTCTTATATTAAGCATGGTTGAGGAAGCTCACTAGGAAGGAAAGGGCTCCAAAAGTAGGCTATAAACAAACAAACAAAAACAAAAAGTCAATGAAATGATTTCTAGTAAATAATCTGCTATACTTATAGACAGGAGCATAGCATAATCATCATCAGAGAGGCTCCATCCAGTGGATGATGGAAACAGATGCAGAGACCCACAATAGAATGTTAATAGAGCTCTGGGATCCTGCAAGGTTTCTGGGCAGGGGAGTGGGCATTTGTAGGAGCTGGAGGGCTAAAAGACACCACAAGAAAGCCCACAGAAATACCTTACCTGGGCTCACAGGGGCTCACAGAGACTAACTATTAATCAGGGAGCTTGTATGGGTCTGAACTAGGATCTCTGTATTTTTGTTATGGTTATATAATTTGGTCTTCTTGTGGGACTCCTAAGAGTCCTCCTTGTCCACTATCCTCCCTGTAGAAATAGGAGCTGTGTCTGATGCTTTTGCCTGCTGTTGATTTTTTTTTAAGGATGTGGAATTAGAAAGTTGTGGTAGGTCTTTCCGGCAGGAGCTGGATGAAGACTGAGGTCATAGAGATGATCAAAATACAATGTATCCATATGTTAAATTTTCAAAATTAAAGAAAATATTTTAAAAATCATATTTGCAGAGCATAGCATATGTAATATGATGTATGAATTTATTGCCCAACCTCAAAATGTTTGTAGCTTTTAGCGTAGACATCCTATCTTTCCCTGTCTAGGTTTTGGATTAGAATAGAATGGACTAGAACAGAATGTAAGGGGGGGTGGTGGGAGAGATAATTGTGACTCAGGAAAGAATCACTTGTTCGGAACTCCAGTGAATCAATATCCAAGAAAGACCAAGAGGACAGCTGTGATAGCGAAGATGTTGGCCGCAGCCAGCTGCTCTGTGAAAGCAATTCTTCGTCCTGCTCTTCTTGGCCATTCTAGGGCAGTTGTACATGAGCTTCTGATTCCCTGGAGAAATGTCTGCTTATATCACACAGTGCCTCCCCCAGCTAAGTATGGTGGAAGGCACACAGTAACTATGATTCCTGGAGATGGCACTGGGCCTGAGCTTATGGTTCATGTCAAGAGAATATTCAGATTAAATTGTGTGCCAGTGGACTTTGAGGAGGTGTGGTTGACCTCCACATCTAATGCGAAGGAGGTTGACCAGGCTATTACAGCCATCCGTCGGAACCGTGTCGCTCTGAAGGGCAACATCGCAACGGATCACAGACTGCCTGTTATTTACAAATCTCACAACACCAAGCTTCGTACCACCCTTGACCTCTATGCGAGTGTTGTCCATTTCAAGACTTTTCCTGGTGTGGAGACCCGGCACAAGGACATAGACATCATAGTTGTTCGAGAAAACACAGAGGGCGAGTACACTAACCTGGAGCATGAGAGCGTGAAAGGGGTGGTAGAGAGTCTAAAGATTGTGACAAGGACCAGGTCTCTGCGCATTGCTGAACATGCCTTTAATCTGGCGCAAAAGATGGGGCGCAAAAAAGTGACAGTTGTTCACAAAGCCAACATCATGAAACTGGGAGACGGACTCTTTCTTCAGTGCTGTAAGGATGTGGCAGCTCACTACCCGCAGATAACCTTAGAGAGCATGATTATAGACAACACCACCATGCAGTTGGTATCCAAACCCCAACAGTTTGACGTCATGGTGATGCCCAATCTTTATGGCAACATTATCAACAGTATCTGCACAGGGCTGGTTGGAGGATCAGGACTCGTACCTGGAGCCAATTATGGTGACGTATATGCAGTATTTGAGATGGGCTCAAAGGAAATAGATAGAAATTTAGCTCATAGAAATAGAGCCAATCCTGTTGCCATGCTGCTAACCAGCTGCATCATGCTGGACTACCTCGATCTTCAATCCCATGCCACCAAGATCCGCTCTGCAGTTATGGCATCCTTAGAAAACAAAACCATCTGCACACCAGACGTCGGAGGTCAAGGTACCACATCTGGAGTCATGGATTACATCATGGAATATATGAAATGTCATGGATGCTGTTATCCGAATTTTTTCCCATCCCAACCTTGATTCACCCCTCAGATACTCCAGTCAGCTCAACAAGGGTGCACTGTGAATCAACACTGGCTCCACGTCACTGAAAGGAAAATGTGGTTCTGATCTTTCCATTAATTTTAAATGCAATAAAAATTGCTTATTGAAATTAGTAAAGCTTATTGTGATATGGACAAGTTGAGGAAATTCCCTAAAAGTTCACTCCAAAGTCCCCACCTCTCTGGGTTATGACATGTTGAATAAATCCGAAGTCTTCATAAAGTTCTGGATCTTTCTCAGAATCAAAAAATGATTTATCTCTTTTTCTGTGCCACTGAAATTCAGCAAGCCAACCTAAAGGGGATCGTGGGCTATAGAAGTCATTAATGAGTTGATCCATGTAATAGTCTGCCTACTAAGTGTGCATTATAACTTTAATAATGAAACTGAACTAGTACAGAAAGCTCCCACATCTAGTGTCCTCTTTTACCTTGATGACATTGAAGATGTTTGTGTTAGGGGTCCCCTGTAGTATTTTAATGGTGCATGAGTTCCCTCCTTGACCTCTTGGCTCTCCTAAAAAGGATATTGTTAAACATTTCAATTGTACTAAAAGATGTGCTGAAATCCTCCCAGAATCACAGAGCCTACAGCTCTCTGCCACACAAACAGAACTTAGGAATATGAGCCACACACTCAGTGATTCACAATTTCTTGTGGTGTATTTGCCAACTATGAAAGATTGCACGTAAAAATCAAAAGCCATGAACTCACTTAAGTATTTGTCATTATTTTATTATATTTTACTTACAGTGCTTTGAATGTTATAGCTGGGAGTAAGGCAGGCAATACCTTATTAGTACCTGAAAGAAGTTCTTTCTCAAGTTGAAAATGTAAAAATGATTCTAAAAGCTGACAGTAATTTTCTCAGAAAGAATGACATGTGGCTAGAAATGAAATTGAGAACCGCAGAGCGATCTGCAGTGTCTTCCTATCTCACCTATTAGTCATGGATGCCCGCGTGCTTAGTGCCACACATTATAGTTCTTTATCTTGGACCATGAAAAGGTCTCAGAGATGCTGGCTCACTTATCCTAACGACCACATATTCACAGCCAGGCTAGTTGGATTAAGTTTGCATGAAAAGAAGTGATCAACAACCTTCTCCTCCATAGTAGTAGTTCTTGAAGAATTGGGGGTCTAAACAGCTGGAGTAGTGTTGATTGGTAGCCCACCTCTTCTCACATGATCCAGACAGGCACCAATGCCATTGTTTGGGGAAGAGAGTAAGGATGTATTCTGCTGTACTATGCCATGGTGGCGAAATGAACTAACCCACTTCCCACTTTTGACCCCCTTTTCTCAACACTAGAGGTATGTAGTGGTTAATACCAATTTTAAACATGGCAAGATTTAGAGCCATGTAGAAGACAAGGATTTGGACAATCCTGCGAGGGACTATCTAGGCTGTTAGCCTCTGGGCATGTTTATGATAACTTTCTCAATTAGGTAAATTGAGGCAGGAAGACCAATCCTAATTTCCAGACAAGTAAAAAAAAGAAAGTGAACGAAACACAGGCACTCACTGGTCTCTGCTTCCTGACTGCAGCTGCAATGAGCGCCTACCTCAATCCCTAGCCATTAAGTCTTTGCATCATGATACACTTGAAATGTAGGCCAAAAGCAACCCTTGCCTCTTTAAGTGGCTTTAGTCAGGGTTTTCCATCATGGAGACAGAAATCAGGGAATCCTCTATCTTTATTCAAAGCACAAGCAGTTTAACTGCATATCATTGTCCAACTGTCAGCAAATATTTAACTCTCAGAGGGTGATTATGATATGTTTGAGCTAAGTTTAGCCTCAGTTCATCTCTCGTTACTCTCAGAGACTCTGGACTAGATTCTGGAGGTGACAACCTGTCACCCTTTACTGTCATCTCCATTTTCATTGTTAGAGTCTTCCATTTGAGTATTTCTAGGAAGCATGGGGTGAAGCTATTCTTATGGGGCCCTGTATCTTTATCATAATGACTGGTACACAGAACATAAATAATTGCATTTCTTCAAATTAATGGAACAGTGACACAGGCTTACTACTCTTAGGTATTAAGTAAATAATAATGGTACATTTCTCATGGCATTGCAGAAAACACAAAGGATGACATTTTGACTGTTACCTAGCATCTAGTAGGTTTCCAAAATTGCCATTTCTATTATTGCTTATTACATGCTATGGAGAATGATGATCCTAAAGAAAACCAGGTTACTATATAAGTCATTGTGTATAGATTGGTATTCCATAACATACTTTTACCCAGGAGAGCAAACTATCTTCATTAAGTCCCCTTCCTCTTATCTGTTGGAGGAAGAGACACTTGTTGGTTCCCGGATGCTTGACAGCTCAGACCCGAAATAATCACACAGAAACTATGTTATTTAAAACACAGATTGGCCCATTAGCTCTAGCTTCTTATTGAATAATATGTATATCCTAATTTAACCCATCTCTAGTAATCTGTGTATTGCCACATGGCTGTGACTTGCCAGGTAATTTCTAGAATCTGTGTCCAGCAGATCTACATGGCTTCTCTCTGACTCTGCCTCCTTTCTCCCAGCATTCAGTTTAGTTTTTCCTGCTTATCTAAATTCTGCACTATCAGGCCAAGCCAGTTTCTTTATTCATTAACCAATAAAAGCAACACGTAGACAGAAGGACCTCCCACACCATTTTCCCTTTTATGTTTAAGCAAAAAGGAAGGCTTTAACTTTATCATAGTAAAATTACATATAACAAAACAGGTATTGAGTAAGAATTATAGTTACAATATTTATAGCTACTTTATCTGTTATCATAACTAAGGAAATCTATAATTATATTCTTCAATTCCATCAAAGACTCCACAAGGATATATTACCAAGTAAACAGGAAGTGTATTGTAAATAACTTCCAAAACTCTAGATTGACAGAGACATCTCACTGCCTGGACAGTTACCTAAAGTTCTTCTGTATTGTAGGGCATCCATAGTCAGCCTGGCAGACTTTTCCATGAAGCATGGAATTTCAAAGACAGTTCTACCTATCTTGGCAGTTTGTCATTCACTTTTTTTCTGTGTCCTGTAGAATGTCTAGCAGACTCTTTCATGAAGCAGGAACCCCAAAGAATGGTCTCACCTTTAGGCAAGTTCAGCAGTCACTTCTCTGTGGGTTCTGCATGTTCACTTTATCAAGCAGTCCAGGCAAGAGCAGTTTCTTGCCCAAATGGCTAACAATCTCCATAAGGATCCTCTTCAATGCCCATCATACTCTTGAAGTAAATTGGTGGTGCCAGAAGCAGATGTGTCTCATTGTCATGAAAAGTACTAAGTTCTTAAAACATTTTAAATGCCATATTCTGAAGGTCTCTGAAAGATTTGAAGAATACCTAACTGAAATATATCTATATATGTCTAGAATACCTAACTAACATGACTAGAAACTTGACTATTATAGATGATTCTCTATTAACCTATATTTCTTAATATTTTAAAATGAGCTGCACAAACACAGAACCTTAATCAAGAGCAGAAATAGACATATAACAAAATTGACCTTAAATTTTTATCAATAAACCAAGAACCATATCAATGAAAATCTCTATAGCATATCCCCTTTTAAATGTTAAGAAACATTTATAAATAATATTTGGCAATTTGGGCATAGTTCTCTAGACTACTTCCTGCTGATTGGGAAAGTTGTTAATGAAATCTTTCATGATGTATCCTGTGTGCTAGCTGTGTTCATCTCAATCACCAGTTGGGTAAAGTAATTTTTTGGGGAGTGTTCAGGGCAACCTTTCAGGGAGTCTTGATCCATCAAACCATATTAGTCTAGAAGCAATTTACAGGTTCTCATCCTTTGTGGAAACAAAAGAAGAACCTCTTTTCCAAAGCAAAATATCCTTAGACCCAAATTCTGAAGTCAAGATGCCTTTATACTATACATGCTGATTTAGCTTAGCAGTCCATACAATGAAATGTTTCTCTGTACTTAGCTTCTTCACAGTCAAAAAAAATCAAAGAAGACAAAATAATATAATAATCTAGACTCTGTATATATTCCATTTTACGTGGCTTATTTATTTTTACTCTATTGCTTTTAATATTTATTTTATTATCTTTACTTCTTTAATCTATGACTTTCTGAACTCTGTCTCTTTAAAGACTTTGTTTCGTTCTGTTTAAAATCATTTATTTTCTTTAAAACTCTCTATACTATTTTTCTTCTCTCTCCCAATCCTACCTACATTACGTGGAGGGGTGCGGGAAATATTAAAACTGCGGCCCATCAGTTCCAGCCTCTTAGGCTAGCTTGCACCTGGACTAGCCCATTTATGAAGAAGATTTAATTTGTACATAAGGGTTGGCCTATAATGGGCTCAGGCAGTAAAAAAAAAAAGAAATAGGAACTCCACATCATTATCCAACACTGTGACTCATTTAGAGGTCTTTTATGTCTGAATCTGTCCTGTTGTGTATCTGTAATTCTTTACTGTCCAGGAACACTTCTTAAAATGCTAAGTACTTCTTGAAAACTTAAGCTGCGGCATTACTAGTGTATATACGGAACTTCCTGCTTGCCCCACCTAGTCCAGCATGTTGGAGCCGCTTGTGCCTCTGAGAGTCACACACACTGCCCCATTCCCAGACACACAGCCAGTCCATGTTGCCATCAAGCAAGCCGAAGCACCCTGCTCACAAACCCATCCAAATGGTCTCCCAAAGGAGCCCAGAGGTCACGCTGGCAGTACAGCCTAGAAAGCCTGCATTTCAAATTGGCACTTTTTTTTTGCTACTGCTGAGTCAGGAAAACCTCTCTTAAAGGAGCTGTGGCATGCTGCCAACAAAGAGCAAGAAGCTGTGTTAAACTCTGTATTTCTGTGTCTAGAACTCCATTTCAAGCTCTCTCAGGTTTTTAAGTGGATTTTAGTTGGCCACCTGGGCATTTTATTTCTTTCTCCTTTTTTTGTGTCTGCTATGTATTTGTTGATATGCATGTTTCTGTACATGAATGGGTACCTGTGTGTATGAACATGCAAGTGTATGCCTTGGGAACTTCCCAGGTATCTCTTACTTCCAAATATTCTCCCAACTCGTCTTACTTTTACTTTACTTCACTTTTACTTTACTTTTCTTCCTTCTGTTTTCTCCAATGTACCTGATGTGTTCTTACTGAAACACAATATAGTCATGTTACAGCCTTACTCTAGACTCCCCGTTTAATGACTTCCCTTTGTTTTTTTAGGGAAAGCCAGCTAAGCAAGCACAACATGCTCTTGGCTGTAGGAGTGACTGAGGAATCATCACTGCAGAGTCAGAACCTCGGGCAGGGGCAGGCTCTTAATGCACAGGCCCCCCTAAGTTTTTATGGAAGGATGCAAATGGGTGAAAGGTTCCGGGCGCAGACAAGAGTTGGCAACTAGAAGTACTAATTTATTGCAAAAACACTCGTGTCTAGCTTTTGTCTACAAATCTCGCCAAGACTGTTATTTTTCTAAAGAATGCTGGAGCCCACAGGGCAGCGAGACAAGTGCCTGCTGGGTATGTTCCCTGAGTTCACTTGGTTGCACTCAGTACACCATCTCCCCTGCCTGCATTCATCACATCGTCTCATTTTTGTCTCTATCCATTGTCTGCTTTGCTCTTAGTCCAGAATATAAAGATTAACAGCATGCCCTCTGCCTTGTGCTCTAACTTGATTTTCACCAGCTCTCCGTTTTGGCTGATGATCTTGCGAATCACTCATTTATGTGCTAGAATTGGCTTCCTCCCTAGTCTGCTTCACATAGGAGGTGTGTTGACTCTGGAAAGGCTGCTTAACCTCTCTGATCTCCAGTTTATTTATTGTTTTAAAAGGTCAAATACTACCTTCATGGGACTATAAAAATTTCTCTGCTTTTCTATTGCTAAATGACTCCCAAATCTAGCTGTTTAGGACAAATGAGTGTGTGTCATGGTTCTGGAGGTTAAAGGGAGTACTGGGAATGTCTGGGATACCCAAAATGGCTTCCTGGAAATTCACAGTAATGGCTGCCTGTCAGAATCCTCAGTTCTTTCTCACATGAAAATTTGAGGTATTTGAGTCTTTTCATACTATGTTATGTGGTTTCTAAATTGAAAGACCGAGGCTATAGATTTCTTAAGGCTAAGCCTTGTGTCTTAAGACTACTTCTTCCATATACTGTTGATCAGAATAGCACTAGGAGATAATGGACCAAACCTCTGAACTATAAGCAAGCCTTTGATTAAATGCTTTGTCTTATAATAGTTGCCTTGGTCATGGTGTCTTCACAGCAATAGAATAGTGACTAAGACAATGTCATTATGTAATTATCTTTTTTTGTGGTAACTACTTCACAGTATACCTGTGCATTAAAACATTGAGATATGGATACATACTTAATATACCTTAAGTATATACATCTTAAATGGTCAATTTTATCTGGAAAAAAAAGAAAAAGAAGACTACAAAATACAAACACTGAGATTTTTTTTTAAAAAAAGCTTTAATAACAGTTCCATGTTGGTCACATTGTAGAGTTCAACCATGAAGCTATTATGCAAAATGAGGAAACAAGTACTAAGATGATGGAATTGGGTTCTTATGATGCCACAAGAAAAAGAATCAAACATAAATTAAAGGGTCACTCACTTCCAAAAACTAAGAAAGACAGATAATGATAGATTCTTGTGAACTTCAAAGAATTTGGAAAATGGCTGTGGGTTGGGGAGACACTGAGGATCTTCATGTGAAAAAATGAATTAGAAATATTTGGTTTGTATTAAAGTAGAAACAGTATTTCTAAATGAGTCTATTATCCACTCACAGTCTGTTAATATTGTCAGTACATCTATGTCCAATTCAGCCTATAAGTGAAATGTACCCACATCGCTGTCCATCTGATGTGTTATTTAAGTTACTCAACTTTGTGCAGACCCTTTTACATCTTTCAAATGTTGCCACTGGGGCCAGTGAGATGGCTTGGTGGGTAAAGGTGCTGGCCATGAAGCCTGATAATGTGAGTTTGACTCCAGGGACCCAGTGGTAGAAAGGGAGAACTGACTCCTGCAAGTTTTCCTCTAAAGTGCAAACACCTGCCTTGGCCCAGGTAACCCCACATGCATTACTGTCCCCCTAACATAAATTAATGTAAAAAAAAATGTCATCACCGATCCCAAGGAAATCACTTTGCATGAATCTGAAGTTGTTCCTTTAAATGTGTACAGTGTCTTCTAAGCACAGCTTTGATGTAGGAGTGTCATATATCAATCTGTTGATTTCATTGGTTCAATAAACTGCCTTGGCCCTGATAGGTTAGAACATAGGTGGGTGGAGTAAACAGAACAACATGCTGGCAGGAAGAGGAAGTGAGGTCAGAAATCATGCAGCTCTGCTCAGAGACGCCAGGCTCCTATCTCGCGGGGCGGACGGGATAGCTCTGGTCTCTGAGGCACACTCGGGATGAAGCTCTGACCCAAGATGGACGTAGGCTAGAATTTTCCTGGTAAGCGCACCTCATGGTGCCACATAGATGATTAGAAATGGGTTAAGAGGTTGAAACTAATGGGCCAAGCAGTGTTTAAATGAATACAGTTTGTGTGTTGTTATTTCGGGCATAAGCTAGCCAGGCGGCCGGGGTGTTGGGGACACAACCCTGCCGCCCCTATTTCAACACAGCTTTCTGCAGGGAAATAAGAAAGGCGATTTGGACGTTATTGTGAAGAAAACTGCAGCAGTGAAGTAAGAAGTAGAGATTTCTGGATACTCTTATGGAAAGAAATACAAAGGAAGTTCAATAGAAGTTATATTTAGCTCTTCACGGCTCTCTCTAGGGGACATCTGTGGTACTTCATCTGGGTTTGATCTTTCAAAGTCATGAAAGCTTTAGTTTCTTGAACAGGTGTAGAGTGTGCTCAAAAGCCAACTTCATGCCAAGCTTCCAAAAGAGATGTTGCAAAGCCTGGTTTATAAATAACTTGTTTTCTCCAGGCTAAGCAATGTCTCTAGGATTGATCCTTTGCAAGGTATTCATATTCATGTTCTGACGATATTGTTATTTTTGTCTACAATTTATTTTTGCCTACAGCAAGATCCTGGCCTATAGTGACCTCACTCGTTCATCCTTTCTCCCCATTGCTTATTGCTCTGTGTAGATTTTTGAGTAAGGCTCTCCCTTTGACCTGTAAGCCTTGGAGCCCTGATGTCTCAGCTTTGAGAGCCCATATGTGCTTGCTCAAGGAGCCCTTAGCACTGAGCCATTCAGCAGTAATTAGGCCACTAATAGCAGAGTGTGTTAAGTGTGGTAATGGAGGTATGAGCAGCCAGCTATGAGAACAGAAGAGAAGGGAAACCAGGAGAGCCTCCCAAGAACAAACCAAGCCCTACTGATCCTTAAAACTCCAGGAACAAGAAGGACGAAGGAGTAGAAGGGAAAGGGAGGAGCGTTGCGGGTGAGCACTGAGACCAAGCCTGTCATTGTTTACATGCCAACTAACAGACAGAATTGTGTTGGAATTTTGATGAGGACTGCACTGAATCTGTAGATTGCTTTTGGCAGGGTGGCCATTTTTACTATATAGATCTTACCTGCCCATGAGCATGGAAGAGCGTTCCATTTTCTGATCCTATACAGGGACACTTATAATAAAGCAGTCAGAGCAAGCCATGGGGACTAAGTCAGTAAGCAGCACTCTTCCACAGCCACAGTATCAGTTCCTGCCTCCAAGCTCTTGCCCGGTTTGAGCTCCTGTCCTGACTTCCTTCAATGATGGGCGATGATGTGGAAGTTTAAGTCAAATAAACCCCTTCATCTCCGTGTTTTCAGTTATGCTATTTCATTACATGGGTGGTAACCCCAACTGAGATGCAGGTGGGGGGACTGGAATGGGATGATCAAGTGAGAAAGGGAAAGGAAGGGGGGAACAAGGGAAGAAATAGTGGTAGAAACAGCTAAAATTAAAGACCATTTGAGGGTTGATATGAAAACCTAATATAGAAGAAGAGTCTTAAAATATGTATATGTATGAATGGGATCTAAATGAAGTTACCAAATAACTGGGAGATACAGAGCCCCAACTGGCCATCTTTTTTCACCAAATGAAGCTTCTGGCACTATTGGGTTACATCTGATTGAGTTGTTGGCCAAAGAGATCCCATAGGAACCCCCAAACAACCCAAGCTATTGTCAAGACTATAGACCCCTCTGCACAAATTGATAGCAAAGTCCCATTGATGAAGACAACACTACACAACTCATTGAACATGGAGAAGTTGATCTGGTGCCTACATAAAGTCTCATCTAGTGTCTTTGGTACAGGAAAGTACTCTGCATGCCATCAAAAGAGAAATGCAAACAGCAAACCAGCCATAATCCCTTTGCTCTACAGTGGTGTCAGGCCCACAAGCTTGGCTACGACAGTGCTGGCATAAAGCTTGTGGAAATAACCAACCAATGTCTGATTTTGAGTTAAGGCCTACTCCATAAGATGGAACCCCTACATGACAGTGATTGGGTGAAGAACCTGGAACTAGATAGCCCAGGGACCTAGGGTAAAAAACAAATAGTACTTTTCTTTAAAACCACTTTTCTTTAAAAGAAAGAGGGGCAATAAAATGACTCCTACTGACATTCTGCTATACTCATGGATCAGTTCTTTCCTTGGCCATCATCAGAGATGATGGTGTTCCTCCTGGGACAGATGGGAACAAATACGAAGACCCACAACTAGACATAATGCAAAGAATGAGAGACTCGGCCATAAATGGGATGTCTCCATCAAATTCCTCCATGAAGGCTCTGGGATCCCTGGGAAAGAGGAGGCAGAATGAGTGTCAGAGTCAGAGGGGATGGAGGACACCAAGAAAACAAGGTCCTCTAAATCAACATGAGCAGAGCTCATATGAACTCATAGAAATGGAAGCGGCATGCACGCAGCCTCAACCAGCCTGCACCAGATGGGGATTTAGAGCTGACAGCAAAGTGGGCACATGGCTCACCCATGATCCAGAATCCACCGCCAACTGATAACCACATACAGGTGAAAATTCAGTTTTTCCAGCAATGCTCACTGGGAAAACAAACTACTCCTAAAGGTATTTGGCATGCTCAGCAGTAGATGGTCACCAGAAAGTGAGCTCAGCCACTTCTTCAGAGGTTCCTTGTCTCATGATGTCATGGCTTTAAAAAAAAAAAAACTATTATATATCTACCTACCTACCTGTCTATCATCTATCTAAAAAAATGATCATTTTAATATCTTTTCTCTTTAATCCTACATCTCCTTTGCATATATAACATGGCTTCCTGTTTAGAGTTTTTATGGGAGTCATGAGTGTTGAATGTGCAGATCTCTGCATATATATCTGTTCCGTGTGCCTTTCCTTGTGCTCTCTCTGCTTGTTTGGCCCTATTCTGATGTATTAGTTTTGTTTTATCTTATTTTATTATATTATTTCTTATAAGCCTGTTTGTTTTCTAATGAGTAATGGAAAGGGGCGGATCTGTGTGAGACGGGAGATGTGGAGGAACTGGGGATTGCAGAGGGCAGGGAAACAGTAGTCAGGTTATAAAAATACTAAAATTACAAAAAGCAACTGCAGCATTTTTTCACTTGTATTTTAATAAATAAAACTTGCCTGGCTGAAGTTCAGAGAGTAAAGCAGCCATACTGGTTAGCCTTACAGACCAGGCAGTGGTGACACACACCTTTAATTTCAGTAGCCACCCTACTTTGCCATAGAAACTGGGCAGTAGTGGTGCACGCCTTTAATCCCAACTCTAGAGAGGAATATAAAGCGGGAGAAGACAGTTCTCAGACAGTATCATTCTGAGATTCCTGGAGGAAGGATCACCATTTCAGACTGAGGTAGAGGTAAGAGCCAGTGGCTGGCTGTTTTGCCTTTCTGACCTTCAGGTTGAACACCAATATCTGTCTCTGGGTTTTTATTACTTGTGTTACAAGTAACATTTATTACATAATTAAAACTAAACACAATAAAACGCCAAGGTATTACAAAAATTAAGCCATTATATTTTCTCTAAATTTCGTATGTCATTGTTGAATTCATTCTACCAGTGTCTATTCATAAGGCAAGATTTTTCAGGACTCAAGGTGAACCTCTGACTTTTTTGTCCCCGCATGAACTCTTTACATGGACAAGTTAACCTCACCAGGCAGTTCCAAGCATAGGTTCTAATTCTTTGTAAATGGAAAGATTCGTTGTTTTAAGCTCCTTCTCAACACAATTGCCCCTTCTTTCTGCTTTTTTTTATACATCTCCCTCAATGTCATTATCTCTGTGAGCAGGTTTCATGATTTTGCTCTTTCCAGCATCTTTTGTTTCCTTCTTTCCTCTGAGGCCTCCTTGAGAATGAGTTTACCCCGACTTCCCTTCTTTAGTGTCTTCTTGTATGGTGTGTCACCTGCTCTGATACTAAACAGCCAGCCCTTCTTCTGGAAATCTCCTTGAAGCTGCTGTGCAATTCTTTCAATGCTCCTCCTTAGCCACCGGTTTTGCTCTGCTGTCCTTGGTAGGAGTTATGTGACATTTTTGGAGAACAAGGCCTGAGAATAACATGAATGGCTCTCCTTGTGGGAAGACCCTGGAGACCCTGACCCACTTGGCAAAGACCTATGGGCAGTTCTGCAGAATTCTTTGCATGACCCCAGGAGCATACGTGTAATGGGCTCTTCTTGTTTTCACTAGGATAGCCATACTGCTGGCCTGAATAAGTCATAGTAGGTCATAAAGTTTAATATTAGGAATTTCCATAACTGTTCTGGAAAGGATGATTTTTAACCACAAGAGGCTTTGAGAAATGTTAATAAATAGATGATATCAGGATTTAATGGGAACAGTGTAGAGACAGAAAATGAAGTAGAATCAAGAAATCCACGGTTGCTTCATTTTTGATAACTGTACCAGTGCCGTAAGACGTTAAGGAGATGGACACAAGGACAAGGGATAAACGGTGCCAACTCTAAGAGTAAGCTTACAAGTTATGTTGCCTAAAGAATAAATGGAAAAACCTTCTGTATCCTTAAAGGAGATGTCGTAGTAGTACAGAATGGATAGCGGATTGATCCAGCTTTGGCTGCTGAGTTGATTGTGAGAAGCCAGACCCTACCAGATGTAAATATTAACCACGGGAGACAAAACTGTTTCTCACCCTGCATCAAACTTGAACCGCAGATGCTGCCAACTGGGCACACTGTTCTGCCTGTAGGTATGTCTAGTTAGCAAAGTTCCTTTGAGGCTTGCAAGATGGCTTATGCTTCTAACAGTAGAGATGTAGATCAAATAGGTAGTGGTTACCTGTGGGAAAGTTGGGGGATAGAAGGGGAAAGAGGCAAGGAACAAACTGGTAATTATCGTAATCATTTTTAGAAACTTAAGGAGTAAAAATTGATCGTAAAACTGTTCATGCTAACCACTGAAACTGAATAGATAAAAATGGGCTATTCGGGGCCACTAGTTTGAATGACAGGTGGTCACAATTTCTTTAAGGCTCCTATAGGACTCAGCCATGATAAGCTTAATAGGAACAGACCATTCAAAGGGAGTTCTTAATTTCACACGTCCATCCCAGGTCATTGAACCCATCTGGAGCAAGGCGCTCAGCACATCCCCATCTCCTGGTGATTTCCTTGAGAATTCACTGATTGGCTAGGAATAGCTCAGGGTCTGTGGTAGATGTGGTTTCCATTTTTCAGTCACATTAGAAGGATATGCATCTTCAGGACAGGAGAGCACCATTAGAGGGGCCAAAGCATCCCTCAGGCAACCTAGGTCCTAGGAAATAAACAATTTCTAATAATGACTCTGTCACTGGTCCACCCCATTCTTCTCTCCTCCATTCCCAGGATGGCATCTTTTGCCCAAAGCATCATCAAATTGCATGCTCTTGTAGAAAGCTATAGTGTACCTGTTTGGAGCAGTCCAGATGTGGATAACTGAAGATATTGGCATTACTTGACTTGTGTGTGTGTGTGTGTGTGTGTGTGTGTGTGTGTGTGTGTGTGTGTGTGTGTATATGTGTGTGTGTGTGTGTGCATGTGTGATTTTATTCAGATTGACAGATGCACTTTATAGTCCCCAGTGGAATTTCTGCAGGAAAGAGCTTAAAATGCCGACTCTCCCAGGATTCCTGCTGAGCAGGGAACAGTCTATGGGAAGTGATCTATTTAAACAGAAATAAATACGCTTTGGGATGCCAGGGGACTAGTTTCAGCTTTATTAAGAAATCTGTGTTTAATTTTTTCCAGCCCTCTTCATTGCGCTTTTCTCTGTGTATGGACGAGTTGGAATCCTTAATGAGAAAGCAGCCATGGCCATGGCGTTCCGGAATTTGCAGAGAAGTGGTGCTTTTGGAAGGGAGTGAGGAACCTCTAGGGCTCCCAAGTGCACAGTCAGCAACTTTTATTTAACCTTAACCAGCTTGTCACAGGAAGAAAGCATTCTTGGTTAAACATTGCTTATCCCCGAAATCTGGAAAATTTTAGATATTCTTTTGTTCTTACTAACACAAAACAACAATCTAGGTTGTATTACAGAGTAACCTATATTAAACTGAACACCACTGAGCTCAGGCTCAAACAGTGGCATGTATATGTGTACAGCATTAGAGGATAAAGACATGGCTTCCGTAATCAGGGCCCTTCCTGAACCTTAGGAGCCCTGGATAGCATGTGGGTTAATTAGCATAACCATGTCCTTCATGTGCAGATGCTATGATTTGCATAATCTCCTTATAATGTTTTTCAGCTCTTTAAAACCACAGAAGCTCATGTGCTTTTAGACATGCTGCCAATCTGAGCTCACGTGTGTGTCAGTCCTGTTGTGTGTGGAAGACACTATTTTCTTGTGTCCATCCATTTTTTCAGCCTCTCAGAAACTTTCTGCCTCCTCTTTTTTTTTTTTTTTTTGCATAGATTCCTGAACCCTGAGGGAAGAGGGAGGAGGTTCACAAAGGGTTTTATTTATTTATTTACATTTTTTTATTCAAGACAGAGTTTCTCTATAGCTTTAGAGTCTGTCCTGAAACTAGCTATCTCTTGTAGACCAGGCTGGCCTTGATCTCATAGAGATCCACCTTCCTCTCTGCCTCACAAGTGCTAGGATTAAAGGCGTGTGCCACGACTGCCTGGCTCGTGAAGGGTTTTATTGTTTTTTTGACAGAGATGGGGAGGGAGGAAAGGAGGAGAGAGAGAAAATGAAGTTCAAAAGATAGGGAATTCGGGAAGATCTGGAAGGAGCTGAGGGAGGAGGTAGAATATATATTGTATAAAAACTTAAGACTTAGAAACAATGAAAGCCTTTCTTTACTAAGAAACAAGTATGTTGGCCTTCTGCCTTTCAGCAACGTTAATGTGGTGCTGTAGAGATGGGCTCTTGGAATACACATCACTAAAAATTATAAAAAATAAATCCAAAAAGGAATACTAGTGTGTTATTTCTCATGATTGGGGACTGGCCCACTGAGCTGGTTCTTATCCTCTATGCCGTTGGCATCAACATCGTTCTGCTGCCTGCAGACAAGGGCTCATCAGTGGTTGGTACCCACTCAACACTGCTTCACTCCCATGGCTAGGAAGGTAATTAGAGTGGTCGTGTAGTGTCTCACCTCGTGTCCCAGTCCCAGTGAGGCTAGACAGGCTTTCTTCTTGCATAGTGGATGCATTCCAAGTAGGAACGGTCCAAAAAATTAAGCCTTGAAGTTCATGTGCTTTTGAAGATCTGCTCACGTTGAATTGGAAGCCATCGTTCCCACAGCAGGTCGTTCTGATATGTTGAAAGCGAAGCTTGAAAGAGACTCTGCCTGGGACGTCCAACTCCTGGGCTGTGTGCCCAGGACGACCTTGAACAAGGCTCAAACTAAATCCATAAATTTACTTAGAGGATGATGGGATCATTAGGAGACCATTTATACTTTTTTTTTTTTGAAATTATAATGTAATTACATCATGTTCCCCCTTCTCTTTCTTCTCTCTAACCTCTTTGGTCTCTCTCTTAAATTCATGGTCTTTTTTTTAAAAGTGTTGTTTCATACACACACAGAAACTTTGTAAACAACAAAGGTATAGCTTATGAAGAGTCATTATGAAACAAATCTTCTGTGTCTGTGGCATTGTTATGTAAGAGAGGACTTGCCGGTTCAGGGCATGTCAGGATTGACTGCTCAGTACCAGAGGATAAGCCGTGGCGATCAGCATTATTTGTGTACTAATGTATCATTGATCTGGTCCCTGCTGGGAGCAGAGTACTGTGTTGGGTGCTAGGAAAAAGAGAATCCTTGTAAGATGTGGGTCTTTTCTTCAAGGTGCTTAGAGTCTAGAAAAAACTATTATACTACTAGATGCTAGCAAAAAACCATTTAGGAGTGTGTGTGTATGGAACATATATACCTTTTTTATCTTTTATTTATTTGTTTGTTTATTTATTTTTAGTATTTAATTAAAAATTTTCACCTCCTCCCCTCCTCCCATTTCCCTCCCTCCCCCCATCCTCCTTCCCCTCCCTCTCCAGTCCAAAGAGCAGTCAGGGTTCCCTGCCCTGTGGGAAGTCCAAGGTCCTCCCCCTACATCCAGGACTAGAAAGGTGAGCATCCAAACAGACTAAGCTCCCACAAAGTCAGTACATGTATTAGGATCAAAACCCAGTGCCATTGTCCTTGGCTTCTCAGCAGCCCTCCTTGTCAGCCACGTTCAGGGAGTCCGGTTTGATCACATGCTCCATCATCCAGCTGGCCTTGGTGAGCTCCCATTAGATATATATCTTATGACATCTTAGCAATTGCTATTATTGGAAGGCTAGATGAATTTCAGAAAGGTGTTCCTCTTAGGAGAGATGGTCCCTTCTCTTGGTTGCCATAGTTTTCTGTATTGTAGAAGAAATTGAAGCATTTATTCCTCAAGCAGGTTTGAAAGGAGTCATGAAAAGCCAATTTTTCTTAAAGGTGAACTAACATCAAGTGTTGGGAGAATTTCATCTACTACTATGACTTCCTGCTTCGTTTGACCTCTACCTGCCACAAGGCATGAGGTGCTACTGCTTCCTTGTTTATTGAAACGTTTTGGGATCCAGTGCCACGAATAGGAACAAACAAGCAAACAAGACAAAAGTCAAATAAAAATAAAATAATCAATCACTCATTTGAACAGCTCTGGTCTACTTGGCTGTATATCGCTGCTCTCTGAACATTGTAGCATTTGGCATAGGGCAGAGCCTCTCACGCTGTCTTTGTGTTGCTATACTAAAATACCCTATACTGGGTAATTTTTCAAGACGGAAATGTATTGCCTATAGTTTTGGTGGCTATAAAGTCCAAGGTCATCCCGTTGGAATGTCTGTGCAACCACGCTATTGTCCTCACAGAGGGCACAGTTAATTTACCGTCACAAGGCAGACATATTCAGAACTCTCCTGACTTGGTTGACTCCCAATGGCTATGCTTGTTAATACTGTGGTACTGAAGATTAATTTTCAGCATTGATTTTGGATGTGATACTGTCATTCAAATCACAAGAAAAGGTCATTTGGTGTTAACTTACAAGTTAGAAGCTGTGGTATGCTTTTGTTTCATATTCTGATGAGTCTAGATCAAACAAGCCCTCCCCAAATTACCCTGGTAGTTAGTACATATGCTTTCCCACAGTCAGTTTTAAGTGATTTCTGTATATTATTCCCATTGTCCTTGTAGAAGTCTACCTGCTTTGCTGGCCTACTTGCTTCTCTTGAGGCTTGGCTGGTGCTTTCCCAGGGACTGCCTGTTGGAGCCATAGGCTGTGATACCAGGATGAACGGGGAGACAATCTCTGTGGTCCACTGGAAATGGTGGCAGAGAGGAGGGGGAGGTGGCAGCAGAGGGTCCGCTGCAGAGATGGGGTGAAACTGGGTGACTGAATTTTGAGGAGAGTAGGGTGAAGATTTGCAGTTAGGCTACCTGCTCCCCTGGCCAGAGCATCCTGTGGCTTCCCAGGGAAAGTGTGCTGGATTTGGAGAATAGGGATGGAGTAGCGAGTGGGGAGGAAGTAAGTTTGGAGAGGAAGATCTGTGTGATACCTGGGAGATGGGGCAGGCAGGGAGGGGAAGCCGTGACTGGTTCTCTGCTTCACTGCTGGGCCTGAGATTAAAAGAGTGGATTCATAGGCAAGAATGGAGCCCTGAAAATCGGTAGTTCACCTACCTCTTTCCCAGGCTAGACTTTTTTTTTTTTTAATTAAAGGAGGAGGGAAAGGTCATGAGCAACATTTCCAGGTACAGAATGTGGTGTATCAGGACAGGAAGACATTGGCAGATTGTGGTGGTCTTATATGTCTTTCGCTCCTGTGGAGAATTACTGGAGAGGAAGTTGGGACAGTAGTGGGATGCAGCATGGGGAGGGTTTCTATGTCATGCAGCATCTTAAATGGTGATCAGAAGCAAACTTCATCCACAAAACTTCCTGGAGAACAAAGATTCTAGTGCTGCAATCGTTTTCAGAGGGAACCCTTGAAGCCTGTTATAGTGATATATTATTTAACCTCATGCTTAAATATATAGGTCAGATTTTCTTGTGGAGTGACAAGAGGCATCAAAGGAATACGGCAAGGCATTGTTTGTTTTACCCCGAGCTCAGGGAGAACACTGTGCAGATGCAGATGTGCTAGTCCTCATTTATGGTAATTGGATTTTAAATTTAATTTAGCAGCGAAAATCTGCTATTCAGAGGGTTGTTGCATGTAAAAGCCTTGAGAAGCACATAGATTCTAAGAGCGCTTAGAGCATCATTTGGAGCCTGATAGGTGACAAGCATAGATTCATCTAAATTAATCGCAGTTGCCATTCCAGCAAGCCAGATGCAGCAGTGTGTTTACCAAAGGGCTGTTTTTAAAACATGTGAGGAGACTATGATGGCTAGGACAGAGGACTCAGACAGAGAACCATGCTGTAGAGAAAGTAGAGGCTGTCAGCCCATCCCACGATGCAGTCTAGACAATGCAGCTCTTATGTATATATGACTTGATTAGGACCACTCATGAAATATCATCTTAGAAGTAGCTGCCTATTGATGAATCTTCATAGTTACTTAACCTTGTAAACACTTCTGGATATGTGAGTGTCGAAATTTTCACAGTCATAGTTACTGCTGTGGCGAATATCTAAGCGCACTGGTTTTGCTCTCCGTCTGAGGGATTGTCCCTCGGAGAAGTCAAATGATGGGTCAGCGGCTCTGCATTATTGTTTCCTGGCTTTTGCGTCTCAGTTTGGCCAAGATCAACTGGTTGGGTTTGTGCTATGACTGGTGGGTTGCTCATCAATGGTTTGTTTCATCTTGTCAGAGACACCGGCTCCTGCCTTCCGGTCTTGCCTGTTACAAACTAGCATTTCTGCAAAAGCCTCAGAAGTTCTGCATATGCAAACTTTTGTTTCCACTCGAGCCAACCTGTCAATAGACGGAAGCTGTTAACCGAGTCATTGACCTGTCAGTCAATCTACCAGGAAGATGGTTGTTGCCCCCGTAAGCCTGGATCGATTCAGTGGAGCATCTCAGGCATTAAGGCATGCTCAGTAAGTCATGCCAGGAAGTGGGGCTGGAAAGCATTGAAGAGGAAAGGAGACAAAGTAGTTAAATAATTGCTCATGACTTCACAAGCTACTCCTATTGAAGTGCGATCATAACAGCCGTGGAAATTTCAGGAACCACCCGTTTCTTCTTCCCTCTGTACAGGGAGCCTCGGAACTAACTGTGGTAGTGCTGATGTGTTTCTTTCCATTTCCTGGGTAGTGTGGGAACAATTTTCCTTCTGGAATGTCCTGGTTCAGTTTTCTTCTTTAAGTGTCCCTTAGTCAGATAAAACTCCCATCAACTTGGCCCAATTCCTGAGGGCACACACTCTCATTTATCGCTGGTTGTAAGCTGCCACAGGGATCATCCAAGAGGCCTTCTGAAATTGTGAGTACAAGATTACCATAGCAGGGGTGAAAGAGGGAAGTATTTTCTGCTGCCATAATCTGTGGAAGGCTTTTTCCTTAGCGTCCCTGATGCTCTCTCCTAACATTGCCGTCATGGCCTTAGGATGTAATAACACTTATGGGGTAATAAGAACCAAGATGAGCAGACATGAAAGAGGTCTGCGTTCTTTTAACCTATTCCATAAGCAGAATGGGAATACATTTCTGTAATTATGGGTTTATTGTTTTATAAAGTGCATCCTCTCCTCTGACTTCTTATTTGCTTACACATTTGTATGTTAAAAAGACACACTATTAGCCATGCTTATGTTATGGTTTCCCTGGGTATGAGTGGATTATTTGGATACAGTCCCTTGACACTGTATTGTTCCTGCAGATGTCATGGATTTTGTTATTGATAACTCTTTGAATCATGAAAATTGAAAGCATTGTATCCTAGTGACTAACAATAATAAAATTGTGTCTGACCAACTCTGAATGAAATTAAGACCATTTTAACTCATTTGTACATAGCCCTAAATCTGTGTACAATGATTTAAATAAAAGCAGTCAGGCTATGAATCCAGCTCAGTGATAGGAACATTTGCTTAGCAGGCATGAGCTCTGGGGCTCAGTTCCCAATATTTACAAAAAAAAAAAAAGTAGGAAAGAGAGGGAAGGAGGGAGAAAGAAAGGTAAAAGAAAACTGCCTATATTGCATTTTTACTTATAAAACTAGTATTTCTGTTAGATCAAAGCAGATTCAGATAATAAAAAGAAGGGGGTGGTTACAGACTTCTATTTAAAAGTTTTTCTATGCTGATTCCCAGGCACACAGACACATCCACACTTACAGGCACAAGCAGCAGAAAGAGCCCCTCTTCCCCGTGAGAGCGCTGCTTCACAAGGCATACAGTTCTAACCCCAACACACCATGGTTTCTTCCTAGACCCTTAGCTCTACAGATATAGCATTGCTTTGGGGACAGTGCCCTAACTGTGTCATTGAAAGCAGACCCTGAACAGAGGCTAGCTCTGTGATCTGCATCACAATGATAGGTAGAGATACAGCTCTCAGCCTTGTTCCAAATTAGAAAATATTCTTCTGATGGAATGCTCTGTGGGCAGCCTCCAATTCAAGCAAGAAAATTCAGCTACCTTTCAATTAGAAACTGAGATAAGTTTTCATCAGAGAGAATGAAAATAAGTTTATCTTATACTCAGAATTCATTAGAAATTATGGAGTGTGGTTTTGTAGTCTTAATGACATCCCAGAAGCACTCTAAGAGTCTCGGCATGTTAGAAGGTGAACAGTGTGAAAAGATTGAAAGGGACGGAATGCTAAGGGAGCATTGCTAATGGAGGCCTGTGTGGAGTTACGGGGCTTTGATGCTCACCATCAGGTGATACAGTGCGCTCCTCCAAGGCTCTGTTTCTCAGTCCACCCTAGTGTATTGTGAAGCATAACAGAAGTACAGACATGCCAAGTAGAGCACAGCTGATCATGCTAGGAACATATTAAAGAAACCAGCATGGATGCAAGGAAATAGACATTTAGCTTACTAAGTGGGGCAGATTGGAAATTTGGTTTCTGAGCTAGGATACCACACAATCAAGTTCAGACAATGAGAGGAGATTTGTGTGGGAACATCTATGGCCTCTCTTGACCCTGAATTTCTTAGACTTCCAAGACCAAACAGGTAATGGGAGGAGCGTCTGCTTTTGCTACGGGGTGGCACCTGGATGGCATTTTCTCATCCTAGAGAACACGGTTTCATTACACGATTCCCGTGGGTTCTCAGAAGATGTTTTTGCAGGGATCATTGAGCTGCATTTTCCTCTTTACTTCGTCTAAACAACTAGTTTCATCTCTTCCCCTTCTCCAGTTCCCTAGCAGTTTTTCAGACTTCTTTGAATTTTATCTAGCAACGGGAAGTCGTTTTTACGGCACTATCTTGTGACAGCATTGTGAGCTGCCAATATTATTTCCAATTATACTCCCAGTAAAGGGTTTAATTGCCTCCTTGAACCTCTTAAGCACAGTATGTCTAATAAGGTCGTTTTGATCATCCCATGGGGTTGACATCACCAAACAGAGGGAAAGGGTTTTAGACTGAGCAGGTACTAAAATGTCTTGAAAGAAAGCAAAGTTCCTTTTTTTTTTTTTTTTTTTTTTTTTTTTGTAAAATGGCGCTGTTCCCTGAGTGGCGGCAGTGAGCAGCGGTTCCAAGACCATGGCAGCACAGGTTCCCAAAGATGGCTGGTCATGGGCAATGGATAGGCACGCCATGCAGAGTGAGGTTGGATATTTATTTAGTGGGTTACAGAGGGGAAGGGAAAGAGGGAAGGAGAGAAGGGAGAAGAGCAGAGAGAGGCAGAGGGAGAGAGAGAGAAACAGAGAGGGGGAAGCAGAGAAGTGGGGAGAAGGGAAAGAGGCAGAAGCTGCCTCTTCTAGAGAGATACTGAAAAGAAGGACCTCAGACTGGACAGGGGAGCGAGTGGGCGGGATTGTTTCTTAAAGGGACAGGACAGACTATTACAGTTTTAACTTAGGAACCATGCCACACACACTTAGTCTAAGGTTTTGTTTGAGTTTTACCTCACTTCTGGAAGACTAGCATAATACCCCCATCTTGCTCAAAGTAAATATTCTCAAGGTCATGTAATAAGCAATTGGCAGGATCCTTTTTTGATTCCAGTCCAAACTAGAGAAATGTCTTTAGCATTTTATACTGCCTCTTAAAAGCCCACACATTGCTTCACATGCTCATTTCCTGATGTGAACGAAGCTGTCCATTTCTCTCACAGTGAGTTTAGAAGTATTTAACCTTCCTTCTCTCCATTACACAAACTCTGTTCCAGCAACAAGACAAGAGATTATGCGCAGACCAATGTTTGTTCAGGAGCAATTGGCCTTCAGCCCTCCCTAATTTGATTGAATCGGGAGTGTTTAGAAGTTGTTAGCCTTCCGTGCAAAAAAAAACCCACCAACTTTGATCTCTGCTCAATTTGTATCTGAATGTTGCTTGTGGGTTTTTTGGAAACAGTTGGCATTTATTAAGAAAATATTTTAACACAGATATAAGCAGGTAGGAAGACAGAGAGTAGACAAGGAGAGGGAGAGGGAGTAAGAGAGAGAGAGAGAGAGAGAGAATGTGATAGAAAGAGAGAGAACGCTAAGGAGCACAGAACCAAACCATGAGTTTGAGGAACTATTTACTTTACTTTTCATTGCTATATAAAACCCGCAAATAGCAAAGCTGAAGCTCAAATGTAAAACTTCCTAGACCCTAAAGTAAGAGTATTAAGTCTCAATGAGGACTAGAATCCAGACATGCTCAGAGCTTGACATCTAGTATTTGTTCTAAGAGTAACTAACATAGGCTCCAGTCAGCAAGTAATTATCAAGTAGCTGCTGGGACAGACATTGTGCTAAACGATGAATCCAGATCATTTGAGAGTGTGACACAATGCTTAGCTTCTGCTCTTATTACAGTGGAGTGGACAAACACCTAGATTTCAAATAAGTAAGAACACAGTCCATGCCACGAAAGAACGCAGGGTACCATGGGATGTGTGATTTTAAACTTGACCCATTCACAGTGCCCTGGAAAATAGTCATTGAATGAACTCAGGTGTCAGAATCAGCCAAGGTCCCTTCTAAGTACCCTGGTGGGTGGATGTCTTATTACAGAAATGTAGTACAGGACAGTGGCTTAGGAAGGTCACCATCAAGCAGGTGATGATAGCATGGCCCATGTGTAGGCTCAGAAGCAGCAGGACTGTGTGTGTTTGGGGGAAGAGGAGAGGCTAGGAAGGGAACAGTGGCTCGATCCTGCAGAATCCTCACTGTGCGGTAAACGTTTTCATCTGCATGTAATAGGCTTTGAGAATCTATGGAAAGGTTTTAATTTGAGTAAAATCCTTCATTTGAAATGACTGAGCTTTCATTTTCAGACTTCAGCGTCCTTGGGCTGCAGACATTGGGCAAGCAACCCATGCCGTGATTTTACGAGGTGAAAATTAATCTGCGTGTTTCAGTCACGGAAGCGGTAGTTCCCTCAGCTTCTCGCATAGTGCCTAATGACTCCGGAGCTGCGTATTGATGCTATCAGCTGATCTATTTGTAAAAAGAAACACATTTCCCTGCTATAAAATTAAATGTTGCATTGCAAAGCAATATACTGAATATCTCTTTAGTCAATTTTTGTAAACTAAATGTTATAAAATTATATTGGAGCGAGGAGACAGCTAAATCCACTGGGAATATATTTCTTTAAGATTATTTTGTTAGCTTGGGACAGATCTTAGTTACCTTTGAACAAAAATGTGTATTTTTTCAGGGCTGGGAAAAGTATAATCTTTAGCTCATATGGCTCTTCAGGTTGTGTGTGTGTTTGTGTATGTGTGTGTGTATGTGTGTGTGTTTATGGCTTTGAAGGTGTCTGAATTTTGAGAACTACTTTAAGTCTATTTACATAAGATTAAATATATAGTAGCCATATCCTTTTACACAAATACTAATAAGACTTCACTGTGGAACTAGGATCCTGTTTTAACAACCTCTAAACTAGATCATTGCTATAAAACCCATAAACACTTTCTAGGAAAAAAATCTAAACCATTCATTAAGCCTTCTGATCATGTTCTTTATAATATAGAATCCTGATATTCTTCATAAAAACAAATTCTACAATGTCTTCCAATGCCCATGCTAGTAACGTTGAATAGAGCACCTACTGTGTGACAGCCATTTGTCATATTGTCCTATTTGTTATTTATAAAGTGGCACTTATTTTATTCTTCTATTTTATAGACAAGTCCCATTGCTTGAATATTTGGACAACCCTCCCCCCAGTTTATAAGTGAAACCCCATCAACAATATGACGCCATTAGTGAGTGAGTTTTCTGGAAGGTGTATGAGACTCATCATCTCTGTCAAATACCCACGAAAAACAGGTGAAAGCAACAAGCAAAGACTGATCTGAGCTCATGCTGCTAAAAGCTTTGGTTTCTGATCAGCTGGATGCATTGGCTTTAGACCTTCAGAAAGACAGGAACATCATGATTCTGCACAGGCAATGATAGGTGAAACAGATTGGAGGTAAAGAGGGACAGAGGAGAGAGATGGCGCAGAAGAGGAGGAGGGAAAGAGGGGGAGACTCTTCGGCATCATATCTCAGTGACTTAGGTCCTCCAGCAAAGCCCCTCCTTTTGTCTATACATCTATTAAATTATGATTTCACCAGTGGATTGGTCTGTTGAATTTGGTTAGAATTGTCATGATCCAAACACTGTTCAAAACCCTCCTCTTTGAACGCTGTGCCCTGAGCCTTCACCAAATGACACTTTAGGGTACATGCCAGACCTAAACCATGACAGAGGGTAAAAGGGACATAGTGGACACATCCATAAATGGAATTTGTGTCCTTATAAATGATTCCCTGGAGAGGTAGTAGAGACCTGTGCCATGTGAGGACATCATGGAAAGATACTGTCTATTAATAAACCAAAACCAACGGCTTGTCCTCATGAGACATACAATCTGCCATCATCTTGAACTTGAACTTTCCGGTATCAGGAACAATGAGGGAAACTTTTCTCATGTTTATAGGCAGTGATAATATTTTTGCCTTGAAATAAAAGAGATTGTGTAACCTGAGACCAGACAAGGAAGTAGGAGTGAAAACCTGGAGATGAACCTGGATCTGGTTACAGAGTCCACTTGGCTTCAGTAAACCAGCCGCCATATGATGGGCCCTTCAGAAATGCTTTCTCTTATACAAAACATGTTTTTTTTTTCTCTCTTTTAGTAATGAATACCTTTTTCAACCTGATGTTTTTACACGTATTATCAAATAGGTTGCCCTAGTTGGAGAAATGCTTTGGTAATTGACAGTGGTGATTGAAGCAAGAGAGGCTACGATGAGGCCAACTCTGGCTGTATTCTAGACATCAGGTTCCAGTTTAAGCTGTGTTCATTTTGTTGTCAATTCTACGAGGGACATAGAAGCATTCCTTCCCATAGTCTAGGGCATGGAAGCTTAGAGACTTTACGTAAACTGATCCCAACTGGAAGGATGCAGCTTCTGACTGAGCAACATGGAAGTCTATGCTTCTAGCCAGTTAGTGAAATCTCATGAACTAGACACATCTCTGGATGCCTGCGATTATCAGCAGGTGTAAAATACAGGCATGGGTCAACAGAGGTTTTTATACTTTATTAAAGCTAAAACATGAAAGTCACCACTGCAGAGTTCCAGAGCATAAATATCACTACATTTAATTAAGCTGTCTCAACTCACCCCTCAGAGGACAGAGAAAACGGGGCACTTCCTCTTCTGACTAGCTCTTTTAACAGCGGCTCTCCTTGTCTTATTTAGCTGCAATTTAGCCCTTCTCAATCCCTCCTCAGCCCTGCTCAATCCTCCTCAGCCCTGCGCAGTCCTCCTTAGCCCTGCGCAGTCCCTCCTCAGCCCCGCTCAGTCCTCCTCAGCCCTGCTCAGTCCTCCTCCGCGCTGCTCAGTCCTCCTTAGCCCTGCTCAGTTTCCACCTCCCTATTCCCAAAATAAAGTCAAAAGATTAGTCATTGAAAGAAGAGCTTGAAAGCAAGTGAAGGCTACAAGATTTTCTTCAGGACTGAAGATTTTCAGTCTCAGGAGGGGTGGACTCTTCCCCTCTTAGGGTTCCTATGGAATGATTGTTGACTGAAGAAGGGATGACAGGAAGAGTACAGGTGGAACAATGATAGATTTTAGCCAGTGCAGGAGATCAACTCAGCTCTGAGTTCATTTGCATGTGGTGCAACAACGCTTGGGTAAAAAAGCTGGGCGCTGGGAAGGGAGATGTTCTGTAGTATATCAGTGCAAGCTGCATACTATGACACACAGGTTGGGTGGTGCAACGGAGGTTGAAGCAAGAATACATGCTGTCAGATTTTACCTCTGTCTACCATTAAAAAGGTGATCAGATCAGCGATGCTGTAATCGTCACAGTGAGCTGTTCAGGGGTCTAAGAATGGCCTAGGTTGGTGATGAACAGACAGAGAGTAGTGGGAATTGGCAGAGCAGCCTTGCTCAGCCCTGTGTTTCTATGCAGCTTTGTTTACTCTCAGGCCACTAATCACTAGGGATGAAGCTCTAGGTACCAGATCAACTTGTCTGGGATCAGCGAGCTGTATGGCTGTTGACTTTCACAACAGGATCATACCATCACTGTGTGGAGAACAATTCATAGCCTTGACAATAGTTTTGGTTTTTTGGGGGTTGCCTTTGCCCAACCACTTGTTTTGGTGTAACTTATTTCTGAAACTGGGTGCTTCCTTTAAGGCCCAGCCTATGGGATGGAACCCATGCCTGAAATGGCCAGTGTGACAAGAAAATGACTCCTTCTACATTCTGCTCTTCTTATAGATCAGTGCCTTGCTCAGCTATCACCAGAAAACCCCTTATCAGTAGATGGGAACAAATACAGAGACTCACAGCTGCAGGACGTTCAGAGTAAGAGACCTTAGGACTTTCAGTTCTAAAGGGGATGTCTCCATACAATACCTCGCCTTAAGCTTAGCGAACCATGTAGAAGAGGAGGCAGAGCCAGAGGGGATGGAGAAAATGAAAGAAGCAAGGCCTTCTGACTACAGCAGTACCAACACAAGTATAAACACACAGAGGCTGTGGCAGCCTGCACAGGGCCTGCATAAGTCTCAAAACATGGAGAGGGAACATGGATACAAGCCCACTTCCTAACCCAGAAGTTCTCCTCAGCTGATAACTCCTCAGAGCAGAAACATTCAATTTCTCCGATGGGTTATCACTGGGTATACAATTACACTTAAGAGCCGGGTGAGCCCCATGTCTAGCAGTAAATGGTCAACACAAAACAAAGTAATGGCATTTTTGGAGTCTTTTTTTGGTCTCATAATGTGCTTTATTGGGCTTCTTTTAACAAACCTTTTAAGTCTTTGTGTTTATAGTATGGTTTCTAGTTTTGTGTTTTGGAGGGATTTCTGTGTGTGTGAATGCATGTGTCTCTGCATTTCTCTGCTTCTTGTGCTTTTTTATTGGCTCTTCTTCTTCAGTTTAATTCTTGGTGTCATCTTAGTCTGGTTTGATTGGTTTTGCTTTATTTATACTATTATTTCTGATGCCTGTTTTCTCATGAGAGAAAAAAACAGAAAGGATGTGGACCTGGAAATCAGGGAGGGGGGATCTGAAAGGAGTTTGGGGGAGGGATAATTCTGTTATTAATCAGAATATATTGTATGAAAAAATCTATATTTAATAAAAGAGAAAATGGAATAAGATTATGGAGACTTGACAGTTCACACAAAGGATTATGTGAATAGCAGATACAATTATAAAAATTAGTCTGAATATTAATAACAAAAGGAGATTTGATGTAAAAAAAATTCAAACAGACTTTGTAGTATTTTCTACTAATTACAACATTTCAAGTCCTTTAAAAACCAGAAGAGTAATGCAAGATGATTTAGTGCATATTGATATGATTATGATAATAAACATGAAATTTTTTTTTAAAAGAAAATTATATTGGCTTAGAAAAATGGCAGGAGTAGGTTCTCCCTAGGTCTGTGACCTCTCTTTTCAGGAGCAGCTGGCTAGATTTACAGTGCAAGACAGAAGCTCTATCCAATTGATGAGTCTCAACTCCAATTAGACAGCGGAAGTTTGGCCCAGATCTGAGTCCCTGTGGCTCCGCTGCAGACATCTTACTGGGCTGGGTTGTTGTTATGGTTGCAAGCTTTATAGCTGGGTAAGGCTGCTGATTCTCTCCCCCTGGCAACTTCCTAGCACCTCTGGTACCATGAGAGTTCGTTCTGGCAGAGCAGCCTTCCGGGCCAGTTCCGGGTTGATTCCTCTAAGTCTTGCATCTAAATTGTGTGGTGTCTTCAAGTTCTGGGTGGCGACCCAGGGTAAAGGCAGTAGCTGTACTGTTTGGGGGTGTTCTGAATCCCTGAACAGCAACTGACTCCAAGGGAGACTTCCTGTAGTCAGAGGCTTTTGAGTTATTTAAAGGAATGACTTTGGGGCTTCTATTTGTCTGCCCAATTTTCTTCCTTTCTCCTTCCCTCCCTCCTTCCTTCCTACCTTCCTTCCTTTATAGTTAGTGTTTCAAAAGTAATTGCCAACATACAAATAGAGCATCACACTGACTACCCGACACTTCCCCGTGGGTTTGTCAAGTCTTGTCATTTTTTATGGTCCAGTGTTCCTCAGAACGTATTTCCAACAGCTTCTGAGCATCAGTTTGTCAGGAATATCCTGGCTTTTAGTAATGGCTTCAAACACGCCAGCTTCCTTTCCGCCTCACCCCATCCTCAGATCTAATCTTCTGTGCTCCAGCAGCTAAATCCCCAAGTTTTAAGCCTGCTGATGCCCAAGGGACTTCTTTTAGAAAGTTTGTGAGCTGGAAAATGTCAAGTTATGACTTTTGCTTGACATTGTGCCATCTAAGCCGTCTTCAAACACTTGAGCAAGAACCGGTTTTTACCCATTTAAGAAGTTAATTTAGTAGAGGCCACCTATGATCAAAGTTTGCCCTGAGTGTGTATGATAATGTCGTGGGTAGCTCATTATTTCGTAGAATTAATATTTCTATTATAGTAATAGTTCTTCAAAGTCAGTTCTCCCTATTGTTAGTGATAAATGTGAGCGGGGGAAAAGCCCATGAGGCCTCACCTGCACAAAGACCTACAGGCAACTAAGGGATGCTGGTTCTAGAGACATAGTCTTCCCTAGAAGATAGCTCATCAACTGGTTACCCACTACCAAATGGGCAATCCTCAAAACATACACCTAGTAACGTTAAACAGACTGAGCAGGTTGTATTCAGAAATGTGTGTGTCTGTGTGCGTGTGAGTGTGTGTATAGGTGTGTGTGTGTGAGTGTGTGTAGGTTTGTGTGTGTGAGAGAGTGTGTGTGTGATTGTGCAATAACAATGGAAAAAGAGGTCATGAATTTGAAAAAGCTAGGAAAGGCATATGTCAGGGTTTGCAGGGAAGAAAGAAAGGGGGCGTTATACAATTATAATCTCACAAAAAAATCATTTAAAACTGTGGTCAGTTCAGCAATCTTTGGAAAGCCTAGACATGAAAGGAAGAAGGAAGGCAACTCCACAGCCCCTCTAAATGCTGGTTTGTTACTTCTCAGCCCCTTTGCTGTTCAGTATCATGGGGTGATAGTGGTCTGGGCAGAGGGATACCATGCTCTTCTGATGGCCCTGTCTCTGAGGTGTCTCTGCGTGTCACCATGCCTACTCCCTCCACACTCCCCTTGGTGTCTGGAGTTACCTCCTTAGTCCCAGGGCCGAGTAAGATCCAGGATCACTGAATGGATCCATCCCTACAATTATGGTCAAATGTGAGACGGAGAGAGTTCAAGTTGCCGACTAGGGACATTTCTGCTGGCTTGTACTCTCAAGGAAATAGTAGCAGTTGTCCTGTTGAGAAAAAAGAGTTGCACATCTGTGTGTTTCTATTACTTAGGGATCTGGTCTTGCATGTCACCATTCTGCAGACAGAGCCAGCCAGGACAGCCAAGGAGAGATGTGGGTCTTGGGCCCTCATGAAAACATTCTTAGTTGCAAAAGCTGGGAGGAGAGAACAAATGATTTTGACGTTGACACTACATCTTCTTAGCATTGGCATGGATGACTGTGTGGGTCATTTACATACAACCATCCCCCTCTGGATGCATTCATGCCTCAGTGGTAGAGATGAGCCACTATCATAGAGACTGTATGATCTCTAAAACCTGAAACTGTTGGCTCTCTGGCTGTTTGCAAATGTTTGCTGACCTGGAATTAGAAGCTGCTTGTTCTTAGTGTCTAATTCATTAAAGATTCCCCAGCACTTTCTCTTTATTGACAGTTTGCTCTTTGTGTAAGGGTCTCCTGTACGCACATGACATGTTCTGGCCAATTCCACCATCCTCACTTCCAGCATGTCTTTCTCATGATTCCCCACTGCTATTTCTTCTCAATCTCTTGTGTTCTCCCTTTAAACCTGAGTGCACTCAGTGCCTGTGTGTGCACAGATGCAAGGGTGGCCTCTCAGGGGCTGCGGCCCTGAAGAGAAAGGACTCTGCCTTCCCCAGCTGTGACCAGGGACTCTGTGTCGCTCTTCCTAACACATGCTGGGGTTTAGGTCGCCTTTCTCCTGGGCGTGCAGTCACGGCCACTGGGAATTCATGTGTGTAACAACACTGTCATTCAGAAAGCTGTTTGCATCACATCAGAACCTACTCCTCTGAACATGTGGAACATTTCGGAATGTTTTTAAAACATCTGTTTGTCAGAGACTTCCCAACTTGTAGTCATGTCCTCACACCTCCACACATGCCACTTTCTCTCCTGCTCATGCTATCCTCGACTCTAACCTTTTATGTTCCAGCAGCTAAACCTGAGTTTTAAATCTGTTGATACCCATGGGACTTCTTTTAAGAAGTTTCTGCCTGAAAACAATGCCATTCTGACTTAGACCTGACATCGTGCCCTCTAAGGTTCACCTAAGTGACCTCGATCAGTCACTCCTTGCTACATGAACTTTTATTTTATTTGTTTTCTGAGACAGGGTTTCTTTGTATAGACCTTGCTGTCCTGGAACTCACTCTGTAAATCAGTCTGGACTCCACCTCACGGAGATACTTCCGCCTCTGCTTCCTGAGTGCTGGGATTAAAGGCGTGCACCGCCACCATCTGGCTGCATTGATTTTTTTGCATAGACTCTGCTCAGGTCTTTGAAGACAAATGAATTTCATATATGTGGATGATGATCACAGTATAAACATCAGTGTTCACTTCCACGGTCCTTTATTCTGGCTAATATAGTGCATCTGTTGTATAGGGTGGAACTGACACTGACATTGCTGATAATGGCTGTAACTATTGAGGTCTAGATGATTTACAGCTCAAACCACAGCCTGGAGGTGGTGCACACCTTTATTTTCAGCACTCAGGAGGCAGAGGCAGGTGGATCTTTGAGTTTGAGACCAGTCTGGTCCATAGAGTGACAAGACTATACAGAGAAACCCTGTCTTGAAAACCAAAACAGAAACCAAACCAAACTCAACAATATCTCAAACCACGAGCTAGAATTTGGCAAAGCTGAGGTTAAAGCAAGATCCATAAACTTAATCAGATCAGCTGCTGCCAATAATTTTAAATTGTGATTATGGCAGATACATAGTATTCCTCCAGTGGTGTGTATTAAATTTTGCTTAACCATTATTCTATTAAAGCAATGCACAACCTTCAGGAATTTTGATCCTTCTATTTAAAGATGTGCTGAGGATTGTTCTGACCTACAGAGCTTCATGCTATTTCTTCATTTTTTAAAAATTTTTACCTTAAGACATATGCAAGGTAAAACTATTGATTCAGATTTATAAATAGGTGTGTACCCTTCAGTACATAACACCAAAATACTGTTTACTCTTCAAGTGAGTATAATTCATACTAACCAAAGATTCATTGGGGTTTCTGTCTCTCTTGTGTTCTTTCCCTCCCCCCGTGTTGGCCACAGTCCCCCACCCCAGCCCTGATTCCTCCCCTGGAGCCTACTGTGTATAAGACACTGTTGTCAAAAGGACCATTTGATGTTTAGATTTCCCTCAAGGGATCAATTTCCTTGGTTTACATCTTTGGCAACATATAAACATGTGCCCGGGAAGGGAGGATGGGGAGGCACAGGGAGACAGGTACAGAACCCATCAGCAAAGCTGGTACTGAAAAGTGATGGGTCTGGTGTTTAGAGCAAAGGATTTGTGTCCTCTCAGTGCTGGTGGATGGAAGAACTCTAAGGAGCCAAACAAGTCACTTAGTCTCTCTGCTTACTAAATTATGAATCAAAACATTATTACTTGATTATATATTTCCTTCCTCAGAATTCTAATGCTAGCTGTTCAGTTGCCATGCAACATAAATAAATATAAACCTTGTGTAAGTACAAATGAAAACTGCATGTGTTGCTAGCATTACAAAATGTCCATTTCTTAAAAGGTGAGAGACAGGGACTCTGTAAGCCATCAGTCGAATTCTTTTCCTTCTAGAAGGTAATTAATAATGCCAGAAGATTCATGAGGCTGGATGCCCATTGTGAAAGATTTAAAGCCCCAAAGTTCTTGGTACCCTCTGCAGCTCATATGGGTATAAATTGCTTTCCTGACCTTGGCTAGGGTCTAGGGCATAGCCTGATTTTCCTCTTAAATTGTAGGTAGGACTTCATATAAAATTAGGGAACAGACAAGTCACGTCAAACCTGATACTGATACACAGAAGCAAGGCAGTGTGAAACTCATGCTCTTCATCTAGTGTCCCCCACCGCTCTCTTGGATCAGGGGAACATGCTTTAGGGCAGGACGGTGGACAGAGTATACCACCTCTTCCCAGAAAGTCCTCTTGCCGTCTTCATCTTTTGCAGTGTGGTGCTTCTGTAAGCTCTTTGAACCAGGCCCATACGCCCCTACCTGCCCTCAAGCCTCTTAGCTAGCCATCACCACCCCGCTTCCACATTCCTTCTTCCAGGAGAGAAGCTGTCTTCTTGATACTCTGGTTTGAATACGGTATTATTACTTCCTCAGTATTATGTAAACTCCAAAGTGGAATAAGTCCACACCGGACATGGAGAGTATATTCCAGGAGTGATGCCTGAATGGATATGTGGATACTGCTGGCTTAAATTTCTTAGTAACATTATTTGGGTTTCCTTTATGTCCCACCTCTGTTTTTCTGTGATAGGGGTAGATGACGGTTAGAATTAGGCTGTGCGCGTTGGAATCCTGGTCTCAGCTCCTATGAGCTGCACAGACGACTTTGGCAACTGGCCAGTGCCTCTGTACTTCAGTATATTCATCTGCAAAATGGGAGGGTTTTGTACGGCAGCCCCTTGAATGGATGATAGTCGTTTTGATAACGAGCTCAGGGACTGGTGCTTCTCCTCCACGGGTTTATGTTATTAATGCAATTCACTAATTCAAAGCTTCTTTCAAAGTGAGTTTTATTTCATATAAGATGTTAGTTTTCTGCTCATGATGAGACTGTCACCATTATGGAATGTACGTGAGGTCTGGAAGGTTCACCCCCTCAGAGGGCAGATCACTGGAGAAAGTGTGTCAGTGTTGTCCCCGTCTCTGAATGCAACCCCTGGATAGTGCCTTACCTGATCTGCTTTGTAAGTTGTCCTGGAAGCAGAGCAACCTTACCCAAGGGAAGGAACACTGAGGAGGAGTGGCTACAGGAGCTGGGCCTTGCCTCATTGGCCCCAGACAAAAGCTGTCCCTTAAGAAGCTGGTCCTCCTAGACGCCCTCCTTACTCACAGTAGGAGGGTTCCCTCCTGCTGATTACAGCCTTAGATTTATTCAAATACGGAGTCAGTTCTTGCTGGACTATGACCCTGCCATTAGCATTATCCGTAGCAATTTTAACAAATGTGACCGTGTAACCTCTATTTAACCCACTGCTGAATTCTTCAGAAAACTGCTCCAGGGATCATGGGGAGAACACAACCTTCATCTTTCATTAAAATTCTTCAAGATATCCACAGAATATTTACACTGTCATGAGAGTCGGAAAGGCTCTGGCAGAGAAAGCAGAGTGTGGACGTATCAGAATAAATGCCGAGGCTATGAGCTGTGACTATAGAGCTGGGCTGGCCAGTCCCCAGCCATTCTTTCTCGTAGCTTCTTGTGTCCCCGCGATGTCCCTAGACGGCTTTGTGAGATTCTCATTTGGAAGACAGAGCAGCGTCACTGATAGGACTGCCTTACACTGCCGTTCTTCTCAGTTTGGAAAGGCATTATTAGTTGCTCTCACACAATCTCTGGCTTTTTCTCAGAGCCTGTGGTGATTGGTCTCCCTTGCTCCCATATGGTCCCATTGCCAGTCACAACACAGCATAGTCAGTCTTGCTACCTAGCAGGGAGTTCTGCCTCTTCTTCCTGCTTGCTGCTCCGTGGGACAAGCCCTCTGAAATATGCTTTCCTTCCATGCACACTTAAATATTTTATGTTAATAGTGATTGAAGTCAGATTTCAAGTAATACTTCCTGCAGTTTATTGGCCCAGTTAATTTAACATTAAGAAAGAAACTGAATGGATAAAAACCATGGCACATTTCCATATGCAAATGATTGCCTGGAGGAAGCCGTTAGATGTGGAGCAATCAATAAATTCCAGAAATTTAGTAGCGTTGCACACGACTCTGACATTAACTCCCCCAAGTTTTAGGGCTTGTTTTAAAGTTCTTCCTTCTTAGAACCGGATGTTTTCTTCAGCTCCCTCCGAGGACACACTGCAGGTGCCATTTGTGAGCAATGGGCTTCTGGCTCCCGGGGATTAGTAATTGCTTTGTTCTGACAGGTGCTCATTGCAGGGCCTCATTTCCTACTCAGCATCACCATCCATCTCAGCCTCAGAAGTAATCCCGCAAGGAAGAGGAAAAGGTCACAGCCCAGGGGAGCGATTCCCACACAGAATTCTGATCAACCCAGAGATTCTGCAAAGGTGACTCAGGGGTCACTGTTGGGAGCTGTGGAAGTGGTGATGGGTGGGGGTGACGGGGGAGGTGAAGGAAACCCACAGGCATGCCAAACGAGCTTCCTTTTCCTCTCTTCTGTCCTGTATATACTCTCTTAGAAAAGGGTTTCTCTGCTGAATGAAAAGTGGAAAAGTCACTGATCTGAGAGAAGAGGAAAGAGCTTCCACCAGCAACACCGATTTCCCCACACACTTCATACTATGAGTTGCCAGATCTGTGTTATCTCACTTAATCCTGCAAATAATTACTGAATATGTCTGGCATTTTGATTTTAATGGATGAGAAAGATAACCCATAGTTACCAAGTCCCAGTCTCTGGGTAGCAGACGTCGTATCATTTTTTCTTTCTCTTGCTCCTTGCAGCCAATGTGCTTGGGCATCCATGGGGCTCCCATCAGGTGAAGGGACTGTTGTAAATGGGATGGACTTGGCTGAACACTCATGGATCCCATCAGTTGGTGGATTTCAATCCTGACCTGTGTGACAGGGGCACATGAGCTGGCGTCTCCTCTACCATTTGTCTTAAACAACAGACTCTGTGGCCTTCCATTGAAGAAGTCTCTGGGGAAGACAGAATGAAAGAAACTGCCGAGTCCTAAGTATATCAGCCTTGATCACTTCCTGTGGGAGGCGTATGTGGACAAGGAAGACCTCATAGCATGGAAGATTCATCCTCTGACCTCGGTCATGGTAGGGACATGTTCAGGAAGCTGGGAACAAATCTCATTCCCATGGTAAATGGCTGTCCTTAATGCAGTGGGAAGAGCTCCCAACTGTCATTCAAGAGGAAATTGGATCAACTCTTGAATCTCTTGACATATTTGGGGAGTAACTGTATTCAACTAGTTTCCGATCTGTACGTGACTGACAGAGTTTTTCCTCTGGATGAAGTTCCTTGATTCTGGGTTTGTAAGCTTAGTAGGCTCAGACTCTGGGGTTTGAGGGTAAATTTCAGCTGTAGTCTCCAATGTAGAGTAGTAGATTCTACTACTACTACTCCTACTACTACTACTGTAGTGTCTCACTATGTAGCCCAGTCTTGACTCAAAATCACCATATGATTGCCTTAGCTTTTTCACCTTTTAAAAAGATTTGTTTTTATTCGTATATGTGTGTATGCTTGGGTGTGTATATAACACATGTGTGCGGGTAACTGAAGAAGCCAGAGAAAATGTCGGTTCTTCGGAGCTAGAGTTAAGGTACTTGTGAACAGTCCCATGGTGCTAGGAACTGAACTCCAAGCCTCTGAAAGATAGTAAGCACTTTTCACTGCTGAGTCATCTCTTCAACCCTGGCCTTCTTGAGGCCAAGATTACAGGCATGTTCCACCACTCCCAGGTGGATTTTACGTGTCGCCTTTTGTCTCTAATCAACAAGAAATAAATTTGCATTGTGTTGGAATATACAAGTACACAATATCAGAAACAACACTCCATTTATGTGAAACATGGCGAGATCCTCCACAGCATCCCGTTCTCTCCTGGGAGATCTTCCCTGGCATCCCGTTCTCTTCAGGGGTGGTCCACATTCATTGTTGTTGAAGCCTCAACTGTAGTCCAGTGAGTTGGCTTCAAAACCTAGAAGCTAAGCTAAGCTTTGTGTCATGAGACCAGATTGCCATGGAGAGGTTCTCAAGGTCAAAAACTGATAAGACTGTATAGCCAGCCCTCTTATCTGTGGGATTGTATACATTTAACACACACACACACACACACACACACACACACAGACACACACACTTACATCTCTACATTGTGCGTTGCAGACTTTCCCTTTTGAGTGCTCTACAGAGAACACCACCAGTTCGCCCAGGCCTGTATTAGATATCATAAGCAATACAGAGAGAATTTGAAGTGTAGAGGAGGATGTGTAGGTCAGGTGTGCAGGCTGCACGTCCCTGTCTTCGTATACCTGCAGGGGGCAGGGTGAGTCCTGAAACCAGTCTCCTCTGGTTCCTAAGGAGCAAGCTTTATTTTCTTAGAAAGCTGAGAACGTTTTCTGCTGCCCTCTGGGACAGCATTCTTCCCTCTGACTAGCGAGGCAATTCTCCCAATTTCCTGCTCTGCCTCCATGATGCCATGAGACCCTCTGCTCGCACTGAAGTGAGTTCAAAGTGCCCCCTTAGGACAGAAGTGCAAGTCACTGTCGTATGAAGAAGCGATTGGCCAATTCTGTCCGGAATTAAATGGCTTCACTCCGTCAGCAAAGGGCTCTTTGGAATTCTCTAATGCACAAAGCTTAACTGGGGAAAGGAAATGATCGCCCACATTTGTCAGTATACAGGAGCAGAGTAGAATGCTTGCAGCCTGTGGCATGGCTCATTACTATCCGATTAGCGTCCCTTCAGCCTGATGGAGAAATTATCATAGAACCTTAAATTTATAAACCAGAGCCGAGAGCCTCAGAGACTGGGGGCGTTCAAGCAGTGACTAGCACACACGCAGGGCAGAGCAGAATAGTGTACTTCAGGCTTGCAGGACATCCATACCCTTTGTGAAGGGTTTTCTCGTGGGAGCTCTGCATTACGGCTTGAGGAGCCGGGTGGTCACTTGGCAGTATTTGCAACAATACTGCATTTCTGATCTCGTCTGTTCCTGTGGGTTGTCAACAGCTTTTATTTTCACTCAGGTTCTAGCTTGCTGTCTCTTGCTGTCATGCATAGCATGACTGGTCGCGACTTGGGAAGGAAAGGGTTTATTTCCCATGCCATCACTGAACGGATTCAGGGCAGGAGCTCAAGCAGGAGCGGAAGCAGAAAGAGTGGAGGAGAGCCGCTAGTGGGCAGGCATGCTTGCTTGCTCTGCTTCTTTCTTTACACATTGCAGGCACATCCGTGAGGGGACAGTGCTTCCTGCATGGGCCGGACCCCTCCTGCAACAATCATCTACCAAGAGAACCTTTTGCTGATATCAATTTGGAGAGTGAAGATCTTCAATGAAAGTCTCTTTCTCCAGGTGACAGCAGGTTGTGTCACACTGACAATATAAACCAAGCAGGATGACCCTGTTTCCGAGTGACCTCGGGACTACCTACTACCTTGGGCCCAGTTGGTTTTCTGAATTTGCCACAGCTGTTACGTTGCGCGAGCCCTCTCGTTTTGCCTGGCTTGTGCCTAAGGTGACTGTTCTTTCTCTTCTGACCTCCACTGACCTTCTAGGGTTAAAACTAGTTCTAAGCCCTTTGCGGGACTGATTTTCAGTTTCTCTGCCATGTGACCCTAGTTGGTTTTACTCTCTGAAATTATACATGTTTACTGACACCTTTAGAACTATGCCAATTCTGCAGAAGGTGAGCAGTGTGTCCCTACCCCCACCTGCCCCCAGAAACCATAGCCCTGGTGGACAAAGTCAAAGCTCAATGAACATACATACGAACTAGTACTAAGCTAGAAATAACTCTCCTTTCTCTGACCATCAAAGTGGATCTTGTCTCATCCTGCTTCTGGGATTTATTTCTAACATAAACGTTTGCCCTATGTACTAGCTACTATATTCCTAAAGTAAGGTTAGTGATTCAGTTAGGACAGTTAACACTAGTACCTCCCTCCCTCCATCTTTTTCTTGGTGCTGACTTTTTGGCTAGAAGTATTTTATTTATCCTAGTAAAACAAACATTTTTATCCACCCCTCTTCCACTTTTCTTTCCCCAGGGAAGACCCAAGACTTAAAGCTTACTGTATCCAGTTTGTTCAGATGGGAAGGGCTTTTGCTAGTTTTTTGTTCCCGTGACAAAGTGCAAGAAGCCTACATGAGGGGACACTACAAAGGCTTCCTTCGGCTCCTTGTTCCAGAGGTTTTCAGTTCTTGCCTTTCCAGCTGTGTTGGTTTGGGCCTGAAGTAAGACTGGGTACAGTGGTGGTGGAAGCATGGGATAGAGGAGGTTACTCACTTGGTAACCGTTGCCATGAACAAAAAGAATTGCAGAAAAGGACTTTGGACACGATGTATGTCAAAGGCACATCCTTTGGCAGGACACTTCCTGTCCAAGCTCTAACAGTGCTGGGTGGGACTCAGACAAAGATCACTTGACACATCTGGGGAGATGAATCGGCAGCAGATGGAAGGGCTTGCTGTTCTCCAGAGGATCAGGGTTCGGTTCCCAGCCCCAACATCCAACAGCTCACAGTTCCAGTTCCAGGGGATCCAGCGGCCTCTTCTGGCCTCTGTGGGCATGTATACAAACACATGTACATACCCACATGTAGACACAAACAAATACCATCAATAAATAACAAAATAATTCTTAATCTCAAGACATTTGATTTCTCATTATGTCCTGCATTTTTGTGTCTCTGAGCCCTGCTTAGAAAATTGCTTAGTTAAATGTTTCAAAAACATATGATGACTAAATACTAAGCAGTTTCTAAATTTATTTATTTTCATTTTGAGAGAGGGGCTCATATAATGTAGCTGGCCTTGAATTCATTATGTAATAGTAATCAAGGATGACCTTGAACTTCTCCTCTTCCTGCCTCTATCTCCCCAGTACAGGAGTACAGACTTATAGATGTATATTACAGCGTAGGGTCAATGCAGCACTGCAGACCACACCCAGGACAACCTCCCCAGTATAGGAGTATAGAGTTACAGATGTGTACCACAGCGTCAGGTCAATGCACTGCTGCAGACCACACCCAGGGCATTGTGCATGTTGGGCAAGAGCTCCACCCACTTCCCTTCTTCTCTAGTCCAGTCCTGACTTTAAGAGTACTACAAAGGATTTTGTAAAACCACTTCTTGCATTTTCTACTGCTGTTTCCCCTACATTTCCACTGGGGACTTTGGTGGAGGCAATAGTAGCAGCTTCTTCGGCACGGGTGAAAAGTTTCAGTAGCAATACTGTTTATTAGCTGTCTATAGATTCCAAACACCATGGGGCTTGTAAAAAAAGGACAAAACCCAGGCATGGGCAAGCCACTGACACATCAGTGGAGAATCTGTTAACTCTGAGAAATCCTCCTGAGGATGGGGTGCTTGGAGCACAGATCATTCCAAATAGAATACTCATCTACAATGCATCTACAGAGAACCGGAAGGGACATAGGCAGAGTAGGAAGAAGTAAAAAAAAAAAAAAATCAGAATCAGGGAACAAGAGAGAAGACACAGTATAGAGAAAGGTCCTGGAAATGTCTAATTTCCATCTTGGATGGCATTTTCTTTCTGTTAGAGAGTACAGCACGGGGACTGGAGAGGTGGCTCGGCGGTTAAGAGCAGTGCCTAGCATCCATCCCTCTCCTCCCTCTTTCTGTTTTTAGAACACATCGTGTTCACCTTGCAGGACTATCATGATTTTCCTGTTAAAGGCCCATTTATAACCTGCTGTCACACACAGACTGATCTTTCTCTTTTACTTTGTGTCTTTTTAATAGATATTTACTTTTGTTCCTAAAGAGCAAAAACTTGGGGAAATGTTTTAGAATACGAGAGTGTGGAGATATAACCATAAGTCCATCATTGCCATTCAGAGACAGTCCCGTAGCTAATTCCCTTGTAGCAGGAGTGTCTGTCTCGTGTATATCATAGTTTGTCATAATGAATTTATAACTCTGTTTCCTAAGTATTCGCCTTAGTGTTTATTAGGCAGTCAGTTGTCTCAGAGGACCCCTGCGTCACGCAGCTCATCGTGTCTCTGATTCATTTCCTCTGAACTGACAACAGAAACTAGAATAACTAACTAGTCCCCAGACTTTCCACAAAAGCTAAGCCAGCTCAATCTCTCCCATCATGCTGGGAGGGTTTATTTATTTAATTCTTCCACCCACATTGCCAGCAATGAATGTTCTATTCTAAATCTGTTGCCAATTTTGTGATTAAAATTAATATTGCATTTTTAAAGTGAGCTCTCTGATTACTTATGTGGCAGACACTTTATTTCCATTTGTGTGATTTACCGTTACGTGTATTATGTTTGTTGTGCATATTTAAAATCGTAGTTTAAATTGGCACGCAGTTTACATGTAGTAAAATGCATAGATGATAAGTATAAGCTACAAAAATTCATAGACCTGGGACTAGAGATAACGTTCAGTGGTTGAGAGCACTCACTAGTGTTGCAAAGGACCTGGATTCTGTCCCCAGCACCCACATGGTGGCCCTTAACCCCTGTAACTCCAGTTTTAATAGATCTGATGCCCTCTCTGACCTCTCTGGGTACCGGGTATGAATACAGTGCACATGGCTTTGTGCAGGCAAATACTTACACACATATATTTAAAAAAAAAGAAATTTAGGGCTGGAGAGATGGCTCAGTGGTTAAGAGCACCACCTGTTTTTCCAAAGGTCCTGAGTTCAATTCCCAGCAATCACATGGTGGCACAACCATCTGTAATGATATCTGGTGCTATTCTGCCCTGTAGGCAGAGCACTGAGAATACTGTATACATAATAAATAAATAAATCTTTTAAAAAAAAGAAATCTTTTAAAAGTCCATACAGTTGCTTAATCCCATGACAGCAGATGTTATTTTCGTATCTCAGAAATTTCTTGGTGCCCCACCTACCCACTCCCACCCAGAGATAAGGACTGTTTTGGTGTATTTCAATAGATTTTTTTTGACTCTAGAACATAGAGATAAAGGCGTGTGTGCAGGTATGTGTGTGTGTGTGTTTAATGATGGGTTCATCATCTCAGAATGCAGTTCTTGGGTTCATCAATATGGGTGGCTGTATCCATAATTTAATAATGCCAATCTCATTTTATGCTTGGATAGTATTTAATTATGTGAACCACCACATATGCATTGATCTGTTCTCTTACCGATAGGTGTATGCATTTTAAATTAGGGGATTTTTGAAGATAAATCAGGAATGAGTATTCTCATGTTCAAGGTCTCTTGGTTTCACACCCCAGTCTTGCTGTGTATTTCCCCATTCACCCCCTGTTTACTCTGAGCTTGTTTCTTGCCCTCTGTGTACCCGAACAGTGTGTTTGACTTCTCAGTTTTCGCCTCATCATTGAGTTATCAGTAATGTCTTGATTTTACAGTTTTTAGTAGTTGGCCTATTGATTATAAAATGCATCTTTGACTTTCCACAAAGAAGATTCAGAAACTCACCTATATAGATGTTTTGTAAAGTTTGGAATAAATTGATTTTTATTTTAACTTGACAACTTATGGAAAAACATGAAAGCAATGGATCTTGGTCAACCATAACTGTTTTAGCTGGAAAGTTTTACTCCTTTATTTAGGGCCAACCTTTATTTATTTATTTTTTTTTAAGTAAACTAGTTTGATTAACTTTTGAGAATTTCATGCATGTATACAATGTAATTTGGTCATATCCACACATTTCTGTTCCTCCCTCCATCTCCTCCTACTGGTTCCCACGCACTCTCATCTTTGTGGCCATTTTTTTTTCTATTTAAAAACAACAGCAACAACACTGCGCTCAGTTTGTGCTGGCTGTACCCTCTTGAGTGTGTGCCCATCTACTGGAACATGGTCAACCTACCAGGGCAAAGAAAACTGACTCTCCCTTCCCTACAAGCTATCAGCTGTCCAAAGCTCCTTAGCTAGCCGTAGGAGGCCCATAAATCTGCCCCCTTCCTTATTGGAAGGTAACTAACTGGTTGATCTGTAGACAGCATTACTCCTGTGAGATCATGAGTGCAGGGTTCCTGTCATGTTCTGAAGATACCGTTTCATTCTGGGTCTCCCTGACCTCTGTCTCCCTTCTGCCCCTTTTCTGTAGTGAGGCCCAACTTCCTGTAAGCTCATCTTAGCCTTCCATCTGTAGAACTTCCTTTAACAGGGCAACTGTTGGTCCTTCATGGTAGAGTCACAATCTCAGTCGTCAACATGCTGTGTATTTTCACATTCTTTTTTTTTAATTAATTTATTTATTTATTTAAGATTTCTGTCTTTTCCCCACCACAGCCTCCCATTTCCCTCCCCCAGTCAAGTCCCCCTCCCTCTTCAGCCCAAAGAGCTATCAGGGTTCCCTGCCCTGTGGGAAGTCCATGGACCACCCACCTCCATCCAGATCTAGTAAGGTGAGCATCCAAACTGCCTAGGCTCCCACAAAGCCAATACGTGCAGTAGGATCAACAACCCATTGCCATTGTTCTTGAGATCTCAGTAGTCCCCATTGTCTCTATGTTTTTTCCCAAGACGGTTTTATCCCAGGCTTTTTCAAACCCAGGTCAGCTGGCCTTGGTGAGTTCCCGGCTTTCTTTTCCCGTTGGTACTTAAAGGGTGTTTTTCTTTGTCTTCTGTTCTCTTAAAATAAAATTCGACAAAAAAAAAAAAATTCCCATTTTTGTGATTGGCTGGTGCATTAGCCTCCATTTGGTATTGCTGTGCAGTTGAGCTGGGTTTAGGACTGCTATTTCGTCTTGGGGTTCCCATGTGTCTTGTGTCCTTTTTATAACTCTGGTGCTTATAAGTATTTTTCTTTTGCATTAAGTGAATACTTCCTACTGTAACATTTTAATTACCTCAATAATTATTTTGTCTCTATGTTTTGAGTTATTTTTAATTGGCTGCCTGTGGGCTTACCATATGTACCCAGTGACAGTCTATGCCTGATTAATACTAATTTAATTCCATGAGCTATGAGGCTCTTCCTTTCCTATTGCTTTAGTCCTGCTATTTAATTTTGTGCCCATTATTGTGATACACATGTGTGTGTATTTCTTACAAACAAAGCAACGTATTCTTACCACCTTTCCTTATATAATTTCATGGTTTTTTTTAAAACATTTGGGAGGAGAAAGTAGGGAAATTGTATCATGTAAATTTTACTAAAGTTGTCTTATTTGCCATTATTTTGTTCCTGTGGATTTTAGTAACCATTTATTATAATTTCCTGCTCTTACCCACCTTCTTCTTGTAGCTGTGGCTAAATATATTATATTTGCATATGTGATAGTCTGGACAGTATAGTCACATTAATTCACATTATTCATGGGGTTATATTTTGAATATTTCTAGAAAAGAACAATGAACTATACCTTTCTATAAGCCTTCATTACTATATAATTATCTTTGCTGGTTGTTTGTTTTTATGGGGATGTCTGCTTGGGGTCACTTGCTTTTATGATAAAAAATTCCTTTCATTGTTTTGATTTTTAAAATTTTTTTTAGATTTCTTAACTTTATTTTATCAAGTTTTGCCTGCATATATGTATGTACACCATGTGTGGGCCTGATACTCCCAAGATCAGAAGAGGGTGTTGGATCTCTTGGAACCGGAATTACAAAGGGTTGTGAGTTACTATAGGGTTGCAAACTGGACTTGGGTCCTCTGCAAGAGCAGCAGGTGCTATGTTGTGTGAAAGATGTTTCCTGAGAAGATGCAACACAAATATGTCTACTTATCCCGGACAGGGAACCCACAACAGACCCAAGTATGGGTACCAATCAGGTTTGATTTGGTGAACCAATGAGTCTTGATGAGGTAACTTATAGGAATACGGATTAGGATGAGGGGTTCCTTACAGGAGTAGAAATGACTCAAAGACGGCTGTATCTCAAAACCCACTCCCCAGCATGAGTGACAGCTTACCAAAGCTGGTAACGAGCACACTGCACAGTCCACAGGCAGTTCAGAAAGTTGGAAAGTGTCCTTTCTGGACAGCTCACCTGATCTCTGTTTCATGAGGCCATTTATCTGATCTCTGCTTCTTATGTGTAACCTGGCTTATCTCAGAGTGTCTCTCCACTGTCTTTACTGTTTATACAGAGGGAGGGTCACTTTCACGTGCGTGGTCTGTTCTATCCTCTCTTTGTTCCGCTTCTTATAGTCATTACATACACTGTTGCTTTTTATGGTGTCCTTCAAGCCTCCAAGGCCTTGCTCATTGTGATGTTCTCCTGTGCTGCAGAGGCCCCTGCTTTCCTGACCTACCTTCACGCTGTGGATTCCTATGCTAACCCACATCCATTTAGTACTCCCTCCTGGACCACTCCTTTCTGTCCTCATAGCATCCCACCGCAGGCTTCCTTCTGATTCTTTTTGTTATTATTTCACAACCCATTGAGATGTGTCCATGGCGACTCTCTTTGCTTCTTTTGGCATGCTTCTGATCCTTGTGTTTGTTGTCACAGCACTGAAGTCTTTATGCGGGGTGACATCTAGGCTTTCTGGGAAACAAGTTTGTTTCAAGTCACAATGTTTAAAATTTTTAGTATATGGGTCACACTTTCCTCTTTCTTTGTATGACCCATAATTTTTCCTTGGAGGAAAAGTGGTCATTTTAGATAATAAATCATACCAACACCAAATAATGATTTTAATCCTTGCCTGCAGGCTTTTGTTTCATTTTGTGGTGTGTGTGCATGTGCGTGTGCGCGCGCGTGTGTGTGTGTGTGTGTGTGTGTGTTTTGGTTTGCTTTAACTGTCTTAGTGAAATCAATTTATTTTCACTGTGGAGTCTGTTGTGGCTTCTCCAACAACACAGGTTATGTGTGTAAGAGTGACTTCCTGGGTGACAGGCTTTTCATCAAGCCACACCCACGCTCATTCTTTGACCTATTTAGTATCTTTGATCTATTATTATTACTATTCTTAATGTGATAGTTCATTTGATTGCCAACCGGATGAAATTTACATCAGCATGGAAGCACACATTGGGGATGTCTCAGAGAGTGTACACAGAAGGTTTAATTAAGAAGAGAAGGGGTCACACTGAATGTGGGCGGTATTATCTGTAGCCTGGGGTCCTGGACAGAATTAAAACGGAGAAAGCAACTGAGCAACATTCCTGCCTCTACTCCCTGACTGCAGACATGTGACTAGCTGCCTCAAGTTCCTGGTGCTGTGATAGACTAAACGTCAAACCGTGAGACAAGATAGACCCTTCCTTCCTTTCTGGGATGCTTTCCCTGGCATTCTACCATAGCAGCAACAAAAGTCGCTCTCATACTTGGTCATTAGGCCCTGTAGTTTCCAGTTTCTCTGTTGTCGTAGGCATTGCCGTGGGAGATAAATTGCTCCAAATTGACCCAATTAAACTCACAGTCTTTACAGGAGAGTTTTTTGAATGTAATCTTTGAAGTATATTCTTCCCACAGGCGATCTCTCCTCCCTCCTCCGTCTCTACCTTTCTTTCTTTTGAATTGCTGACCTGTCTTTTAAATTGAGGCTCTTATGGAAATCTCCAGACTTTCCCTAATTGCTAACCATGGAAATGCTCATGTATTTCTGTGAGAGCCCCAAAGCTTGAAATTCTCCACATTGTTACAAATAAATTCAGTTATTTTGGGGAAATACATTTGAGTTCTTAAAGCTTCTGGGGCTTGTGTAAGTTTTGACATCTGACACAGCCTTTAATCTGGGGTGCAGTTAGCCCTTTTTCTGAAGCTGGTCCTCCTGGGATCCCCAGGAGCTCAGCAGCACAGCTTTTACTGCGTAGACCTTGAGTGTCCCCCAGACCTGGTGATCGCCTGCAGCTTCTTCTGGTCTCACCACCCTGCTGTCTGTGCTTTGACTGTATTCTCGGAGTGTTACCCACAGAGACATGGCTTTGTGTTCAAAGATGGATGGGGACACCATTGAGCGAGAGCCCTCTCTCTCTTGAGTGTGTTGGCCCTCACCCAGTCTCTTCTGATCACCAAATTACCAAGCTTTGTCTCTGAACCTTGAGAAGATGCTCTGTTCTGCTGAGGTTTCCTCATGCTAAACTCTTTTCTAGGAACCTCCCAAAGGCACAGACTGAGGCCCCTTGGGCAATAGCTTCCCTGCTTCCCTGCTGTGCCCTGTGCCCTGTTCTGTCTTTCTCTGGATATTTAACATCAGCCTTTCATGTATTTTATGTAGTGTTTCTGCCTGTGGTAGAGTCTTGCATCATTCAAAATTCCATTGCAGGATTCGGTAGCCTTTCCTCTGCTCCTCTGGAGGTTAGTGCTTTGCCTTTCATTCAGCTGAGAAACTAAGATCCAAAATAAATGTTTAGCTAACTTCAATAACAAACACCATACAAAAATCCAGAATCCACACTTTGTTATGTTAACAGACATTAATTTTTTATGTATTTATGTTGTTCTTTTCCCATGCTTTACTTCTTAACTTTTTTTTTAAATTATTTTATGTGTCTGAGAGTTTTTGTGTGCGTGGATATCTGTGCCCTACATGCATGCAGTGCCACCTGGAGGCCAGAAGGCATCAGATCTCCTGGTACTGGAGTAACATGTTCTTGGTCTTCATGGGGTGCTGGGAACAGAAACAGGTCCTCTGGAAGAGCTGTCAATGCCCCTCACCACTGGGCCACCCCTTTAGCCCTTCCATGTTTTGTTCGTAACTGAAACTCTAATCTGTGGAGCTCCTCCCAATGAGAAGCTGAGCCTAGCTTATTCATGGACTTTCACGAGGCTTTGTTTTATTATTTTTTTTATTTTGAGTTCTTATTTTATTGAAAGTGGTTTTAACATTTAAAACAATTTTGTGTGTCTTTTCTTCTATATTTCTTCAAATCATTTCTAGAAGAAGGTGCCGTATAAAGAAGCTCATTACATGGATATCACTGGAAAACGCTTGGTGCAGTTTTCCATTAAGAGTTTAGGTCTGTTTTCTGTCCTAGACCATGGATTCTGGGTCACTGCATGTTAGTGCGTGATTAAATACCTACTGATATCTGGCTCATTTTGAAAGGGGAAAAATGTTTCAAATTAAACAAAAAATAGACTTGAGGGCATAAGGACCAGACTGAACTCAGAGGGACAGATAGTAAGCAAGGTAGCACCGCTAATTTGCCATAGTAAATAGTGACCTCTACTAGCCAAGATAAGCAGGGTGAGGCCCCAGAGAAGATGGAGAGGAACGGTTTATATTCAGGATGATTGCAGCAATGGCAACACTTTCGGTCCGAAGAACCTCCTGGTGTCCTGGTACCATCACTAGTCCCTGGTGAGTGTTGACTTCATTCCTACTATGTTGAGGACAAGGTGAGCTTAGATGACACGTCACTAGTGGACCACTGCCATCAATAAATGTGATGCTGTAAACAGAGTAGCATCTCTTGAAAAAGGGGAACATGGAAATGCAATGTGAGTGATGTGGGTGTCAAGGGTGGAGTAAGGTGCCCACGGTGTGTGTTTCTGAACTTGCGCCCATCTTCTTGACTGTCTGTCTGACTGTATGTATGTATGTATTTCAGTATGCATGTCCTTCTTCTGGGTGGTTCCCATGCAATATCTCATTTTACTTCCTGTCACTCTGAGTCGCCGTGCACATACAGTCTCTGGTCTCTGTGCAGGGTTTCACTTGGCATTGAAAAAGGATTTGTGTGTAGATCATGGGAGAAAAGGGAGATAATGCACCGCCTGGTCCTTTGAGTGACGTTCTGTGTCTGGCGCATCCATTCCCCATAGACACACTGAAACCAATATATCTATGTAGTTATATAAAGACTATATTCTCTTTTGCTCAAAGTTCAAAGGGATCTCACTGTGGAACTTTATAGGGATGAATCTTAATGTCACAAAATTTAATTCTTCTCCCCTGTGTGTGAAATTGTGTGTATTGGGGCATTTTTCTCTCATGAGGTTGGTTCCTTCATCAGTGTTGGGGAAAATAATCAGTTTAGGGCTGTGTGTTTCTGAATTCAGCAAGCTGTTAGTCAAATTATCAGTGAGTGATTTCTATGTGCTTGATGCTGTCTGGAGCTATGGACATAGTCGAGTGGGATTCTTGGGACTTTTGGTTTCCCTGGGGAATTTGTTGACGAGAGTAGACAGATGTGTAGTAAGTCAGCACAGGTATAGACGGCAGCGCAGGATAAGTGCCAGTGCTCTGGGTGATTAACTGTGTGTGACAGGAGGAGTTTGTCAGCTTTCCCTACCAAGGGGCAGATGGGAAGTTTTCTAGGCTTTAATGGTTGATAGGCAAAATGGAGCCGCCATTCTTACTAATTGTCTTATTTCTGAAAGGTCCATTGTTGTATTTTACCTTCAATCATGAAAAAAAAAATGTTTCCAAGTCCTCTAAGGCTCATATGAAAGCATAGTTTGCTCACCTAAATTATATTTAAGTTATGTTCATAATGCAGTCTGTTAGGTGTTTTACCCCTATATAAGATTTTTATTCTTTGAGATGGGATGTCTGCAGCTCAGACTGGTCTTGAACCTACTAATCCTACCTCACCCTCTATATGTGGGTTTAGGTTTCCATCAATATCCCAGGCTCTAGCCATGAAATTGTAATGGTCACTATGCTATAGGATGTATGTGAGATCTAGATTGCTCTGTCTGTCTGTCTCTTTGTCTGTTTCCTCTCCTCCATCTTTATCATCACACTTCTGAATATGTTTTTTCCATCATTTTCTGTCTGCAATGAAACCCTTGTGGAACTGAACAGTATGTATAGAATATATGATCATGCCTATCTTTTATAGTATTTTGATTATGCTCACATTTATCTCTTCTAAGAAAGGATTTAGTAATTTCAGTAGTTTCCATACAACATTCTGGTGACTCTTCAGTTTGGCAACTATATTTGTGTAGATGCTATAAGCAGCTGTTAGGTTAATCTGCTAAGATGTGTTGCAGCTCCTGAGGCAGCTGCAGGGAAAGACTAAAGCAGGGGCAGAGAGGGAGAAAAAAGGACAGATACAATTAGAGCATCACAGGATGGGTTAGCGGGCATGTTGATACAGCACTCTTTTGTATCACAGGTTCGGCAAAATCTCCTTGTTCTTTACTATCTGACTTGTGTGTGGTCTTCCATGAGCCCACAGGGATATCAGAAGAGGCTCCAATAGGTGATCAAATTTGATTAGAAAACAAACAAGCAAACAAAAACCATTTGATTCCTTTTTAAAACTCAATGTGTAAAATGTTTTATAAAAATACAAAAGTCAAGTTTTTTGGTTTTTTTGTTTTGTTTTGATGTGACTTAAAAATGTCCGAGCCATCAGCAGTGATCCTGAGTCTTCTTCATTCTGTTACCGGTCAGTCCTAGGAAGTATTCAGATATTTCTGTAGATACTTCTAAATAGTTTTTTTTTTTGCGATTGTGTGGAGAACCAGAGAAGGACAAAAAAATCTACATGCACTCAATCTGACTTCATCAACCTCTTAATCACGTTCTTCATTTCTCTCGGTTTTCTCTTGCTCTCCCCGCTTCACTTTTCTCACTCTTAATTGTCTCATTAGCTGACATTTCAAATCTTATTTTAAAAGGGAAAAGCTGTACAGGCCTGAGGAAAATGCCAGAGATCTAATCAAGAAATTGTCAACAGTAAGCACGTGATTCAAGCTGTAGATCACTTTGACTAGTGTTACCTTTATATCTCGGTATGGAATTTCCATCCTTCTGTCTGTGATCTGGCAATGGAGTTGGAATCTACCTCCCCAGAAGAGGCTACTGCGGGAGAGACCCCCTCTCCTGACAGCAGGGACTCTCCTGAGTGAAAACAGACAAATACAACTTATGTCATTGCCAAGCCCTTTTATTTACCAAAGCTAGAATCCCTTTCTACATAACATATAGCTATTAAGGAACACAATGAAATGACTTCATGTTTTTGGGGACCAATGGACAGCTGGTCTCAGTGTGATATATCTAACATCAGCGTGTGTGTGTATGTGTCTCATGTTAGTCTTTCTTCCCAGTCTACTACTGTCTTTGGATTCTTACATGATCCCTGCCAATCAGATGTTATTATTTATCCCTAGTTTTTACAAACAGACATAGCTACCAAGAAACTTTAAACAATATGTCTGGTTTTCTATTTAGATGCATTTATTTAACAAAGTAAACCATTTTCCCACCAAATTCCTCTATTTAATATAATAAAATTTATTTGCTAGGCAGGAATTCCTTTGCTTACGAATTTAATATTTTTAGCTTCCCAGGGGACTAGTAACTCAGCGTCTCCATTTACAGGCAAGTTGTAAGTCACAGAGATTAGCAAAGTGGAGGGATCGGCTGATCCAATCACAGAGCTTTTCTCTAAATGTAGTACCGTTATACACTGCCTCTTTCTATTGCACTGTTTTTTGGTCTCGAGTTGTCTATTTTCTTGTGTGGCTGTCTCTTAATAGTGCCTACCTGTCTCCTCTTTAGACCGCAAGACCAAGGAATGCAGGATTGAGTGCAGTTTCTGTGAGGCTGCTTTTCCTGCGCTCACAGTGTGTCAGGTGGACAGCGAGACAACTCTAACTAAATAGCTATTTGAAAAGCAAATGAACAGGATCCCACAGGCGTGATGCTGCATAGCAATGGGCTCAAAGAGAATATGCCTGTCAACCGAAACACTATCAAGTCTTCCTGCACATATTACCTTTTTGAATTTCACTGCAATTGTATTTTATGATGGTACTCACTTACATAATAGGTTTATGACTTGCCCAATCCAGAACCGACAAATAGGAAAACTGGATAGTACCCAGGACTGTACTGAGGGTTTGTTTTTAGTCTCCTAACTAAAGGTCTCGCTAAGTTGCCCAGATCAGCCTTGGCATGTGATCCTCCTGCCTCAGCCGTGAAGTGGCTGAGGTTGCTGCAGGCCTTTCCCAGGTTGCCTAGCCTCAGAACTGTGTGTGGGAGGCTCAGTGTGTTTCCATCTGCCCTTCCAACCTTTGCTTCACACCTCCCCCAAATAAGCAAATATTTTAAGTTATGTTCTCAAATTTGCAAGATTAGTAACAAGTAGAGGTGGTACTATTATTGAGGTTTTTTTCTAATTGATCACTTCCAGAACCTATAATTACCTCTCATACGTGTATATACTATATGCACATATTAAACATAAATAATAAAATGCACCACTTTAATTTTAATATTTTCATTGTTTTTTTATCGCTGTACTCTAGTGGCCCTTTAAAATCTTTAATTAGTGACGTTATTATATTAAAAGATTATTGTAAAAATAACTACTTAAAATTCATCTATCACAGGAAACCAGAGACACTCCCTCTGAAGCTTCTATTGAAATAGCAGGAAAATAAAGTTACACAAAGAGATGATTCCAGGGGGAGCCGGAGGCCAGTTTGGTGTGAAAGCTCAGTAAAGCCTGCTCAATGAGTCACTGAGTGGTGGTTTGAGAAGAGGAGGCTGAAAATTGAGGTCTTGTCTTGGCGGCTGCTAAGAAGGGTCCTCTACATGCAAGTTAGGGGCGGGGAGTTGGTGAGGGTCATCTCAAGGAAGGACGTGGCAGTCTCTAAAGCTAAACTAGAAATGAAGAAGTCTAGGATCTGATAGCCAGCCTGCTAGCAGAGTATTTAATAATGCTGTTTTAGATTCTCTCCTATGGTCAAAAATAATATAAAATGAAGTTTTTATGTCACCACCCCACACATTTTATGTACCTATGATGAACGAATCCAAGTAGGCCAGCTATGCTCAGTTAATGGTGACTACCTCAGTATCATATGTACAAAAGTTATTTTTCCCGGGAGTGTTCGGGGCCAACCTTATCCATGCTATAATCCTGACACATAATCCAGAATCAACACAGCAGTAGAAAGAGAAGCAGGGTACCTTGGGTACGTCACTAGCTGCTTTTGCTCACAGCTCCTTTGCTAAAACTAGTCCCGTGGCCTAAACTTTCATGTTTCCAAGTAAGGAAATCTGAGAACTCAAAAGAGCCCTCTGCCCCTTGGCGAGTGCCCTGTGACCAGGTGATTATTTCTCCCGTCTCTTTCTGCTACCCTGCTTCTCTCCCTCCTTCTTGTTATTCTTCTCATTCTATTTTCCTCTCTACTTTTACACTGCAAATCTTTTAGTATTTGCATGACCCAGAGGGTGAGAGTCTGCTAAGCTAAGTGCCCTTGGTGCCCTGTTGTTATTCTGGTCTGCTACTCTGTGGCAGATCGTTTATAAGCTGAGTAATGTACAAGAGCTGGATATGATGCTTAAACTCATGCTTAGCACAGTCAGGTGAGAGAGATGTGGCAGGCGGACAGAGGACAACATATCATGCATTTCAACATGTGCTGTTTGCATGTAGCAGTAATATATGTGTGTGTGCAGGTCCACGTGCAGATGTGAGTGTGTGTACTCCCGTGTGAATGGATGGGGAGACCGAAGACCAACCTTAGCTATCTTCAGTTGCTGTACACCTTGCTTTGTTGAGCCAGGGTCTCTCACTGGCCTACAGCTTACCAGGTAGCCTATGCCAGCTTCTCAGTGGGCCCTAGGGACTGACAGTCTCCTTGTCTCTAGCCCTGGGATCATATGTGTTTACCATCATGCCTGGCTCCTTTATGTGTGTTCCTGGTGTCTACTATCAGTCTTCATGTTTGCACGGCAAGCACTTCACTGCTAGAACTAGCTCATCAGCACTAGATATATTTTTGATGAAAAAGTTCTACTATAAAAGATTGATCTTCTAATACCACTATAAAGAAATGGGATCTCCAATTTGATGAGATTAAAGATGCATGTCAGATCAAGGAATTAGCAGAAAATCTAATATTTGAACTCTGTTGTGACATTTTTTGCTTTAGTTGTACTGGTTGTGGGAGTTCATAGTCTGGGAGCCTGTGCCTGAGGTCTTTGAAATAGAGTCTCTATAAAGATATGAGCAGACCATTAGATCCTAAAACAGAGTCTCTTGGGGAAGCTATTGATACAGACACACAGTAGACAGCCATGCAAAAACATGAACGGTCACTGGAACTGGGTATCTCCAAGCCGCAGGATGCCGAGCACCACCAGTACTGAGAAAGAGGCAAGGAAAGATCGTGCTCTGAGTCTTCAAAGGTAATGTAGTATGGCAGAAGATAGGCGTATCTTCTGACCCACAGATCTGTGAGAGGATTCTTTTTTGTTGCTGAAGCCTCCACGTTTCTTGTTGTGGTCCCAATAAAGTAGTGATTCTCTCTCCTGCTTACTCTCCACATCAAGAGACGTCATTAACAAAGTTAGTGGTGGCAACTCTGTTTGGCTGGTGTTTATAAACACCTCTTGCTAGACATAAGTCCTTCTGACTTCTTATTGTGAGCTTCTTGTCTCTTCCTGCTGCAACAACTCAACCATGGCTCATGCCCTTCTGCAGAAACAGCATGCTCGCTGCCCATTAGAATCTACTGATCACCTTGGGTGGAATCAAGTACTGGCTGTTGAAGCCACCTACATCATGCTGGCTCTGGCAGGAGCTACAGAGTTGCCACATCTCTGTCAACCTGATGAGACTCAGGGAGGCTCTGTCCGCTCCTGAAGCTCCGCCGAGTCAGTGTCTCCAACTTGAGTCATAGAGTAGTGAGTCCCCTTGAGACAGATGCAGACTACGAAAACAGAAGTTTCAGGAGACGGGCCGTCCCTCCGAATTTCCCCATCTCCGTCTTAGAGATTGTTCTGCGCTGTAGTGGTTCTACGGTCTTGTTTGAGATTTCCATGTAAAAGGGAAACTACTGCCACTCAGCAGCGAGTGGGGAAGGATGTGGCCAGGCCAGCCCATCTTTCACAGTGTAACTGTTGGTCTGTGGACTCTAATGCATTGAATTAAATGCATAGGTTTAATTCCCAGATACCAGCATCTCAGAAGAGAGGCTCCTTTGGAGAAGAGACACTGTAAACATGATGAGCTGAAGGGATGTCACAGTAGAATTGACCCATGACTGGTGTCAGAGAAAGAAAAGGGAGGGGTAAGAGGGAGAAAGCAGAGAGGAGAGGTAGAGGGAGGAAAAGAGAGACAGAGAAAGGGTAAAGGCAGAGAGAGAGAGCATGGGATCGGTGATCACCACAAAGCTGACAGCCACTGAGGAGAGGTGTGAGAAGGTAAACGGTCTTCTTCACGTGTCACAGCAAGAACCAATCTCGCCATCGACCCTATGACCCCAGAGCTGTGGCACAACGCAGTTTGTAGTTTTTAAACCACGTGGCTTGTGGTTCTCTGCTTTGACAGCTCTGGTTAGTGATGCTGCCTGTGTCTTCACTTGTTGGGTTGTGTTAGCTTCTCTGCAGCACAGCAACACATAGGCATTCAGACTTTTCCTGGGTCCCTTGAGACAGAAGCTAAAACAGCTTTTAATCTCATTCTATTTTTAATAGGATGCGTGTTGACCCCTGAGTTGGGCACTGACTAGTGGAGAAGAAATAAGATGTGTAACTTATGGGAAGTTTCTTTTCGGTTCTTGGTGAGACTAAGTTAATTTGTAAAACTGGTGGGAATTAGAGAAGGCAGAATGCTACAGTTTTGGGAAAGAAAGAACAGTTGTATGCTTCCACACAAGCTCTCAATGGAGGGGGAAGCCTTTTTATCCCGGAGCTTTCCTAACGTCACCCCAGGAAAAGCGTTCTGAACCAGCTGTGTTCTGTCCGTATGTTTGCTTTGCCTTACTTGGATTTGTGTCAGACCAAAGGGAACTTTATCTCTAATAGGAAATTCGGGCATTTGTAAACAAAGCCCCATGTCAGTAATTCAGACCGGGTTAATTAGAGTTTCTGATCGTGGAGTGTGCACTGTGTGTGATTAAGTATATTAATTGGGAGGGAATTGATAACGGAGGATTAGGAGAGAGTATCTCTCAGGCTAAATGTGCATGAACAGCGACTCAAACTATTCCCGACCAAGTCATTATCTCAGCCAAAGGCGTTTATTGAGGAGTTATTTGCATATCACACTGTGCTAAAGGCACAGCCCCTTAAAGCCCACACTCCTGACATCAGCTTCAAGGGCAGGGCCAGCAAATAGAGTTTTGAACTTCAAAGCCGGCTTTCCTACCTAAGAATACTAAAAGTATTTTTAGATGAAGTCAAATTTGGTCTTGAGGCTTTCCAAGCATCTCCCGATTTGGTGAGTCTCATGAGTCCGTTCATATTTGCCAGTGATCCAAATGCAGTATCAACTTCCTATAACCGGTACTTGCTTCAGTGCTGCGGTCTCCCACCACTCAGTGAGTGGTCCATGGCTGAGATGAATGTGAAATGATGCTATGATTAAATCAGTATTGTCTCCTAGCATTGTGTCTAGAGAGCCTGCAGAAGTGCCCATGTGAGAAAGTGATTGAACGACATGTTTGGTGGAAAGACTTGCATATCACTAAGGATGGGTTCTCAGCATATCTGTACAGCAGAGACAAGGAAACTATTTGCATCTGTTCTGTCTCCCATTCCTTGCCAAGCACGTGATGAGGCTCAAAGGACATACCTTCCCTTTAAGTATTTGTTTATTTATGTATCCAAGTGCAGAGGATAAACAGTTGTGTGCTTCTGAAGGCTCTGACACTGTGTGTCAGCGATAGAAGAATCTGCCCCAGTCTTTCTTTCCCTTCCTGTATTCAGTGCCCGGTGATAATGTCCCATGGTGTTTTCTCTGCCCATGTTTAGACCACATATAGAAACCTGTACTCAGAGACCTTGGGTGTGCCTTCACTTATAGCCAATAAGAAAATTCCCCAGGAAGGCAAGGCACAGCATCCTCCTCACTAATCTCCATTTTGTCTTATTGAGTTGAGACTCCCCACCCACACCCTGAAGTAGGCCTGTTGAGTTGCCTCTGACATCTAACTGTGGTGAGGGAAGTCCTTCTGTCTATGTGTTGCTTTTATTGGTTAATGAATAAATTTGTTTTGGCCAGTGGCTTAGCAGAAGTAAAACTAGGCAGGGAAACTACACTGAATGCTGGGAGAAAGAAGGCAGAGTCAAGGAGACACCATGTAGCTGCTGCCAGGAACAGATGAGCCAGACTTTTGCCAGTAAACCACAGCCACGTGGCGATACACAGATTAGTACAGACAGGTTAATTCTAGATGTAAGAGCTAGCTAGCAATATGCAGTGATTCAAATAAAATGGTTTCTGTGTGATTATTTAGGGAGTCTGGGCAGCCAGGAAATGAGTAAGCAGCCCCTACAAGATAACTGCATTCAGTTTTCTCTCTGGCAGTTCTGACTCCCAGGATTCCTAGAATGGCATGCAATGTAAAATGTTCTATGCCCAGGATCCTGTCTTTTCCTTTGAGACTTACGAGTTCCCCTGCTCCTTTGCAGGACCTATAGGTTCCATGAATAGCTATGATCATCTTACTTTCTGAGTCTACCCTTTGGTTTGTATGGGACCTTGTGGTTTACAACATTCTGTTCCTTTCACTCTTTTCAAAATTGTGTTTCCCTAAACACAAAGCCCGAATGAGGCATCAGTTTAAGAATACTTCCTTATCACTTCTTACTTGGTTTGGGGGAACTTAAGACATTGTATTGAAACCATCTCATTAGTGTTTTGGCTGAAACAGCATTTTTATAATTTGTTTTTTTTTTTTGTATATGAATGTTTTGCCTGCATGTGTTTCTGCATCACATCCATGCTTGGTCAGAGGCCAGGAAAGGGCTTTGGTTTCCTGGTTATGGAGTTATGGATAGTTGTGAAACACCATATGGATGCTGTAAACTGAACCCAGGTCCTCTGGAAGAGCAGCAAGTGCTTTGAACCACTGAGCAAACTCTCCAGAGTCATCACGTTTCTTTTCCTAACAAAGAAGCAGGTAGTTGGTATTTGGGCTCTGTGGTGTATGCAAACAGTGTCCTAGCATCTAATTCTGCTTTGCCATCATGGCAAGAAACATCAAAGACAACTTGCACATCAATGTGCTTAGCTGGGTTGCAATAAAACTTTATTTACATGAGTGAATGGCAAATAAGTTGTGTCCATTCATCATAACTTCTCATCCCTTACCAAGGCTTTGATGGTGTTAATCATGTCTTGTCTTTCTCTATATTTGTAGCACTTAGTTTTGTGCTTGGGTTAAAAGACAGCCTCACATTGAGAACTCAAGACCGGTTCATAATACTGTAAGTGATACTCCTAGTGTATCAGGTGTGACACGCTATCCCAGGCCAGGCAATTAGTTTTTTTTTTTCATCTATTTTTTTTTCATTTATTTATTTATTTATTAAAGATTTCTGTCTCTTCCCCACTGCCGCCTCCCATTTCTCTCCCCCTGCCCCAATCAAGTCCCCTTCCCTCTTCAGCCCAAAGAGCAATCAGGGTTCCCTGCCCTGTGGGAAGTCCAAGGACCACCCACCTCCATCCAGGTCTAGTAAGGTGAGCATCCAGTTTCTTTATTCTTGCTTGTGTTTGAAGTACAATCTAGTTAACACAAACCATTTCCAGTTTTGTGTCCTGTAGGTCTGCTGTATTTGAGGGCCAAAGCCAGTTGGTATATATTGAATTTCCAGGTCATGCTCACACACAGGCTACACAGTCTGCTTGAGCAGCTGAGGCTTCTTACTATTTCGGAGGATGCCCCATTGCTCTTGGGTTTTTCAGCTCTTCTTGACGCTAGCCACAGTGCCACCTGTGACCTGTTTATTGAAAGCCTTGTAACCAAGTACAGTAATAGAATTTTCTAATCAATACTCAATTGTAGCATGAGTCCATGGAGAAGTTTCAGGGCAGCTGTAACATGCTGAGATAACTCGGTGTCGCTGAGAAAGCAGACAGCAGAGAGCTTCATTAATTGAGTTCCATCAATCGTATATGTGGGCACCAGGCATTGATGTAGAAGCCAGAGCCTTGCTCGGTGTGTATTTGGTTTGTTTAAATCAACACAGCAAGCCCACCCAAATGAAGCTAAATCTACGCACCTACGTTCCTCTAGTTCAAAAGCTCAGCATCCTCCTCTATGCATCTTAACTAAAAGAAAGAGCGATAATGGTGATGCTCACACAGTTGGTACCAAGCAGAACATAGCTAACAGAAGCAGCACTAGGAATCGAAAGACAAATTTCAAACAGTACCAGCACACTTACTCTGCGCTGTGTGTGTGAGTTGGCTGACACACAGAGCACTTTTCCCCCGTCTGCCGAGGGGGTAATGCCCGTCTTTCTCATCACCGTTTTCTGATGAACTTCAGGCAATTTTTGTCTGTGAAAATGCTGAGCAATGATGGTTGCTGTTTTGTGAAAGCCTCAATTATTTTGACTTCTCGAGGGAATGATGTGTCAGCCCCAACTGAGATGTTGCCTTGCAGTTTGATCGGTTAAAGTGCTGGAGTTTTAATTTTAACATTTTTTTACTGAACTTTTCCGTAAAGAGCACACAGTGCTTTATTAAATTGAATGGTTGATAAAAATTTAACCCCTTCTTAGGTCGAAGCCATCTCTGGAGACCTATTTCTGGCATCCGTGTTGTAGATACAGTTGCGTCTGACTTTGCGGTGCAGCTGTGGTTCTTCTCGGGCCCCAGAGGGAACAGAGATTTGCATTCTGGAACAGTTTCAACCAGTTATTTGTAAACGGTGATTTCCCTCTTTCATGAAGGGGAGAGTAGAGACCTAGCAAATGACTGGAAATCTAATCACCGTGGAAGGAAGGCAGACATCTTGTTTACCTGTTTGTTTGTTGCCCCTTGACTTCGCATAGAAAGGCCAAGGCGCCAGTGTAGAGGTCAGAGGACAACTTGCAAGAGTCAGTTTTTGGCTTCCATCGCATTCTGGGGACGGAACTATGTGTGCTTACCCGCTAAGCCATCATGCTGGCCTGAGCTGAGATGTTTTCGAGAGAAATGTGTGCTTTTCCCCGTGGCTGGCTCACAGAATGCAGGTGTGAGAAACTAATATTGCTTTATTGTGTGAACCTGGTTAGCAAGCACAGCTCAGCTGAGCCTAATAGTGAGACACTAGAGAATTAAAATTCACCCAAGATTCTCTTGGGAATTGGGAGAAGTGAAGAATGGAAGCTCTGTGGCATTAAGGAAGAACATCCTGCCAGCAAAGAGTCACGTGGCTCTGACAGTATACCAGATAAGGTCGCAGTCCAGACTGGAGCTCAGACGGTGATTGATAAACAAAGCACAGGACAAAAGCTTGATCAGAACTGCTTAACTGCACACACCCCTTGCTAGCTAAACCTAAGACCTCATGTTAGAATTGGAAGACAGAATTGGATATTACAGGACACATTTACTTATTCATCTTCCCTGTGTAGCCATGTTGAATAAATATTCTTTCTGTGCTTTTCACTATGTTTGCCTTAACTGGTTTCACGGATATGGATGGTCAAGGTGAGTCTCTGAGGGCTGCAGAGCACAGCTCTGACCAGAAATACTCCAGTGACAAATGTCATAGCTGAAAGTGGCATCAACACTCCTGAGCTTGACTGTTGCTTAGGAAGAAGGAGCGATGCTTTGACTGCCAAGGGCATGCTGATGATCTCAGGGCAGTGTTGAGCTCCCATGGAACCAGCTCCTGACCCCCTGACAAATTGAACGGCAATGACCTAGTAGAAGAGGGAAGAGTACTAAGGGCAGTTCAAGGGCTGTGTGGGCTGAGCAGTTCCCATGAGAGTGTCTTCCACCACTTCCAGATTCACTGTTCCTATAAATATTCTGAGACAAATATGCTCAATCTTTTTAAACAGTTATCTTAATTGTTTGAGCATTTCATATATGAGTACTACATATAATTTCCATCCCACATTCTCCCCTTCCAACTTCCCCCATGTCCCCATATTCTTCCTCAAATTTAATTATTAATGTTATGTTTATATGTATGTACATTTACATATAAATGCAGCCTATTGAGATCACTTAGCGTTGCTTATATGTACATGTGTTTAGGGATGGCAATTTGGGATTAGAAAAGCTAGCACGGGCTTGTCCCTGTAGAAGACTAATCCCCCCTCTCTTAATAGTCATTAATTACCTGTAGCTCTTGATCTAGGGTAGGGCTTTGTGAGAGTTTCCCATCCACGTTGTTTAGTCCATGAGAATTGTAGAATTGTATGTATACTTACACACACACACACACACACACACACACACACACACACACACAATGATGTTCCCTCATCCACACTCTAAATTCTCCCTCCATTCTTTCCTCATCATGTCCCATTCCAAACTTCATGTCCTGCCTGTATGCACATTGGTGGGGAGCCATTAAACCTGGTATACTGTCAACGTTTCTCAAGCTGCACAAATTGAGAGCAGAGGTTAAGGGAAATTTGAACTAACTGATGGCTAACTAGTACCGTTAATGAGGTATGGATGATGACCAGATAAAACTCAAATCTCAGTGTATTCCCTAAGCACTAACAATCATGTACTCATTTTCACTCTGCCAAGCTATCTTTTTTTAAAAAATCTTCTTTATTCCTGGGATAAAACCAGACTCGCTGAACATAGCGGACAATTAGGACTACTGAGAACTCAAGAACAATGGCAATGGGTTTTTGATCCTACTGCACGTACTGGCTTTGTGGGAGCCTAGGCAGTTTGGATGCTCACCTTACTAGACCTGGATGGAGGTGGGTGACCCTTGGAATTTCCACAGGGCAGGGAACCCTGATTGCTCTTTGGGCTTACGAGGAAGGGGGACTTGATTGGGGGAGGGGAAGGGAAATGGGAGGCGGCAGCGGGGAAGAGACAGAAATCTTTAATAAATAAATAAATTAAAAAAAAAAAGAGCCAACAGAGGAAGACACCTGTATTTGGCTTTTCCATCAGAATCCAGAAAAAAAACTTCTTTATTGATTTTAATTGAGCTCTACATTTTTTTTCTGCTCCCCTCCCTGCCTCTCCCCTCCCCTCAGCCCTCCTCTAAAGTCCCCATGCTCCCAATTTACTTAGGAGAGCTTGTCTTTTTCTACTTCCCATGTAGATTAGATCCATGTATGTCTCTCTTAGTGCCCTATTGTTGTCTAGATTCTCTGGGATTGTGATTTGTCGGCTGGTTTTCTTTGCTTTATGTTTAAAAATCACTTATGAGTGAGTACATGTGAAACTTGTCTTTCTGTGTCTGGGTTACCTCACTCAAAATGATGTTTTCTAGCTCCATCTATTTTCCTGCAAAATTCAAGATGTCATTATTTTTTTCTGCTGTGTAGTACTTCATTGTGTAAATGTACCATATTTTCCTTATCCATTCATCGGTTGAGGGGTATTTAGGTTCATTCCAGGTTCTGGCTGTGACAAACAAAGCTGCTATGAACATAGTTGAGCACATGTCCTTGTGGCACGATTGAGCATCCTTTGGATATATACCCAAAAGTGGTATTGCTGGGTCTTGAGGAAGGTTGTTTCCTAATTTTCTGAGAAATTGTGACACTGACATCCAAAGGGGTTGTACCAGCTTGCACTCCCACCAGCAATTCAGGAGTGTTCATTTTACCCCACAACCTTTCCAGCATAAATTATCATCAGTGTTTTTGATCTTGGCTATTCTTACAGGTGTAAGATGGAATCTCAGAGTTGTTTTGATTTGCATTTCTCTGATGACTAAGGATGCTGAACATTTCCTTAAGTGTCTTTCGGCCATTTTAGATTCCTCTGTTGCGAGTTCTCTGTTTAGGTCTGTACTTCATTTTTTTTATTGGATTATTTGTTATTTTGATGACCAACTTCTTGAGTTCATTGTATATTTTGGATATCAAACCTCTGCCTAATGTGGGGTTAGTGAAAATCTTTTCCCATTCTGTAGGATATCGTTTTGTCTTGTTGACCGTGTCCTTTGCTTCATAGAAGCTTTTCAGTTTCAGGAGGTCCCATTTATTAATTGTTTCTCTCAGTGTCTGTGCTGCTGGGGTTATATTTAGGAAGTGGTCTCCTGTGCCAATGCATTCAAGTGTACTTCCCACTTTTTTTTCTAGGAGGTTCAGTGTGTCTGGCTTTATGTTGAGGTCTTTGATCCATTTGGACTTGAGTTTTGTGCATGGTGATAGGTATGGATCTATTTTAATTCTTCTATAAGTTGATACCTAGTTACTACATTTTGATTTTTGACATAGGCTTTCACTAAGTTTATTGATTAGTCTTGAACTCTCTATGTAATTCAGGCTGATCTTGAATTTGTAACTCTACTGCTTCAGTCTCTCTAGTATCTGTATTACAGATTATGCAGCCAGTGAAATATTGAGGTAGCAAGGAGAAAGAAATTAATTACTAAGGCCCGAGAAAGCCAATAAAGAAGAAGAAAGCCCAAAAAGCTGGGATGACAAGTGGCAGAAGGAATCATAAGGTAGAAGCCACAGAAAGTTCTGGAAAGCATCTAATAGTGTTGTTGGTGCTGTGTCTTACAGTTAGGCAAGCCAGCTGAGAAACTGAAGAAAGTTTGATATAGTTATATTGGAGATGGAGTATATACCAAGAGAGAACTCTGGAGACAGTGGTGAGGAGGCTTCCAGACTTAAGGCAGAGAAGTAAGGTACTTAGACATTCTGTGTCTCTAAACAAGTAGCAATGTGGTAAAGACTATATCTATGGGGCAATGCAAGAGGATTTTGCTACACCACAGGACAGTGGGGAATGGAGAGATGGCTCAACCAGTAAGCTTGGCAAACATAAGGACCTAAGTTCAAATCCCCAGCACCCACATAAAAAGCTAGACATAGTGTTTCTTGTCTGCATTTCCAGTGCTGGGGATGGGGTTGGGAAGAGGGGATCCCTTGAGTGTACCGGCCAGCTAGCCTTGCTGAATTGGCAAAAATCCATGACCAGTATAAACCCACCTCAAAGAAGTGAAAAGCAATTAAAGAAGACATCTGACATCAACCTCTCCATGAAATGTATGTGTCCATGCCAGTAAACACACACATGCCTACGCTACCCCCAAAATGACAGAACATACACATTTACGTGTAAGTTAGATGAACACAGAGAAATAATGTTTTCTTTAAAGAAAGCTGACAGACATGTGTGATAGTACACAAGCCTAGAGTAAGAACTTCCTCCCCTATCAGGGATGTTACTCACGGATGCTAGTAACACGAACAGATGTAGAAATAGTCAACTTATCCGTTATACTGGCAGCATTAGAACTTGTGAGAATAGTTTAGCTAATGACGGTCTGTTTGTTGGAGGAAATGATATTCACAAGGTCCAGTCTGAGTCCATTGGCAAGAATCGGCAGCACTGACCTGAGATCTTCCCTTACCAGTAGGTGTGATGCTTCGAGAATACTGGGTACCCAGAAAACTTCAGAAAACGCTTTGAAGTTACATGAAGTTCTGGAGCTTGTTGTCTATCATGTATATTTTAAATTTAAAATGCTTTGTTTCACTCTAAAGACTGTCTTTATGTTGAAACTATAAAGAACTTAGCCTATCATTTGCTTGGTAAAAGATTCCTTTGTCCATAGCTGTGACCCACTGGGAGACTGCTCCCAGCATGTACATATGATGTTTGCCTGCCCATTGTGCAGACACTGCTACAGTCTATCACAGCCCTGTGGCTCATTTGGACACACGACTGTAGCGCACACTGGCTACTAGTGTCCTCAGTATGGCCACATCTGGTTTTAGTAATTTCCCAAGCAACCAGAAGAATGCACATACGTCAATTTGGCCTATCAGTAAATATTTTACAATCCACTGGATCGTGATCATTGCCATTCACCTCACAGTTCTTAGAGTGAAGAAGAGTTGGTTTACTCACTTGCTGTTTCTGAATGGTCAGCAGAGCTTATAAATCTGATAGACAGTAGCAATCATCTCCTGCGGACTGCTGCTCTGAGCCCAGATGACTTGCACACTGAGAGAATGCACCTATGTTTAACCCTTCCTCTCTGCCTTCTCTGGGAAATGCCACAGGTCCTCAGTTCTGTGTGTCTCTCCCTTCACACACCTGCTGCTGCCAGTCAGTCTTCTCTTCCTGCCTGTCGTCTCTGGTTTACTTCATTGCAAGTTCTCAGAACCCAAGGGTAATGGTTACTAGTCCCTCATTTCCATAACCGGAGAAGATGATACTGTCTGGGCTTGGTTCTTTCTCTCCATCAGTTAAAGGATTAAAGATAGGAAAGGAGTTAAGAGCAGAACAAAGCCAAGTTTATTTGTAAGCATCAGAGACTCTTCCTTGCACGAAGGTGGATACTAGGGACTGAGAGGCACTGTCTCTAAGGACTTGGGTTTTCTTCGATTTAGAATGCCCCACCTGCCTACTTCCGTGTCTTCACTCTTTTTATTGACCTGCACGTCTCCATGCGTCCCGTTTACAGCAGAGATTAGTTCTCTGCCTCAGTTAAAACGCAAGGAAATGATTGTTCTAGAACCCCCAGCCTTGACCCATGAGGATGAACAAAGCTTCAGTCCAGTTCTTTGTCTTATAACGTGGATAAAGGTTAATTGGGTAGGGTAAGAACTGGAACCCCGGCCTGCCCTGCTATTTGTTGTACAACAAGTCACTGTCTGTGAGGGAAAAAATGATCCGTGTTTTAGAGGGATGGAAGTTTACTACTGGGAGCAAAAAGCTATAAAATCCCCCATTCAGGGGTTGCGACATTGCTCCTTTCTTTTATCCTATGGGTCCATGGCCTCAGAAAGATTAGATTATAATGTAGTTGTTCTAGCTTGATTTTGGTTGCTATGATAAACACCATGACCAAAAAGCAACTTGGAGGAGGGTACTTCCAGGTCACTATCCCCCAGTAAAAGCTATCAGGTTAGGAACTTAAGGTGGGATTCAAAGCAGAAGCCATTAGGGAAGGAGGCTTAGTGGGTCACTCTCAGACTCACGCTGCTCAGCTTGCTTTCTTACATACACCAAACCCGCCTGCCCAGTGCTGGGCCCGTCCATATCAATCATCATTCAAGACAGTCTTTTATAGGCCTGACCAGTGCCAATCTGATCAGGGCAATTTGTCCGTTTTGAGGTTCCCACTTCTCATGGGATTTCAGGTTGTGCCAAGATTGCCATAAAAACAAACCAACCAGTAGTGTTTTGGATATTGGATCTTTCTGATCCCAGTTTTGGAAAATGGAAAACTGTCATGCTGTCGGTAACTGGTGGAAGTAGAAAACCCAAGTTTCCAGAAGTGGTATTCAATGAGTCCTAACCCCACTGAGACTGAAGAAAGGTTCATGTCCCGTGGCTTTAAAATTTCCCCTGTAGGGTGGATCCAGATGGAAGGGGAGGTGGAGAGGAACTGGGAGGAGCAGAGGGAGGGGAACCTGTAATCAGGACATATTATGTGAGGAAGAAAAACCCTCCCCAGTTTACCAATGCAAATTGGTATAATGTCAATGATCCTGTGTGTGACATTCTATTAAAGAAGGAAATAGAAGGCAAAACATTTGTAAAAGGCCAATATCATATTGAAATGTCAGAGTGTTCCTTCTGGTGGTAACAGGAAGTTTAATCTGCCTGGTGAGACTCAGTTAAACTTTTCACTGTTGTATAAATCTACTCAGTGATTTGTAATTAATGTATTCAATAAAGAGTGATTGATTCTACATGATGTTCAGGAACTGTTTAGTACCAAGGATGGAGAGAAGAAAGACATATATAGTCTGCATGTTTCAGAAGCTCAAAACAGTAGGGCCAACCAAGCCAACCAGAAAGAAGACAGCTATAGGACACTGGTTTCTTACTGGCCGAATGCTGTTTGAAGTGGGTAGAAGGTTTTCTGGCAGAGTAAAGCAGGGACCTTGTGGTGTGTTCAAGAACGAACTTGAATGTTGTGTCCACATGATAACCCAAAGTGCCTACGGATGTGGGTCTTTGCATATATAGTGAGAGAGCTTGAGATGCTATACAGGAGTCAGCATGGCTCCAAAATTTAATGTCTGCTGTCAGTATAAAAATATGGAGTAGAGATTAGACAAAAAGACACCTCTAGGAAGGGGGAGGCGGATACTGCAGCTATAAAACCACAAGCTAGCAATGTCAAACATTCTTGGCTGCAGAAGCTAATGAGGGACACCCCGGTAGAACCCCTGTAGAAATCAGCCCTGCCTGACTACAGCTGGTTTTACACTAGGAGAGAATTAAGTTAATTGCCACATCAGTGGTGACCTGTCACCACGATTCTAGGCTGTTACTTCAGACCTTTAATATCTGGTAACCTGAGATGGGAGAGGTGCTTAGTGTGAGGGTGTGTCCCACGTCAGGGGACATTTGGAGATCAAGCGGGATTTTTAAACAATTTCCCACTGTGGGGAATAATTCTCAGGAAAACGTGTATAATCACAAGCAGAAAATAAAGCTCCAAGTCCCTAGTCTATAGAAGGACAGGAGGCTGCTGCTGCTCCAGTTTTGTTCACGGAGGCAGCGATGGCGTCTGCACTTTGTGACCTACCTAGCCATGTATCTAACTGCAGTGACAGTCCGGTGAACCTGTGAGTCTTCACACCTCCACTTCATGGCGTCAGCCACGGGGGCAGGATGAGTGTAGCTGCTTGTTAAGCCTGGCTATCTGCTCAAACTGCTGCTTGGCCGGATCCACAGTCAATATTCCTCAACACAGAAGTGAGGCACATTTTGCTAAAACCTGAGTGTTGTGATGTCATTCACCAGCCCAGGGTCTTCAAATGGCTGGTCATTGCATTCAGTGTAACGCGCTGGCTCTTTCACGAGTGCATGCTAACTCATGCATGTATGCAAGATACTTGGGTTAGTTTAGTGTCTCATTCCCTACCATTCCCTCCTATTTCTTCAACGGTGCCCATTCTGATTCCCTAATTTGTCCCCTTTTATTTTCACTATTTATTTATTTAGTTACTTTCAGATTCCATATAAAAGAGAAAAGGCAATACTTGTTTGCCTGCCTCAGTATGGTTTATTTCACTTAACAGACTGATCCCAATTCCACCCAGTTTCCTAACATAACGCAGTTGAATTTTTCATTATAGATAAATGATTGTCTAAACCCATTTGTCTGTGGATGGGCGCCTAGGCTGATGATATGACCTGGCCATAGCCGTTGTGAACAGTGCAGGGTTAGCATGGCTATGCACCTATCTCCGCAGAATGCCGCCTTGGATTCTTTGGGTGACTTCTTGGGAGCTGGGTCCTGTGGTAGTTACTGCATTCCAAACACTAGTAGAACTAATGAATTCTGATGCTTTCTGATGTTGTCCTCATCATCAGACCCAGCCTGTGGCCACGACTCACTTGTCCTCGCCGTCTTTGGACACACTATGGGACTTCCCACGATGTATCATTCCCTGTTCCTGAAAAGCCCACCACCCTGACGTCTGCATGGCGGTCTCTCCCTCCTCCTGCTCAGTGCTTTCAGAAGTCAATGTTCATCTTTTCATGCTCACCCTAAACACACAACTCTGCTGCTTCTCCCTTCACTCTGCTTTGCTATTATTTCTGGTAGCTGCGCTCATCTGAGGTCCCCCCCCCGAGACGGGGTTTCTCTGTGGCTTTGGAGCCTGTCCTGGAACTAGCTCTTGTAGACCAGGCTGGTCTCGAACTCACAGAGATCTGCCTGCCTCTGCCTCCCGAGTGCTGGGATTAAAGGTGTGCGCCACCACCACCGCCCGGCATTCATCTGAGTTTTGTGAGTTTTGTAACTTCATTTTTTCATTGTGCATATTTTACCCACAGAAAGCAAAGTTGTCTCTAGACCACGGCCATCACTCACTCTGTCCAGCTTTACACGGTCAGTGCTGATGGCAGTGCTTGCCGGTGCTATGACTTCAAAGACAGTTACTGAATGAGATGTCATTTGAGGACCAATGCTATGTAGAAAAAAGGAAACATTTAATGAGAATGGCCAGATCCATGCTTCCTTAAAAAAAAAAACAAAAACAAAAACTAAATTAGTTATACATGTAATATTCCAGGAAACAGATTGCAATGGCCTACAGTGGGGTCTTGTAATGAACTCATATCTCTTACTCCACCCCCCCACACACAAAGAAATAGAAACTGGACTCCATCCTTGATCAGTGTGGTATTTAAGGAGCAGCCTGATCCATTTTTTTTTTCAGAATTTTGTTTTGTTTGTTTGTTTTTTTGTAGGTTAATTTCTCTTCTAAAATATTTTTTTTGCCCAAGTGTCTTTGTCCCTAATTCCTATCTTCCACACAGCGAAGGGCATAGGACATAGTTCTTGAAACCTTACTGCTATCAGATAATTTCCTCAGGAATACTGAGCTATGCTCCTTCGCACTCTCTGTAGGTGCTGGCCGGACTCTGTGATGTCAGTCTGGTCTCTTTCCCTGTCCCCGGGATATTTTGTTGCCACATTTGCTGGAATCTCAGCGCATCCATCAGTTACAGTGTGTTCTGTGCAGTGCAGACATAAAAGCAGAGTTAATAATGGTTATAGTCCCACTGACACTTGGTAATTGTGTACACATGTTGGGTATGAGGTGTTTTGTTCATATGTATATCATGTAATGGTCAAACCAGGATCTTTAGCATGCCTTTTGCCTTAGACCTTCATCATTTTCATGTGATCACCACCCTTTTAGCCATGTTCAGAGAGTCCATCATGGACCACGCTCACCTACTTTGCAGCAGAGCGCAGGAGCTTTTCCTCCCAACTGCAATGGGCTCCGTACCGTTTCCTCCTCAATTCCCATGTACTTCCTCTTCCTAGCCGCAGATAATCACATTTGATTCCTTTTAGATCAGGTTCAGTCAGCCTGCACATAGAGATGCTATCATGTCATATTGTCTTCCTGCTCCTGGATGGTTGCATCCAGTAGAATAACCTCCGGGACCATCCATGTTGCTGTAAGTTATAGGATTTCATTCTTTTAATGGCTGAGTAATAATTCACTGAGTAAATATGCCTGTGTTTTCTTTGTTCATTGAACTGATGAGTATTTATCTTGATTCTGTGTCTTGGGCATAACAAATAATGCTGCAGTAATTGTAAATGATGCCATAGGTGTCTCTTTGACCTACAGATTTTATTTCCCAGCAGGATTGGTACATCAGGCATTAGTTCTATTTTTACTGTTTTGAATGAGTTGCCAACATGTTTCCCACAACACTGCGCTAACTTACGTCTTCATAAGCAGCGGGTTGAGGAAGGGGTCTGAAAGCTCTCTCTCTCTCAACATAGATTTTCCTCCACTGAGAGCCGAGTTGTGAGGAGCTTTCCCACTGAGCAGAAAGTCGGCCATTAGGAACACATCCTGATAGTGCCCACAGAAAATAAACACACACGCGTTTTTCTCTGTCTCTCCATGGGCAGTGCCATATGGGCTAAAGAAATGTATAAAAAGCGAGCTTAGCATTTGTAAGGAACTGGGCCTGGCTGGATGAGGCTATAGAAAGCTCTTTTGTAGAGAATAAAAAGGACCAGTGTGGAGGAGAACGATGCATCCGTCCTGTTCTACTACCTTTGCCATTTATTTCATTGTCTCACCTCCAGAACAGCTTAGAAGTGAGTGGAGGTCTTCATTTAGCAATAGGGGAAACTGAGGCTCCAAGAAAGTCACTACTCTGCGGAATCAGATCAGATTAAGGATTGTTTCATTCTGTGGACTGTGTTCTTTCACTCCCTCTCTGCGTTCTATAAATTAGAAGTACGTTGTGAGGGATTTGAGCTTAAACCTTTCAAAAATAACATTAGCACAAGAATGAAGGCAGCCCGTGCTATAGATGAGAAACAGCTCGTCTTCTAGGAGGACCAATAACCAGGCACGGACGCAGCTTAAGCCTAGTGATTGTGAGTGGCGTGAGTGCAGGTATTAATCAGAAATGCCCCTAGGAGGACCCCGAGTTTGACCTTGAAGGCTGTTGAAAAAAGAACAAATATATTTTCAGTGTCTGCAATAAGTAGACTTCTTTATATTTCATGAATTACTTCATAATTATTCATTCCAACTTTGAATTCCTGGGGAAAAAATTCTGAAGCATAGGATTGAAATAAAAATATGTTTTCTCACAAAATATATACTATAGCCTGACACCCCTGTAAGTTGAGGCTCCCTTTACTTTGAGTTTTCCCACAGCAGTGTGTCTCCCCAAAGAGATTTCCATGTCTGTACAAATGTGTAACTAATAATAATGGTTTTCCCAACAGTAATTAATACCTCTGAACACCTGAAAGTGAACACATTACTTTGGGTACCGTTAGTCCTCGGAACAGCTGGACGAAGAAGGCCCCGATTTTATTTACTTCCCCTTTCCTTCTGAGAGACACAGTGCTATAGAAGACACACGAACCCCACTTCACACAGCTAGAGAAGCAGCCTGTTAGGGGGATGTTTACTAGAAGTTGTGCTCTCTGTAGATGCTGGGTGTTTGAAAGGGTAGCTTGGATGTGGGGGCTGAACTAAGGAATGTCATGATGGGGAAGGGACTTTTTTCCTTTTCCCTTCCCTCTGTCTTTCTCCTCTGCTCTCACTTTAATATCTAAAACCAATTGTCTCCCACTGGTCAAAGCTGCCGTCTCATAATCACGGGCTATCAGTGCATGGCCAGGATCCTGTAATCTCAAATTCTTACTCTCGGCCTCATGATTAGGTTTTTCTCAGGCAGACCGTCTCATTTTGCTCTCTCCAGCTTCCCCGTCTAGAGAATGAAGATACTACTTTTTACTTGAAAAAAAAAATTGTATTGGGAGCTGATCTTGAAACATGAACAAAATCTGTGGAGTTGTTCAGGAACTACAAAGAGAAAATGGGAATAGGAAAAGCCCACTTAAGACCTCTGGTCCACCCAAATTACTATTTCATTCTAGATATTAGTATCAAATTCCATGCAGTTATATAAAATTGCAGAAAATCTTTTACCCAGGACACTTTGCTGGGGTTTATTTCTTTGCAGGTCTCCGACTGTCACCTGCGTGGGTGCTATGAGTGCCGCTCAAATGCAGAGCAGGAGAGCCCCCTCCTCCACCCTCTCACCCTGGCTCTGTTTTCACTGCTTGCCCTTGTGTGAGCCTTCCAGCTTGCCGTTTCTTAGTGTTCCCGTGAGCCCTCACCATCCAAGTTTATTTTGCATTTATAAAGTTTGTTGCCGATAGATCATTTGTTCTTACTTTAGTTATTGGTCATACAAAGTTTGGAGTTAATTTTTTTTAAATTGCAGTACTGGGTATTAAACCCCAGGTGTTGTGCATGCTAGACCAGTGCTCTATCCCTGAGCTGCAGCCCCAGCTCTTGACTTAATTTCTTGCATTTTGATTTTGAGACATGGACATCAGTTGATTTTATTTCCCATTTCACATTTTGTCCCAATGTCTCACCAATTTCTTTGCTATTGAATTCAGAGCTGAGGGATCTCCTAACCACGCAGTGGATACACACACCCCCTTTTGGAAGACAGGATGCAATAACCTTTGCACATGGCTAGATAATGCGGTATTAGTCAACCTAGAGAAAGGGGCTGGTTTCCTTCAGAAGATTTAACATCACTTGAGAGCTTAAGATGTGTGGTCACGCCGCCAAGGACTTTACCTATTCTGTCTCCTTAGGTCCCAGTGTCCCCAGTCAGCTGTAGCTCCTTTTCCTGGTTAAAGTTAATGATTAGACAATTTGTCAAGAGGACATAAGAGAGGAGTCAAGACCGGAAGCAAGACCTTTGTTTTCAGAGTCATCATACTCACAAGCACCTATTGTGTCCCAGGCTGTAAAGAAAAGTTCCCAGGTATCTGGGGTATTTGGACAGTATACATGATCCACCTCAGGTTAGGGCTGGATATGCCTCACCTTTTTAAACCTCTTCTCTTGTAGGGGGTATGGACCTGGGGTCGTGCTCATACGGGGCAAGCACAATGAGTTTGCTCTCCGGTTCCCTTCTACATTTTGCTTAGCAACAAGGTCTCACTAAGTCACCTGGGTTGGCCTTTGCGATGGTTTGCAAGAAAATGGCCCTCCTAGGCTCAGGGGAGTGGCACCATGAGGAGGTGTGGCCTTGTTGGAGTAGGGAGGGCTTTTTGGAGGACTTACATCACTCGGCTTTGAGATCTCAAATGCTCAAGCCAGGTCTAGTGTGATATTCACTTCTTGCTGCCAGTCCATCGAGATGTAGAACTCTTAGCTCCTCCAGCACCATGTCTGTGTGAATGTCACCCTGAAAATAATAAATGAAACCTCTGAAACTGTAAACAAGCCCCCAATTAGATGTTCTCCTTTGTAAGAGTTGCTGTGGACATGATGTCTCTTCACAGTGATTAAACTCCAGCAGATAAAGCCTTGAGCTCAGTCTGTGGCTCAGGAATGTGTGCCCCTACTACCTCACTGTCCTGTGTAGCTGGGATTGCAAGCCTGAGCCTCCAGACCCTCCTGTTCTTTCTTTCATATAATCATCTGTCTGTACAATTGAGAGAATTTTAAAGCCATGAAAATGTTCAAATGTAGTTTTTTCCGCCCTGTTCTCTCTTAGGGAAAAGCCAGCACCCAAATTCTTCTTTAAATTGGAATGGTGGGAAAATCTGGCTGCAATAGGACTCTTAAGCCCTTTCTTTGTAACCATGGACACCTTGTGAGGAAGACAAGCAGAAGTCAGTTACTTTGGATGATCTATGCTTCTGCAAGGGATTAAAGAGATTGGATGAAGCACAATTTATAAAAACTCAGGGAGAGAAATTGGGGTTCAACATGAAGATCTGAAAAGCAAAATAGCTAGCCACTGGCTCTTACCTTGACCTCAGTCCAAAATGGTGATCCTGTGTTGAAGGAGCTGCAGGCTGCATTCTGCCACCCAGCTCCCGCCACCGGCTAGCTTTACCCGAAATAACAACACACAAATTGTATTCATTTAAACACTGCCTGGCCCATTAGCTCTAGCTTCTTACTGGCTAATTCTGATATCCCGATCAACCCATCTCTAATAAACTGTGTAGCACCGGTCTTACCGGGAATGATTCAGCATGTCTGACCTGGCAGCTTGCTTCATCACGTCTGCCCAGGAGAGGGGAGCATGACATCTGTCTGAGGCATCTTACCTCACTTCCTCTTCCTCCCAGCATTTTGTTCTGTTTACTCCACCCTCCTATGTTCTAACCTATGAGGGCCAAGCAGTTTCTTTATTTTTTTAACCAATGACCTTCTTCCATCAATCCTGCCTCCAGGAATCGTATAATGAGAATGTGTCTGAGAGTTGTCTCCTCCCATTTTATAATCCTTCTAGGGCTGGGATTAAAGGCATGCACCACCTGATTTTTATGGCAACTAGTGTGGCTACTGGGATTAAAGGTGTGTTGTTACCTGTGGGGCTGTTTTACTCGCAGATCTTCAGGCAAGCTTTATTTATTAGAATACTATTGGAATGCCACTACAATAGGATAATTGGTAATGGACAGAAAAATATTCCTCAGGAGTCTGGAGAATGGACAATCCACAGGGGCAGGGATAAGGCAGCATTGGAACAGCTGGCATCACATGGTTGACAGAGAGGAAGGAGGACAAAGAAACCAATCTTGAGGTCTCAGCACGACTTCATTTGTAGGGTACAGATCCCAACCAATGCTTAGCCCTCTCATCAGACTTGTGACAGAGATTAATCAGGATACACACTGAAGCTGTGAATATCACCCCTTCTGTGAATCAGACCAGAGTTAGGTACACACTGGACAGAGCCAGGGCTTCTCCTTACATCTGGTCATTGTAAAACCACTCATGGGTCATCCAAGTTGTGGTCCACACCCTTAGGTCTCAGATCAGGATGGTCTTTCCCTAGCCTGCAGTACACTCAGCCCAGTCAGCCTGGCTATTGATTACTTTTTCCTGTTTCATTCAGGCATCAGTTCTATGGCAGTACTCTTGAACTTTCCGGCAAAACTGTCTTCTTATCCTTCTCTTGTTTTGACCAGATGCAGTACTGTAAGAACAAAAGTCAGTGTGTGAAGTGTGAGCTTTGTTTCCCTACTTTGTTTGCACCTACTGCAACCTCTGTCGGCTCAGCTCTTCTCTGTAGGCAAGCATCACTATCCCCAGTGTATTGTTAGTGAAAGGCCTTATCAGTGATCAGCTTTCATGACCAACATCGACGTACAACCTTCCATGGACAGACTCCCACCACCCCTTCTTCACCTTTGTCCATGCCATTTGTAATAATATAAGATATTTTTACATGCATTTTGTGTACTTTATATATTCTCTCTTTAGAGTTAAACCTGTAAGCTGAAGTACCCTTATCTCTGCTCTTGATTCTTGGTGTCCCTATTCTCAGAATCCTCCCTGTCACTGACGCTTCTGTCAAGTGACTGTGTGCAGGGCTGTTTGCCTTCTCTTCAACTTTCCATGGCTGATATCCTGAACTCGAAGGGTCATTGGTAAAAACATCCTGCATAGTCTAAGATCTTTGACTTCTATCAGTAGAACTCTACCATTTGAGACAACTAAAACAGTCTCCAGACATGAGCAGAGAGATCCTTCCATGGATGGAGTGGAGCAGATGGACAAGATTGCACTTTGTAAACCAGAGCATCAGGCCTTCACCAGCAAGGCAACAGCAGTCACTTAGAGCTAGGCACACAGGCTGCCTGTGTGGCACAGGAGGTACTTGATAAAATCTTTGAATTGGACGGACTTGACTTGTTCAAATGATTGTTTCAAATTTCATGACATAGTTTATGAAAGAGATTTTTTTCCACAAAAATCCATCCCCTCTTTCCTAATGAATTTGCTGTGTCTGTAGCATATTTTGCATCACCTGGAGCCAAGGTGTAGAAGTGCATACAAAGTGCATGACTGTAAGAACCTTAATTTCTGGTTAGAAATGTACGTGCATTGGACCAAAGAAAGGCTGATGGCCTCGTTATCCCACCTCCAGTCTTCCCTTTCCTCATGCCGTACATCTTCTGTTACAAGGGGCTTGAAAGAAAGTCTGTAAAGACTTGAAAGAAAATATTTTCTACTTTGGAAGACGTGTGTGTGTGTGTGTGTGTGTGTGTGTGTGTTTGTGTGTTGCAAAGACATTTCTGGAAACAGCCCATGAAGCACATTATTATTTTTATATTCCTCTTTAAAATTTTTAAATAATGTACTATTGTTTAACAGTTTCCTGCTTATATAGTGAAATGTCCCTGCCATGTCCTCCCCCTTCCCCTACTCAAACCATTCTTCTCAGTAAGTCCCCTTTGCTCAACCTTTCTAGTGCCAAACTCAATGTCTTGAAATTATAGAGTCAATATAAAAACAAGTCATAAGCCCCATTCTCTTACAAAGGACTGTGGGCTTTAATGATAAGCAGGAGATGAAAATATATGAAACAAGCGAGTCTATAATTTATTTTTTAAAGTTTTGTTTTATTTTTATTTGTATGTCCAGTGAATTATGCCGTGTGTGTCTGCACTGATGGCAGAGGCCAGGAGATGACATCAGCCCCCTGGAAACTGGAGTTCGGGGCAGTCAGGAACAGCCTGACTGGGGATGCTGGAAATCAAACATGAAAGAGTCGTGCGTGTTCTTAATGGCCAAGTCTTCTCTCTGTCCCAAGTGACATTTTAAAAAGCATAGGTTTAGTGGATTGTGAAGGCAAAGTCTTGGACCATAGCTGTGTTTCCAATTGGTGTTGTTTAGAACAGAGTAAAGCATGAAAACAGAATAAGAAATAATAGAAACTATCACAAAGAGCTCTACATCTATGCATATGCTTACTTTATATGTATATGTGAGGTCTGCATTTTCATAGGGCATTTCTTACCATTTTATCCTGGTGCAGTGTTAATAAAGCATAGTCTCAAAACCATCTAATGGACAGAGCCACGGAAGCACGGCTGAGAAACAGATGGATTTTCAAGGCAAGGGTGATGGCTGGTTCACAGGCTCTGAGGTCCTTGCTCGCCTTGCCGCTCCCTGCTTTCTTGTTCACCATTGATTCTCTCACCTCATTTCTTCTCTTCAGCACCTTCCTTCATGAAAAGCCTTGACCAGAAAGGTTACATTTCCTGAACCTTCCTGACTCTTCCAGGCCTGACTGAGATGGCAGCTCTGTTGGGAATCTTTTCTCCAGTCCACTTGGCATAATTAATCATGGTGTCCTTGTGTCCCCCAACTGTTCTCACTACTACCGTAGGATTCTATCTCCTTTTATGATGTCACTGTCTGCTGCTATCTGGTGGGTGTCTCTGGAAAGGGGCAATGCTCCTGACTAGGAGTAGATACTCAGTACCTAGTTTATTGTCTGCACACTGGAGGCTGCAGGGCCCTCATGGACACAGTCTGGAGATGTGATAACTCTCCCCTCCAAATTTAGGATGCCACTCAGTAGAAGTATGACCCCTGAGCCCTTGCTTAGGTCCAAGCCAGCATTTTCATCTGAGAAGTGTCTGCCATGGCTGGGTACACCATGGTGCTCTGGTCAGGAAGTGGAATCCTGCACACAAGGCCTTACTACAGTGTCTGTCATATAACAAACTTCCTAAGAACAAAATTTTGTACTGAAGAAGAAAGTAGATGCTTCTATGTATCTCTTGCTATTAAAACTGATCTTGTTGAAGGTGATTTGCTTTTCTTTCAAAAATAATGTATGTGAGGTCGGAGATGGAGAGATGGCCCAGCCATAAAGAGTACACATTGCTCTTTTTCAGACCTGATGGAGGAAGGTCATTGGTTAAAAATAAAGAAACTGCTTGGCCCTGATAGGTTAGAACATAGGTGGCTGGAGTAAACAGAACAGAATGCTGGGAGGAAGAGGAAGTGAGCTCAGAGACGCCATGCTCCTCTCTCCTGGGCAGACGTGATAGCTCTGCTCTCTGAGGCAGAAGCGATTTAGCTCCGACCCAGAATGGACGTAGGCTAAATCTTTCCGGTAAGCACACCTTGGGGTGCTAACACACATTATTAGAAATGGGCTAGTCCAGGTGCGAGAGTTAGCCAAGAAGAGGCTAGATAAAATGGGCCAAGCAGTGTTTAAAAGAATACAGTTTCCATGTAATTATTTCGGGACATAAGCTAGCCATGTGGGCGGCCAGGTGCCGGGGACGCAGCCCGCAGCTCCCTATTACAACACAGACCTGAGTTTTGTTCTCAGCACCCACATTGGATGGCTCACATTAACTCCAGCTCCAGCAGAACTGATGGCCTCTCTTGGCACCTCCAGCCAACTGTACTCATATGCACACACCACATAGAAACATACACATATAATTAAAAGGACCAGAAATCTTCTTAAAAGTATGATGTTTTAAGTTTTATTTGTGTATTATCTTATTCTTTATTTCATACATGTAGATAATTGATTTTAGTCATTTTAATTCCCTGTTACCCTGTCTCTCCTCCCCCATCCCTCTTCCACTGACACTCACATGTTTTCCAAGTTGCCCTGCTAATTCCCATGTTGGTTTCATGTCTGTGACCTGACCTGACCCACTGCTCGTGCAGGGCAGACTGACTGCATGAGCATGTGTGGACCATGGGAGCCTGCCAACCTTTAGAGACACACCCTCCCCACAGTCGCCTTGAACTGTCACTTGATGGCGACTTTTAAAGTGGATAATTATTAAAATAAACAGTACACCATGACTTTGAAACTCAAATGGCAGCAAGCAGGAGCTGAAGACATTTGCAGGTTTCGTGTATCATAGTTGGTGTTCTGCAGGATTTTTATCCAATTTACCTCCATGTTTTTAATTTGTTTGATGGGAAGGTTGAGGAGAGAAAAATGGAACACATAGAGGCTGGACAAAAGCAATAAGACTTTGGTCCCAGAGTTATTTAATAAATATATATATAATATATAATAAATATATTATACAATATATATAAATAATATAATATAGTATATATTATAATATATAAATCAATATAATATTATATATATACTGAGTAACTTGAAGTAAAAGTTTTTCCATCTTATGATTACTGACATGTCAGGCCGAGCAATTCTTCCTTGTGCAGGGCTACCCTGTGCCTTGTATGGTAAATGGTGACATCCCAGGACACAGTAGAATACTGTCCCTACCCCACCTTAACAACCCAAAGTACTTGAAGGGTTCTTTGACAAATCACATATTCTGAAAAAGGCCAAGAACTAAGCAAAAATGAAACATGCCTTTCCCTTCATTGTTGGCAGAACTGCGTTGGATAATGGGAGTTTATGGCTGAGATTTATGTCTGATATCAAGAGCAAAGTGAAGCTGATGTGATGCTCAGCCCACCAGCACCCCGGAGAGGAGTGGGCATGGTGCTGTGCAGGTGGCCTGGATTATTTCAGCTCACCCCACTTCAAGCTTTTGATACATACCATGGAAGCCGACTTTTGTTTATTATCAATTAACTAATAGTGTGTTTAACAGTGTAACCAATGCCTTGCAAATGTCCCAGATTAGTCTAGGGACGGTGGCTTTGCCCACCTATAGTAATTAGGTGCTTCTAGCTACTTCTTTCATCAGATGAACGTCATCTTTACGTGTGTCTTTCCCCCAGGCTGGACCAAGAGAAACAGGCAGAGGGGTCAGAAACCAACCCAAGGAAGGATGCTCACTTGCCAGGGCATTAGGGTGCTCTAGGAGCTAAGAAGTGTATGCCAGTAAAACTTGAAGAGGACCAGGAGACATGTTCGATGTGTGCGGGGCTATTACTTTTTATTAGTGTCTGCCGTGGTTATTGGATGTAACACCTGGTTCCCGTGAGCAGCTCCGTTGATCTCACGTGCCAAAATTGTTTTCAGCACAAGCATGCGTTCTTTCTGTAGATTAAATCTCACCCAGAGGTTTCTGATTTTGTTTTCCTTGCAAATATAAAGAGCTCTCTCAAAATCAGACGCATGCCATCTTAGAGTTGATCTGATCAGGCACCCCCTTCAGGGCAGTAAGTTAATAACGAATGCACCAAAATAACAGATCGAAGCCTGTAACCTTGTTGTCTTTCTTTAATCTGTCTATGTCATGCTTCTGATTCTGGATAGTGGTTGACAAATAAGTGGCTTATTAAATCCCAAACCCATGTCACTGAATTTCTCGGAGTTTGTCAGGGAGTTTAGACCCCAGGTCTGTGTGCTGGAAACTGCACTTGGATCTCCTGGGAATGCAGCCATTTCTGTTAGCCACTGAGCCGTCTCTGCAGCTCCCAGGAAGGTTTGTAATGTCTTGTCCCCAGTCTGTACTTCATGGTCACCATGGTGCCGTTACCAATTGTCTTTACACATCAGAACATATAACATGATGTATGTAGAGCTTTTACAATGCAAGCTCACTTATCATCATGGAGCCTGTTACACATGACATAACCATGGAGCCCACGGAGTCACCAATGTCTCACAGGTTCTCACAGTATTGCTTTTATATAGGAGCTGAGTAAGTCTTTTAACACGGTCTTCAGGGCCCCGTTGACATGTGTGGAAACCGTTGACATGTCTCCGTACATTATGGAAAGTCACGCTGAACTTCCTCCTTCCAGCCCTGCGGTCTTCCACCGCCCCTTGATGTCCCCTCTCATCTGCCGCCCTCTGCCACTCTCACTTCCCCGAAACACTTAGTTACATTACTGTGATGCAAAGTGTGCCTCGGATATCTCAGTGAAAATGCCACGCACAAGAGCACAAAATCACGGTGTGATTTCTCAAGATGCATGTATGTTTCTTGGTGAACACGCCAAAGCGGACTTTGCCTAGACCTCTTTTGCTGTTGCTGTTGTTTTTGTGCCAGTATGCCAGCGTGCTGGGAGGAGGAAGTAGTCCTCCAATTCCAAGGTCTGCACTCTCCTCCAGCACAGAAAGCAAGTTACAATTAATTGCTGAATCTGTAGAATATAAGTTTACCCGAGAGATAGTAAATGATGTGGAAACCGGCAACACTGTGATAAGTTCTACGCCTTTGGTTCGCAGCATTCCAAACACACCCTGTGGCTTTTTATAGCTAGACTCATATTAATTATGTGAGGATGGCAACAGACGGCCAGGACATTTTTTTCCAGGGTGACATTTTCTTACTGGAATTAAAATTTAAAACTGTTGCTCATCCAGTTCTCATATGAATATAAGGAACTCAGCCTTAATGATTTCAATCAGCTTCACTAATAGCGAATTCCAATGGCTTCATTCGTCAGCAACTTGCATGTTTTGTTATAACACTTTTCGGTGGGTTATCCTGAATGGGAGTGATGCAGAATTACAGGCGTAGGAGCTTTCCTAGCGGAGCAACCTGCAAAATGGAGAATAACCTATCGAGCTAGTATCTTCAGTGACCGCTATGGGGTGGATCCTAAGATTATAGGACACAGTGAGGAGCCAACAACAGCTTAGCTAGTGTCCTTGAGGGTCTGATGCTGGGGTGGTTGGGAAGGGGGTTGGTAGCTGTGTATAAAGGAACAGTTGTGAGTGCTGCCTTGCTGTGGGTGTGTACCAGGGAACCCCCTCAGCTGGAAAGCCCTGGGGGTGGAGTCTGGGTTTTATTTCTATTTCTGTGAGAAAGCCCCCTGACAAAAAACAATGTAAATTGGGAAAGGACTGGCGATCCCAAGTTAGACTTCATTACGTTCAAAAGTCAAGGCAAGGAGCTTAAAAAAGCTTTTCCCATCTACAGGTAAGGATAGAGAGAGATTAAATTCATGGACCCTTCCCTGCTTGCTTGTGCTCAGCTAGCTTTCTCTTCTGTTGTACTCTTCAGGATCCCCTACTTTGGGGATCCTGCCACCGATAGTGTTCTGGATCACTTCATATCAATTAATCTAATACCCTGTAGACAAGCCTGTAGGGTCCCCTGCTATGAAAGATTCTTCATTAGTTTTCTCTTCATAAGCGAGTATATGTTGTATCACATTGACAGTCAATATTAAGGAGCTCAGGTGGGGTGGGATAGCCTTGTAGACTTAGCATATGTGGAAGTTAAGGCCACACTTTTTCAAGGGGCATTTCACATTCAGATACCTTCTGTTAAAGGTAATTTTTTTGGGAGGGGGCTAAATACTTTAGCTGTGAGGATGGTGTATTATTTATGAGAAGCAAAATACTGGAGCCAACATAAATATTCCAGAGTAAAAAATTCATTATATTTATTGCTTTATAAAAAGTGTTAGCAAGTGCCAATTTTTTTGAATAATTAAAGTAAATATTGTCATGAAAGACAGTATAAATAATATTTATTGGGAAAAATAATTTCTAAGGCAATGAGAATTGAAAAGTCTTTGCCCACAATCCCACCTTTCCCTTTTGACCTATTCATCTCAGGTGATTTCAAATAAATCAATAAAGGTGGCGGCAGAAACCTCTTTCGGTACCAGCTCTCATTTAGCGCACGCCAAGCCCAAATGTAACACCTTCCGTCTATTATTTCAACTGATTTGACATAAAGCCGTGGGAAACATATTGCTATATTTATTTGTTCACGTGTATGGAAAACTCTGAATATGTCCGTGCCGAGGTGAGTTCCCCGGGCAGCGTGTGTAAGGAATCGTTTGCGAGCACCAGCGTACGTTACCTAAACATAGTCTTTGTTTCCACCACAGCCTTCTGCGAGGAGGGCTGCAGAAACGGCGGTACCTGCGTGGCTCCTAACAAGTGCGTCTGTCCTTCCGGGTTCACAGGAAGCCACTGCGAGAAAGGTAAGGTCACTCTGACTTGCTTCTCAGGTGTGTGGGTGGGTGGGAAGGCAACTCAGAGCGAGTGAGTGGCAGCCATCTCCCTCGGAGGTCTGTGGGAGACGACAACGCTTTGTGTTTTGATGGTGGGCTTATCATTTGCAAAGCTGGTCCCTTTTGACGATCGGATGGCATAATATTAGGGCTTCGTCTTTCTGAATATGGAGTCTCATCTCCCTCCGTCCAGTGCATCTAGCTTAGCAAGGTCAGGTCTTTTCTCTGCTGCAGTTTTCTCTGTGTGTTTTTATTCAGGAATAATTAGAGATAAGGCACTGACCTGCCCTACTCGTCATCAGGCCGGTAGCGGTTTCCAAACTGCTGGAGCGATAGCAATCTGCTGCGTCGTTGGAACCTGCAAGAGCAGTACATGCTATTGGCATGAAAGTAAATTAGATAATTGCAGCAGCAGCGTTATTGGTGTGCTTGGGATTTTAGTCCATTATTGGTTTAATGGGGATATTATCATTTATGAACTCAATAATATAAGGCAGTTAATATCAGTATGCTTCCTCTATATGCACCTTTCTGTTTGCACTAAATGTGTCATTTACATGTGGTACTGTTTCGTGAAGCCTAGCCCACCTGGTGATTGGGAATGCCCTACCTGTGCACATGAGAGATTGGCAGTTTGCGCTCATGCACACAGACTTGTTAGCAAGGGTGTCAGAGTACACACAAGTAAACACCGAGGTTTCGTTTGCCATGCTTTTGCTGGGGCTGCACTCATGCATTGTGCTTCGCTGAGTCTGGATATCACGCCTGACACCTCTCTAGTCACAGGTAGTGTAGATGAGCATGATGCTGTAAGTAGCCTCGTTAGTCAGAGAGGAGCAAATGTCCTTGCCTGGTGCTGGAATTAAGAAAAGATATTCTTTCATTTTCTTGTTCTTAAAAAGCTTCTGAATTTATATCATGGATTTTTAAAATGTGGTCATTTGCTGGCTATGGTGGTACACATGTTTAATTCCAGTATCAGGGGCCAGAGGTAGATAGATCTCTGTGAGTAGGACGCCAACCTGGTTTACATAGAGACCTGCAGTCCACCCGGGGATATACAGTAAAACTCTGTCTCAGAAAAACAAACAGAAATAATTACTTTCCTCCATGTTGTCCAATGTGTTACCTTTCACAGTCTATTTTGGACATTTGTGTATTAACCATTTGAAAATACATCCATATTTAACTCCATTAGATATTCAGTAAGGAAATCAGTTGTTTCCACAGATTGTGATCTTATCAGAAAACCAAATAATTTTTGTTAAATAATATTAATTAACCAGCTTGTCTTGGTTTCAAGTGCCAGATTGTCCAAGCATCACGAGAGACTTGCCTTGGGGAGCTTAAGAATTATTGTTCAATGCAAGGGAACTTAAGGGTAACAGCTCTAGCAATACATTTGATTTTAATTAGCTTTTTAAAGGAAAAAAAAAGGAATGAAAAGATTCTTATGTTTCATCTAGAACCTCTCTGTATCCTTAAACAGAATGTATGGGAGCTAGCAGGGCACAAAATAGTGATGTTCATCATGGACCTTACGAATACTGCTGCTAATGGAGGGCCCATCTCTATACGCTAATTACGTGTTAATAATTTTCAGTGGGTGTTTTCATGTTTTAGAAAAAACGTTAGAGGAATGTGTAAAGGTTTTTTTCCTGTTTTCCCACGGAGTCTTGTTATATAGTCTTCCTTGGTTTAGAACTCACAGTGTAGACCAGGCTGGCCTTGAACTCACAGTGATCCACTTGCTTCTGCCTTCTGATTGCCTGAATTAAAAGTGATTGCTACCATGCCCAGCATGACATACATATTTTTATTCCCATTTATTTGGATGGCAATTTAAAACTAATCTGTGGTCAATAATTTGCACTAGCCCAAACTAGGAGAAATTTTCATGTTGCATCCTATAGCCTGTGCTTCTCAAGGGCCGATGAGTGGCACTCTTGTTAATATAGAGATAGTTCATTTAGAATACAGCATTAAGGTGATGTGGACACAGAAAGGACAGGAAAACCTATAAATTATAGGATGCAGCAGGCTGCTGCAGTCATGAGCATACCGAGGCTGTCGTTACCTGCACCAGCCTTGTGCACATACGACCACAGACAAGACTAGGATGAGGATAGTTGGGAGGAGGCAGGTGTGAACAGGGGAGGACACGGGAATGAGAGAAGGCTTATGATCGCAACGCATTCACTGACAAGGACGAACTTGCTAGGAAGAAGCAAAAGTATTATTTCCCCAGACGAAGGGAATTGGAAGATGAGGAATGGTTCCACAAATCTGCATTTTCACTGAGTAGCTCTGGGTGCTACAGTATTTAATCATAATATCGACAGCATCTATTAAGATTGCCAACCTGAGGGGGCATTGCTACACAGTGGGGCCAAAAGCCCGTGGCTGCCCAGGAAAGTGACTGTGGATTCTCTTGCCACATCGATCTCTCCTTTGTCCCGTTTTCCTCTCAGTGAGTGTTTGAGGCACTCTTCTTCTCCGGCCTTTAATGTGCAGTACAACCAAGCATAGGTCCAGAGGGCAACAGAGTCCAGAAGCAGAAAGGAAACGTTTCTAGGCAAGTCTTGCCCTCTAGATAAAAAGTTACAATCAGCAACTGCACATGCTTGAATTCTTACAACACCTCACATGAAGACCTACTGATGTAAGAATCTTCTGTGTGGTGTTTCAAACACATTCATCTGTTTAATACTGGCCAGTGTTCTACGGGATTCTTCATAGAAAGGATCAAAGACATTTTCTCAATCAGTTATGCACAAGGGATCTGGGTGAGTTGTATGGTGAACACTGCAAGTCTCTGTCCTGTCTGGGCTGAACTGCTGTATGGTGTTGACCATTAGCTTATGAGTATAAGTCTATTGGCCACTGAAAAGTCCTGTTTTTTATAGAGCCCGTGGCAGCATGCAGGTATGCTGTGAGTGCCCGTGGCTCAATTACCCTAAATCTCCCGTTTGCTCTGTTGTAAGACTAAATGGCCTGATTTGAGCCACTTACATAGGTTCCCCTGGCTCCTCTACTTCCTCTACTTCAGTGCTTATGATATTTAGCTTTTCAAAATTCAAGGGCACTTACTTAGGTGGCTGAAGTTGTTCTTTTAAATAAAATGATGTCTGTAGTGGACTGAAATCACAGACCCGGCTTCTGTTTAATACAAAGATCAACAACTGTGCACTTGTTTCTGTTGATGTGGGTGTGTTAAGCTTTCGGTTTCCATAGCCTCTCACGGTAGACAAGCATTGTTCTTGTTGATTCCTGGACATTCCGTGTCAGTTTTAATTCACCCTTTGGGTGCTTCTTCCCTAGGTTCCTGTTAACAGGGAGATTATATCGAATGACAGCATGGTAGTATGAGGTTCTGTTCTTCTGCTAAATGAACATATTATTAAGCTGCTCCCCGACATCTTCGCTTTAGCCCCATCAGAGGCGTTTGTTTCAGCATTGGTGAACACGCTCACAGAAAGCAGCACATGTGGTAGTTGGTTCTTAAAACTGGGGTCTGTAGTAGTCAGCATGCTGAGAACAAGAGGCCGTGGAGGAGCAGCTCTAACTAGGACAGCTCTGCTACCCTTTTCCCACACAACCATGGGTTCCCTTGGAAGCTGCCACAGGGAGCAGGCGCCTGTAGCAGAATGGCATTTCCGGACATCACTGCCCAGTTATGTAGACTCACAGCAATAGTGTGCACAAGACTTGCACAGAATCAAGTCAGCCGGAAGCCCAGCATAGATGGGGATGGCATTTGTGAAGTCCCACCCCCTTGTTGAGGAGCCATTGGGAATTGGCAGCAGTACGGGTGGAGAGGGTAGAAAGGTATTGGTGTTCTTCATGGATGTAGGGCCTGAAAATGATCCCAGGACCATAGAGGCAACATTAAATAGATGGAGATTTGTTTTGGATTAAGATCACGTGAAGTTGTTAGGGCTTTCGTGTGGGCCCTGAATCTTAAGGAGTTTCCCACTTGGATCCTTGAAAGGACAATCCTTTGGAAGTTCTAACTCTCTGCCCCTTAGGGGCTTGGTGCCCTGCCAAACTGATAGTGATTGGGATGGTTTTCAAAGCAGAAACCTGACCCTCGCCCCAAGCTTAGCTCAAGTGCAGGGGCCTGCATTCCAGGTTTTAATTTCCCTTTGTTCTATCATGTGTTGGGACGGGTTCAGAACCAGCTGTCAGCCGATACCAGCTGCTAAGTACCCTGTCACCTGAAGGATGCTCCTGGGTGTTCTTGAAGTTCCCTCCCCTTGACCCCATCCCGAGTGAGTTTAGGAGGGAAGTTCTCTTTCTGAGAGTGAGATTTTTGGCAAATAGCCTTCCTCTAAGGAAGTTCTCCACCCCATCCCACCGCCCACTCCCTGCCCCGGCATCATGAGTGCCTCCGGCTGGATTTTGGAGCTTGGGTTCAGAGAGCCAGAAGGTAGGGGCTGATTAACACAGCCTGAGCAGGTGACCTGTGTTGTAAATGCGACTTGGAACTCAACTTTGTTATCTGAAAGTTCTTAAAACTATTATTATTATGTACAGAACACTAACATGGAAAAAAATCCAAATTAGTATATTATTATAATGACAGTCAATGAATTTTGATAACTAAATAAGGTCGAGTCATCAACACTCCATAGATCCTAACTAGGCAGCGCTTGCCTTAAACAGAGTGGGTTGTGATGAGGATGAGGATGGAGGATGCCATTGGGAGATTAGAAGAAGAGCTTAGGAACGTGGGCCTGTTTCTGTGAGCAGTGCCAGCATTCATATCTGTAAAGCTGTTAGCGCCTTTGCTGTTCAGAAAGGAGCCAATCATTTTAACAGATTGACATTCATCATAAAATAAATGAAGGCTATTAGGAATTACCCTGTCTAGGCTGCAATGCGGAAAATAATAGCTGTTTAGGTGGCAGAGAGCTCTTGCCTCCCACCAGGCAAGCCCGCGCTACTGAACTGTGAAAGTCAAGAGTTTGCTTCAGAGTCTCATTTTTAATCCTGTGTTCTGGAAAATGCAAAAACCGCTGTAACGTGAAGGGTACTGGCTAAACAGAAAGCAAGGCAGCTTCCTGTGACCCCATGACCAACAGGAGCCCGGAATTACGAGCTTACCTCAGCACATGCTCATAATTCTTCTTGTCTAAGAACATGAACCACACTATAGATCATGCGGGAAAAGACTAATTGAAGCCCCAAGCAGATCGAGAAGGAATGTAAGTCACTTGATCCTAATAGTGTTTGTTGATCAGAAATGCAGCTATCTGAAAAGCGTCCATTTGGTCCAATGTAGAATGGATTAAAGAACACGAACTGTGCCTTCCTCCTGCTTTAATGGTAAGTAGTTCCTGATGCTATGAGGTGATGAGGTTTTATCACAGTCTCTGGTTTAACAGATACCTCGAAATTATCTATAGGCGACTGCAATTTTAACCAAGTAGATGGTGTCCATGAGGCGAGATCTGGAAGATTATTGTATTAGATACCTTGCTAAGAAAATCTTTCCTGACCCCAGTTCTTAAAAGATAAATGTCCAATTCTATAGTATGGTACATAAAGACCTGTGTGATTAGACCTCGGCCACTCTCTCTAGCTGTATCTCCTCCTCCTCTTAAGTCTCAGATTTTAGCTCATCTTAAGCTACTCCCAGCCTCTAAATTGCACAGTGTATTTTCAGATCTCTGAGTTTTTCCTTTGTAATTGTTCCCTCTGCCTATAACATACACAGACTTAAATATTTATCAAGGGTGTATGGAATATCCAGTAATAGGAACGTCTGGTAACTGAAAGTCCTTGATAATTAAAAAAAATGTATTTTCTTGCATTCTTCCTAGGCCTTTCATGTTGCCTGTGCTGAAGTACTAGATTCATTTGTTTATCTTTCTCATTGTCCACATAAGGCACCTAGCCGAGCTCTTGAAATTCACATACAGTCTGTGCTGGGTGGTTTTACATCAACTTAACACCGTCGGAGAGAAAATGCTTCCATAAGGTGCAGTAGGTTTAGATGGCCTATAGGTTATTTTCTGAATTAGTGATTGATGGGGCAAGAGGGAACACTCCTGGGCTGGTGGTCTTGGGAACTATAAGAAAGCAGGCTGAGTAAGCCAGTAAGCAGCGCTCCTGCTCCAGGCTCCTGCCTTGCTTGAGTTCTTGCCCCAACTTCCTCCCGTGATAAGCTCTGATATGTAAGTATAAACAACATAAACTGTTTGTTCCTGAAGTTGCTTTTGGATATGGTGTTTTCGTCATAGAACTAGAAACCCTAACACCAGACAGAATCCAAGTTTCATATGGCATTCTCCTCTAAGGCCTTTGGGAGCAATGTGATGGCTATTTCTCATCAAGGTCATGGTGAGAAAGTCGAACCCCGTCCGTTCACTGTCAAATATACTTAGAGACTAACACGGGACATGTTGAGTCATTGTTAAAATATGAATCTGACCTCCTCATTCTTCCGCTCCAAATTCTCCAGTTCCTGCTTTCATGTAGTAAATGTCAAAACCATTGCAGCAGCCCATGAGCAAGAGTCTCTTCTCCCAAACCTGGGCATTTAGAGAGCTTGTCCACCACTGGCCTAAACCCTCATGCTGCCTTCTGCCCCAGACTCTACCACCTGTATTCCTGACTTACACTGTCTGACCCAGCAGAGTGTCTCACTTACCTAGCTTGCCCTTCCCTCTTCCCTCCTTGTGCGCTGACAATGTCTGCTGTAGGCTCTCACAACTGCCTGTAGCTTGGTTCTCACTCAGGAAATATTTATAGAATGAACAAATTTATAGGTCATGAAGACTTCTTTTATACCAAGTAAGCATAATCTCGTGACATCAAAGTCACGTCCACTCACAGTAGTTACCACCCATGTGCTGGTGGTCTAGACAGCAAACTTCTTCCTAGTTCTTAATCTATGGGTGATCACCTGTCGTTATTCTTAAGGTGGCTGTGTGCGAGCCATTGTTTAAGGTCTTAAATGGCAGGAAGAGGGTTCCTGTTATCATTCTTGTTTAGATGGGGATATTGAGATTTAAAGGGGTCAGATAACATGTTAGAGATCACACAAATGGGACTGGGGTGCACACCTATAGTGTAATATGACGTTTCTGTCATTTTAAGCTCTACTTGTCTGTACTAAAAGTATTCTTGGAAACTATATTTTATCTGCTCAAACACTATCATTTCTCTCTTCTCAGTTTTTTACAACTATTAGAGTTTTGACCTAGCAAATGGTTGATAAATGTTATACTTTTTATCAAGCTGTAAAATAATCCTAGGTGCAGAAAGAAGCAAAAAAAAATCAGATAAGGAAATTTAATAAAAATTTGGAAAATTTTATTGACGTTTACAAAATGCACAAGTCACACAAAACCCAAGTAAATCACTCGAGGGATTTATTGATTTCAAGTCAGCATCTTATGGACTTTACTTCAGACTGCCCCCTCCCCAAACACTCAGCATAGCTGAGGATGACCTTGAGCTTCTGATTCCCCTGCTATCCCTGCTTCCGGAGGTTTGAGTGACAGGTATGTGTCCTCATGCCTAGTTCATACTGTGCTGAGGATTGAACGTAGGGCTTCAAGTATGCCAGGGAAGCACTGTGCCAACTGAGCTAGGTCCCCAGCTCCCATTCCTCCGCTGAATCCGTGTAACTATTCTTTATTTCTCCACATACTTGAAGCTTAATGTAATTAATAACATGCCAGATCTCCTTTTATAGTCCATTGAGTAACTAAACTTGTTTTTAGTTGGAAAGTTACAGCTCGGTCAACTTTTATATAAAACATTTTTGAAAATCGTGAAAGCTAAAGGTAGGACATTGTCTTCTTCCCAGAGGGCCTCTCTCTGGGCCTGTCCCAGCATTCTGCAGAGAGCAAGCACAGTCCCTGCTTTCTAGAATTGCTGAGAGAGATCAGATACTATTCTGATATGTTTGCCACATATTATTTCTTTATTTTCATCATGCCTATAGTGGGATATGATTAGGATCATGTCTGCTTGGGTTTTGTGATGCTTCTTTTGCCTGGAGATCCTTGCTCTACAGTAGAGAACTTTTCTGCTCTCGTTTCATTGTGTAGATTCTCTATGTGTGTCTTTAACCACGGATTCCTAGGTTTGGTATTTTGATTGTGTCTCCAGTTCTCGAACATTGTTGTCACAGTTCTGTATTCTTTTTCTTTGCTGGTGGTCGGGCATCTGTCTCTCCCTCCTCGCCCCCACCTGGGATGTCTTTTGTTTTCTCTGGCCAAGTGTCTCCGTAGCAGTTGTTTTCCTTGACACACTAAGTTTTTTTTTTTAATTTTCTTTCTCTATGTTTTCAAAACCCTCAGTTTTATTGTTGATGTTTTCCATTCGCATGATCTTTCCTCCCATGTTGCTGGTTTTCTCACTCGTTTTATAGACTCTCTCCTTCATGACACTGACTTCCCTCTCTGTAAATTCATCTGCTTCATGACATCTGCTTTAAGGCCATGACTATCTTCAGAGAAGTCGTGTCTCCTCCCTTTTTATGCTCTTGGCTTTTTGATTACATTTTCTAGCTTTATTTGATAATCTTCTTTCTTATTGAGCATCCCGTTCTCAAGAACTCAGTTCCAGTCTGCTTTGGGATGAGGGACTGGCTTTTCCCTTCCAAATCACCTGGCTTCAGCTCATCTGCCTTTTCCCACTCCCAGTCTTCAGCTATCCTATCAGTCTGTGAAGTTATGCAGTGATTTCTCCTTTCCTCCTGTCCCAGCTTCTGTCTTTCAACAGCTTACACAGAAGTAGTCTCTTCTGCGCTACCACATTACCCAGAATTCCCCTTTCTTTGTTTGAGAAGGAGAGCTACTCTAGGGGTAAGAGGGGAGTGTGCTGTGGGACTTTTTGGATGAAGCAGTGACTAGATCTCTGAGTCTGGACCACACTTGCTAGGTTGCTTTTCTAATTGTTCTGTGATTCCATGGTTTCATCCCTCTTACTTAATATTCTATTACTTTGTGGGTGTGCTAGGGATTTTTCTCTTTATCTTTCTACTTATTAAACTGTTAACTTCTACTATTCTGCTTGATTGTCATTTGCTAAAGATTCTTCTGTTGTATCAACTTCTTCTATTGAGTGTTTTCTTTGATGTTTGAAGATAAGGGCAAGATCTTCTTCATGCTTCCTTCCTATTTCATACCACCCATTTGGTTAGGTTCATCTTTTTCTGTTAATTTGTTCTTCTTTGCTTTTTCTGATGCATCCTTCAGCGGTCCCATATCTGTTTACCTTCTAGATAGAAGCATTGAAAATGTTGATTTTAAATTCATTTTTTCTGTGTGGCATCCTGGTTCGCAAAGACGATTCTTCCATTACCCTGAAAGGAAATGATGAAATTCCTAGGTATGTTAAATGTGGTTGCTAGTATCACTAGGGCCAACAAAGCTGTAAAAGGCAAGAGTTGAAGAGTTGGGTCTATAAATTTCCCTTGGGGCCCCTCTGGGCTCTTGTCCATCCAGATTTGTGGTACCCTATGCTGAGAGCAGTGCTGTAGCATCTGTTGTGAAAGGCAGGGATGCTCTGCAGTGAAGAAGAAGCTCTGAGGATTGTAATGCTTTTTAATCTCACTTCAAGTTAATTATCCTCATTTAGCTTCACTATTCCTCATAGTTGTGGAGATAACAGCATCATCCATCCTGGGATCTGAGGTGTAAATCAGGAAGCTTTAGGCTTTCTCCTTAGTAGGCTCTGAGCCATTTTTCTCATGTCTTCCAGTTGAATTAACACTCATCTATCTCTTTTCTAGTTTCCAAAATTATGGTGCCCTTGTGTCCTCTCCTGTGTGCTTGGCCCTCGAGGCCTTAGACCTTTGTGATTGATTTCTGCTCTGTAGTTAGAGTGTTTGAAGGAGAAAGCAGAGGTAAGTGTGCATATTTAACCCAGCGTCTTCAATCAGAAAGCCAGACCCTCAGTTCTAAAATTGCATTTGACCCTCGGAGGAAAAGTCATAAAGAATCCTGACCAGCATGATGATTTATATTATTACTTTGAAAACAATCAGAAAGTACAAATGTTTCCTCTTTGAGAAGATGTAATAAGGCGAAGGGAAGGGATGAGGGTGATATTTTTATAAGTATCTCAACTCAATGACTCCTTAAAAGATATTAGGAGAGGATGCTTGAAAAGATGAATATTGTCCCTTTGAAAACAGAATATCAAGCTAATTTCAAAGACCAATAGAGCATTATTCAAGATGTTACATGTTTGAACTCTTCTTTTAAACTTTCAGGGTGTTCTAGGAAATTGAAACTATAAATTATTATTCCACGAAGGATACTAAAGTTTGATTTAAGAAAATAAAAAACTTATCTGGGTGGTGATAGCACAAGCCTTTAATCCCAGCACTCAGAAGGCATAAATAGGTAGATCTCTGGCTTCAAGGCCAGTCTGGTCTATAGAATAAATTCCAGGACAGCCAGGACTATACAGAGAACCTCTTGTGTCTAAAAACAAAAACAAACAAACAAAAACAAAAAAGGAAACTTTATTTGAAATACCATTTCCAACTATTTGGAAGTGACAGTTTCAATGGCTTGCGAAATGACCAAAAGGATGTAAATAAGGGAAGATGGTAATGGGATGCCAGGAATAGCTGGTGTTGAAGCACCATTCAGGTACCACAGACATGAGCCCTGGGGTCAAACCTGCTTAACTCCTCCATTAATGATCTGGAAGAAGGAAGATTCAACAAGTTAATTAAATCTACAGAAGGTCCTTTCAGAAAGTTAAAAATACTAAAAAATAATAGACAAAGACCAGAAGGTCAAGCGCTACGATAGCTGTGGGCACAGAAGAGCACAATTAAATTTGGAAGGGATAATTGTAATTGAATACATTTCACACCACGAAAGGGGGACTTAAAGTACAGTCAGTTAATAGTGTACAGGACATGGGAGCTATTGGAAGTCCTGCAGGTTGACGAGAGCCTTATTTATCGGCTAGAACAGGACTTTCTGAATTCAGAAATAAATCAATTTAATAAAAGAAAATGTGCTTTCTAATGAGTTATTTATTTATTTTTGTTAATACATAAATGAGTTGGTTAGTTTCCTTTAAGAATTTGTCTAACTTTCAGAAGTAATTATATTCTAGCATGGTATAGCGATTACAGAATCATAAATACATGTTCATGTATTCATGAGGTCAAGTTCAGGGGACTGATGGGAAGAACCCAGCATGGGGAGCTACTGAGACAGGACCCACTAATGCAGTGGTTCTCAACCCTTTAATACTGCTCCTTATGCTGTGGTGACCCCAACCATAGAATTTTTTTGTTGCTACTTCATCACTGTAATTTTATTACTGTTATGAATTGTAAATATGTTTCCCCTATCATCCTAGGTGACCCTTGAGAAAGGGTTGTTCCGCCCTCAAAGGGGTCACAATCCATAGTTTGAGAACCACTGCACTAAAGGAAACTATTGGTGTGGAGGTATTAGGTATAGTGATATTTCATTTGTATTTTAATTAATAAAGCCTGCCTGAAGACCTGAGAATAAAACAGCCATACCAATCAGCTTTACGGACAAGACAGTGGTGACACACACTTTTAATCCCAGCAGCCACACTAGTTTGCCATAGAAACTGGGTGGTAGTGGGACATGCCATTAGTCCCAGGCCTCGAGAATAATACAAGACAGGAGGAAACAGCTCTCACACACAGTCTCATTCTGAGATTCCCGGAGGCAGAAGAAGAGACTCCTGCTTAGGTCTGGAGACAGTAGAGCTAACTCAGTGAGGGGCAAGTGGTACCCAGTAGATCGGAAAAAGAGCAGGATGGGAGGTCACACAGGCAACATGCTAATCATATATTGGAGAATCTCAGCACTTTACTTACAGTTGACAGCTCGAATTCCCACATTAATTCTACAGGACGAGACGTCCCCCAGCATAAAGAAACAGGAGCCTATGAAATGTCAGAAAAGCCACCTAAGGTCAAGCTTATTCAAACTCAGGGACTGGGCTGTGTTATATGGTCCCCATAGAATATTGAGCTATAGGTGCAAAACAAATGTATATATAAATTTTGCTCTTTCTATTGGATTTTATAGACTAAATCTAAGCAGAAAAATACTTTCTTCTGTGATTGATAGTGACAGAGCTGTGCTGAAAGGTAAAATGAGTGTGCAGAGGTCGTTCTTCAATTTGCAACAACTCCAAAAATTGTCTTTAAAAATGTGTTCATGATGTCTTGGTGAATTGATTGCTTGTCTTGGGAGTTGAAATACATGAGCTAATTAACATACAGCAAGCATTACAAAACTGCATCGTGCTTGACCTGGCTACTGTCACTGATAAGAGAACCCTGGAACTGCACCTTTGAGAGGTGATAGTACGTGTTTGAATATTCAGATATTATACATGCTCAAAGATAGTATTGAAAGTTTATCTGTCTATCAGCTGATATTTCTCTTGCTAGAAAAAACTAGAATTACTGGTTTCATTTGCATAAGCCACCCAGCTATGAGTTTGAATAGGACACTGGCCTTGTTTAGAGTTAGTTCTCATGATGTGTGAGCATTTAAAGGAGTTAGAAAAAATTCATAAAATGTATTGTTTTGTTTGGAAACAGTCAAAATGGAAAAATACTTTCACAGTGTGTGGGCAGAAATCATCACATTCTTAGAAGTGGGAAGCTAGAAAGATGGACATTTATGTGAGAAAGTCAACCAGTGAGGGAGAGACAGCCACACAATAAGACGGTGCTTGGGGCTCGATGCTGGAGTTTCCTGCTCTTCTTTCTTCATGGCCTTAGACTTCCTCAGGCCCCTGAAGATTGAGTTCCCAGGTGAGGCTGGCTCTGTGCTCATAACAGAAGCGAGCCAGTTTGAACTGAAATGCAATTGCATCGAGGAATGCCCATCGTCCCTTCTAGAGGCAGACCAAGTAGATTCTGAAATTCCCTTCAGAGAAGTGGCTGAATATTTTTTTCCGACTTGTAAGCTTATGTTTAGCCAAGTAAAATGCATAGAAAGAAGGCAGAGTTTCAGTTTAGGGATGAGAGATCTAAAAAGAAAAAATCCTTCTATCTTTGCCTATAAAGACTGGAGTTCATGTTGTCCACTAGGAAAATACTGAAAGAATTTATCATGACACATTGGAGTCATATCTGTTATTGTAGTAACAATAACAATGATTTTTCTGTCATTCAGTACCATTGGAGAAATATGGCAGGCCATGCCATACAGGATAGAGCCCTGGGAGCCATGAGATATTAAAGGTGTAATTCTACTTTTTGACATCTGTTGAAATTACACTAGTCTCTCTGAAAATAACACCTGAATTGAGTTTCAAATGTGAAGAAAGGACCTGAAAAAAGTAACAAGAAAAGCCACAATCAATTTCCAAACTCAGCCAAGTTCGAGAATTTATCAATTAAGTAAAACAAACAAAATCATGAGCTGAGATGACAGCAAGACTAAAGAGAGCAGATCGATCCATGGACGCATTAAATGTCTTTTCAATACTGTCTTCCATCACCGTAGCAAGGAGCTGGAGGTTTGCCTGAAGCAGTTTTCACTTACATGTGCTAAAAACAAAACTGCCTTCATCACATAAATGACTTTTGGCCCTGGGGACTTGTCATCTAGATCTCTGTACCCCAGGAAGCCACTCTTTCCTATTGACCTGCCCATCACACACAGGAGAAGAAAAGTCTATAAGGAACCAAGATGGAAGGAGGCAGTTATGGGTGTGGCTGCTTCCTAAAGATACTTCCTAACACCAGCAATTGAATTTGTCACATCTGTAGCCTGTCTTAGTGCTTTCATAGGTAATGACTTAGATTTGTTAAGAACAAATGGCTTCAGAATTCCAGACACAGGGCAGAAACCGATAGATAATTTCTAAAGGACAGACTCAAGTCCACAGGAACTGGAAGCAAGGACAGATCCTCATGTATTCATTCGTCCCATGCATGGCTTCCTTCCTGAAGTTTATTGAGTATTGAGAGGCAATGGCAGGGCAGTGATGAGACCACTACCTGCGTTCACACATGCCAAGTACATTCTGTATAAACTATATTAACAATCCAGGTCATCAGAAGTCAAGGGAGATGAGAGAGACACATTAAATCCTTATTAATGCATGAATGGAGATCAATCAATTGTGTAGGATAGGTGTAAGGAGCCTGGGTAAGGTTTTCGAGGGGGAATGTTGCCTTGTTTCTTAGAAGAAGGATCAGCCAAATTTTTGTAAATGACAGTCACATGGCTGTAATCTTGAAGACTGACTCGGAGACATCTATCTCAAGAAGAGAGATCTTGTAGGCACGGAAAGGCGAGTAAGATTCTGTACTTTGCAAACTGCAGGGCATGCCTTAGGGAAGACAAATGCCCTGGCTTCAGAGCAAGGCTAGGGTTGTGCTTATCTGTATTAACCCCGGCTGTCCAGGACTAGTTAATCATCCCCCTCCGTGCTGCACACCGTTGGTCGTCATCTTCACTCCTGCTCCTGCGAATTCAATCTATTCTCTTCGCAGTAATATTCTCTTTCTACACTTCATCATACAACCTTCTCATGTATCGCATGTGTTCATCCTTGAATGTGTTCCTCTAAACATGAGTTTCTATTGGGAGAGGCATGGGACTATACTTCATATAGGTGGTGCAGGTCTATATATTTTACGATAACTCAGTCTCCCCGTTTTTGTTTAAATATAAGGTTTCAGTGGGTCGTCTGATGTATTTAAAGTCTGCTGGCTCATCTGATATACTCTTCATACAGTGTTGTTTGTTTCCATCATGGTTTCTCATGTGAATTGTATTTGCTTAAATACTGTCAGAGTGTCTGCAAAACAGCTTGAATCACATCACAGTCTACAGGCATTGCTGGGTTGGGTGGGCATGGTAGAAACGTGAGCCTGCTCACAAGAGCCATCATGGCTCTTTCCAACCTTACATGGTGCATGATCATTTGTCTGTCTGCCTGCCTGCCTGTCTTTCTGCCTGTTTCTCTCTCTCATTTATCTACCAAATATTTATCTAGTTATCATGTATTTGTTTTTGTCATGTAATTATCTATTTATCAGTCTCTCATATCTATCTCACATCAATTTAGTATATAATCTCTCACATCTCTATCATTTGCTATTTACACACCAAGTATCATGTATCTACTTACATATCTATAATATCTATCATATATATTTATATCTGCCTATCATCTATACTGATTTATATATATATTATATTACATGTTATACATCTTATATCTATATTTTATAAATACATATTTATATAGATATATTATTATACATTATACATATAAATATGTAATAGACTGTTAGTTTTGATTTCACTAAGTCAAAATGTGTCTGATTTTCTATGTACCAAATGTTTCTCTTATTCTTCTCTTTCTGCCTGAGACTGGTGCATAGGATTGTGTAGACGGACTGCAGTGGAGAGCGACATAGGTGGTAGCAATGGGGCATCGCATCTTGTTCTCTAAAAAGACCAGCAGCTTCTTCATCTACTTTGTCTTTTGTGAGGTTTTGACATTTCACATCCTGTGTCAAAGTTCTGCTCCCTTTCAGAACTGTTGTTCATAGGGCACACCAGAGAGCATACACTCATAAAGACTACAGCAAGTATTAGACTGGTGTCAGTGGACAAAGTGCAGAAATGTACTTCTCGGTAAAACTCCAGTGTCAGTTCAAAGAGGTGGAAATAGGTTTAGAGGGTTGTTGCCTTTGCTAGCTCTAGTGCTTTCAGTGACTCTACCATTGAGAATATTTGGGTATAGAGATAGGGATAATCTTGAGTTGAGGGAGGGTGAATCATTATCAAAATATATTGTATAAAATGTTCAAATAAAAATAGGAAAAATAGATTTTTAAACAGCAAAAACATTTGCATTTGTGAATAGAGGAAAAGGGAAAAATAAAAATAACTGGCAATTTTTACACTGAGAGGAAACTCTACTCTGACTTCTGCTTTACTACTTGATTATACCACCCCCACCTCGTGTGTGTGTGTGTGTGTGTGTGTGTGTGGTGGTGAGGACTTTGATAAAGAGAGCATGTTCACAGTATGTTCCCACAATGCTATCCACCTGTGTTTTCATTTCTGCAGAGTCTCCCACTGGTGTGGCTGAACAAGTAGGCTAGGCTGGATTCCAGCAAGCTCCAGGACCCACCTGTGTCCACCTCCCTGGCACTGGGACTGTCAGCACGTGCATATCTTTACACGATGCTGGAAGGACTGAGGTCTTCATGCTTGTCTTTCAAGATCTTTACTGGCTATATCTACTGACCCCTCTTTAATTGAAATAAAATACTGTAAAATGAGAGACAAATGTCACTTAACTCTGCCACTTTCTATATCATATAAATTTAGACATTGCTGTGATTTAAATGTTTTTGTTTCTTTAGGATTTATATGTTGTGATTCTTATCCTAAAGTGATGGCCTTAGGAGGTGGACCCTGTTGCCACATGAAGGCTGTGTGGAAAATAAAGTCCTTGCCAAATGCCCCATCTTCTGCTTCTGAACCCTGACCTTCTGGTTTCCAGACTTGTGAGGAATTGATTTTTGTTGCTTATGTCACATACTCTAAGAAATTTTATTATAGTATCCCAAAAGACTAAACACATGGCTTGAAGAGTAAATGATACAGTCACGTGATAAATGTGCTTCTGTGAAAGCAAGAGCCTACCTTACTGTACAGTCTAAACTGCATCAGAGTGACAGATAGATCATCTCCCTTCATCCCACAATCCTCTAAGTTTGTCTTCAGTGTTTCTGCCTCTTTAAGGCTCCACTAGACAGTTTGCTATCTTATATCTATCAGGAGTTACCCTCTCATGCCCACCCATACCCAGCACCAAAACTGCACTTCTGTTAGGAGAGTCCTGGATACCCGTAGGTTCCATTTTATGGGAAGCTCATTGAGCTACATACACTTGTCTTGGTGAGACAACAGATCTAAGAGAAACCACAAGCTGGCTTGAGGAAGAACTGGATTCAGTGAGAAGCTCAGTGTCAACTAACCATGGCAAAAAAGCCATGGTTATTCAGTGTGTTTGGGGGATTGAGTACCAGACTTCATCAGTAGACATATGCCTGTTCTGACAAGGGTTATCTTAACTTATAGTGTCTGGTACACAGCTTATGGTGGTGGAGCAAATGTAAGGCAGCCAGAGCATCTGAAAGCTCACAGCTTCAGCTGCTCATAGCAAACAGCGATAGAGAGAGCACTGGGAATGGTAGGAATCAGATGGTTTTTGAAACCTCAAAGCCCATCCCCAGTGACATGCATCCTCCAACGAAGCCCCATCCTCTAATCCTTCCCAAATTGTTCCTACAACTGAGGACCAAGCAATCAAATATATAAGCCTATAGAGGCCCTTGTCCTTCAAATCATGACACACATACTGAGTACTGTCTGATAGATTTGAATGCAAATATTTGTGTGTTTTTGCTGAATTAAGAAATAGAATGGAAGCTGGAGAGATGGCTCACTCAGCACTTTTGAGTAATTCCTGTTCTTCCAAAGGATCTAGCTGGGTTTGGTTTCTAGCACCCATATGTTAAGTCTGGCTTGGGGGTATTCAATGCCCACATCTGGCCTTTGTGGGTATGCATGTGATACACATATAAGCATACAAGTATACAAATATACATTAAATAGTAAAACATAAATAAATAAGTTTCTAAAAGAAATAGGATGCCCATAAACAATTTTCCCCTCTGTGCTTGTAGGAGAACCAAAAGAAAAAGATACTGAGCAACTCCCTTAGCGGTTAGAGAGGTGGAAGTTTGCAGGTCAAGGCTGTGAGTTGTAATGATCTGCCTACAAAGGCCACATGGCAATAAAACTCCACTGTCATGTTACTGAGAAATAGTGTCTCTCATCTGTAAAAGATGGTGCTGGTGATAGAAGGTGCTCTTGGTAAGGACCAAGTAGGATTCTGATAATGATGATAATGGGACTGATGAGGACAGTGGTTCTAAGTAAAGGAAAAGCCATGTCAGGTATGCTCAGTCTGGGTTGGTTCTCGTTTATCCCTCATGATTTCTTAATATTATTTTTAAAAATGTATTTTTTGTGGATGGATATTTTTCCTGCATTATGTCTATGTGCCACTTGCATGCTTCATGCCTACTGAAGCCAGAAGAGGGCATCTGATCCCTGGAGTTATAGATGGTTGTGAGCCACCATGTAGGTGTTGAGACTAGAACCTTAGTTCTCTGCAAGAACATCCAGTATGCATAACTGCTAATCGAGTATGGCATTGCTAGTGAGTTTCTTGTTCCACAGATGGAATATAATATAATATAATTTCCATGTGCTTCATTGACAAATTGACTTGTGATTGGATATTACTTTAAAGGAACATTGATTTATCTGTAATTTATCTGTTCTTTTGTTTTTCGTTTTTATAATTCACTAAGAAAGTCACCTTTTCCATGTGAGGCACAGAGCCCTAAGCACATCTCCACCATGCCCCTTTCTGTGAAGCCTTATCTTCTGATCTGCTGGTTTATTGCTGTTGATATTCTGTCAGGTGGACTCCCATTGTCACCTGACTTTTATAGTGGGTCCTTGTATTTCTGTGAAGCCTGTCTCTTGCCTTAGCTTCGGGTCCTAGTTCTTCAGTATGGAACCACTTAGGAAGATATAGCTCCTCCACAAGTCAGCTTCCCAGGATTCAAGTGACTAACGAAAATCTATCCAAATTAATGCCATCTTTTGTGTTTTGTCCCTGACTCCGAGATTCACGTTGGCTCATGGTCATCCCTCCCCTCTATTTGTAGTCTTTCTGTGAGTTCCAAGTCATGGCTGAAGCTAATGAGTGCCTGATGGCTTCTGTGTCTCTGCCTATTTCTTGACTTGATGGAATCTTGTGCTCTCACCCCCAGTGTCAAGCCAGCATGTCATAAACGCACAAAATTCATATTTTCCCATTTCATTAACACACTGTCTTTCACCCTCTCCAGTTTTGTAGGTTTGCATTGGTTCTATCTGCTTCCTTTCTGCTTACGCACTGGTATCAGAGTGAATGATCCTTGTCACTATGGTACCTGGATGCTGAGGGCAGCATCAACATCAGGAGGCACAGGCAGACAGGATGCTAGAGTCTGGAGGGGATATTAGAAGGACCCATGTCAGTCAAACAGGAAAGAAGACATTTCAGATGCCATGGATAGCAGCAATGGCAATTTGACAGCCTGTCTTTGAATGTCACAGTTATAGAAAGAATATGGCCATGAAAAACACCACATTTTGTTCCCATTCCTTTCTTTATACTTAAATTATACAACCCTTTCTATAACAATGGCTGTTAAATCTGAAACATCCTTGCCATAAAGCAATCTTAATAGAAAATACAAATTGTCTTTTCCGTGAAAACGTAAAAGATTTTTATCGGTTGATAATGTAAGTTATTCGTTCTGAACTTCCCTGGGAGGAAAAGAAATATATTTTAGGTTATATAAGTCACTTGGAAATCGTAACAGCATCCCAAATATCCAGAAAGAAGGAAGCAGATAAAAAGGAAAGTAGGGAAGACTTTACTTCTATGACAAATACAAAAAGACAACTTTTTTTCTAAGTTCTTAAATGAAATTGTCTATTTTATAAACTACACAGATAGAGATTGAGAGATGTGTGTGGGGTGGGGTAGGGTAGGGTGTGTGTGGGGGCAGTGTAGGTATATGTGGTGTGTATGTGTGCATCTATGTGTGTATGGTGTATGTTTGTGTGTCTATGTGTATATGTGGTATGTGTCTATGTCTGTGTATATATGGGTATATTTGTATATATGTGTGTGTGTGTCTGTCTGTGTGTGTGTGTGGTATGTATGTGTGTGGGGGGAGTCCTGTTTCCATCTATTTGGAATATTTGTTGAGGGTGTCCCTGAAGGTGTCACACAGGGAAGCAAACCAAATAAAGAGATAAGAATGTAACCCTGATGCAGATTGACTCTGTCAACTTGGATCAGACTTTGGGGAGTCTAATAACAGGCAGTTTATTCCCAATATATTTAAGCCCAGTATAATTTGTAAAAAGTTTCTTGGTGTAATACAATTCCCATTGCACAAGGAGACATAAATGCATCGAAACTCAACTCATGATGTGTGTCATTTCTTCCAAGAAGATGGGTTCTAGAGGAAGCTGTTTGTACTAACTTAAGGTCCTAAGGGTCTAGACTAGTCTTCATCATACAAATAGTGTAGAGGTCCTTCAGGATGTAGCCCTCTCTGGTCCTGGTTGTGGGAGCTTGGGGGAGGCTCTGCCTATCAGGGCCATTTAGATTACTAGCCACTTCTAGTCTTGGTAGTAGGAGCTTATTATAGCCTGACTCAACAGATAACACAGATCAGTGGGCAGTTAATCACTTCCAATTCTCAGCTTTCTGGATAGAAGAAGAGGTTTTTCATCTTTCCCATTGGAAAGACAATCCTGTGTGCTTAACAGTCCTGGTTTCTCCGGAGCTCTGTGAGTGCAAGGCCCTTTGTGCTATGCCCCCAGTGAGTGTGGACTCCCAGTGTCTTTGATCTTAGTGTATAACACAGGATGTGCAGAGTGATCATTTCCACTGTGTTTGGTGAGGAATAGATGCAGTTCAGCAGGCAGATGCAGAGCTGCACCACGGGCATAGCTTATGTCTTCAGTACAGTTTCCACTCCTTTCCTTTCATTTAATGTTTTAAAAACAAGAGACGAGTCAGGCTTCCACTTAAATCTTAGAAATGATCTTCAAATATGACACCCATATTAAACATTTATGTGTATACTTTCAAAGAGCAGGTGTAAGCCTAGATAATTCAGTGGACCGTCTTGTTGGTTCTGGTAGCTGTCAATATGTGGCCAGTGACATCGTTGGGCCCTTGGGTTTGCAGCTGCCATCCTGCTGTCAGCTCATGCAGCAGGTTCTATTCTGACTGGATCTGGCAGCTGGATCTGGCAGAATTCCCTTCTGCTCTCTTCCCATACTTGGAACATCTCCTTCATTTCCATCGCCTGGTCAGCCTTAAAGCAAAGTTCTTGCCCACAATATTTCCTTTCACAAGAAGAAATGTAGAGACTTTTATTTTCTCACAAAGTTCTGGTTTGCTAATGGTGATGAAGCCATGAAGCCTGAACACTTAGGTATTCTTGCCATATGGAGTCCCACCTCTATTAAACCATAGGTTTCCAGATGTTCATGGAGAGAGAAAGACAAGAGCAAGAAGAAAACTATGAACTGCAGAAGTTTAATTTATTTATTGGGGAAGAGGGCAGAATACAAGCCCTGGGATTGTTCCATAGACCTCATCTGCTTTTCCCTCAAACAGAGTGTCTAGTGGCCTCAAACTCATCAAAGAGGGTAGTATGGCTGGCCTCAAACCTCAGGGAGTCTCTGCTCTACCATCCCAGTACTGGGGTTACAGGTATATGCTACTATGCTTGGCAGTTTTTACATAAATTCAGGGGATCAAAGTCAGGTCCTTGGGTTGATGCAGCAAGCAATTTACTACCTAACTGGAAGTTTTTATGTTTAAAATTCACCTTTCAATAAAGATGGCCTGTGTACTATCATCAATTCCCATATCATCTCACATGATAGGAGGAATACTTTGAAGTGCCCACTTCAACGTAAGAAGATATCTTCACTTAATGATCTTCCCTTGCATGTTATATCAGTGACATGCAGAGCCTCCTGAAGTGTCTGAAAATCCCCCATCAGCTGCTAAATTCACCCTGAGACAGAGCTGAACACAGTAACTCCTGATCAGAACCCAATGTGAAGATGAAACGGTTAAGAATCATCTGCCTCATTGACACAGGTTGATTGCTGAAGAATTGAGCAGTAGCTGAGATGTCAATGGCTATAGGGACGGCATTAACAGGGTGTAGTCAGAGGCGGCTGGTCTACTGTAAAATATGCCCTTTGCCTCTAATGTGGATGTTAAATTGTACCACACAGGATTTATTTTTGCTCCTGTATATTAAAATCCCATTTTATATTCTTCCCCTTCCTTTCATAGAGTAGTGGGAATTAATCTCTATCATACAAAGTAGGGGGTCTCCCCAGGATCCAGTGACTGTTTTGTTGTCTGTATATAGTAGATATTGGCTATTATAGTTATGGTCATAGAGCAATTCTCTGTGAATACCAAATATGAAAACTCCATTAGTAGAGAATCCATCCTGAAGGTCCGTCAGCAGTAATGGGATTTGTTTTCCACAGACTGACGTTCCCAGGGCAGTGACCCAATCTCAAGGCACAGCAGGAAAGAGGTGGTCAGTCTCTTTCTCTTATCTATTTATATCTGGGCTAACTTGAAGATTAGTCAGCTTTCTTGTGCTGGTGAAATATTGGTCCAAACACTTGGCCTCACACACTGATTTTCTGGGCAGATTTAAAAGAGGTATCTGTGTCTTCCAAATAATGTATCCATTGTCTCTGGGTGTGTGGATTAGATAAGATGGTATTGGTAGATAGTTTTCTGTGATCCATGAGGCCCGAGGGAGAGATACATCTATAATAGAAACTAAAGAATATTAGAATAGATACAGGGCTTTTGAAAAACAGTGCACACCTGGGTAGAGGAAGTGTTATTTTTTTCTAAAACTGAGAGCCATTGTTTAGACTCCTCTGTGGACCCATCCCCTGATACCTCAGTGGAACTCTGAACCACAGGCTGTAGCTGCACACAGTAGGCCAAGAGAGCAGGCCAAGAGAGACCTCAGAGGCTCCCTGAACACAGACAGTGATACACAGAGCAGACTAAGAGCAGCTCCCTAAGACACAGACAGAAGCTGCAAGGATTGGACCAAGAGGCATAGACACTGCAGACACCAATTGGAGGAAGAGATGGGTAGGTGCCAATGCAAAAAATCATTCAACAACCTAAAAAAAACAACATGGCAATGCCAGATCCCAGAACAACAGGAAGACCTGATCATCCTAACTCAGAAGAAGCAGAGGAAAACAATCTTGAATATAATTTTAAGAAGATGATAGAGATCCTTAACGAGGAAATGAAAAATTACATTAAAGACAAAAATGGGGAGAAATAAATAAATATCCTAAATAAACTCAAGAAAACTAAGAAAAAGCAAACAAACAGGTGAAGGAAACAGTTCAAGACTTGAAGATTGAAATACAGGCTATAAAGAAAACACAAACCAAGAGAATTTAGGAAATGGAAAATTTGGGTAAACAAACAGGAACTACTGATGCATAACCAACAGAATACTAGCAATGGAAGAGAGAATCTCAAATGTTGAAGATACTATAGAGGAAATAGATTCATTGGTCAAAAAAAAACATTAAATGCAAAAAATTCTTAACAAAATGTCCAGGAAATCTGGGACACCATGAAAAGACCAAACCTAAGAATAATAAAGATAGGAGAAGAAGTTCAGCTCAAAGACACAGAAAATATATTCAGCAAAATCATAGAAGAAAACTTTCCCAACCTAAAGAAGGATATTCCTTTGAAGGTACAAGAAGCATATAATAATATATAAAGAATTCAAGAAGTTAAACATCAAAATATCAAGTAACCCAATTAAAAAATGGGCACAGATCTAAACAGAAAATTTTCAACAGAAGAATTTCAAATGGCTGAAAGACACTTGAGAATGTTCAACATCTTTAGCCATCAGGGAAATGCAAATCAAAATGATTCTGAGATACTATCTTACACCTGTCAGAATGGCTAAGATGAAAAACACCAATAACGGCTTATGCTGGAGAGGATGCGGAGTAAGGGGAACACTCGAACACTCCTCTATTACTGGTGGGAATACAAACTTTTACACTCACTCTGAAAATCAGTATGGTGGTTTCTTAGAAAATTGGATATCAACCTACCTTAAGATGCAGCAATACCACTCTTGGGCATATACCCAAAGGATGCTCAACCATACTACAAGGACATTTGTTCAAATATGTTCATAGCAGCATTATTTGTAATATCTAGAAACAACATAGATGTTCCTCAGTCAAAGAATGGATAAAGAAAATATGGTATATTTACACAATGGAACTCTACTTAATGGTTAAAAAAAAAAAACAATGGCAACTTGAAATTTTCATTCAAATGGATGGAAGTAGAAGAAACTGACCTGAGTGCGGTAATCCAGACCCAGAAAGATGAGCATGGTATATACCCACTTATAGGTGAATACCAGCTGTAAATCAAAGGATAAGGAGCCCACAGCCCCAGAGAAGCTAAGTAACAAAGCGAACCCTAAAAGAAACATATATAGATCCTCCAGGGAAGGGGATATAGAAAAGATCTCCTGAGAAAATTGGGAGCGTTTGGGTGGGGGAAAAGGGAAGACTAAAGGGGTGGAGGAGGTCAGAGGGAGGGAGGAAGGAGAACTAGAGGGAATGGAGTGGTCAAGATGTGGGAAGGACAGAGACAGAGAACAGGGAAAGAGATATCTTAGTTATGGGGCTAGCACAAAACCTGGCATTAGGAAAATTCCCAGGAATCCACAAGGATGACCCCTGCTAAGACCATAAACAATAGGGGAGAGAGTGCTTGAACTGGCCTTGACCTGTAGTCAGATTGATGATTATCTTAAATATTACCATAGACCCTTCATCCAGCAACTGATGGAAGCAGATGCAGAAGACCACAGTGGAGCACAGGACTGAGCTCTTAAAATCCAGTTGAAGAGAGGGAGGAGTGAGAATACAAGCAAAGAGGTCAAGGCCATGATGATACCCACTGAAACAGCTTACCTGAGCTAATAGAAGCCTTCCAACTCTGGCCTGACAGTGAGGATCCAGCATAGGAGCAAACTAGGTCCTCTGAATGTGGGTAACAGTTGTATGGCTGGGGCAAACTGCGGGGCTACTCCAAGTGAAACCTGAGTTTATCCCTATTGCTTGTTCTGGCTTTTTGAAATCAATTCTTTTGGAGGGATACCTTGCTCAGCCTAGATATAGGGGTGAGGGCCTTGGTCCTGCCTCAAAGCAATGTGTTAGACTTTGTTGACTCCCCATGGAAAACATAACCCTCTCTGAGGAGTGGATGGGGGGTTGGTGAGGAGTGGGTGTCGGGGGAAGGTGGAGGGAGCAGGAGGATGGGAGGTAGCCCAAAGTAGCTTCTTTATATTATCCAACTGTACTAGAACATATTCACAGCATACAGAGGGGAATCCCACATCACTGAAAGCTGAACTAAATTCTTCCCTCTTTATGTATTTTTGCTTTTTTTTTTTTCTTGTCACAGCTACAGCACAAATGACTGGTAAGATTGCTCATTTTGGGTAAGGCAGGGGCAAAATGGCAAACTCTGGGTCCTTTCCTCCTCCTTCAGTGAGAAGTTTCTCATCTCCCAAACAAGGAGAAGATGAGACCATGAAAATACAGGTCTTGTGTTTTCCCAAACCTCATGACTTCCCCTGGCTGTGTAGTTCTCCATCTTAACTGCCTGGGCAGATAAGCAAGGGTGTGGCCAAGCCCTGCTGCACCCGGGTTTTCCCCTTCCTGGGGTCACTGGTCCTGTTTAGCAGGATGGTGTCTTGTTTGCATTCCCATTAAGAACTTGAATGCATGAACCACCCATTTGTGAAGAACATAAGATTGTGACTTTGGTTGGTCCATTGTATAGTTTTTCTTTCACTGTGGGCAGAAAAGGCAGACTTCTAATTTTCAATGCAGTGTTTATTATTTTGGATTGTTCTCTGTGATCTCTATTAACTGAACATAACACCCTGTGCCCTGAGGTAATTGAGGTCAAGGGAAATGTTTCTCGTGAAGATAATACAAGAAATCAGATCTTGGCCATGAGAAAATTGGCTCAAATATGATGCTGTCTTTCTTCATGTGCTCCTTCTGTTTATGGGCTTCCGCTAGTTCTTCTGAGTCACCACTTATTACCACCTGAATACATGACTGGCTCACCAACCTGTTTTTCTAAGCTAAGTCCTCTCCAAACTCTACACCCATACTTGACTTTGAAATTAATATTTCCTTGTGTCTAAACATCCATATTACACAAGAATCTTTTCTCCCACTGAATTGCTTCCTTCTGGTAAACATGGACATGTTCTTCCTTCCTCATGACTCTCCTTGTTTTTGAAAGCATATTCCTTGCCAATGCCTGGGAAGAGTACTTCCCTAAATTAGCCTTGACTTTTGGGAAATGCTCGCTGTCCCAGATGAGTCCTGGATCCTGTCTTCTAAAGATGACAAGTCAGTGTGGAAAGGCTGACTCAGTCACTGGCTTTGTACAGCTATAGGCAGGTATAGAAGTGCTGTGTGCAGACAAAATCCACAGAAGAGCCCAGGTAAAGATTCCATTAACAGAGTAAACCTTGAATAGGAGAAAGAACGAACAATGAAAAAAATGTCAAGTACAAAGGGTAAATTCCTTGGTTATTATTCTGCTTTCAGGGATATCAGCTTTTTTCTTTGGTTCTTTGTGATTTTTAGAGCTGTATTTAAATTTTTTAAATTGTGTGTGTTAGCACATGCGTGTATGTGTGTGTATATGCATGTGTGAATATGTGCATGTGTGTGTGTGTGCACATGAGTTCAAGTGTGCATGTGCACATGAGTTCAGGTGCCCATGAAGGCCAGAGGTCTCAGATCCACTGGAACTGGAGTTGCAGGCAATTGTGAGCTGGCAAATATGAGTGCTGGGAATCAAACTTGGGTATTCTGCAAGAGTTGCACTTGTTCCTAGCCTCTGGACTATCTCTCCAGGCCCTTCTCTTTACTTTCAATTTTTCAGGCCATCTTTCAAATTACACAAGGAATTTTAAAACTTTGCATTGAAACCATGTCCATCTGCTACATTTTTATTTGTCTAATAATAATAATTTCTAGAACAGATTATTGTATCATTGGTTTTTCTCAGTTTTCAAACTCCTATGTGGTTTATCTTAATTAACTTTCAATGTCAAATATCATTGTGCAATAGGAACTATATCTATTTGTAGATGAGAAAATGAGGCTAAGAGAAGTCAAACTCCTCCATGTCAAACGTCATTTAAAACTATGTCTGGATCCAGAATTAAACATCTAATCATCTTATGAAGGTATCTATTTGTCTGAGTGTCATTTTGATCTCTCAAGATCAAAGAAGAATCTCCATCTAAAATTATTTACTTTTTATCCGCAGCATTCAGTAAGTTCTCCAAATTTTGCCTTGAATATCCTATAATTTGCTTAGTTCTTCTATTCTTATGGTTACAGTATTGTTACAAAGTTCTCCATATTGCCTGTAAATTTTCTCTTAATATTTAGTACACAAATTGTTTATTCAGTTCACTATTCCATGTCAAACTCCAGCTACCTATCTCTTTATCATTGAATTTAATCAGTAAGCATCCATTGCCACCCAAGACCAATAATATCCTTTTATCTCCAATCAATATTCTCCCCAGCGTCTACCTCGATTACCTCCCGTCTTCACCTCTGGTCCATCTCATGTGTTTCTTATCTCTTCTGGGAAGCAATGCACCTAAACACTTCCTGTGGTCCTTCAGCGTCAACACTTCTTTTCATTTCAGTAACTTTCTTCTCCTAAAACAATGTTGTCTTCTTTGCCACCCGAGGATCTTGTACACTCTGTATCCCTGAGCACTGTACTGTAGTTCTTGATTCTTCTATTGGAGTAGTCCGTCTTCTCAAAGCAAATGTCCACATTCCTGGTGGGACTTCCATTTCTTGTGTTAAATAGTTGTCAGTTCTCATGCTGGGGAAAGGACTTGGCAGGCATGTGATTGCTCTGACCATGGTGGGCAGTGGTTGCTGATGACAACTCTCTTGGAATTTGAGGCAGGACCCCAGGCAGCATTCTAATGCGTTACCCAGGGAGGCACTGTGGTGCAAGGTGAAACTTGATAGGCATTTCATGTAGCAAGCAGCTCCTGGTATTCAGCTCTCCTGGCCCCAGAGCCAGGAATCAGCAGCGCTCTTCTGTCTGTACAAGAAGCACCGTGGCTTTTTGCTTTGTTGTAAATCTGATCCTGGCCTCTCCTTTGATTCTTCATGTCCTTAGACAAGGGTCCAGCTTTAGTTTAGATGGGAAAGGGGCCAGATGTTGGAGGGGAGCTCTACTTGTGGGCGTGCATAGCCATCTAACAAACAGGAACCTTGAATTTTTAGGAAAGTGAGCGTTGACTTGCTGTTGGCAGCTTATGACGTAATATATGAAAGTGGTGTTCCAGCCGGGCACACACCTTTAATCCAAGCACTCGGGAGGCAGAGGCAGGCAGATCTCTGTGAGTTCGAGGCCAGCCTGGTCTAGAAGAGCTATTTCCAGGACAGGAACCAAAAAGCTATGGAGAAACCCTGTCTCAAAAATCAAAAAAAAAAAAAAAAAGAAAAAAAAAAAAAGAAAAAAAAGAAAGTGGTGTTTCCCATCACACAAGACTGCTGTTAGGTGAGCAACCACCGCTGGCCTAGGGGAAGCCCTTCATCTGGGAGGTGAGAGATTGAACTTGAGGGGCCATGCTGTCCACCCCTGCAGCATGCACACGTGATGAAGACCCAACAAAGGGAGAAAGGAGGCAGGAAATAATGGGAGAATGGGAGAGGGGAAGGAGGGAAGCAGCGCTGCTTACAGGAGCGTCAAACTTAAAATTTAGGACCTAGAATCACCACATTAAAATTTCATAAATGTTCAAAGCAACTTTCAGGGATCTCCACAATCCAGATGAGGGTTTACAAAGTAAAGTTTGCTTTCCTACTGTTCTTAGCTGTCCCCACATTGTCGCGTTTGACTCCTCTCTAAGTGGAACGTTTTCTTTGACACAATGGAAATGTCAGCTGCTTTCCCTTTTTCATTGTTCCATTGTGTAGGTGCAAGAAAACAAACCTGTCTGAGGGAACACGAAGATTAATGTAGCCTGCACATTGGGTGCTGTCTGCCCCCGCCATTCGCCTCACCCCATTCTGTGGAAAACTGGGAAGCCGTTAGCTGTTCTGAAGTGGAGGGCCAGCTAAGGGGGAGCCATCTGACTAAATTTCAGGTTCCCCTCAGGATGGCTTTAATAAGGACAGGAGTGAGGAGCCGGTTTCTTTCCTGTTTTCTTTCTTCTATTAAGAAGAAAAGTTTTACATTTCTTGGTCTGGGCTCCATGCCAGGACCGTAGTCACACGATTCAATAATTTATAATCTCACATAAATCAGATACCAGCCACAGTTAAGTGTGATTTGTTATATGTGTGGATTTCTGTTTATGGTATCTTTATTGAGACGCTCAGTGGTAAAATGTAATATGTAATCTCTACCTATTTAAAAGCGTCACGCTGTTTGATCACAAAAATGATTTGCTTCTTCCTGATCCCAGCTGAGAGAATATTTGATACAAAGTTGCATAGCATGAAGTCCCTATGGGGCGATGTGCCTGTCAGGCTCCGAGCCTTGCTGTAACGTGCAGCAGTGTGTGGTTTCCGGGGATGAGAGACCGTGGCTAGTAGCTGGCAAACAATTTAGTTGTAGAGGAAATTAACTTAATAGAAACCAAAAATGTCTTCCCCTCACGCCCAACAGATGGCCCCTACGGTGGCATCTAACAAAGGGAAGAGAGCCTGGCCAGAGGCGTCCTAGCACACCAGATGCCTTAAGCCAGCAGCAGTTTGGGATTCAGATTGCCCACTCCAAAGCCCGGTCCCTTCTGCTTTAGGTTTATAACCTCGGGGGACTGCAGAAGTTTCTACTCCCTGTCCTTATCTGGAAGTGAGGAAATACCTCACTTTTTTTTTCTTTTTAATAATGAACGCATATCAATTTAATAAAGAACCTATGAGCATAGGAATGCATTTAGTCTTCATGACACAAAGTTTTGAAACAGCACCTTTTTTTTGCTAATTATGTTGTCTTTTGAGATAAGACTGTAGCAAAGGATGGTTTCAAAGTCACAGCATTGCCTCCGTATCCCAAGTTTTGGGAGCAAAGATATGGCCTTCTATGTTCGACTTTCATATCTTTTTTTGTTTGATTTTTCTGTATTTATGACCTCACATGAGTAGACATTTGTTATTTTTAGTTACTTTTTCTGTTACCGTAATGATGCCGTGACTAAGGGCAACTCAAAGTAAAAAAGGGGTTATTTGGACTTATGATTCTACAGCGAGAGTCCAAAATGGCTAGATCAGCATGGCAGCAGGTGGCCAGGGCAGGAAGCTGACAGATCATGCCTTCATCTACAAATACACAGTAGAGAAAGCAAACTGGAAAGGAGGCAAGGTTATGCATTCTAACTTTCCCCAGGGATTTGCATCTTGTAGCAAAGCCATACCTCCTAAAGGCACCATAATATTCCCTGCAAATATTCATTTTAATTCTTCCCGATATCTTCCCAGATATTTTTATTCTCTTAATCTTAGCCATTTTGCCTGGATTAAGATGAAATCTCATTTTAGTTTTAATTTTCATTTAATTGATGGATATAGCTGATGAATGCTTTTTTTTTTTTTTTTTTTTTTTTGTCAAAGCCTCCGTTTATTAGGGACAGGGTAACAACTTATATACCCCCTGAATGAGGGCTTGGGGAGCAGGGCACAGGAGCATGGAATCTGGCCGCGTGGTCCCAGTCACGTAACCTACATCCGGTCAGGTAGGCCAAGAAGTCAGGAGTAGCCACACCTAGTTCCCTGGATAGCTGGAATTTAAGGCAGTTCCGCTATCAGATTAGGTTCGTTAGCAATTAGCGAATAGCTAATTGGGTGTGGGGCAGGTTTTGCCAATAGGACTATTCTTAACATAATTATGGGTTTGGGGTTCCCTGCAGGCTCCCCAAGGTGATGGTTTCTGTAACAATCTTTAGGGGGGGAAACGGCTCCCAACATATTCCTCATTTCTTATATAAAGGCAAGTAGTTATAGGTGGAGGGCACCAAGACAGAGTCAACCATGGTGTCAGATCTAAAGGAGAAGGGACTGGGACAAGGAGAGACCCTCCTCTCGACTGGTGAAGCAATTTACCTCTCCTGGGAACAGAGGGGTGCCTTATGAGTAGCATTAGTTTCTTGGAGCTTCTCAAATAAAAGGTATCTAGTAGGATTAAAGTAAGCAGATCACAGGGCACCCTGTCTTAGGCTATGTGGAGAGCGCCCTCGTACCTAAAAACCATGCCATGTTGAGCCGGCCTGTACGGCCTCTGTATGGTTTGAAATTTAGGTGAGGATCCACACTAATACCTCACTTTTGAAAGAGGGATAAAAGTACATAGGATTCTGGGAATTGCTCTACTGCAGGATTTGTTATTCAAAGTGATTTTAAGGAAAAGAGAGCAGAGGCTGGTGAAGTAGCCTGGCTGATAGAGTTCTCAGAGAGCACACACAGAGCTTTGGGTTTAATCTGCAGCACAGTGTGAACCCAGTGCAATAGCACAGGCCTCAGATCCACAGCCCTGGGGTCCACAGCGCTGGGATCCACAGCCCTAGAATCCAAAGCCCTGGCGTCCATAGCTCTGGGATCCACAGCTCTGGGGTTCACAATCCTGGCATCCACAGCCCTAGGCTCCAAAGCCCTGGCATCCACAGCCCTGGGGTCCATAGCACTGGGATCCACGGACCTGACATCTACAACCCTGGATCCACAGCTGGGAGATCCAGTCCTGGAATCCACAGCCCAGGGATCCACAGCCCTGGGGTCCAAAACCTTGAAATCCACAGCCTAGGGATCCACAATTCTGAATCCATTACCCTGGAACCTACAACTCTGGAATCCACAGATTTGGAATCTACAGCCCTGGGGTCCATAGCCCTGACTTCCACATCCCTGGATCCACAGCCCTAGGGTCCATAGCTCTGGGATCCAGATTTGGAACTTGGAAGGAGGAGAATCAGTTGGTGTACTTCAGTATTATGTGTCGCTTTTATTGGTTAATGAATAAAGCTGCTTTGGCCAGTGGTTTAGCAGAATAGAGCAAGGTGGGAATTCCAAGCAGATAGAGGAGGAAGGCAGAGTCAGGGAGAAGCCTTGTAGCCACCACAGGAGACAGACATGCCAGAACCTTGCCAGTAAACCATGAGCTTCATGGTAAAATATAAAATAATAGAAATTGATTAATTCAAGATACAAGAGCTAGCCAGGAATATGCTTAAGCTATTGGCCAAACAATATTGCAATTTATATAATTTCTGTGCACTTATTTTGGGTCTGGGCAGCTAGGGAACAAATGAGCAGTCTCTGACTACAATTAGTAGCTTCAAATCATCCTTGACTTCAAATCATAGAGAGTTTGGAGTCAGCTTGGGGTACATAGATTCTGAAAGAGGGGCATGGAAGGGAAGGTGGGGGAGAGGGCTTGGAGAAGGAGGAATGGGGGAGAGAGTGTGGCTTTACTGAGATTGTGAGATTTGTTTGGGCTGTGCAGTTCTCAGAACATCTTCCTTTGAAAACACACCTGGCTGTATTTGTTTCCATTTCAGGGCTTAAATGCACTCCCATCTAAATTCATATGTGACTGCCAATAATGATAACAATAAATTACAAATGAATAGCAAAGAATCCTTATTAGGAGGAAGAGAATAGGAACAGTTGAGATCTGGAGTTTCTTTGAGTACCACCATGGTATCATGGGAACAAGGTTGAAGAAGACAGAGGCCTTAGCTGAGGTAAAAATTTAAATGAGTACCCCAATACGTCTATGATCAAGATATAATCTATTTTAATGTGCTATTTTAAAGTGTTGTGTTACTCTGAAATATGTCTGTGTGTCTGAATGTGGGTATGTACAGGCAGATGGAAAGCCTACAGAAGACAGAAGCGGGTGTCAGATCTACAGGAGCTGGAGTTACAGGCAGTTGTGAGCTGCTCATTTTGGATGCTGAAAACCAAACTCAAGTCCATCTACAAGAGTAGCAAGTACTCTTAACCATGTGGTCATCTCTACAGTCCCACAATGAAATGACTTTAAACATCAAAACTAAGCAGAAATGATACCACAAGTAAAACATATTTTTCAAAAAGAGACAAGGTTGAAATAGGTGAGATTCAGATGAGACAAGAAGCAGGGTGGATCCCAGCATACACGTGATGTCCAGGCAGGGTGGAAGAGGCAGGATCGATCCCAGTATGCATATGATGTCTAGGCAGGGCAGAAGAGGCAGGGTGGGTCCCAGCATGCATGTGATGTCCACGCAGGTAGAAGAGTCAAGATGGATCATGGCATGCATATGATGTCTGGGCAAGGTGGAAGAGGCAGGGTAGATCCTGGATCCCAGCACACATAGGATGTATGGGCAGCATGGAAGGGGCAGGGTGGATTGGGCATGCATGGGATGCCCATGTAGGCAGAAGCAGCAGCAGCAGAACATCTTTGGGCTTTCAGCACTTACTGTGCAGTTTACACCGAGAAACACCTTGACAGATCTTGCTCCAGGATTTCGAAGTTCAAATGAATCAACTTCTCTCCCTTGCTTTTGCAACTATGACTATGTTTTCTCTAGTGAGGCCCCATTTACCAGGAGCTACAGTCACAAGTAAATTGATCATGGTGGATTTGGAAGCACAGTGTTGGTAATTTTGCAGTCAAGTGACAACTATTTAGGTTTGTCATGCTTAGGACGTAGTCTAGGCTGACCACTTCTCATGTCAAACCTGCTGACATGGCCACACAAAGTCATCATCGACAAGTTTTACATGTGACTACTGTATAACCGAGTTACAAAACAAAACCAAAATAAATAAGTAAATAAAATTTTTAAACCTTATAATATTTTAAGTAAGTTCACAGTTTTTAGGTTAGGCCATGTTCATAGTTGCCCTTGGCCACATAAGGTGGCATGTGTCCCTTGGGCTGCAGGGAAGAAGATTCAGAATAGAAAATCAGATAATATTTATTTTCAATCTAGTTATTGTATTTAAATTGATAATTGACAATTGATAAAAATTATATGATAGAGAAATAATTTTCTGAGTTCTTACCTCATTGTAGAAATTAAAATCTGACAGTGAATTCACTTAGAGTCTACTTAGAAAGTTTTTAGATTGAAAAGTTACCAATAATTTTATTATTAACTAAGGGAAGCTATGATATCAGAGGGCTTACTGTGCCCAGGCATTGGCCTGGTTACTGATGTTTGTATGTTTAGGTAAGCCCTGCAGGGTGTGTCAAACCATAGATTCAAACAACAACAGCAACAACAACAACAAACAAACAAAGAATCAAACAAAAAGCTAAAGTCAGGGAAACCCACTGGGTCACTCAAAGTCAGTCACCAATAAATGGCAGAGCTAAGGTTGAAGGCAACATTCTAATTAATTCTAGAGTCTGTGCTTCCTGGGAATGTTAAAGTCAGAGGTGGGGATCTCACTGGGGAGGACATAACATCAACAGAGATGTAAATATTCGGAAAAATACTCGATTCTCGGGAAAGTCTGTTCCTTTGAGGTTTGTGCCTTTAGAAGTTTAGGGGTGAGAGAAATCAACAATACAAGAACAGCTTCTGGAATCTTAGCAGGTGAAATATCTGGGCAAGGAGGGTAACAGGGTGGATGCAAGCTGAGGCAGGTCCAAACCGCAAGCCCAAGGGCAATCTCTGCAGTTTTGTTTGTGTGTCAGGGTCTCTCATGAGCCTCACTGGCTCTGCTGTGAGCTGTTGGTACTCCCTTCATTTTGCACCTCTTAGCTAACAGGCGCATGCGTGCGTGTGTGTGTGTGTGTGTGTGTGTGTGTGTGTGTGTGTGTGTGTGAGTGTGAGTGTGAATTTTGCATGCATCTCAATCTGTAACTATTTTGGCCCCTGACACTCTGTTCTCAAAATGAACAGAAACAAATCACAGCAGACGTTTTATTAAGCCAATAAAACCCCCTATCGGCAATCCCGAGGGCACACAAGGACCCCTGCAGGGGCAGGCTGTCACTGCTATAAGCATCTGAATCACAGTGTGACAGCTGAGCAGGACTGCTGAGTCAGCCAGAATTTGGAGCGATGGGACGAAATCTAAACCATAACTCAAGATTCGGACAGAAACACCCAGCCTGGTGAGGCTGAAGCGAAATGAGAAAAGGGAGGACAGTTTGGGGTTGTGAGGTGTGGGGTGGGTGTAGTAAGTGAGCCCCTCAGCACACATCCCACTGACACTCATTGGGCCTTCAGTTACCACTAAAGGTATTGATTTCTATGTAGGTTTCAATTTGTGTAATAGTTTTATGACTTAAAAATTAAATAAATGTTTAATCCAATACTCTTATCTTTATGTCGCCTGTGTCCCAGGTAAGCTGTGTGCCTTGCCCAGGCCTCCTGACACCTGTCTGTAGGTTCTGCCCCATTCTGTCCAGTACTCGCCCGTGGTCAGCCACTTTACTCAGCCTTGCCAGGCATCTCCTTCAAACACCGGCTGTTTGTCATCGGTGTGCAGGACAGAAACAATTGCTCTGATGTAGGAAAACTATTTTTGAGGCTATGGCGAGTTATCAACATTTATTACCTTCTGCAATCTGTCACAATTTGAATCAATCCTTCCAGAGGCAAAATGCAAACCGCATTTCATGAGCTGTCAGCAGGTGGGGGGTTGCGGGGGCATGTAAACAGCGTTTTGTTTATGTCCCTCTGTACTGGCAGCCATGGAATGATCAAGGCTTCTATTGCTTGTGGTGCTTGTAAAATCTGTATACCCCTCTAGGTAATGATGGGCTTGGCTTTTAATGCGAACCCACCCAGAATTGGAGATTAGGGAGAATAAAGAGAATCATTAGCATGAGCAAATGGGCCCTTTGTCCAGAGGGGCTGATTGTATGTTTAACAAGCCTGAACAGGTGGAAGACACAAGGGTGTGCTAGGCTCCTGGGTGATGGAAACCTCCGCTGGAAATCAAGCGCATTCGAATATTTCTATGGAAAACGAGAGCGGGAAAGTGTGGTTCAAAGAAATTGCCCTGATGGGAATAGGAACGTGCAGGCATCTGCCTTGTTTCTTTTCTTTTTTTGTAGATTTATTTATTTCATTTTATGTGTATGAGCGTTTTGCTTACATGTGTATATGTGCACCAGGTGCATCGCTCCCCGAGGACAGAAGAAGGTGTCAGATTCCCTGGAACTGGAGTTATGCATGGTTGTGAGCCACTGTGTGAGTTCTGGGTGCCAGCTCAAGTCCTTAGTGAGAACAACAGGTGCCCTTTTATCTACGGAACCATTTTTCCAACCCCCCAGATGTTTTCCTACCTCAGGTTGTTTTTGTTTTGTTTTGATTGACTTTCTCCTTTCTCTTTTTCTCTCCCCCATGTTAATGGAAGCTATGACTAATAGCTTCTCCCGAAATAATAATTCTCCCGAAATAGTTGCACATCTGTGTATATCTTTGAACATACATTTAAGAGAGACAAATGGATTATGGTGCTCCTTAAAGATTCCCCATTACACTGTGGGTATCCTCAGATCACTGCCTAAGAATTGATGACGCAATGCAAGCTAAAGCCAGCTGAAGCCAGGTACAGTGTGTAGCTCCACCCTGATGTGCACTGACCTTTAATCACGCAATGGCTCAGTTTATACCTGGTAAACTCTGTCCTCGTGAACTCTTGTTTCAGTCTCAAATCCTGAACCCTTTGTAAATAGAGCATATTTGCTTCTGATATATTGCCCACTTTACCACAGATTTAAGATTTAAAGATATTTTAATTTTTGTTTTATTAATTTATTTATGAGTCTGTGTGCCACTATGTATGTGAATGTTCTGTGTGTTTAGTTGCACATAGAAGCCAGAAGAGGGTGCCAGGTCCCCTGGATCTGGAGCTGCAGGCAGGAAGTTACAGGCAGCTGTGAGCTGCCCAATGTGGGAGCTGGGGACTAAACTTTGGTCTACTAGAAGAGCAGCCTACGTGCCTACTCCTCAGTGCTCCGGAAGGGCATTTTACAACTCATAATACGGCTATGTGAGATAAGATTTGAGGACCAAATGTATCACTATAGATTACTCTGAGTACAGGGAACCCACAGAGAATCCTGAAAATGATCCACTTTTTTCAGTCCTGGCCAACCCCTGCTGGGTGCTGCAGAAACTACCTTGCTTTCCTAGGGCAATTTCAGTTCCTTCCTCTCTTCAGCATGGCTTTGGGATGGGGCATTAAGCAGCAATGAGATGCCCCAGAGAAAGACACCAGCTAGAAATGACATTTAGTGGCCAAGGTCACCCTCCGCCCAAGTACTGACTCAGTTCAGCCTCCAGTAAATGTCTGCTGCTTCAGGGCGGTCGCTCTTTCTAGAACTGGAGTGAGCTGGAGCTTGGAATGAGGACATGAACTTGTGGAACACTTCATCCTTGAATATGAGAATCATGACCTCCACCTTCTTTTGCCCTTGCTCTCGGCTGTGTCATGGAAGGAAGGGCAGGGCTATTAGAGAAAGATGGAAGGAAGTGTATTTGGAGGTGCCCCTGGCTGCCGGGAAGCCGGCCGCCCAAAAGAGAAATGAACAATTTAGATGGGTTAAATATCTCTCCTCAGATGGAAAAGAATCCCGCTTCTCAGTAAGGGGTTGGGAACACCAGGCACCTCATTTGTGTGGTGCGGTGATCAATGGCGTTCTCTTCCCGCTGTCTCTGTCTGCCTTTCTCCGGATTAAGAATGCAGTGCTGGCACCGGGGCTATAAATCTATTGCCTTGTTTATATTTCTCCATTCTCATGTTTATGGTGTGCATTGGTCTGAAGCCACCTGTGTAGGTGCATGCGACCTGGGTGTCTGTGCTTGTTGGCTCCTGAGATTGATGTCAGGGATGATCCGAGGTCTCTCTGTCACCTTACTCATTAAGCCAGGCTCTCCCAATCAAATCCTGAGCTCCCTGATGTGGCCAGCATAGATTTCTCTGAGTATCTCCTGTCCCTGCCTTCCTAGGCTAGGAAATACAAGTAGGGCACCATACACACACGGCACTTAAATAATTTTGGGGTTCGAAGTACTTATGTTTAGATGACCAGTGCTTAACCCCTAGACATATCCCTAGGCCTGGAGCTATATTTATTTTGTTGGTTTCTCTCATCAATCTTTATTTTTTTTTTCCCACCTGGGGTTTCTACAAAGATCACAGAAAAAAAAAAACCTGGTGGCTTAAATGCCTCATTTTTACGGATAGCTGAATCTACAGGTCAGGACTTTTGATTGCATACATTATGAAGAATAGTTTTGTTCACTCATAGTTTCTAGACAGACAGAGTGAGGGGGAAGCAATAAGACAAAAGTTAGAAGCTTCCTGCTCTCCAGCCTGTTTGCTGAAAACAGAATTTAAAGGTCCATATTTCAAAGTCTGGAGCAATGGGATTTTAGTCTTCAGTACCTAGGTCCTGAGACTTAGCATGCATACTTTAAAGATTGGGGTGTTCTCCATCTTCGAAGGCCTGAAGGAAAGACTCTGGCGAGGCCAACTTCTGCTACAACTTCTTTGCTGCCTGCTAAGAGATTATGATTTTGTCCATACATCTTTTGGTCTCATGGAGCAAGTATTTCTTCAGAGCAAAAATAAAACTCACCGAAGGCTTGCTGTTCTGTGTTAAGGACGAGGTCGGGCACCTACTCACCTGCTCAGTTCTTGAAGGTAGTTACTCTCCCTACTCAGATTTTAGGAGCAGGCTAAGAAATATGGAGCTGAAATAATAGCTATATGCTAAAAGCAATTCATATCCAGAAGAAGATGAGGCAGGTCATTGACCTTGAGGTGAGGCTACCTCTCTAGCAAGCTGCTAGCAGACTGCTTCATACATGGCTGCCATGTAGACACTGATTCCCCTGTCCCAGACTTGTGCTTCCTGTATTTATTAGTCATTTGCTAGAGAAAAGGTTAGGAAAGAAGGCATGAAATTGGCCTTTGACTGCAAACATGGGCGTCAGTTAATGAAAGTCTCACGTTCTTAGAAGAAGGCTGAGACGACAGATCTTCTGTCTTCCTCACTCTCCCTTCACTTTTAAACTAGAAGATGCCGATGCTCTAATTTTGTTCTTTTCCAGCTACCACTCCTGCTCAAATACAAGGAATAAATAATGGGATTGAGATTCCCCAGAGAGGGATATTGTTTACACGTGGCCCTCACAGGCAATAACCCCAGAAGCGATGACAGTCTGACAGTTTCATCCACTGATCTACTTTGGATGAGTTTGGAGTCTTTTGTTTCCCTTCAGTAGTAACTGAGGGGGGCAGAGCAAGGGTTGTGTGAAATGCCTTTTATCTCATTTATTTCCATCTCATATCCCATTCTGGTGCTTTATCTCAGCCGTGTAACACCATAAAGATTTTATAGCTTTATGCAGTTTTTTTCTTTTTCTTTTCTTTTTTTTGGGGGGGGGGATGAATAGATTGAGATAGTAATTATCATGCAATCTGTCTATCATAATTGTTCACTCTCAGAGTGAGCACATAGACCAAGGTCACGTGTCTGAGTTAATGAAACTAAGCATATTTGTTCTACTGCTTTTTCTTAAGTGTTCGTGCATGCAAGGACTCCAAGAAACACCTGGATTGGAGTGTGTTTGCTAGTAAATTCTGCTCCTGCTTTGTGGCTTTGTTTTCTTCTTGTTCTTGTAATTCTTTCTTTACTGTCTCCTTCTTATTCATACATCATGTTGTGAAAGCTATTATATTTATTTTACAGATTCCATTATTTCTGTCTTTAATTATATACATATGTTTGTGTCTAAGTGTGGGTTTATGCATGTGAATGTAGTGCTCATGAAGGCCAGAATAGGGCACACTTCTCAGAAACTATAGTTATAGGCAGTTTTAAGCTGTTAGACATGAGTGTTGGGCATTGGTTCTTGCTGGGTGGTGGTGGCACAAGCCTTTAATCCAAACACTTGGGAGGCAGAGGCAGGTAGATCTCTGTGAAGTTCAAGGCCAGTATGGTCAACAAGAGCTAGGTCCAGGATAGGTTCCAAAGTTACAGAGAAACTCTGTCTTGAAAATCAAAGCAACAACAACAATAGGAGAGAGAGAGAGAGAGAGAGAGAGAGAGAGAGAGAGAGAGAGAGAGAGAGAGAGAACGAACTAGGCATCCTTGCCTAGTGTGCCATTGCTCCAGCACCTGGTATTTCCTTTAATATATTGTCCTGTCCCGATTTCTTTTAATGAGCTTCTACATTTCATACCTTTGGGTAACATTTACTCTGAAATAACTGAGAAATGTTTCCTTTTATTCAAAGTTTAATATATCTTTCATATGTACAGTAGATTCTTATATTACATATTTCATTTATGATTTTGAAAATCTCAGAATCCTGCACTGTTGAGACAGATCAAGTGAATATTAAAAGAAGGATTTAAACTTCGACCAGAGCTCACTAACGGCATAATTAATTGTCCACTTAGCACCCTGTAATGAAATAGATTGCCAGCAGCTTCATTAGAGGAGAGAAAGGCTAGTATGAGATACAGCAGACACCTCCAGGCTCTCCCACAAAGCCTGTTGTCACAGCCAGTTCTGTGACTGCTGTTGTCTTCTCACACCTGTGGCGTGCCACTTTCTTTCCCCTTGACTCAGGTAAAATAGCTGAGAAAAAAATCTAGCAAGTTCTGAGAGGGAGGGGCTGAGTCTCTGCTAATCTGTGCTGAAGTGATTTTCCCAGCAGAAGAGAGCGTGGAGTTAAGTCAAAAGCTCTGTGGAATAAGACTCAAAGTTAAATAGGCTGGGGCTCAGTGGTTAAGAGTACCAGCTGCTCTTCCAAATGACTGGGGTTCAATTCCCAGCACTCACGTGGCAGCTCACAACTGTCTAGAACAAATGATCCGATGCCCTCACACAGACATACATGTAGGCAAAACATTAATCTACATAAAATACAAATAAATCAATTAATTTAAAAAAAATAAGAATTCTTGGAATTCTAGTTTAGTAGTTTTTAAACCTAGAATAGTAGCCATGCTTATATTCTAGAGATAACTTCTACTAATGGCAAGTTGATTTTCACTTATTATTAAGCCAGTTGTGTAACTAATAGAGATACATAGATGCCCCTGGGGAGGGGAAATAGACAAGACTTCCCAAGGAATGATTCTTAATGATTCTTTAATGGAAGAGAAGGCAGGCTTATATCAATGTACAGATCTGAATGACATTGTGGCTTTGGAAGCTGAACATAAGGGAAAATGCTCAAAAAACACGAGAGACTATAGCGTGTATGATTTTTATACCCAGCTAATTAGCAATCTATTGTGAACACTGTTGCAGTCTAGATTAAGAACACCCCCAAGTGTCCATTTTCTTATTCCTAGAACTGGTGAGTATTTAACCTTTTATAGTAATCCAAAATCAAAACCAAAACAATAACAAGCATATACACAATACACACACATACATAACAGCAGCAGCAACAACGACAACAACAACAACCCAAAAACTTTGAAGATGTGCCGTGTTTTTGAGATGGAGAAGAGGGGTTGAGCCATCAGGGCAGGCTGGGTGTCCTCATCAAGGCCTTACAATCAAGATAGAAGAATATCAGAGGCGAGGACAGATACGTAAACAGAAATTCCATGTTTGAATCACACTGTGGCTGTGACACATGAGTTGGAGAATTCAGGCTGCGGTTGTGTCTTCCATCAGAAATCCTAGAAGACATCCGGTAGTGCTGACCCGCTGTGTAATTCCAGCCTCGCTGTAAGATGATGGTGCTGTGCTGTTTTGCACTTGTAAACAGTTTTGGAGTAACACGTAGGGAATAGTTCTCTCGGGGAGATTATCGAGGGAGCACAGTCTGTCCTAGTTGAATCTCAATCAATTATGAAGATAGAACAGTGCTAAGGACTAAAGCCTATTCTTTAAACGGCTTCCAGGCTTCTTCCTTAGGGAACTATAGGAATGTGTGTTTCTTCCTAGGGAGCATGGGAACTCGGGAAGGCAAAGAACTCCATTCCTACAGTGCATGCATTTTAGAGGACAGATACATAACTGTGGCATTTAACTTGGGTCTACATTGGTACTTTCTATTGGGGTCCCTGAGCTGTAATACATGGTTAACATGTGTAGTTGGCAGAGATACTTGGCCATGTTTGTGTCCCATCCATCCTTTCTTTCCAGAACCTAGTCTAGTCTCTGGCATACACTGTAGTCGGGAGAAATAGGATTCTGGGTGAGACATGGACATTTGGTCGCTATTATGATTTTCATGAACCTTGTAACCCATACGTTAGGAAAGGGTACTTTCTCTATCGCTTTCCATGGAAAATGGGTTTTGAGGTTTCCCTAAGGAGCTGGACTAGGGTAAGTGGAAGTCTTTATAGAGACCGACCCATGTCCTATCCTGTCATTAGGTTTCAGTGTGTATTGCCTAGTGATGTCCTTTCCTATTGCAGTAAGTAGGCTGTTGTTAATTTTAATTTCATTTTTAAGTGTGTGTGTATCTGTGTGAGCATGTTTATATGTAGGTACTGATATGCCAGGGGGTCAGAGAAGTAGATCCTTCTGAAGCTGGCCTAACAGATGGTTGTGAGCCACCAGCTGAGGGTGCTAGTTTGCTTGCTATAGCTGTGACAGACGCCATGAGTAGAAACATGTGGGAAACAGCAGCATTCGTTTCATCTTATAGCTTAGAGTCCATCATCATGGGGAATGAAGGCAAGCAATCGAGAATCCAGAAGCAGGAACTGAAATAAAGGCCCTGGAGGGATGCTGCTTACTGCCTTGTGCTCCCTGGCTCATTTAGCCTGCTTTGTTAAGCAACTCAGCATGATATGCGCAGAGATGGCATCGCTCACAGTGGGCTGGGTCCTTCCACATCGATCATAGTCAAGAAAATGCATCACAGGCCAATCTGATGGAGGCATTTATAAAGTTAAGATTCCCTCTACTTGGATCTGTGTAGGTTTGTATCAAGTGCAAAACAAATCACAGACAAACAAGCCACACAGCCCGCAGAAACTGGCATGGGAAAGCATGCAGGAAGGCTGCTTGTTAAATCTCTCCTGCGTTTCTGTCTAGCTCTCTTGCACAGCCTAGAGCAACCGGCTTAGGAAATGGACGAGGCCCTGCCGCATGAATTAATAATCAAGGCAATTCGTCACAGACATAGGTCAGTCTGATCTGCGCAGCCCCTCCATTGAGACTCCTTTCACAGGAAACTGTCGGCTATATAAAGTTAACAGGTAAAGCTAAGTAGGACACTTTATCCCTTGTCAACTTGACCCACCAACACACTGCCTTATAACCATAGCCTTCCACCTCTTTTCCCCCAAGATCTCACATTAATATTGGAAGATAAAACACAGTCCAACTTATAAAAGTTCCAGGCTTTAAAAATTCAAACACTTTAAAAGTCCCAGATTTCTTGAAAACCCAGAGTCTCTTAAGCGGGCTTCTCTAAAATAAAACCAAATTCCATGCTTTTTTATTCCAAAAAGGAAGAGCCAGGGCATAAACAGCCAATCAGATGGAATCAAAAGATCCAGCAGTGTAAATCAAATTCTGTAGCTCAGTGTCCAACATCTGGGACTCACCCACTGAACGGCCTTCTGGCTTTGCAAGGCGTAGACAGCCAGCTGCGCTTCTCCCGCTCTGACACCCCCAGCCCTCACAGCATGTCTCAGACCTGAGCCAGGCCCACTTGTACCTTTGCATCTGACAGATGTCTCAGAGTCCTGGCATCTACAACAGTCTACAGATGGCACCTTCTCCCATGGTCTCTCTGAAGCGCGGCACAAAGACCGTGGCCATGCCTCAAGGTCCTCAGCCGCTTTCCAGAACCCCTACAATTTTACAGCTTTCATGTCTTCAAAACCAGTACTGTAAGGGGGACTCTGACATATTATAGAATTTGACTGCCAGTCTGAGTACAGCCTGCTCCTCCTGGCCCACAGTTTCTGTGTGCTGACCTGTAGGAAGCACAGAAGATTTCATCAGAAATGTCCTAGTCTCATTAATCACAGTGGGTTCTTTAAAAAATTTTTTTATGACCCATCACGATCAGTGTCCATTGTTTCCATGGAACATAGGCTTCACCTTAGTGGTTCTGGCCTTACTTTAATCACGGCTGATTCTTTTTCCTGAGTAGACAAGCACACCCAAATTCTAACCAAAATGTCACACAAATGCTCTCATCGCCAGTCTCATTAGAGTGTTTGCTTCCCTCTTTCACCGTACATGCTGGGCCTCCATTGTCTGTGCATTGTTAGCCTTCTCACGCTCGGCTCCCATTAGAAAAGCACATTAAGCTCTGTGCCTTCCCCTGCCTTTCTGGTTCCATAATCCTTCCTAAGAATAGGAAGGCAAAGGCAGCACATTGCCCTCCCATCCGCAGCACCCCATCTGCTAGCATCGGTTTACGTCCGGCTTTTCTCCCTCTGAGCTAAAGCACCTTAGCGGAGGAATGCGCTATTTCCACTTACTGGCTATAGTCAGTCCAACACTGAGGGAGCTGGGTTGTCAGAGCTTGAGCAGAAACCATAGAGGAACATTGGTGGGATTCCTCAACTCTTCAGTTGCTTTTCTTACATGTTACCAGGGAATGGTGTTCCCAGAGTGGACTGGGCCCTCCATCATCAACTAACACTGAAGAAAATTCCTCACAAACACACTAAAAAGGCCATTAGGATTTGGGTAATTTCCCAATTGAGACCCCCTTCTCAGGTGACTCTAGGCTGTGCCAAGTTGGCAGTCAAAGCTAACTTGGATAGTCACTGACCCAACATAAACCATACTGTTGCCACCTGGGGACCTGAGTCAGACACCCAACATAAACCAAACTGCTGTGACCTGGGCACCTGAGTCAGACACCCAACATAAACCACACCACTGCGTCCCGGGGACCTAGGTCAGAGACCTGCTTGCTACTCAGAGACCCAAGTCACAAACCCAACATGCATCACTCTGATCTTACCTGGGGGTGACTTCTCTATATTTAATTATCACACTTCACAGACTGCCAGTAATGACATACAATTGGCTGTGGTGATTAAAATTATTCCAGCATATTAGCATAATTATATGCTAGCTTTTAGTAATTTGTGGTTCTTCTGTACCCCCAATGATTAGGTTTACCAAATTGTCAGGTGTCATAACAGAGAAAGAGGCACCCTGGATTAGACCTAAATGCAAGTCCCCTGTCTTCATCAAAGCTAATTTGCCTCTATGCCCTCATAACTAGGTCTTGTGGAAATAGCGCTGTGTTGTAAATACCTCAGAATACAGACATTTATTTTTTCATCATATTCATGGGTCTTCAAGCCCACAGAACTCTGATAGGAGCAGCAGAAATTGTCTGGCCCTGTTGTTACGTATTGGTTGGGGCTGACCCTCATGAAGTGTCTCCTATTCTCCACGGACCTTCAGCTGCTGGGTATTTTTTATGATAGAAAGGGGACAAGAAAAAAACTAACAAAACCCCTAAAACCAATTTATGCAAGACGATATAAGACATATTCTCCTTTTTCATTTTGAGTTTTCATTGGTTTAAAGGACACAGTCAAGACACAGTATATGTGGTGATGGCCAAGTTAGAAAAGAGAGATTTTAAGAATTACAGAGTACAGGTTAAATGATCATAAAAGAAATTGATTTTATAGACATGAAGAAGAGCTGTGTCGGCGAGGGTTTAGAGGAACGGGCTCAGGAGATCTAAGGAGCTCTTGTCAGCGTTCATTAGACACTTGAGGTCTGGCTTGGGACCCGGTGAAAAGAAACACTTAATAAAAAAATCAGAACCTGCAAGTTCTTGGGTTACAGCTGTAGGGGGTGAAAGAAAAAACTCCCAGACGTTTCTAGTGACAGCTATAGTTTCTGTGCAGTTACTGCCTCAGAGGATCCCTACCAGACACTTGTCAAGGGCTGAGTCTGAGGCTGATGTGGGCCACTGGGGCCAGAGCTAGTAAACAAAGGGGCTACAAAATGGTGCGGAGATGATACAGCACTTAAGAAATGGCTCCTGGATGTACCCAGAGTCACAGTTACAGGTAAGAGGTGCCAGAAGTCATAAAGACGTCCTCAAAACTCTACCCTTCCAGAGTATAAATAGGCTCCCAGGCACCCCAAAACTAGTTTCTAAAGATGTGAACCCTGCTTCCCAATGACTCCTGAACAGTATGAGCTTGTGTGTGCTCTCAGGCAGCAGATGGGATGGCTGCATGAGCTTGTGTGTGCTCTCAGGCCACAGAAGGCAGGGCTTCATGAGCTTGTGTGTACTCTCAGGCCGATGCCAGGCCTGGTGCACGTGGGACCGTGACCAGGGGTAGAAGCTGTTGACCCAAGATTGGACTTTCAGAGACAGAAGTGTGTTGCAGTCAACCAGCTGCACCGCAGCTTTTCAGCCTGGACTTCCCTGAGAGGGTGAGTCTGCAGATGAAGAAAGAATTGTTGGTTACGCTATGACACAGAGGGGAGTAAAGAAGGGTGACCTTCGTTTTCATAAAGCCCTCGGGAAAAGTATGATCATTTGTAGAAACCAAAATTTGCCAACATTAATACAACTTTTTTTTGAGAAAATTAGTTAAATGCAGTGATTTTCTTATAGAACTTAGAATTCTGAAGTCATTATTTTGGGTGAAATTATTATTGTTGTTCTTTTTATTTGGACAGAAGTTTGGGATTTAAGTTCTGACTAATACACATTACAGGCATTTGTTTGTTCTCCTTTCTCTCTGAACCTTCCAATTCTTTGTTTGTTTTGATGACTATTTCAGATTAGTTTGTGGCCATTACCTTGCATTTCTGAAAAAAAAAAACAAGATATTCCTTTTATTTTTTTAAAGTTTATGGCTGAGAACCTTTGATTTCTTGAAGGAACCCAAATGACCACCCTTGATTAATGGCTTGCAGGTGTGTAAGAGCACGCTGGTGGTTTGTTTGGGAAGTATGCCAGAGCAGAAAGGAAGAGCAGACATAATTTGTAAATCAGGAGTGGGCAGGCATGTCTACGGGATGGCTAACGCACACAAGTGCCGGATGATGTAGAACCGCAAAAGGTGGAAGAGATTCCTAGGGGCCTTCGCTAGCTGCGATGATCTGGGTGTGGAAGGCCTGCTCATTGCTGGAGCAGATGGTATGTTGGTAACCACAGCTCTACAGCCACTTCCATCGTCTACTCAATACGCCAGCGTTGGGTTCATAGCCAGCCTTGAGGCTCTACATTACATACCTTCGCAGTAAGCCTTTTAAAACTGCTCATTTCAAAAGCAGGAAAACAATTTAATAATTTGATAGCTTTGATCATTGGGAAATAGTAATTTTAAGACATTTAAGATTAAACTGGAAAGTAAAAAAATAACGTTTTAAGATATCTTTAACACAGTTCTATAAAACTCAGGAGCTTAAACATTGAGTTGGGGAAAACGAAATATAGTTCTGATATCTTAACTGGCATTCCTATTTGGGTTGTGTATTGTACTGTTGCTATTGTTATTTTGGGAGGTGTGTGTACCTCTGTGTGCGTGCGTCTCTGTGTACATATATGTTTAGGTTTGTGTATTTGGCGGCTAGAATTCAAAGCAGCCTGTGTTCATCAATCACTCTCTACCTTAATTTTTTTTATTATTGAAAAAATTTTCACCTCCTCCCCACTTCCCATTTCCCTCCCCCCCCCCCCCACTCCTTTCTCCCTCCCTCTCCAGTCCAAAGAGCAATCAGGGTTCCCTGCCCTGTGGGAAATCCAAGGTCCTCCCCGCTCCATCCAGGTCTAGGAAGGTGAGCATCCAAACAGGCTAGGCTCCCACAAAGCCAGTACATGCAGTAGGATCAAAACCCAGGGCCATTGTCCTTGGCTTCTCATCAGCCCTCATTGTCCGCCATGTTCAGAGAGTCTGGTTTTATCCCATGCTTTTTCATTCCCAGTCCAGCTTGCCTTGGTGAGCTCCCAATAGATCAGCCCCATTGTCTCATTGGGTGTACCCCTCGCGATCCTGACTTCCTTGCTCTTGTTCTCCCTCCTTCTGCTCCTCATTTGGACCTTGGGAGCTCAGATCTACCTTAATTTTTAAGACAGGGTCTCTCATTGTCAGTAAACCCAGGATCTCTCCCATCTTCCGTCCCTCAACAGTGAGACTATAGATGCAGCCAGCATCCACAGCTTTTTCACAGAGGCTGGAGATGATCCAGCTCCTCATGCCTCTGCAGCAAGCTGAGTCATCTCTCTGGTCCCAACAGTTTCCTGCTTTAGCTTTTAAACTGGTTAGAAGGCAATCTGGATTTTTATTGAAACAATGTACATGAATTTGAAAGATAGTTGACCACAAGCAAGGACACTATGTCAAACAAAGAGGCTCTGGTCATATTTTGCGAACACCCAAACTTCAGTGCAGTGTACGGGGCCTGTTTCCCAAACCCACGCATTCTGAGCTGCCTTGACTTTGAAATTCAAAGCCAGGCCATTTGGAAATTGCTTTTGAGGAGGGATGTGTATTATGCTGCTTTCTCTTTTGCTGGATTCTCCTGAAGTAGATTGATAACAAATATTTGCATATTTACCAGTGAGAAGAGGTACTAGCCAGAGAAACCCTTTGCATCTAAGCTAACTGAAGATAAAGCGATCATCTTGGGCTCATTGGGATGCTAACAACATCTTTGTAGGAGCCCTCCAGCTACTGGTAGTCACCAATCTCTTCTGAGGCAGGTGCCTCTAGCATGTATTTTCTTATCTGCCTTAATCCCTTGATTTGGTGACGTCTTTGATGGCAAGAATTACCCCCGCCTACTTCACAAGGTTATATTGAGGATGAATCAAGACCTCAAACTGAAGTTGGGCATAAGAATTGGGACCTTCAGTCATGTGTTAGATGCTTACTATCCCATGCATCTCTCTAGTGTCAGCTTCCATGTGATGGGTTACCAACCGTGAATCCATTTGCATGCACTTAGAAGACAAGTGACAATGAATTTCCGGGCTTCCAAACAAACTGGATCTCTTCCTGCTTGGTTACTCTGCCAGTCAAGAGCATCTACTACATTTAACCTATCTTTCTAACTACTTAAAATTATAACCTTTGTACCTGTGTCACCAACTCCACTGGAGCCTCCTTACACTAATAATGCAGAAGTGCGTCTCTAATGCAGCTTTATTCGAAATGCCATTTCCTTTATGTTATTAAATCAGCCTTGGATAAGCCTGTTCCGGAAATTTAACTTTCAAGCCATAGATAGCCTTCATCTGTTCCCTATAGGATCATGACCATGTCACAATGCAAAGTGCAGTTGGTTCAACTTAAATGCCTCCATAGGTTAGGGGCTGGAAAGATGACTCAATAGTTAAGACTACCTTTCTGATCCTACCTCCAATGTGACAGCCATCAACTGTCTGTCATTCCACTTTCAGAACATCCTACATAGATTTACCCTCCCTGACCAATACTTCCCTAGAGGGACCCTATGTTACCATATATTATCTGTCCATCTCAAGACTTTGGCAGCAGATACAGTCGCCCCTTAAGTGCAGCTTAGGATGCTGCTGACCCTCCTGAACCCTTCTCTGTACGGCCTTCTTCGTACAAAGAACTCTGATGGACTTTCTCTCTTGAATGAAGTTTTTCAAACAGGTTTGCATTTTTAGAACCTGGGACCTTCAAGTGAGGGAGTCTCACCCTCAAATCGCCTTTTCTACTGTCTTGGTGCCAGGCTCCTATTTTCTCTTTGATCTGCTAATCATCTCATTAACAGCTACCAATCACTTTTCCAAGCTTGCTCTCAGTCCAGTGTTAAACACACATCCCAAACTGCACTTTCCCCATATTTCTTTCTGTTCTATATTTTACTCTTGGTTTTCATTGTGCATCTCACTAATTGGAACCAGTGACAGCCATGCCACAGCTTGAACGCTATGCTCTCTTAAAATCTCCTGTGTTGCATTAACTTTTCCTGAAGCAATATGAGCAAACATCTAATCACCCCAGGCAGGGTACCAACAGACAAAAGTAGTATCCCAGAAAAGTTCAGCTTGGCAAACCAAGCACTTATAGATGATGATCTCACAGATGCTGCATAATGGAGTCTGACCTTCGGGTGATATTCTACAACCTATACCCTGAGCATCTTCCAAGAGCCTTATCAACTGGGAAAGGGCAGGAAGGAATGGAGTCCTAGGTGAAGGTCCTGTAACTTTCCCCTCTTTCTGTCTGCTAAAATGAGTCATTAGCTCTATTCCTGTTACCAAAGACCAGGCCATTGCTGCAATTGATTGTCATAGCTACCAGGCCAACATAATCTCTATTACAAAATAATAATAATGGTGTGAACACATTATTAACAAAAGACATAGACCACACTACACTTTTTGATTGGATTGAGGTACTGCTTCAAAAATTAACCCATACCTTGGATCAATATTGCAGCCAAGAACCCTTGGCTATAGAGGTCATAGGCCCCAGGGGAGAATCTACCACTGTGATTCTGCTAAATACATATGGTATTAAACTGACTCCTAATGACTTATCATCCCCATACATTAGTGCACCTGTCAGTCCTTGTCAGAGAAGCTTCTATTTGCAGTAGCTGGTGATTGGCACAGATACCCGCAACAGACCCATGTGCCAAGCATGAAACACTGCATAATTCTCAGCTCCAAATTAGATGCCTATATCACAGCCTACCAAGGCTCACAGATCAATATGGGAGAGGAGGGAAAATATTATAAGGCCAAGATGGTGGATGACTACAAGAAAACAGTATTCTCCCATTACAGCAGGATAACCACTCATAGGAACAGAGGTTGTGACAGCACACAAGATCTGGGCATACAAAGTCCAAGAACCAGAAGGGGAGGAGTGGGGGTAGTTGATTCAGGTTAAAAAAGAAACTGCCGAGCTATGACAACCTTACGTTGGGAGAAGGAAGCATTTTTTAAGGTTAGGAGAAGGGGAGGGATTTAGGGACACAGCCCTGCTGCCCCCTATTTCAACAGGAGGTGATCTTAAGTCCCAACTCAACTAAGGGGATATTGGCAAACAATGACTCCTGGGGGGAGGCGACTCAATTTTCTTTAAGAGAATAACCCCCGGTATGTTTGCCATGCTCTCCACTGAGTGGCCATATACCCAAGATTATATGAGTACTGAAACCATCCTCATTTTCTTTTAAGAGGACATAGATTTGGGCCCGTTGGGAAGTGAGGAAGGTAGATCTGGGGAGGGCTAAGGTGTTAGGGAAGGGGCTGACAATAATCAAAGCACATTTGTATGAAAATCATAATTAAAAACGAGGGGAGCCATTCTGCAGCCCTCTACCAGATAAATTAGTTTGGAATGCAGCTCCCACAGTTTTCAGCATGTGGGCAAGATGCAGTCTTTGGCACCAAAGTGTTCCATAAATGGCCTCTGTTCTCTTTCCATGGGATCCTTCTTCCCTGCTTAGACCTGGTGTGGGAGAATTGTCTGTATTCTGTCAATGATGTTTTAAATAAAGGCTGATTGGCCAGGCAGGAAGTATAGATGGGTCAACCAGACAGGAAGTAGAGGTAGGGAGAGGAGAACAGGAGTATTCTGGGAAGCAGGAAGCTCCCTCTGCACTCCTGCCCAGACCACCGAAGAAGAAAGATGTGAACTGCCTGTCTGAGAAAGGTACCGAGCCATGTGGCTAACATAGATAAGAATAATGGGTTACACCCCTCGTGGTCCTGAGTTCCTTGCTCGTGCTCTCTCTCCTTCTTCTCCTGATTTGGACATTGAGATTTCAGTCCGGTGCTCCAATGTGGTTCTCTGTCTCTGTCTCCGTGGGTGGTCCTTGGACTTTCCACAGGGCAGGGAACCCTGATGGCTCTTTGGGCTGACGAGGGAGGGGGACATGATTGGGGGAGGGAGAGGGAAATGGGAGGCGGCGGTAGGGAAGAGACAGAAATCTTTAATAATTAAATAAAAAAAGAAGAATGGGTTAATATAACTTAGCAAGAAGCCTGAGCTAATGGGCCAAACAGTTTATAATCTTATGGAGACCTCTGTGTGATTGCCTTTGGGACCTGTCGGCTGTGGGAATCAGGCAGGACAGAAAGAGCAGACCCTCATGTTACATAGACCTCATTCATTCTTTGCCATCTGCATTTCTCTTAGCACCACGGTTTCCTGCCATCATGGAGAACCATCTGTTAAAATATTGTTCTACCACTCTAGGGCTTCATTTTCTCTTGTCTTTTAACTTGCACACTCCTCCTGCAACTAGGGTCTAGATGCCTAAGAAACACTCATTAAATCTATTACAGCAAGAACTTTACTGTCAGTACCTGTTAGTGCTTTAGTTCCCTTCATTATCTGATGGAGGTGGGTCTTGTATCTTATCTGTTGATTTCATTGGTTCAATAAAGAAACTGCCTGGGCCCTCATAGGACAGAAAATTAGGTAGGCGGAGTAGACAGAGAGGATTCTGGGAAAGAGAAGCTGAGAAGGAGTCGCCATGATGCCCGCATTCCAGACAGACACAGGCTAGAATCTCCCCGGTAAGCACACCTTGGGGTGCTACACAGATGATCAAAAATGGGCTAGTCCAGGTGCAAGAGCTAGCCAATAAGAGGCTGGAACTGATGGGCCAGGCAGTGATTAAATCAATAGTTTCCGTGTAATTATTTCGGGGCTTAAGCTAAACCATGTAGGCGGCCAGATGAAGGGGACACAGCCGGGCCGCTCCTATTACAACAATTATCGATGCAATGACAATCCTGACAGACACAACTCACGTGAGGAAATAAATATGGGCTCACAGTTTGAAAGGGTCTTAGTCCGTCATAGCGGGAAGACATGATAATTGGAGCAGCTAAGCCAGTGCTTGAGGGGACACGTAGTGGCGATGGTTCCTATGACAGAGATCAGGAAGCAGAAGACACGTGACTAGACCAAGGGGTGGTCACCCTCAAATGACCCTCTCTTTATTCAGTGTGTTAGGCTATCCCTCCTGAGGGTCCCACCATCGTCTGGAGCCTTCAGACCTGTCCCATGAGCCTCTGGGAGTGTTTCTATTTCAAGCTCCAGCACAGCGCAGTCTAATCCTCTAATTATCAGCTTCTCTCCCAGCAGATGATTCTGCCAAGCTGTTAGCAAACCTCATAGGAGCACTTGCCTAACCACACAGTTCTCTCTCTCCCTGCCTCTCCTTCTTCCCCTCCCCTCTCCCTCTTTCCCTCCTTCTCTCTCCTCATTTTTGTTATCTCGTAAACAGGAACTGGGTCTGAGTCCACCTTTTTTTTTTAAAAAAAAATCTCTTACAAAGCAGAGTGCAATGTCGAGTTTCCTAGGAACAGTACAGAAATGTCATGTGTGCTCTGATTGCATAGCGATACTAAAGTTTGTGGTCAGTTTGAGAACGAGGCACTTTCTCCTCCGTGGGACTTTTTACTAATATGTTCCAATCAAATGTGGAAAGACAAAACAGAAAACCAATTTCACTGAGTCGGGTTCTGTTTATTATCGTCGCTGTTGTTGTTTTGGTCACTGACACCCTAAGTCTGCTCTTGAACTTCCTATCCTAATCCTCCAATTCTGTCAGCCTGTGGCGTGTGCAGTTCTTTACTTACTGGCTTGTCATGAGCGTAGCAGAGGGGCTGTCCATTTGCCAGTAATGCTGCATTTAGGGCCAGGAGGCTGGGAATCCATTAGCAGGGCTACGGTAAACCCCTTGCCACATGTCCCCCTTCAGCCCCCTTTTCACATCTGCAGAATCCATTTTTCTTTTTAAAGGCTTTTGTATCAGCAAATCATAGCTTTGCTTTGCGTGAGGGCCTGGCATTTGTGCCCTGTGGTCGCCACCTCAAAGTGTGCAGATTGTTTCCACAGTCGGTTCGCTAATTTGCTTCTGTTCTTGTTGTTTTATATTCACTTATAAATAAGAGAAGTGAAAGGGAAGTAATTAAATAAAAGCCTTATAAAAAAGAAAGGTTTTATTTTTTTCTATTGTTTGTACATAAAAGGAACATCTTTGGCCCAGTATTGTACAAAAAAGCTCTCTTTTTCCTTAAACTCGAAATGTGTGATTTTTCTAAAAAATTTTTATGATTCATGTCACAATTCACTGGATTCGCTAAACCCTTAACATCAAAATGCAGCTGCTTCAGCAACATGTAATTATTGTTGTTTGGTTAAAACCATAATTTCATTTTTATGCCCCTTTACCTATTTCTCACCTAATTAAACCCAATGAGGAACACATCTTTCATAACACACCAATGCCTTGTTTTAAATGTAAACAGCAGAGGCTCCCCGGGTGCCTCAGGCAGGTGGAGGTCATAATGAATTGTGTCCACTCCTTCTCTACTTATGCCATCTAACTATGTTGGTAGTTTATCTATGGTAAGGAATATGTCTGCAGGAAGGCATCTGGGCATCCTGGCTGCCATATCCTAGGCTTATGAGGTTGGTTCAACAGGGGCTTTCCACACAGGGACAAAGAAAGCTGGAGCATTCGAGACAAGAAACACGTCACCAATCAAATACTAATCCTTCTCTTCCCGACTCAGGGCAGCAGCCCTGGGGTTATTTAACACCCACAATGGAAGAAGGCACATGTACTTGGACAGAACAGTTGTCCAGAACTAGATGACTTGGATTTATGCATTACCAAACTTATTTTTAATTATGTGCATATGGGGAGAGTAAGTGCACATGTGTGTGCAATGCCCACAGAGTCCAGAAGAGGGCATCAGATGCCCTGCATCTGGAGTCACAGGGATTGTGTGTTGTCCAACAGAAACACTGAGAATCTATCTCTGATCCACCATGAGCACTAGGAACACTTACGTACCCAGTCATATCTTCAGTACCTATTTCTATACTCCAAAGATACTTTATATCTCCTGATTATGGAGAAGCAGGTTAAGCTTGAATCATTACTAAATAGTGTTTTTTGATAGCAGTCTGGAGGTCACATCCAAGCCAGCCACAGACAGCTGAGCTCAGGACAAGCCCCGAGCTGCAGCTAAGGTACTTAATAGGTATTTACTGAACTCGGGCATCACTAGTGAGCTGCAGAATGAAACACAGTCCCGTGATGCAGTCCACCCCTTGCCATTATAAACTTTCTAGGACTGGTCCAAGAAAAGGAGCATTCTACCTGCATGCTGGGTTTCAAGGCTGTAGATGTTGCATGTGCCCTCCCAATAGCTGTCATCAATCTTATTAGAAAGGGAGCATGTTATTATCATTTGCTCTTCTGAAACCTTCCTAAGACCATTCTAGCACAAAAACACAACCCAATTTATCTGTCTAATGATTATCTATCTATCTATCTATCTATCTATCTATCTATCTATCTATTCATCCATCTGCCATCTATCTGTTGAAACAGGCTCTCAATCTGTAGCCAAGGCTAGCCTCATATTCACTATATATTCCAAGCTGCTGTCTCAGGTTTCCGAGGGTTGGTATAGACATACATCACCAATCCCAGCATGCATCGGCACTCCAAGATTTGTCAGTGTCTTATATCACCTTGGTTGGCTGCTTCACATACCTTGGTGTCTAATACATGATTCTGTGAATAAAGCTTGGCACCCTTGAAGAATTTCTAAGACAAAGATAACATGAAAGCTAGCATATAACATTAGGGAATACGATATGGCCAGAATACAGAAAAACCGCAATGCAGAAGAAATAGTGCTAGTACCTAGAACTTCTAAAGTGCATGTCTGTGAAGAGGGGTCAGTGACAGGCGGCGCCCGGTATAATGCAGTCACTACAGTAAGGCAGAGGAATAGGCCCGTGGGTTCCGATGAGATGTTAGCCACCTTTGTCAAAAGACTTTGCCGAAGTGAGGAGTGGTGAGTACAGTTGTCCTGAAAGCGTGCATGCGTCTCAGTTACTGTGCATGCTTGGGTTAACTTGAAAGAGTGCACCCATCTCAGTTACTGCGCATGGTCAGGTTATCTTGAAACCTTCACTTTAGAAAGCCTCATCTACGTGAGTGCATTGTTGAAGATCCATAAAACTCACGGAAAGCGGGAATTAGAGGGTTAGCTATACTTAGCTCACAGTTTTACAGCTCCTGCTGCGTTCTGCGAAGCATTTGAAACTCTTTCATTATTAAAGCTTTTTCATCTCACCTCCCACGTCTCACCTACAGGACTCTTCGACACCGACGTGGAAGCAGTCCTATTTTCCTGAAAACACTTTTGCATTCCTGTGCCGAACTTTATCTCACCTTAGCCCTCCTGTTGACTTCCTCCTTGATCTCTTCTCCAATGGAGCATCCCTGTCTAAAACCGTTCCTGCTTACAGAGCTTCTTCAGGGCTATCTGAATGCCTGTGTCTTCTCCCATCCTGGGACACAATGGGAGTGCAGGACACATTGAGACTCTGAAGAATCCATTTTAAACAATACAGAGGCTGGAGAAATGGCTCCTCGGCTAAGAGCACTTGCTGCTTTTCTAGATGATCCAGATTTGAGTCCTACACCCACAGGAGGTTCACGGGTGTCTGCAACTCCAGTTCCAAGGGATCTGATGCCTTCTTTTAGGTACTTCACATGCATAGTGTAAATACATACAAGCAGGCAAAACACCCACATATGTAAAATTAAACATAAAAATAAATTTAAACAACATACCTGTATTTGCCTTTGTAGGTAAGATGAAAATTGTTTTTATTGACTGCTTCAGCAGAACGGCTGTGAACATTTAAATCTTTCATCTTTTCACATTTGGAGACAATCCTCAGATAAAATTCTGGAGTTCTGGAAACTATCCCCAGGTGTGTTTACACATGAGCATCTTTTCACAGATCTGGGCTGTTCTCTCAAGGTGTTTGCTTTTCAGTCATCTGTGGTAAAAGAATTCCCATTTCAACATTCTATCAACATTGAATATTAACATCACCCTGAGTTCTTGCCAATGTTATAGAGATAAGTCAGAAATGATTTTTATGATTATAAAGTAATTTCATGTTATTAATCTTAAATATTTTATAAGTATTCTGCCCAGTGCATATTTATAATATACTTCTGTTTTTTACTTGATAACTTTTATTAAAATTCATACATGAAAACTTCTTCAATGTCATTAGAATTCATTTGTAATTATTATTGTACATGCTATATAATTTTGACCAAAAGGCATGTACAAAATTAACCAATATCTACACACATGTATATGTATTTACATGTAATATTGTTGTGTGTATGTATAATTTGAAAACTTGCCTGAGGTATAATTAAAAAAACACTACAGTCATCTCAAGGCACAGTTTAACAAAGTTTCATATAGATGTGGTACTGTTTTCACAATCGGGATGACAGACGTGCACAGAAAGCCTCGTTTCCTCATTGTCTCTCACATATCTGAGAGGACCAGTTTGAAGGAGACACCTCAAGGTCTTGCAGGCCTCAGTTTCTCAGTTCACATCACTTGGCCCCAAGCTTTTTGCCTTTGTCAGGGCAGAGCGTAGTGCCAGAGAGAGTATGGCACAGGAGAGTTGCATACCCTGTAACAACCAGAAGATAAAACCCTGGGAGGCTGGAACAAATGAGCAGCTTCCTACTGCAGCTATGGGCTCTGCCATCACTTATCCAAATACTCACCTCTGATGGGCACCACGGCTGCCAGGTCTGGCTGCTGCCAATGAAGCTGCAACAAACACATGCTTGTCTGGACACAGACAGTTTATCCCTCCTTGGGCAAATACTTAGCAATGGACAAGCTAGATCACAATCAATAGGTATTTAACTTTTAAAAGAAACACCCCAATGTCCAAAGTTCTCCTATCATTTCACATTGCCATCCAGAGCTTAGGGGTTCACCTCCCTTCCTGGGCTAGCACAGTTCACAGATTTTCTCTGTAGTTTCAACATTCTCATCATATCTGGGCTGCCTTTTTAATAGGTTGTAGACTGCATTTGTCCTGTGAGTAATACCAAAAGGGCCATGATATGGCAATTTTGGCATCATACATCTCCTGCTCTGAAGTTTTCTCTTCATCTTACACATTTTCTTTAACATAGTTGACTTTTTATAGAGTTTCTCAAAATCCTGGTTATCTGTTTATATTTTCTTTATGCTCTATATATTTTTTTCAAGCATGTTCTCTTAGGTAGTGGCTTGTTTTCCATCCACTTTTTAAGATTCATTTGTTCTCTCAAGGACTGTGATTTAGGTGCCGTTGCATCTAAGAAATGTTGGGTGAAGTCACAAAGTTTTTCCTCCAAAGATTTCCCTAGAAAAATGTATAGTTTGGGGTCCGATATTTAGGTGTATGGTACATTCTGAGCTAACTTTATAAGGGCGAAAAGAACTGATCCAAGTTATTCATTTTGTTTTGTGTGTGGATAGTCGTTCCACCGGCATCTGATGGGATGACTCAGTGTTATTTACAGACCTGTGTTTGCGTCCTAGACAGTCGCTGTCCTTATATAAGAGAATCTTGTGAACTGCCTTTGCCTGCCATGCTTATTGCTTATGAAACCAGTGCACTGTGAAAATATCACTGCAACTTGATAACACAACTTAGACTAGGATCAAATTTACCCTGCTCCTTCTGGTTTCCCTTTCAAGATTTCTTAACCTTTCCAACAGATGCCAAGCAGAATTTCCATTTGCTTTGATGGCATCCTGCAAACACTAGTGAGAGTAGCCAGTTATGTAGTTACAGCATATGGTTGGAAGGTTAAAGAAATAGAAATTCATTTTGCCATTGTTATTGCTCATTTAATTATTACAAAATAAAATATTCATTTCAAAAACTGAAGAATCTTTTTTTTTTAAATATAAGAGCACAACTCTAAAATAACTGCACCATCTGGACCCTTCCTTTTCTCATTACAACTTCATTGCTGTCACTCTGGGGTTGTATCTGGGGATTTCCAGGGGACTTACTATGAAGCCTTAAAGAAGAGAAAAACAGAATAAAATAGATTGTTTACTCATGAAGAATTGGCAGCTGGGATCCAGAGCTCTTATGTGTTCTGTAGACACATGCATATTTTTCTGACATTGATATTTATGCTGTAGATTTATGCCACCAAAGTATAACTTCCCATAACTAACACTCCCCCTGAGAATATTAACTGCAATCTAGTTGAGAATTATAGATGATGGATCTTCGAAGTCTCAGACTTTGAAGCAACCTTGAACTCGCAGTTAAAAACTAGCCAGCCTTGCTGTGGCACCAAGACTCTGGAAGCACAGATTTCCCAAAATGCATTTCTCTGTATTGAAAGTCTGGATGATGAGTTTGGACCAAGGGCTCTATGGGAAGTAAGCAACCCCATGCATGTGCACACACATGCAAAGGTGCCAAATCTATTGCACCAGGGCAGAGGCCTCTGCTGCGGGTCAGTTTTCCATCTGTTGTTGGTAAAATCTTCTGAAGTTTCTTCCTTGGCATTCATTGTAGAATGATGTTCCCTGAGTTTTAATGGAATTGCTCACTGACATGCTTTCGATAACTGTATCCCTGTCTAGGGAAAGTGATGAGAAAGACAGAGGAGAGTCTGTGCCCGGCGCCAGGCTGAGTATTGCAATTTTCTGATTTAATTCTTGCTCCCCATAGTGAGGCTGACCAGTTATTCACAGACCCAGGAAATGGAAGAGGTTGTTTCAATAAGTTAGAGACCCGTTACATTTTAGAATTACTCAGATATATGTGACTCTAACGCCTCTCACTTTTGTAAGGTTGTGATCTAGTATAGTCATTAATATTAAATAACTGAAACACAATATAAAGAGACTTTTTTTTAGAGGCTGCTTCAGGTGGCTGGAGAGGTGGCTCAGTGGTTAAGAGCACAGACTGCTCTTCCTCCAGAGACCCCAGGTTCAATTTCTAGAACCGATATAACTGCTCAAAACGATCTGTAATTCCAGTTCCCTTGTCTGACACCCCTTCTGGCCTCATTGACAACAGGCATGGATGATGCACATTGACATGCACACAGGCAAACAGTGTATATGTAAGGCTCTGTACCACCCGATCTCACAGCCGCTTTGTCCCTATAAACACACAGAGGCTTATATTAATTATGAACTGTTTGTCCTGTTGTTCAGGCTTATTACTAACTAGCTCTTGCAACTTAAATTAACCCATAATTCAGTTCTTATCTATGAAATAAGTCAGGTTTTTTGACACAGATAATTAGAGGCTATACTCAAGATGCAAAGGAAACTTGCTGGGGTTATAGAAATATGTTTAAAACATAAAGGAACATATGCATTTGTATGTGATAAGAACAGGTAAATTTTTTTTCTTCAGCTGGGTGGTGGCCTTTAATCCCAGCACTTAGGAGGCAAAGGGAGGTGGATCTCTGTGAGTTCGAGGCCAGCCTGCTCTACAGAGGGAGTGCAATGACAGGCTCCAAAGCTACTCAGAGAAACCCTGTCTTGAAAAACTAAAAATAATAAATAAATTTTTTTTCTTAAAGGTGATTTTTTTTCAAAGATACTGTTGGAATTCAATGTACTGATTTAAAAAGGCCAGGATCAATTTCACAACTCTTAAGAAATTCTCTACCAGGCCGTTGTGGTGCATACCTTTAATCTCAGCACTTTGGAGGCAGAGGCAAGTGGATCTCTGTGAGTTCAAGACCAGCCTGGTCTACAAAGTGAGTTCTAGAACAGGTTCCAAAGCTACATAGAGAAACCCTGTCTCGAAAAACAAAAACAAAACAAAAAAGAGACAATCTAAACGAATGCCATGGAAGACGAGGTTCAAGAGCTGGAGGATGGGGTGCAGTGCCGTGAGATGCTGTCTTCTGGCTCACCATGGCTGTTGCACCCATGGAATCACTGCTGATCTGGCCACCTGCACACCCTGTGGTGCAGCATCAGGCCAACAAGATCAGTTCACATTCTAACAGGCAGCGAAACTGGACTGATTGGGTTACAAGTAAAAGGAGAAGGCACGGATTAGGGAGGACAGTAGGGCAAATGGGAAACGTGAATTAAGGCTGCATATTATCCTGATAGGTAGTTTACTTGTATGAAAATGAGATCGGTCTGTAGGGTTCATTCTGGAAATTTAAGAGTTAATGGCTAGGGTTGGGGTTGGTGTACATGTGTGGTGTGAATGCCCAGTTTAGAAAAAAACAAACTATGGAATGTTTTGGACATTAATTGGGTTGCTATTCTTTACAAACCTGAGCTAATTTGAACTGTAAGGGATTCAGAGTGCCTAGAGAGGGTGGCAGGCATGGATAAGACTGAAAGCTATCTAGAGTCAGTTGTGTGTGAGTGAACATTGCTTGATTTAAATTTATTGACTATTAGCTAAGCAGTGAAACAGACTCTGTCTTTCCAGACTTATTTTTTCATTAACAAGGTCATGGAGAGCAATGAGGTAACAAGAAGAGTCAGCTCCACACTAGGAAGCCCTGCAAAGAGGGTGATTTCAATAGCAGATTTCTTAGGCATTAAATTCATAAGAATATCCTGTTGGGGAATCTTTTTGGAATGTTGAACAGAACATTCTTGCTATAACCTGAAGGACTGTTATACATACTAAAGGTAAAATTTTCCGCTTGGCTTGGGTTAAATAATCCAGGGGAAACAACCATACAAAAGAGGTATACAAAGTGACTCCAAAAAATAATGATAAAAAAAATGTGAAGAGAAAAAGATTATATCCTAGAAGTGGTGGTGGTTAATTTTAATTGTCAGCTTGATACAGCTTAGAATCACCTGGAAAGAGAGTCTCACTGAAACATCAGGCTGAGCTGTGGGTATGTGGGTGAGGTTTCCCTTGACTACCTCAATTGAGGTAGGAAGACTCCAGCCCACTATGGGCGGTACCACGCCCTAGGCGAGGATACTGGACAGTGTAACAGTGGGAAACCCAAGCTGAGCCATTGGTATGCATGCACTCATTCTCTCTCTGGTCTTGAATATCACTGACACCAGTTAGTCCCAGTTTCTACTTTGGCTTTCCCACAGAAATGGGCTCTTTTCTGGAATTATGAGCTAAGATCAATGTTTCCCCTACGTTGTTTTCTCAGGGCATTTTATCACAGCAGAAAGAAATTAAACTAAGGCAGAAGTTAAAAAAAAAAGTAGACGGTTCTAGAAAACCATCACAAAGATACATCCTCTAATGAATGCCCAAGGATGAGAAGACTATACTTGACTGGGGCCTTACTTCAGGAGGTAAAGAGGTCAAACTTCAGTGGAGATAACAGTAAGACCAAATCCCCCAATGGGAAACCTGAGTGTTAAAGAAGAACATGGAGTATACAAAGTGAAATACTGGATAAAAATATTATTTTTAGGCAGTAACATTATATATAATATACATATATTTAGCCTCTGTTTTAAAAAACAAGAGGGGGAGAGAGAGCACTTGAAGCTTAGCAGAAAATGCTCTTAATGACAGTGGGGATTTGTTGTGACCGTCTCTTTCACACACAGCTGGTAGGTGTATAAATTGGTGTAATCTTCCTGAGAAGCAATTTGATAATGTATGTGAAGAGCTTGAGAAAATACAGTGTTTGACTCTGTGGCTTCTTATAGAGCTCTACCCTGTGAATAGATCTAGAGATGCAGATAAAGACTTATGTAATGGGTAATAATCACAGCACATTTATAGTAATGAAAATTGAAATAATCTTTATCTCTGAAGGAGCCATACTTATATAAATTACAGTGTAATCACAGAGTCTTGCATAACTATTCAAATCTTATTTTCAAAGACTTTTAAATTATTGGGGGAAATGTTCTTGCAATGTATTATTGAGTGAAAATGAAAAATAAAACCACTGAATATAAATTAATATGAAGGTTAAAAATAAAAATATTAAGCTTACAAAGAAAACAAAACTGTAATACTTGATGGTGAGAGGTAGCCATTGAGCAAAATGTCTGAACATATAGTTAAGAAGATAGTATTGCACAGGGCTGTGTTTTAAGAAGAGGACAGAATGGGAGGCAGAGAGGGAATCTGCAGATATGGAGAAGGGCAGGAAATCAAGAGAGAAGAGAAGAAAGCTGACTTTGTCTTCCTACTTCTTTCTCCTCCTTTCTCTTCTACTCTTCCTCCCTTGTTAATCCACACTATATCATCAATATATATTTAGAAATAATTCAAAGTCTGAGGTTTGCTTATGGTGTGTGTGTGTGTGCATGTGTGTGTGTGTGCGCACACGTGTGCACATACATATGCATGTCTGTGCAGGTGTGCCTGTTCACGTGGGTACATGAGCAGCCTAGAGGAGGACATTTGCCATCTTCCTTCGTCAGTCACTTCACTATGTTTGATCGGGTCTTTCCCCACTGATCCTGAAGCTCCTCAATTTGTTTACCTGCCAGCAAGCCCCAGGGACCTTCTTGTCTTCACCTCTTCAGCCCTGGGCTGAGAAGCACGCTGCTGTGCCCACCCTTTTGATGTGGGTGCTGTGGATCTGAACCCAGTTCCTCATGCTTGTTCAGCAAGCACTTACGAATGGCCCCTCTTCTGGGTCTCTCAGTATATAGTTTGAATAGTCCCAGTATTGAACATAAACCAATCAAAGTTCAGCAAGGAAAAGAACTGCTGAAAGCCCTATGCTAGGACCTAAGACTCAGTTCACAGTCTATACCTGTGCCTTGATAGAAGGAGATGTGGGGGATTAGGAGTAATCGTGCTGATGTCAGAGGGATAGGTAACTAGAGAAGGACACAAACCCCCATGTGACTCTATGGTTACAAGGATATCCTGAAGATCATTCATTACAGGGTTTACAACTCACATAGAAATGGGTAACCTATCTCGGTGTTGGAGACCAGAAGAGATGGGCTACTAACATCAGAAACTGGGAAACTTGTGGCAGAGTTTAAATGCTTTGGCCATAAGTAAAGCCAATGAATGGGACACAAGCTTGATGCTAAAAAAACTGGCTTTTCAGGAGGTAGTGAAGTTAAAGAACAGAGAACAGAACAGAAGTATGTGCAGGGGACTACAGTACCCAACGAGCCAAGGGTATAGGGAGGACTGAGCCAGGATGCTGAGCCAACACCTGCCATCTGGGAGATCAGCACAGCCTATCGACATGGCAAGTGAAACCATCTACAACTCTGGGGACCAATGAGTGGTACCACACTTCCTGTGATGTAAGAATCAGCAGCTGCCAGGAAGCGGCAGCGTCTCAGCATGCTGACCGAATGGAAGCGCCCATCAGAAGGCTGCTGGAAGATAAAAGGGCGATGGAGATTCTATGCGGTGAAGTGACTCAAAAGACCCAAGGGCTTCATCTCAGGACTCGTGAGCCAATGGTGGAGAGCCAGAGAGGGCAACAAGAGGAGGGGCCTTTCACTTCACATACTGGGGTAAAGAAAGAGGGGTATTCCTAGAGAAGAAGCAGGTTCCATGGTTAAGTGTTCCATGAAGCAGAAACAACGTACAAAACCAGCTCATTTACGCTTAGCAAAAATAAAGAAATGCAAAAGTAGTTATATCTGATCAGGAGGGAGCAGGCTCTCTGAAAGAGTGGGTTTTTATCATGGAACATGGGCTCCAATAGCATGACAGAACAAATTTATTAAAAATAAAAGACAGAGATGAACAAGAGTACGTGGTAAATCAGAGGCATTGTGAATTGAAAGGACCCGTGTTCTAGTCCATGGCTGAGAATGGCCTCAGAGAGGCATGTGGCCCAAAATGGTTATTCTGAGGTCCTTGATCTGAACCAGCTGAGGCCCATGAAGTATGAAAATTGTAGCCATGTTAGAAGCTTTTAGTCAAGCAGCAAACCATGCAGACACCTCTGTGGTGCTTCGTGCAGCTAATTCTGCCTTGGTAGTGGAGACAGTTCGCTGCCCTCGTTCAGCACAATCAACGGTGTGAGCTCGCGGTAGCTAGGAAACCGACTTTTTCCCCTGATGTGAATTCCACAAAATAGAACACTGTGGGGCTAAACTGCCTGTGAGATGACTCTTTTTATGAAGCCGGGGACGAATTTGTCTATTTTCTCTAATTTGTCTATTTCTCTAGTTCTCAGTGGTATGGAGAGAGAGAGAGTTCTGGTCATGAGAAGATTGAAACCTCCAGCCATTATGTAACCAGTTTCACTCTCTGCCGTTAGGAAAAATCCAGAGGCCTGATGGCTTCTTTTCTATACTTTGTATGACAGTGAGATGTGTAGAAATATCAGCAGTTCTGAGGCAAATAGGTGGACCTGATGACTTCCTGGTGGGGACGTACCCAAATTTCTCTTACGTTGTCATGGTGGGGGGGGGAGATATTGTTTTCAGAAAGAATTACCAATGCAGAGTGAAATGTTAAATCGTTGTGTCATTTGCCTAAAATCACTGATAAACATTTTAAGTAATAAATTTCCCAAATTCTTGGATGGGTATGTGCTTTAATTAACACCCTTAGCTGTAATAGAGGCAGATGGGAAGCATTGTTAATAATTCCATAATTGAAGACAATCAGTTTGGATACAAGATATGAGCTCATAACTCACTAATGACCTCAGCGAACAAAATTCCCCTAATGGTTAGGAGACATACTCAGTTCACAGAAGCTAGGCTGTCTATTCATGAAGATGGGATCAGAACAGGGATGCCCCAGGCTTGAACTTGGACCCACCATGTGCTGGCAGTTAATACCGCAAGGCTCTGGAGTTTGTTAGCAAGATCATGGTTAGTTTTGAATTGAAGTCATCTGTCTGTCTTGATCAAGCCTAAATGTCTTTATGTGGGTCATACCCTTCCTCCCCCCCTCATAAAATCTGCTATTCTCTTAAGGAGCTGGATTGCTGTTTAGATTGAATTTATACTCTACCCCACAGGCTTGTGTGCTTAAGGTCTGGGTCCCAGCTGTAGGTGTACTCTGGGAAATAGTGGGCATTTTAGGAGATGAGGTCTAGATGCAGAAGTAGGCCTTTGAGAGCAAGTCTTCTGGGACTGTATCTTGCTCTTTGCTCCTTTTTCTTCTTTTTCTTCTTGCTCTCTCTTCCTCTATTTGCTCTCTGACCTCTAACCTCTTTAAAGTGACCTTCTGTGTTTGGTCACATGATCTTGCATCTATAACGTTCAACTTCACCTCAGGCCCAAATCTCTGAAACCTTACGCTAAAACAAGCATTTTTCTTTTTAAGTTGCTATCTCCAGTGTGTCCCAGTGTCTAAGTCTGATGAACCCCAAATATCCAAATCTCTCTCTCACTCTCAGTGAACAAGTTTGTCTCAGACGCCCTGTTAACTTCTGTTATGTGCTTACTGTGAGCTTTTTCCCCGCTGGAGGCCAGCATTGCAATCTGATCATAGAAAGACACATATTCTTACTTCTACACAGTGCTCACAAGACTGAAGCAGCAATAGCCCATCCTTGCTCGAGAGTAGATAAAACACATTCCCACATCCTTCTGGAAAATGTCACACACAAAAAACTGCAAACAAAAACCAGTGAGTGTATTTAAAAACTACCACTTTGGCTAGCTGGGATCACAAAGCAATGAGACTACCTTTTGGCATATCTGAGAGTATCTCGAGATAGTACATCTACTTTTAATCTAGACAGATATAGTGTGAATGTTTCTGTGGATTGAAAACTTTCAGAAATAGCAGCAAGGCATCTGAGCAGGCTCAAGAGAGCATAGATCTGTTAGCCATTCTTCTTTCTGGACACAAAATCTTATTTTCAGACTTTGCCATTTGTTCCAAAATGTGTGGTGCACGTTGTAGCTGTGTTGTAGCTGTTTTTGAATTAATTCTTGCCTCTGAATGTTTACCTCACAGTGTGGGGGCCCAGAAGGTGACATTATGAAAGAGGGTTTTGAATGCAAGTTTTGAGGGTGGCGGCAGTGGGGTCTTGCAAAGGAACATTTACCTCAATAGACTCACTGCTTTCTGAGATGCTTCTTCATAAACTTCAAAAGTTGGAGCTTGGAATTAGCCATTGTACCTCCTTAATGGGGAGATCATGTAAACCGGTTCCAAGGACTAATGCATATAACCCAGACTCGTCAGTTTGCAGTTATTATAAACCTCGGTTCTAACTGGGACCTGTGCAGTCTGGGGAGTCACTGTATCATGAGCTTAAATCAGAAGCCCTTGCAGGTTTTGAAAAGAGGTTTTCAATATGTCTAAGGCTAGTTTTGAACTCGCTGTGTATCCCAGATTGACAGTATCTTTTGTATGCGATCACTGGTGTATGATGCCACACCCGGTTCACCCTGGTTTATAATTTACATGGAGAGCTGTAACGGAGCATGCTGATATGCACCGCCTTTCACAGTTCCTTTTTAACCCCTGTGAAAATGAAATGGTGAGTGGGACATCTAGGACATGAGAGACTCTCGAGAAATGCTTGTGGAGTGCGTGAGAGTCAATACGACAGTGGAAGAGCATGCGTGGAATATGATCTGATGGGTGGCAAATGTCCCGAGGTGCATTGCAGGCGTCTGGAGATCTGTGGTCAAAACACCCAGGGGAACATCGTAAAGACAGACAATTTATTTGGGCTCACAGGGCCAGCGGGTTTGAGCTATGGCTGTTAACAGAACATCGTGGGGGCGGGAACTTGTGGCAAGGGATGCATTTCCCTCATGGCAGACAGGAACCTGGGAGGAAGAGCGCAGAATCAGGCATAAACTTAAAGAGCATACCCTTTGCCCCCCTTTATTCTTCCTCTTTTGAGGCCTGACTCTTAAAGATTCCTCAGCCTTACAACATAATGTCACGCTGGATTAACAAGATTGCTCAGTAGGTAAACAAGTTCGCCATTAAAACCAATGCTCTGAATTCAACCCTCAGAATCTACAGGATGGAAGGAGAGAAGCAGCTCCTGCAAAGTGCTCTCTGATCTCTATGTGTGGATGGTGGCACATGTATACACACATGCATGCAAATACACACATGCATGCACACACGCATGCACGCACGCAAACAGGCATGCTCACAGACAACACTGAATCTAAATAAATGTACTACAAATATTAAATAGTGTTGGCAGCTGAGAACCAAGCATTCAACACGATAGCCTGAGGGACCATTCGATGTTTTAACCGGGGTTTATGAAGAGGGATTGAGGGGCCGCCATGTGGAGCTGTAGACAGGAGGTTCCAGAGTCCTGGCGTCATTCCAAGTTTTTCTACATGAGTTACTAAAGATTTATGGATGTTTAAGTTTGGAAAGAAGTTCTGTAGATTTGAAGTATCAGCAGGTACTACTACTACTACTACTACTACTACTACTACTACTACCTAATAATAATAATAATAATAATAAATGACAATGATGGTGATGAGAGTGATGACAGCCATGTTTGTCTAGAAGAGATTGACATCTGAATCAATTATATGATTTAACCAGACACTCAATTAGTAGAAGACTAAACTAGAACTCAGAATGGAAGCTAGTCCCTCAGCCCTGAGCTGTTTCTTCAGGCCACAGGCTTCACTAGAGATCAGCTTCCAGTTTGCTGGAACATTCTCCTGTGTACATCTTAATGAGTATTTGGCGACTTTCCAGAGTTTGCTGTCATTTGCATTGTCCTTCTGAGAAGAAATCCAGGCACTAGGTGTCAATCATTGCCTTATTCAACTCTTACTCCTGGGGTCGGGTGAGGTGCAGGGATTGGGGTGGATCTGTCAGAATTTAAGGGGAGGAGTTAGGAGACGAATATGATCAAATTACATTGTAAGAAATTATCAAAGAATTAATAAAAAATGGTTATTGAAAATCTTCATGGTTTCTTCCTCCGAGTCCTGTCAATTCCCTTATTATTATTTTTTTCTTTTAGCAGCTTCAGACAGGTTGCTTTTCTGAAGAGGAAAGGGGAGAGAATACACAGCGGATAGGTAGACAACAATCCAGGCAAAGGCTCCATCTAAAATGCGTTTTCCTTAGAGCGGTGTCATCATTTCTATTGTTCACGCCATCCTGGTCCTTCCCGTGGGCAGCAGTGTCTGCCTAGGCTGGAAACAGGTCAGAATAGCCCTGGTAGCTTAGTTGCACATAAAAAAATCTGTGTAGAAGGCATAGCCCCAGACAGCATGGCTTGCTAATGCTCAGATGGCTGCACAGCTATCTTTCCTGGAAGCTGTACTGCTACCTTCCTACTACAGGCATCAGGGTGGGGGGCTTCAAGACAGGAAGGGCTCCCAGAATCTTGAGACCCTGTTCTCTCATTTCACACATGAAGAGACTGAAGCCTTGAGAAGGACCAGCTGGTTGCTCCATCCCACAAAGGTAATTAGTGGCAGAGAACTGTCTGTGGACTCTTAGCCGTTAGTCTGTTAGCATAAGTCTGCAGCTAGTGCTATGCTTTACACTCCCCCCAAGAGCCTTGGTGTTAGAGCATGCTGCTGGCATCTCAAAGGACCAGTGATATTCAGTGGACCAGGCATGGCACCCAGCTAGCAGATGTCATCAGGGACACACAGAGGCACACAGGCCCAGTGGGCCTCATTTGGAGGGAGAAACTGCTAGCAGCGTAGGCTCCTGACTCTCTGGCTGAACCAGCCAGCAAGCTGTCACTCCAGCTCTTTGTTGTGACATAGACTGGGACATTAGCCATGTGCTCACTGAGAGAAAAAGAAGGTGAAGACAGAAGGCAGGGACTGCAGACAGGTGTATGCCCAGTGAGGAAAGTGAAGGATGGATCCTAATCTGCAGAAATTCTTTTAGATTTGATTTTCTTAAATAAAAGAAAGCTTGTGTTTTTTGGGGGTCATATTTTGCTCAGAACCCCCAAAAACTAAAATGACGAAAGGCAGTGCAGGTCTCTGTGAACTAGAATGAAATAAAATGGACTGTGCACCTCCAGGAAGAGAATTTAGGAGCTGGTGGTGCCAGGAGAGCCTGCCCCTAGGACGGATGTTGGGAGCCTGTGGTGGGACTTAGGTTATCGTGGCTATGAGAAGGGATAATGTTGCTGTCACTCAGTGGACAGGATCCAGGGCTGCTGACTGTCCTGCAATATCACATAAAGTCCCAGCAAGGAGGGAAACTTGTATCATGTCCAACAGACTAATAATGATGTCTCCCCCAAGTTGTGTGTGTGTTCACACACACATGTGCATGCGCAAATGTACATGCATGTGGGTACCCCAGTGTGCATATGTGCAAATAAAGACCACATGTTATTTGTATGTTTGTTTGTTTCTTTGTTTGAGGCAGCTTCTTTTCCTGGCCCGGAGCTCACTGAGCAGTCTTATTGGCTGTCAAGCCCAGGGATCTGTCTGTCTTCATTTCCCTAGCCCTGAGAGTACAGGTGCGTGCTGCCCCATCTGGGGTTGACACAGATTCTGGGGAGAGTTCTTCATGCTTGCCAGGCAAGTTCTTTCATCACTGTACTGTCCCCTGAGCCTCTCCAGTAAATTCTATTTAGAAGAAAATGCACTTTTAAAAAACTTAGTATTGTCAAACCAAACTTTTATTTTCACTTATCTTAGAGTATTTTTATATAATTTTCTATAAACTCAGCAACAGAATTATTAGAGATCTAGCAGGCTTGTTTTTTTTTTTTTAATGATGCCAGGTTATTTTTTTTTAAGACAGCTATAGAATAATAGAATTTAAAGTTAATCCACCCCCTTTTTTTGGTATGTGTTGCCCACATATTCATTGGAGCATGGCCAAACTGCCACCAGTGGCCAGCCCCTTAAAGAAAACCGAGTCCTTCCCCACCCTCCTGCCAGGAGTTTAGCATTGTTATCTCAGTTTTTAAGGACTCTGTTCAATTGCTTCCTGTCTGGACTGTTTCTTTCCCTGGGGTGGGGAGTTCACAGAAGCCTTCAACGTCCTTCAGGTTTTGAATCGCAGACCTGTGCTTCTAGGGGTGAGTGACTTTGGGTCCTTCCCCACTTGGTTTCCTGGGACTGAGAAGATGACTTGTCCCTGGGATGTGATGGCTCTGAGTGGGGCCTGGTACATGGGAAGTATTCTGATGTGGAAGACCATCCACTGTTGATGATGAACCCTGTCTTATCTGTACATGGATTTGATTCCACCCGCATGTTCTATAGCTCCATTTTCTCCCATACCCGGTGATGATGTTATGTTCAGTATGCTACTTCAACATCAATTATATGACAGACACACTGGAATCAACTGCTTAATCATGTCCTATTGCATCTGAGTTGGACCTTACCCTCATCCAATGGCTCTTGGATTTTTAGAGCAGCTGTGCCCACCCTGTTACCCACTGCATGCATATCATCATATACATTTAATTTAGTATCATAAATTTAGATTTTGTGTCAAAATTCAAAGGTTAAATGTATAGGCAGTTCAACTTACGGTAAAAACGCATTCCAGGAAAATGAAGACACCATTTGTAATGTGCTTGCGGGTAGCAGGGGTGTTGGGTGTGATTAGTTAGGATTCATGGAAGCAGGTGATGGGAACCTTTTGGAATTCCTGAATTTACAGGTCACAAAAGTCCCTTTGCCCTGGGTGAAGTTGAGAAGGAGGAAAAGGTTTCCATAGGTCCACAGCTCTACCTTTCTTTTCTTTCTTTTCTTTCTTTCTTTCTTTCTTTCTTTCTTTCTTTCTTTCTTTCTTTCTTTCTTTCTTTCCTTTGAAAACATTAAGACTCCAGTCTGAGAGATAGGCTGAGGGTGTGGAAGAAGCCAAATGACCAACAGTAGACATGGCCTTACCTGCAAAGATCAGGCTATAGCAGTGAGCAGTGAGAGCTTTGCTAAGGGTTTCTAATACCTGGTAACTGACTGTGAAATTAGGTATTCTCCCTGTCTGTTACAGCTTCAGCTTGTTTCTGCACTAAGATACTTAGCCTTCCCCAAAGCCTGCCCACTGGCACTGGTGGCTGCATATTATGTTCTTAGCTATTCTCGAACCGGTTTCCTTCCCTGTGAAGTTCCCGTGGCTGTTTGTTTTCAGAGTAGGTTTTTCTATGGAACTCTGACTGGTGCTTAAATTCTCCATCTTCCCGTCCCCCATCCCTCAAGCGCTGGGATTATAGAGAGGTGCTACCACCCCCAGCAATGCTCAGTTGTCAGTAATAAGACTAAGATAATTTCACCCTGACTTAACTGTGAATCTGTGCACATTGGGCATGGACGTTTCTCTGTCTTTGTTTTCAGTTTGCTTCTCTGGGGGTGACTCGTCTGTGCACATAGGTGTGGACCTTTCTGTGCCCCTGTCCCCAGTTTGTTTCTCTGGAGGTGACTCGTCTGTGCACATAGACGTGGGTCTTTCTCTTCCCTATTCTCAGTTTGCTTCTCTGGGGCCGTATTTCTGCTTGTCATCCCAGCAGTAAATTTCAATGTGACTGAAAAGTGAAAAAAGATGAAGAATTCTGGGCAAGATCTATAGGTATAACTAAAAGTTTTAATACTGGTCATGGCTAGGAACTCTCTCTAAGCCAGGAAAGTGAGGCTAGGATGCAAGGGAGTCAGGGGCCTTCTGAACCATGTCAAGATAGAGAGGAGGTATAGAAGTACGGTCTTTGCTTCTGTATTTTAATCTGGAAGCACCGGATGCAGCAAGCAATGGAAGTTAAACATGAGTCTAAGTTCTACAGAATGACAAGAGCATGAAGAGTAAGTTGCATCTGGAGTAGTGCCCTGTACAAATGCTTCAGATAGCTTCCTGCTGGAAGATCCTGGGCTTTGCCTCATTCCATTCATCCATAAGCAAGAAGAATAGACATTTCCAGGACACAGCAAGAATGCCAGGGAAATCTGCCCTAGTAGAGGTGCACAGAACGGTGAAATTATTGATAAAGCTGTCTGTATAATGTTCACGAGCTTGACTACTTTCCACTAAAAATGTAAGTTTAATTTTAAGATTATTTATTTAGGATATCAGCAGGCTGCCTAGAAGACCAAATGCGGCATAATACAGGAACTTCCTTAAAGTGGAGTTGAAAGGTGAAAATGATTGGGTTGCCATCTCTATGGGAGGGCACTTCACTATCTACCCAGCGCTTGGCTTCCATCCACATAGAAAGTTCTGTGTTCTCAGTGGAAAGAGTCTTTCTGGTTTTCTTTTAACCCCCGAATCCTGCGGCTGTGGGAAAAGTCAATAGTCTACTTTAAAATTGTTTTGCTTTTACTTTATGTGTATGAGCGTTTTGCCTACTTGCACACACATGTGTGTATGCATGCATGTCCGATGTCTGAAACACCCAGAAGGGAGTTTCGATCTCCTGGAACTGAGTTAAGACAATTGAGAGCCACCATGTTGGTCCTAGCAGCTGAACTAGGTCCTCTGCCAGAGCAGGATGTGCTCTTACAGCATCTGTCCAGACCCATTGATATTATTCATATCGGTGCTGTTCTGACCTCTGCAATCTTCTTTGCTCCATTTTTCTGTTCAGTTCACAACATAACCTGGCCGTGCGGGCTTCTTTCTACTTCCTTCCTTGCAATGAACGAAGAGCACTCAGTTAACTGGGATCAAATACTGTCTGTGTGCTACACATTTGCAAGGCATATAGAGAGAGACAGCCGTAAGCAGTCAGACAGTGATTTGCTCAAGGTCCAGGGAATTGTGTGGCCAGATGGAGCAAGGATGACAAAGCCCCAAACACTTATTTCATGATATGCGGGAGTGGGGGCATTGCCAGCAGGCTCCGGAATCTCCAGAAGCAGCGTTTCATGTTTAGGTAGAGATTACGTATAGCTTTCTGCTTTTCCTCTTTTTAGATCCTTCCCCACATTTGATTGGTATGCGCTGAACATATACATTACCACTGATATATTCCTATTAGAGATTCTTGTCTGTAGCATTTAATGATGATCAAAACTTGATAAGCGTGTTCCACCTTCAGTAACGTAAAAGAAATGCTATCTCACGGACATTAAGGGATCGCTCTACATAGTATTTGTTTGTGTATTTTTATATATGACTTTATTTAATTCACACCACTCTTTCATGAGGAAGATAATTTATTTCCATTTAGCACGTGTGAATGCAGATACATGGAACAATATGAGCAAGGTCATCATATTTGTGCAGAGCAATCCTATTAAGGTCTCTCCCTGTTTCTTAGCAACACATCTGAAATTCAGATTTAGTAGCCCCACATTCCTCATCCACATTTCTGTAGCTTCCTGTGCTTAATGAAGCTGAGTCTAGTCCCTTCTCATAGTATCTGGCTCTGACTTTTCCCAGTTTCATCCCCTGCTCATTCTTGTCTTAAAAGTTATATTCCATCTCACATACTTATCTTCCCATATAGTCCTATCCTGTCTTTGTCCTGTTTATTTATTTTTCCTGTTACATCCTGTCTTTCTTTTGATCTTTTCTCTATGCTATCCATTCCAGGCCATTTTCTCAAAGCTTTAGACCAGTGGAAATGCTCCCTCTTAATTTTCACTTGATATTCAGTGCATCATCAAGAAAAGAGATTCCCAGAGAGGTGACTCGCTGGTTAAGAGCACGGACTGCTTTTCTAGAGACCCCAGCTTCTATTTCCAGCACCCACATGGTCGCTCACAACTGTCTGTAACACCAAGATCTGACACACTCACGCAGATATGCATGTAGGCAAACACCAATACACTTAAAAATAAAAAGTTATTTGTTTTAAAAGAAGAGCTTGCTGTTGGTGGCATGTGCCTTTAATCCCGCACTCGGGAGGCAGAGGTAGGTGGATCTCTGTGAATTTGAGGCCAGCCTGGTCTACAAGAGCTCATTCCAGGTTCCAGGACAGGCACCAAAAACTACACAGAGAAACCCTGTTTCAAAAAAAAAAAAAACAGCAGCAGAAGAAGACAAGGAGGAGGAAGAAGAAGAGGAGGAGGAGAAAGAGGAAGAGGAAGAGAAAGGAGACTGAGGAGAAGGAGGAGGAAGAGGAGGAAGAGGAGAAGGAGGAAGAGGAGAAGGAGGAAGAGGAGGAGAAAAAGAAGGAGAAGAAGGAGAAGGAGAAGAAGAAGAAGAAGAAGAAGAAGAAGAAGAAGAAGAAGAAGAAGAAGAAGAAGAAGAAGAAGAAGAAGAGATTCCCGTACTGCTTGACTAAAGTCACGCCTCAGCACATCCTTCCCCAGCCACTGACTCACCACAGACCCAAGGCATCAGGAACGCATTGACGGGAAGACTCTGCTTCTCTGCTGCACAACACAGCAACTGGAAACTCTGGCTCTGGGTTTCAGCCCTGCACATTTTGTTTCAACTCTCTGAACATCAGCTGCCTCGTTTATAGAATCTTAAAAACTGGAACACCTTTACCATGGTTTTGGTGCAATTTGAGCGGCTTGGTAGATGTAAAATGTGCAGCATGGTCTTTCATACTTGTTCATAGTCACTTACAAACACTAATACCCCTTCAATCTCCGCCGTCATATTTGGCAGGGATTGTGCCTAAGGCGGCTAAAGCCAGAGGTGTCTAGTTAAGGCTGCAAAGCCTTCAGAGAAATTCTTCTTGCATGTCCTGATTTGCCATTTGCAAGGGTCTGTCAATCCGTTTGGTCAAAACTGAGCAGAAAAAAATGGCCCCCTACTTGGCTCATATCATGTGTCATTCATTTTTATGCCCTTTAGTCAATGATTGCTTTCTTTGCGTTTGAAAAAAGACTCTAGACTTGGAAATGAATTCGGAAGGTTGAGGAAAGCAGTCTGGGTGACAGGAATAGAACCGAGGCTAAGACAAATGACCAGGCTACCTTTGCACTCTCAACCACTAGGACATGCCTTAAAAAAAAAAAATCTCAAGGTCCAAATCAGGAGCAGAAGGAGAGAGAGCACGAGCAAGGAACTCAGGACCGCGAGGGGTGCACCCACACACTGAGACAATGGGAATGTTCTATGGGTAACTTACCAAGGCCAGCTGGCCTGGGTCTGAAAAAGCCTGGAATAAAACCAGTCTCGCTGAACATAGCGGATAATGAGGACTACTGAGAACTCAAGAACAATGGCAATGGGTTTTTGATCCTACTGCACATATTGGCTTTGTGGGAGCCTAGGCAGTTTGGATGCTCACCTTACTAGACCTGGATGGAGGTGGATGGTCCTTGAACTTCCCACAGGGCAGGGAACCCTGATGGCTCTTCGGGCTGACGAGGGAGTGGGACTTGATTAGTGGAGGGGGAGGGAAATGGGAGGCGGCGGTGGGGAAGAGACAGAAATCTTTAATAAGTAAATAAATTAATTTAAAAAAATCTCAGTTAATGTTCTTTCCTGATCCGTTCTCTCTCCCAGCTACTGAACTGGAGATGTTCATCACGAAATGCCAGTACCATGCTGTTTGCCTTCCATGTGGGAAAGAGGATCCAAGGCACTGGTGTGGGAGTTTAGATGTAATGGACCCCATTTGCTCATAGGAAGTGCTATTACTAGGAGGCGTGGCTTTGTTAGAGTGCTCTTGTTGAAAAAAGTAGGTCACTGTGGGGGTGGGCTTTTAGGTCTCCTTTGATTAGACTCACTGTGACACTCAGTTCACTTCCTGTTGCCCTGGAATAACGATGTGGGACTCTCAGCTCCAGCACCATGTCTGCCTGCATGTTGCCATGTCCCACCATGATGATAAGGGACTAAACCTCTGAAACTCTAAGCCAACCCAATTAAATGGTTTTCTTAATAAGAGTTGCTGTGGTCATGGTGTCAGTTCAGTTCACAGCAATCCGAACCCTAAGACAGCTGGGACTAGTAATTAAATGATTTAGCAGCATGATTCCAACAGCTAATGCTTGTTTCCTTGCTCTGACAAGTACTTTATATTTCTTATATAGTCACCAATGACAGCCTTCTTGTAAGAAAGAGACCATCTCTATAGAAATGATGAAATTGGGGCTTGAGAACTTAAGGTTTGTTTACAGTCAACAACTGTAAAGAGGAAAACTTAAATCCCTTATGATGATGCACAGCATTTGGGAAACTGAGGCAGGAAGATTTCCAGAAGCTCGAGGCCATTGTGGGTTGCACAATGGGTTCTTGGCTAGCAGTTATGTAGTGAGGTCCTTTCTTACAAAAGAGGCATAAACTTAACAGTAAACCAGGCTCTGTGACAGAATCCTCTTCTCAAATTCTCTGAACAAACACGCGTGCAGGTGAAGCCCTCTGGCACGTACCTGTGGCGCCCTGGTAGATTACATGAAGCCTTAGGGGAAGCCTGAAATCATAAAAGTTCCCTTTATCACATGTTGACTCAGGACAGGAGATGGAAATGAAGCTGGCTTGAGGACATTTAGTTTTGCCTGTTCAGGAAGACAACAGAGTTCACCCGAGTTCATTTCCAGGTGTGACTTTAGCATTAGCATCAAGGATAACTGACATTTTTTTTTCCTTGATGGCCTTTGAGCTGTCTCAGCTCTCTGAAGCAAAGTGTAATGTGTCCTGCCGGGTCTCTTTCTCTTTAGAACTCATCTCCTAGCTGTGGCTCAGTACTCAGAGAATGTTTCCTCTCTCTAGAAAAAGTCAGCTCACTGCCCTTTGCAGATGAGCGAACCTCCTGGCCAGAGCTCAGCTCGTCGTCAGGTTGATTTTGCTTCTGGACATCGAGATGCTGGCTGCTTATCAGCCAAAACTCCCGCTCCCTTACCCTGCCCTGTTGAACTGTAAAGATGCCAAGCTTACAACATTATCTTAACTCACGCCACCGAGCACATTACTCTTTTGATTGTTACTGGGTCATAAATCATTCCCTGGCCTTTCTCCCCTGTCAGGTTTGCACTTAACTATGGAGGGCATGTCTTCTTCGAGGGCCAAACCTTGCTGGCCTTGGTACACATCTTGTTATCTAATTATCTTGAGAGCAGAAGAAGGATCGGCATGGTATTTCAGATCAGGTGGGTTGGTGTAAAACCTAAGGGAGCTGTAGCAAAGGAAGGAATTAGAAAGGAAGAGAGCAAGCGGAGAAGGAAGAAGGGGCCAAACAAAGTAAAACTCCTTTTTTTGAGACCAAGTGGGAAACTGTAGTTATTTAATAAATATCATTATCTCAGGAAGGAAAAATCCCAAATATGAAATGTCCTCAACACTACGACTCTGCCCTGTATCCACCCTCCCTCCTTCTACTTTCTGCTTCCACCATGTAGAGGCAGACACAGAACTTAGGTTATCAAGCCTAGTAGCATCTATCTTTACCCACTGAGTCACCTCCCTGGCCTTTGATGATACATTCTGCACGGGTACTATCCTTTCTGATGAGAAGAATCCTGGAAGAAACTGTAGTCTTTTCTTTGTAATGTGTGCTATTTCTGAGCTATTTCTCCTCCATCATAGTGTCTCATATCACAAACTAAGGCACTGATGATGGGGGCCAATGAGACTCAATGGTCTCTCACTTGTTTATCCCATATTTTCATCTACCTATTCCTTTAATTGTTATAATCCTGTTAAGTCTATTCATAGAACCCACATGTGAAGCCTCTTCTCTTCTTTTCCCTTCTGTCTGAAGTTAGTGCGTCTCCCTGTCCCCTCTCCTGCTGTCTATGCAGACAGGTCACCTTTATTCCTTGTCTAGTAGACCTCCTACCTCTGGGTCTTGGCTGCTCTGTATGCGGTTACCTTCCTGTCACTCAACACTGCCTGATATCATGGTTTTATGGTCTCTTCTGGAAGATGGATATCAAGAGAATGGGGTTTTCAGCTTTCTTGCTGAATTCCTAAGGCTGAGAGGACTGCCCCAAGCACAGCAGGCTTTGGTTGGAGTTTAACAAAGAAGAGTTATCTTACAGGAGCGTTTTTGCCCTTGAGCAGAGTAGCACATTGTGTCTTCTCTGGTTTGCACACCTCCCTTCACAATCTATGGATTCAGAGCTTTTTTTTTTTTTTTTTTAGAAAGAATTTCATTATGCACCCCAGGCTGACCCCAAACCCCAGTTCCTCCCTCATGTTGGGATCATAGGCAGTACCACCACACTCAGGTTTGTGTTGGGAACTTAATTCCTAATGCAACCCCGTCGGGAGGTGCAGCCCACAACAAAGTGGTCACAGCACAAGGGAATCTGTGGCTGTCATGGGAACAGATGAAAGTGACTTTGCCTCCCACCACCAGATGAGACGGTACAGCCAGAATTCCTTCATCTGGTGCAGACTCCTTGGCTTTCCTCTTCACAGTTTCCCCAATTGTGAGAAACAAACATCTTTTCATAAACACCTGGTGGGGAGATAATACAGCCCAACACAAAGTCAACTAACAAAGTGCTGGAGAGAAATTGAGAATGGTGCAGGGTCACCTTCAAAGCAACTGAAGTGGCTGGGGACTGAGTATTGGAAATTCCCTGTCCCCTAGCCAAATCCACCTTCAAGAAGACACTGCTGTCGATGCCTCCGTGGTGTACGGGTACTTTGACTTGAGCGATATCTTTCTTCTACAAAACCCCCATCCTAATTAGATGTTTGTTTTTCTAATTCCTTCTTTAAACAAAGCATCACCTGGATTGTCATCTTCAGCAGAGTAATAGCAATCTCCCTTCTCAGTAATCATTAATTAACACACAGACTTCCTTAACTTCCTCCAGCACAGCCCTGATTCTCTCTGCCTTCCCTTTTTGTCAGTTTCTACAGTTATTTGGCAAAGCTGGGGCTGTGGCTGCATGTCTTATCTCAAGCCCCATGCATCTCAGGCTGGTGGGTATCCCAGAGATTCAGATGGAGGGGACTCTTTGAATGTTCCGATTGTCTTTGGAGTGGGTCTCCATGCTTTTTTATTTTTTTTTCCAGTGCCTTACATCCCACATAAGAGAAAAACAAAAAAGAAAAACCCATTTTGATGTCCTGATTTTTCTTTTGTATCATGCTAACATTTGTCATAACATAACTCCACTGAACATGCTGTCATTTATTTTATCTATTCCTTTAATTACGTGCAGACATGACGGAGCCATATCTCAGTGCCACTTGAATGGGAAGTATTGATGTCTGTGGTCGCATCCTGCTGGGAAAATTTTAATTATGTTCCACGTATCTCCAGCCTGACTAGCTCAGCGGCAATCTGTGATGCTGTCTCTTCCTCTCTGCTTCCTTCTCACTGTTATTGAAGGATTTTTCATTCAGATGTTTAGTCATGTGACTCACCATTGGCAAGACTCATCACATGACTTGCTGTAGTTAACAGCCTCTGAATGAACAGCACGTTGGGTATGTCCAGGGAGGGGCGTAGAGGTGGCTATTCCCTGGTGCTGCATAAGCGCATCCTCTAAGGGCTGTTCTCTCACTGTGAGGTTGAGAATAGAAAGCTGTGCCAAGCCCAGTCATAGTGACTCATAGTTGAAACTGACCCAGCTTGCAAGGAACAAGGGCCCCTTACTGTGTGTCACTGAGAATGCTGGATTGTTTGGTAACAGAGCAGACCACGAGTGACAGAGATATGGTAGTGCCTCGTTTATGAAGGGGTTGTGCTCGGAGGAATATTTTCCTGGATGGTCTTTGCACAATGGTGACATCAGAGAGCGTGTTCACAGAAGCGGAGCTGGGGAAGATCAATGTTTCCATGTGATACCAATATAGGAGGCTGCCGGCGTATCTCACCCTATTGTTAATGGCAAACTTGCTTTTCTTATAAATATAGATGTGTTCTACAGTAATTATCTGAATGATTCGCTATAGTTTAGTAAAGTCATAAGCTACTGCTATATTTGTTTACTGTGAGGTGTTCCACTCTGCACATAACTGTGTGTGATATGTGCGCGTGTGTGTGTGTGTGTGTGTGTGTGTGTGTGTGTGTGTGTAGGTGAACAGGTATGTTTTGGCGTATATACTTGTATATAGAGCATCAGCTATCAGTCCTACCTTGATCCATTCATCGAGTTCACCAAGGCAAGACTTTCTGGGGATCCCCTTCTCTCCACTCTCCGAGCACTGGGTTATTACTGTGCCTCACCACTCCCTGCACTGTGTTTTTAGTGTGGTTTTGGGGACATGAACTCAGTTCTTTACACTTGCAAGGCAGGCAGCTTCCCAGTGGAGCTGCCCAGCCCCTGTGTTGCTTCCTCGTCCAGTTAAAACCTTCCACATACATTCAGTCCTTTCCCCAGGAGGCTTCTTACTCCCAGACATGTAAAACCATTATCACTTGCTTCCAATAAAAGGTCATGCTGCAGAAATGCAGGTTGCAGAAAACAAACAGTAGCACTGCTTCATGAGACTACTAATGTAGGTTTTTCTATTATCTGTTATTAATAAGAATTATTAATTTGTAAAGAGATGAGATTATTATTATTATTATTATTATTATTAGACAGATTAAAAGAGAACTCTGAGAAAGGTGAGTCAGTCACTGTGTGATTCAGGGATGTTCAATTTCAGTCTGCTGTTTTAATGGACCTCCCAGAAGACACACACTCCAAGCAGACTAGGTTGCACAAGGAAGATAATTTCTGCTAATAAATTACCAATAACTGAGATTATTATAGTGATTTTGTGGATGTTGACTTTGGTGTGCAAATGGTGACATTTCAGTCCCCACTTCCATACCAGTCAACACAGTCCCCTTTTTTCTGCAGTAAAAATCCCAAGGCATTCAACCCAACCATACATGCCAAGATTACCATAGCCCTCTCTTTACCCCAATTCCCTGCTCTGGTGGTTTGAATGAAAATGCCCCACATAGGCTCATATATCTATCTGCATGCTTAGTCCATAGCTGACAAACTGTTTGAAAAGGATTGGAAGTGTTGCCTTGGTGCAGGATGCATGGCCTTGTGGAAGAAAGCATGGCATTGTTGGAGGAGGTATGTCCTTGGGTGTGAGCTTTGAGGTTTCAAAAGTCCATCGCAAGCCCAGTGTCTCTGTCTCTACACGATGCCTGCGGATCAGAATATGGGTCTCAGCTACTTCTCCAGTACCTTGCCTGCTTGTCTGTAATGATGAGGCGAGCAGGCCTGCTTTTCGTCCCACCCGGCTCCCACACAGCTAGCTTAGCCCCGGAAATAATAACACAGAAACTGTATTCATTCAGACACTGCCTGGCCTATTAGTTCTAACCTCTTATTGGCTAACTCTCACATCTTAATTAACCCATTTCTAATAGATCTGTTTATCACCACATGACTGTGGCTTACCAGCAAGATTCTAGTCTACGTCAGTCTCGGGCCGGAGAGCCATGGTGTCTGCCACACTGCCTTCTACCCAGCATCCTGTTCTGTCTACTCTGCCTACCTAATTTTCTATCCTATTAAAAGGCCAAGGCAGTTTGTTTATTTAACTAATGAAATCAACACAAAACAGAAGACCCTCCTACATCACTTGTCTGCCACCATCCTCCGCACCATGGCTCTGATGTACTATCTGAGGCTGTAAGCCAGCCCCCAGTTAAATGCTTCCTGTTAGAAGACTTGCCTTCGCCGTGATGTCTCCACACAGCAACAGAACACTAACTACAATACCTGTCTTGCTCACTCCTGTCCTTAGTAAGCTTCTTCAGTCTTATGCAGAATCAACAGAACTAATGTTTGAACACTATAATTGATCAGAAAACTTAAAATCCCTCATTTTTCTTTTTGAGGTCTCTCAAGTTTAATTAGGTGATTACAGGAATATTTGGAATAGAGCATATGTTTAACAGCTGTCCCCCGGTATAACTGCTAGAATTCTCTTTCTGAGGTAAAATGAGAGAATCGTTGGTGTTTTGTTTCTGGCTTGGGAATCAGCAGTGCTTAAGCTGAGGCAACCCCAGGGTTTTGCTTTTTAACTGCTCCATCAGGAAGGAGGAGGTCCACATTGGTCTTCCCACCTACAGCCTCCGGAGCCCATTCAGATACAAATGTAAATTAGTGGGTTGAAAATTGTTGGCAGCAGGATCTGCCTGTGTAAGGGGAGGGAGAAAGAAGAATTACCCTGCCTAGGTGGAATAGACTGATTGTCACTCTGACAGATAGATCCGCTTGTAAGTGGAGCTATTAGGCTGTCCATTCAGCCCGACAGTACTGGCCACGGGTGTGCTCAATTGTCACGCTTTTCTGATAAAAACTCCTGAGCAGAATTTCCTCCTTTGACCTAAAACAGCATCCCACCTCACTCGGCTACTGGAGCCAAACCTGGTTTTACAGTACACTCAGTCCTGGCTCCTGGGTACTGGGAAGGAGGCAGTTATGCCCTACCATGAGCTAATCAGCTTTATGGGAATGAAACTAGCTAGTCATACTGGGGATGGAAGAAGCCATGTCATTGTAGCATCCTGACGGTCACTCCCTCACATGCATCCTAGTCTGTCGGTAGTGTTTTTATCCATAGATGAAGTGGGTAGACCTGAATGAGGGGACTATCCCTTAAATGTTTACTCTGTTTCCTTTAATTCTCGATCCCAGATTCATTTCCATCTCCAGGTTATATTTATATGGTCTTAGCCAAATCAACTGTCAAAATAAGTTTATTCCTCAATGAAATGGGGATTTACAGCATCTCCCTCCAAAGTCTGCTGCTAATACATACAAAGTGGCAGAAGGGGCTCCTCTAGTCTGCTTAGCACATAGTAAATGATTGGTTAATGATATGTTCAGGCTAGTCATATAGTACAGTATACTGTAAAAGAGACCCCAACATCAACAAATCCCCAATGAAGCTGTCTTTCAAAGAGTCAGCTCACGAAGGAAGCTTCATGAAGGTACTGGACACGTGATTTATCATCTCTTGTCAAATATAACTTAATGACTGCTGAAGTGAGCTTAGGGACGAGCAGTGAGCACGATAAAGCCTCTGTGATGTCAGTCCTCCAATGAGAAGGTTGGAGCAGACAGGATCTCTTATCCAGGCAGGTGAAGGTTGTCATCTGACTTAATAATGATCGTCAAGTATGACTGATGTTCATAACTGGAGGAGAGATGAAAGGGATGCTTTACAGTGGAAATGCACCACAGCCCTCTTCAAAGACCTGCTGGATGCTCCCTAAACGCCCAGGAGATGACACAAGTTCCCAGGGCCAACAGCAGAGGACACTCAAGTGGGAGCCAAGGAGAAAACTTGTCTCTGTGTGTGTGCCCTTGTCAGGGACAAGGTCTAGATGGCAGGTATCTGGGTAGCTTTGGGATTACTCTTTCTGTTGGACACGTCTGCTACGGACAGTGGGAACACTTCCTGTTAATCCAGGACATACTTCTAATACCCCAAGCAGTATCTGACTTTCTAGAAATTATGTGTGTTTGTGCCCTCACACACATGCATGTGTCATATATATCAGGGTATATATGAATATTGCACAGACATATTTATGTGTATATACATATGATATATCATATGCATATAATGAGAGAGTGTGTGTGTACCTTAGCTAACTTCTCTGGAGGCAAGCTCGCTCCTGTCTACAGATCCTCATGGGAACAAGGCAGAGAAGGCTTGAATCTGAACACTACCGTTTCCAACTTGAGAAACCCCAAGGAAGCTGAGTCTTTCTGTGCTGCTTTGTTAACTAGTCCACATTCATTTTGGATAATAATAGAAATTCATTTTATTTAATTTAAACAAAACAGGGGCTTGTCAAGTGTGAATTAAGTAGTTCACAATATTAAAAGAAAGAACAAGAGCTAATTTTTTATCAGAAATCAGAGTAGCCAGTGCCAAGGAGTGACCTTTCTGGCGAGAGACTGTTCCAGTTCCAGCTCTACTGCTGTAAAACATTTGGTGCCCCAATGCGTGATGGAACCAATGGTCATGAAGTACCTCCTATAGACATCATTGGTTTAAACCATTCTGAGAACATGTTTTAAACCTTTTTAGTCCGAGTGCTGCCATAGCTGTGCAGGTAACACCTGTTCTCAACAGATATCACCATTATGACATCCTCCATGGCAGGGAAGAAGGTTGGGTGCCCATCAGCTGGAGGGTCACACATCCCCTGTAGGATTTTTCCCTTTTAGAGATGTTTTCATGCTGGCTTTTTGAAATAACTAGCAGAGTGCCTAAATTAAAAGAAGCCTACACCAAATCATCCATATCCAAAAGTAGCTGTCAGAACCCTGTAGTGGACAGGACATGAAAAGACCATTTTCCGTAGGCTATACCCAAGTTGCCCTCAAGGGTCTGGAGCTACCAGCTTGAGGAATGGTTCTTGGGAATTTGATATTACTTCTGTGGTAGATATTGCTTGAGAGCAGTTTATTGCTGCATAATAGCACAGCATGTCCTTATCTGAGGAACCTGGTATTCTTAAAGGTTATCATTGTAATGAAAACCAAACAAAGATGTCACATAACCTTTAAACAACCAAAACTTCAGCTCATAAATATATGGAAATACGTTTCCTAAACAGTAGGTGGCTCTACTATCATTTGAACTTGGCTTCCCTGTTCCTAGTAGGTGGCATACATCGATGCCTCACTGATGACATTGGGAGACCGTAAAAGGTACCAAGTCATGGCTGTTCTATGGTCACAGCCTAGGCAACAGCCTTGTTCTTCCATTCCTGGGATAATTCTGTCTTAATTTTCTGTTGCCGGGAAAAAAATACCATGATCAAGGCACCTAATACAATGAAGGGTTTAACTGGAGTTATGGTTTTAGAGGGCTAGAGTCTATGATGGTGGGTGGGATGGGTGGAAAGAAAAGACATGGCAGCAGGAATGACTGAGAGCTCACATGCTGATCTGAAAGAAGAGAAGAGGAGAGAGGGAAGGGAGGGAGGAAGAGAGGGGGAGAGAGAGAAAGAGAGAGACAGACAGACAGACAGACAGACAGACACTGGGAATTGAACCAGAATTTCAAAAACCCTATGATTTTCTCCCTAATGACAAACCTATTCCAAAAAGACCACACCTCAATCTATGGGGTACATTTTCATTTAAACTACCTTGGCAGTAAAGTGCTTTTTGTTGCTATTTAAGAACTTCCCATTTTAATTGAGATTGAATTATCAGGAGACCAAATCAATCACTTCAGAATGTGTGGTATTAGAAAAGTGAGCCCAGTGTGTTCTGGTCACCAAAACGATAGAGAATGATGTTGTTTGAAACACATATCAACAGATACTGCATGTAAAGCACACATTTAACAAGCCACTTTAATGAGCTGTCAGGGCGACTCATGATAATCCAGTGAGTTTGGTCTCCCAAGCAAATGACATTAAAATCCTATCTGAGGCAGAGGTGTTGTTGTGTTTACTTTTGAATTATTGAACTTATAGGTGTATATGAAATTGTTATTAGCCAGGCAGGGTGGTTCATGCCAGCAAGCCTAGCACTTGGGAGGCTGAGGTGGGAGGGTCACCATGATTTTGAGTCCAACTTGAGTTACACAGTAAGTTCCAGGTCAGGCTGGACTACTTAGTAAGACCCTATCTCTAGCAAACCAAAACCACAATGCTCACAATAATTATATTATAAACACATGGTTATTGGTCCAAGATTTTTTCTAAAAAAATATTTATATCTTTGGGTGTTAGTCAAAAATAAATATAATTTCTGAGGAAAGATTTTAAATTATAGTCAGGAATTTTTATATAAAATATGCATTGAACTGTTTAATTGTTTAAGTAGCCAGTTAGTTAGCATGGGACGCATACAAGTAAAATAAGGCAAACAGAAAGTGGAGTATTGTATTTTTGGGTACAATGTAAAGTAACAAGAAAAATAAAATTAGTGTATATGCACACAAACACATAACAAATATGATCTATATCATATATACGTCATATACCCTTATTACAAATGCATATAAATGTGACAATAATTACTATCATATGCAATTGGATTCAAGAGTAAGATTTTAGCCATGGCTTATTTTTTACATAAATTTCTGAGTTTATCATGTCTTATAGGCTTGTCTACAGTCCAATATTATAGAGATAATTTCTTAATTGAGATTCCCTCCCCTAAGATGACTTTAGCCTGTCAAGTTGGTATAAATTAGCCAACACAACTTTGAACTATTATTAAATTTTATAAAATATCTTTTAAGACTCTACTCTTTTAAAACCATAATATATTATCTGTATACATGAGCATTGAAGTGAATAAAACATTTTTGATGCATATTGAATGAACATTAATATACATGAATGTTTATTTAATTTAACAAATAAAAGAACATATGACGTTGGGAGACTGTAACAGGCACCGTGTCATGGCTGTTCTATAGTCACAGCCCAGGCAACAGCCATGTTTTTCCATTCCTGGTACTAATTCTGTCTTAATTTTCTGTGTCTGGGAGAAAACACCATGATCAAGGCACCATCAAACAACAAACAACATCGTTCTCTATCTTTTTGGTGACCAGAACACACTGGGCTCACCTTTCTAACACCACACATTCTGAAGTGATTGATTTGGTCTCATCATTTAGAATTTCATAGTCAGGCCAGAATTAAAAGCAGTGGTGGCACACACTTTTAATCCCAGCACTCGTGAGGAAGAGGAAGGTGGATCTTTATGGGTTTGAGGCCAGCCTGGTCTACAAGAGCTAGTTCCAGGACAGGTTCCAAAGCTACAGAGAAACCCTGTCTCAAAAAAAAAAAAAATTCCATATTCAGCTCCCTGGTTGTATGTTTCTATTTGGGTCTACCTTTGTACATAAATCCTTATAGCTTTTTTAAATTATTTTTTCAACTATACACACACACACCTATAAAAATGCTCACACACATCATATTCAAGTATGTGTGTGTATATGTATAGTATAAACACACTTATATATTTCCTTAAACAAATTCTTCATGGCTTTCCTAATTTTTTTTCTTTTTTTAATTTTTCAAGAAAGGGTTTCTCTGTGGCTTCGGAGCCTGTCCTGGAACTAGCTCTGTAGACCAGGCTGGTCTCGAACTCACAGAGATCCGCCTGCCTCTGCCTCCCGAGTGCTGGGATTAAAGGCGTGCGCCACCATCGCCCGGCCAGTTTTCCTAATTTTTGAGCCTCATAAAAATAGTGTAACATAATTTGAAAATTGAACATGTTCACATTGTGTCATCTAGACTTCATCTCTACTATAGATCAAGATTCATCCATGTATCATACCCTATCATTTCAGATACATATCTATTTGAGTTAATAATTTAAGGTCTAATAATATATTTTAAGTGTTTTGTGAATTATTGAACTTGAAAACAATAAACATGGTTTTGTTTCCAATATTCTACCAGTTGACATGTAGGTTATTTCTACTTTTAATTTGTAGGAAATTCCACAACTAATTTCCCTGTATGTGTCCCCATGCGCAGTCTTTGTAGGAGTTTCTTCAGAGTAATGCCAAGGGCTCTTGCTTGCATCACAGATAATGGCGATGTCCATCTTTTGAGATTTGGCGAATTAGTACCCAGGGAATTGACCACATTCACAGCATTGTTTAAGAGCTACTCTTCCATAGATTTTGCTGTACTTGTTGGCTGTTCTGACTTCTTTCAGTCTGATATATGTGCACCTGCTCTTTGTTTATTTGAATTACTCTGATCGTTGGGGAGGGTGAGCATATTTTAATCATTTATTGTTCATTGTTTTATTTTCGACTCCTATTTTCTGCTTGTATTTACATTATTCCATCAATAGTTTTCATTGTTGAATAGAGCTTCTATTTGCATACTGAGTGCCAATCCTTTGCCCTGTATTCCTTTCTCAGTCTGTTCTATGTTCTGGAATGTTGCTAATTAATGTAATTTTTCTTTTGCCTAAGTTTTGGTACTGCATGCTACTTCAAAATTGTCTCTTATATGATATCCTAAACTTAGAATGTCACTTTTTCTGAATTTCGCACAAGTTTGTATTTTTTACTGTGTTGTCTAATGAAAGCATAACTTACTTTTGTAGATCCTGTGAGAGAAGAATCTTCATTTTGTTTTTCCCTACAGTGGTGCAGTCTCTCTAACTGTCCTTTATGATTGGCCCTGCCCACACCTCTATTAATAGGACTTTTAAGTAAATGACTCAGTTTAGTCAGGTGTGCTATGGGTTCTTCAGTCTGTCTGCCGTCTATGTACAATAGCATGCTGTGTTGCTTTTTATGTTTTCGAAAAACTTTATATTCTCTTTGAAAAAAAACTCCTCCTCTTCTTCAGAGATTTCCCTTTGGCTTTTCCAAAAAGGCAGGTCCAGTTATTTTGATGTCCAGTCACCATACCTCATGTTCAGAATCATCACTGTGATTTGTTAAAATATCAGGGGGAAGTTTATGCATTGATTATAAAAGTGAGAAACATCCCAATTATGGGGTGACAGCAGACTAACCATTCTGGTTCTCATGTTGTTCTTGAAGACAAAAAATAGCAGGTTCTTTGATGGACCTTTTCAGGATTAAACAACTTTCTCCCTGTGATATCAAGGGTCGTTGAGTGCAAGTGTTCCATAGAAAGACTAATGTTATCCTTACTCCAGTGATAACCCACACTATCTAAGAGTGTTTCATAATCAAAATGTCAGGCTGCCTGTTCAGTTTAAAAGCTGGGCTTTGGCCTGGCTTATTGACATTTTCCAGACACTACCTGATTGTCATAACCAGGGCTGCATTCCTCAGAAGATGCAGGTCATTAGTCTGGAGTTGAAAGAAGAGGTGACTCATGCATGTGTTGGAATCTCCTATTTCAGATTCGAGATGATGAAAGTTTATTGCTTCTATCATCTGAAAGGCAGATGTGCTACATATTCAGGATGATGGATGATATAAAAGTATTTTCTTTTTTTATTGTATCTGGATCATCTACTGCAACTTGGCAAGAACATACCACCTTCCACACTGTATAAAACCTGAGATCTTGTCTGCTCTGATTATTGTTACTCGTGCCCCTGCAGCAGATTTCACCATAGTGATGATTTTAATAACTACCTCGTGTTGTTTCTGAGTTCCCTCTTAGTGCTGGATCCATTGAGCCTCTTTACTATGCCCCTCATCTTCCATACCTTACATTTGGGAGTGCATGATTTGTGAATAGTTCATTGCATTTCAATCCTTTTGTTTCCTTAAAATGTTTATAAACAACTAGACCAATAACTCCCAACAATTCCATTTTGTAATCATGTAATCTCCGTAACTGTGGGCAGTTCTTGCTTGCTTCTTTTTGTTCTTGTTTACTGAAGCCCTGCTCTGTGTTTAACACATAGCATTGTCCTACTTATCTCTGTCCACAGTGTAGTCTTATAAGCAATCACACAGGATTATGCTGCTACTAGGATTGTTGGACAATTTAGTTAAGCTATTATGTTTGCAAGTGCAGTATACACTCTGTACACAGTGAGTTTTCAGGCAACTCTCTCCTTTATATTCTGTCCCACACACTGTTCTGCACTGTCAGAGGACAAACATGAGTGCTTCCCTCATGTGTCATGTCTAAACAGGAAAGAATTAGCACGTCTGCTTTCTGACTTCCCACAATATGTGGTCTAGTGTCTACAAATTTCTACAAATTTCAGCATTCTGTTTGTCTCATGGGGCAGCTATTGACTGTAACTGACCTGACAACTGTTTATCATCTTTGACAGCTTATTGTCTATAGGCATTTTTGTGTTGTGATGACCTAACATTGAAATTCATTAAATACAATCGGTGCTGTCCATGCCACGTCTGTACATATATGTGCATGTATTTGTGGTCTTTCTTACTGATAAAGATATCAGAAATATCTTACTTTGGAATGGTAATTCTTGGTTTTGGTTTATTTAAGTTTGAAATTTGATGCATATTCCTCTATTCTTTGGCTCTTACTGCAAGTATTTGGAGACCTACGGGTCGACACTAGCAAATGACTGTGTAGGTGTTTCTCCTGTGACTTTATGCTTGCTATTTGAAGTTTAGGTCATAACATTTATAAGCTAGGTTTTTTGCTTTTGGTTTGTTATTGTTTAGTTGGATATTTTCCCCCTTGCAACAGGATTTCACGTAGCTCAAACTAACCTTTAACTCACCTTATAATTAACGCTAGCCTCGAATCCTGGTTCTCCCTCCCCTCAAGTGCTAGCATTATAGATATGTCACCGCATCGGCTTTCTCACAAGCTGTGCTAATCTGCTTGTTACATCCCAGAGCTTGCCTCTACTCATCAGATACCACTGCAACGTCCTTTCTTTAGTATCACCTGCACATTTCATCAGTGATGATGCATGGGAAAATCTTACTCCAGTGTCAGACAGACATGAGGTGTTGTGTCTGAATGTTGCCATGCTGTGTACGTTTGTCTTACCTACCTTAACTACTGTAGACCTGTTTGGGTTACATGGTGATATATGGTAGCTTAGAATTTTGCTCTGTGTCCTTAGCTCGTCATTCATAGCAATTAAGGCTTGCTTGTGATGGATTAAATGGAACAATTACAGCCACTATTTAATACAGGGCTGGTGAGTTTATAAATAGTTTCCTTGCTGTATGTTCCTTTTTGCCAAGATTGTGTTCTTTCCTCTAAAGTCTCGAAACACATACTCTCTTCCACCAACAGCACCAGACAAAGATAGCCAGGACTCCTGGTTCTTGGCTTGGTAAAAGGTACCATAGTTTTGAAAGTCTCTGTCGTTATGTATATGCTGATGGTTCTGTATCACCACTAAACTCACAAAGAACTTATAAATCAAATGCTTATGAGTACTGCATGAATGTGTGTGCATGTTTGTGAATCCATGTGTTATGTAGGAGTGCATGCATGTGTACTCATATATGTGTTGTATGTGTGTGCCCACATGTGTGCATATCTGTATCTTGTGTATATAAGTATGCAGGTGGAATTCTGATATCCAGACTGTCCCTCCCTTAGCTTTCTACTTCACTGTCTGATGAACATTGGAGATTTGACACCTGTGTCATGTTAATTCATATTGATCATGAATGTTATAGATAAGGTGGAACGATCCATTGATACCACCGTTAATATGTGCAGGAGAGTTCTACATATGTCTGGGGTCACAGGAGTGGGGTGGCTATGCAAACTGTGATGTGTTCTAACAGACTTTATTCTTCCCTTCACCCCACTCTTACCCTTCTTGGGGAGCTCTCAGGTTTCAGGAAACATTGCTTTTCAGTTTGAGTAATGTATACATTCAATCATTTGAAAGGTATTCTCAACGGGCGAGCCCTATAAATAATGTCAAACCACACCACCCACCAGTTTTTCTGAGTCTTCATACACTTAACTCATCCAGCTCTTAACTTTAGATTTTATGTCTAGTCAGTAATTCTTGGTTCTGCTGTACATTTTTCTTTTTCTTTCTTTAAACATCCCAGATTCTCCTTAATTTAACCTTGATGCACTGATTACTAGAATGTCACTGGGGTATACATTTGGCATCCCTCTCTACTTTTGGCTCCTGGAACTACTGAGATGAATTCTCAATAGCACATAGGTTTTTATTCTTGCCAAAGCTGCCTTGAATTTGTGAATAACTCAAGACTGCTTTCTTCCTCCAGTCGGAAGAATGCTGGATCACTAAGACCACTGTGACAGTCGGGACCTCATTTGCCCTTCAGAACAGTCTCACAGGTGCCCAACAAATATTTTGACATGATTAGTTGGCAGCTAGGTGTTTTTCCTGGGATATTTCAAACTTGTGATGACCATCATAATAATACCTCAAATTTTTCAAAGGCTTTGGGGTCACGAGTGAATTTCTATCTATCACCTGCTGTAAACCAAGCAAGCATTATTATCTTGTGTCCTTAGGAGGAGGTTACTAAACCAGAATGGGCTGGAAGTTAGTATTTTTGATCACAAGTATGATTACATCCTTCACCTATATAGTTTCTCCTACCATTTGATTATAGGTTTTGTACACAATTAAATAAACTCATAGGGTGGCCATTGTAATTTTTATCTTAATCAACTTCTTGCTTACTATGATGTACCTATAATGAGATTTGACAAGCTCAATATTCAGGTTTCTGTAGGTCTTCTAACCATTTTGACTTGGTCATTTTCTTTCTTTTCCTCTGACCCTTAGAAAGCATCTATCTGTTCTCACTTTATTTTCAATGAGTTTTTCTCTGTCTCAAATTCATCCATTCTCTAGCTCAATGTAGAGACGGTAGAACTGTCTTACTGCGTCTCCCTCCTGCTCTCGTTTGTCTCCCTTTTCCCCCGCTTTTCTGTGCCCCTTAGCTGTCACTCAATGCCACTTGTGTCTGAGCTAGGGATATTCCAGAGAAGAATTGTGCAAGAAGTCTGTGGCCTCACATCTTAGGCAATAAATACTCCAGTCAGCTTCCTTCCTCACTTCCTTTACTCAGAACTTCAATGAGGATAAGTGCTGGGTTCAGCTGACAACCTAGAAAGGAGAGGTCTGTTTCTTTTATACCTAGAATATTTTTGTGAGACCAAGCATGGTATACACCTCAGCTAAACCTGAGGCTCTCATGGGCAGTCATCAATCCACATTCATGTTTCTTTTCTCTTACTGCCTTTTAAGGCCCCAGAAGGTTTGCAGCATAGTGCCCTTGAAGCTATCATGCAGCCTGGGGGAAATTCTGCCCTGTGAGATATGATATAGTCACCCTCAAGACACTAATCTATGGATTTACCAGCAGTGGTGAGTTTGTTAAAAATGCGTTTTCATAAGTTATGCGTACCTTATAAAATAATGATATTTTGTGAAGGTCAGCACCAAAAAGTAGGCTGGGTTATTAGCCCTTAAAGAATTTCCCATTTGAACACCTTTTGCTGAATCTATGAGTTTATTCTGCCATTCTTAAAACTCTCAGAAAACCTGGTAACAGAGATGAAGAGGTTCAGAGCCATCTGTGAGCTGATACCCAACTCTCTACTGGATCTCTCTATATTTTTAGCCTTCAGCCTACCCATATAACTGTTTATCAAAACTCTATGAATAAAAGTTAAAACTCACAATATAGTGAGAATCACAAGGTGTTTAAGACCACATTTGAGCAGAAGCAGAGTCAGAATTCAAACTCAGCACTGGAAACTCAGTCCATGAAATCAAAATGAGTGGGCAAACTTTAACAAAATACAATTTTAGCCAATTTTAGCTAGAATCTTCCCTAGTATTGGGAAACACATGGTTGTGCAGGAGGTTCATAGTGCCCCCAAATAATCATGGCCAGAAAAATCTCACCTGGCTCATTATAGACAAACTATCAAATGTGCAAACAAAGAAAAAGATTCTTAAAGTTGCAGAACTGCCAAGTCACAAAACAATGCACCAAGTTGTTTGGCAACAGATTTCTTAGCATGGACATGACAGGCCAGGAGGAAATAGAATGACACATTCCAAAATCAGAAAGAAGGTAATTGTCTTCAAATGATATTATACCCAGCAAAACTATCCTTCAGGGATGAAAGAGAAATAAATTTTACAAGATATACAAAACCTAAGAAATCTCATTACCATCAGAGCAGCTTTATAGAAGATTCTTAAGATAGTCTAGCAATCAAAATGGAGTAAATACAATTATGATTATTAAAACATAGTAAGTTGTTAATACTACTAGTAAAAGGTACACAAGAGATAAATAGAAAATAATTAAGCCTGATCCACATAGTAAGTCAACAATCACAAAGATGAACAATAAGACAGGAAGACTAAAATAAGCAATATTCAAAACAAATACAGAACTGAACAAAATAACAAGAACCATTCATTACATATCTCTCATAACTTTAAATATAAACGGACCAAACAACCCCAAATAAAAAAATATAGACTGGTTTACTGTGTTAGTTACTTTTCTCATTTACATGAGCAAATGACTTGACAAGAAGTAACATGGGGGTGGGGGAGAAGAGAGGGGACTTATCCTGGCACATAGTTTAAAGAGATATAGTTCACTGTGGTGGAGAAGGCTGGCAATGAGCATTCTCTGTGGCAATGCATCTGTGAGATGACTTGCTTATCTATCAGAAGATCAGGGGGCAGGCAGCTATGGCCAGAATTAGGCTAGGCTAGAGCCATATTGGCATTCCCCAAAAGCCCTATATCTGCCATCTAGTCACAGTCTAAGGGTTTTAATCCTCCCAAGGAGTAACAGACCAACTTCTCAAGCCCACGAGCCTGTCGAGGACATTGCACGTGCAAACCACAATGTGGAATGGATGGCTACAAAAGCAAGATACAGTGATGTGTTGCCTATAAGAAATTCACTTCTAAATTAAGTACATGAAGATATAATCTAGTGAAAGTATGAAAAACCACAAGCCTTACCAAAAGCAAGACAGAGAAACTAGTAGATCAGACAGAACAGAATTAAAGACAAGAACGATAAAAATAAAGGATATTCCTCTTATTTCTGCTTCTACTCCCTTACCATTTTCCCTCCTACTAGGCAATGCATTTTCAGATAGTGTTTGTACTTGTATTACGATATGCTCTGGAGCATGCTAATCTAAAAATTCAAGATGATGTTCAGGTTTTATCCCCATGCACATGCATACTCCAATCTCAGAATTCATAAATACAAGGAAGAACAGTTTGAATACCTTATGAAAATAACATGCTGATCTTTCTAAAATATTCTTAGAAATAGACAAACTGCCCCTCAGTTCCACTTAACTGCATTTATAAAAAGTGTTGTAAGAAGTTCAGTATCAGTTACATATCAATACTCATTGACTGAATGTTGATAACATTTCTGAAAAGTATTATTTTAAAAATTTATTTTTATTTTATGTGTATATGTATTGCCTACATGTATATCTGTGTACTACATGTGTGCCTCATGTCCAAGGAGTCCAGAAGAGGGGGTTGAATCCCCTAGAATGACAGACAAGTTTTGAACTTGCATGTGAACACTGAGAGCCAATCCTGGGTACGCTGCAAGATCAGCAAGTATTCTCAGTCGTGCAACCCTTCAGAACTGCTTTTGAAAAAAAATTACAGACATGTCTCTTTTATACTAGAAATTAAAAAAGAATAACTGAGTCGTAGATGATAATAGTGTACATTTCTTTAATAAAACAAGAGGAAACTATTCAAAGATATCACAAATGGAAAACACAAAACAAATTAATTTCTTGTCATAGAAAAGCAAATCTTAGCCTCTGAGAGAGAAGATCACTGTCAAAAGCCTGTGGCTGTTATCACATTTGATTAGTGAACCCATGAGTTCTTTTGAGAGCTAACACAGCATAGAAAAATATTGAGAATTATTCTGCAATACAAAAATTATCAAGGCTCATCAATGAAATTCACTCTCCAGCATTCCTCAAAAGTGAACACACATGCAGGACTCAAAAACATATAGAATCTATAAATAACGTTTTAAAAATTCCCAATGACTAAAATATGAAAAGCCTATATTAAAAAGGAAAACAGAATAAACTAAGATGTTAACATAGTTTACAGAAACTAGAAAATGTATGGTAATGCAATGACGGTATAATGTTGCGTCATTGGTAATCAGGGAAGTTAATTATTTGTTTGTTTGTTTTTATTTGTGTGTGAATTCCCATGTGCTTGTGGAGGCCAGAGAAGATGCTGGGTCTCCTGGAACTGGGGTTATAGATGCTCATGGGCCGCACAACCTGGGTGCTGAAAACTGATCTCCAGTCCCCTGCAAGAACAGCAAGTGTTCTTAACCGTGGCGCTACCTTTTCAGCCCCCATAGGAGATTTAAGCAAAAATGTCAAGGAGTTTCTTTTCCACATGTAATGTGGTGACAGAACTTAGAACTGTTGAAAGTATAAATGTTGACAATGTATAGATTAACTGAAATTGAAGCCTGTAAGGTTTCAGAGGGAGTGTTAATTCAGATGCATCTTAGGGAGTTTGCTGGTTGATTTGCTAAGACCCCTCCCACATATTCTTGAACGCAACCCTTGTACTTTAGTAAGACCTTAGAGGAACTCTACATATACAAAACACATGTGATGTGACAGCCTTAGTCACAGCTTTTGATGAATAATGCAACGTCTGAGCACTAAATTTCCATGAAAGAGGCGATAAAGCAGTAAATAACACCATAACTGCACAAATTAGGCTTATTCATTTTAAGGTTGGTAACTGTCAAAACAATACTGGGTAAAATAGTGGGTTAGAAAATTTTGTGTGCAACATGAGCCCTGGGGTGCCATTTTAGAGATGCAAAGCAAATGGGTGCAGGGAGATGGGGAGGAGGGGTGAGCAGCCACAACTAACTTCTTGTGAAAATGTCACAACCTGATGGTTTGTATACTGACTAAGAAGAGAAATTATAACACAGATAGCAATACCATAGCCCACTTTTGAAGCGTGTCATGTAAGGAGCACATGAGGAAGCAGACCAGAGCTGGAGACGATTAGGCTGTGCTCATGGGCCCTCTCATTTTCCACTGTGCACTCTAATAAACGGGTCTTTCTTTGTGATGCCAAATGACCAGCCAGGTCTAAGCATGGGCACAGGCCAAGAAAAATTCAAGCATGTTGCTTTGTCTCATGAGGCCTTTGGGAAAAATATAGGTGGGATTGTAGGCTAGTGGGTGTGTGTGTGTGTGTGTGTGTGTGTGTGTGTGTGTGCATTCACCATCATAAGCACAATTTTGGATTTTGGCTTTTCACTAAACAGCAGCATCTTCTCTTGAAATGAATTAAGCCTCAACATATCTAATTAAACAAATAGCACAGGGCCTGGAGTGACGAGTCAGAGGTTTAAGAGCACTGGCTGCACTTCCAGAACTGACATCCAGAACACCTAGGTTCAGTTCCCGGCACCTACATGACAGGTCACAATTGTCTAGAACTCTAATTCCGGGGATCTGCCATCCTCACACAGACATATATGCAGGAAAAAACACCAGTGCACTTAAAATAAAAATAAATAAATTTAAAAAGCAAACAAATGGTACAGACCATCATAGAGGTAAATCATAGTTTATTTAACTAAAGTTATCTTACTAGTAGATTAAAAATACATGGGACTATAAAACAGGTTCATTTTAGAAAAATGTCATTGGGTAGACTTATACTGAAGTCTTCAGCTGTATTGATAGCGGTTAATCTACGTAACTAGATAATATATAGTTTGGGTTTATATTATCATATTTTATGTTGTTGATTGCTTAACATTTCATTAAAAGTAAAGGATATGTAAATGTGGGCAAGAAAGAATTAGTAGAAGTCCTATCAATGCTCTTGTGTTTATTAAAATTAATCCCCCACTCCTGAGGACTCCCAAATGACTGAGGAATTTATTGTTACACTTTGTCTTTGCTGTATTAGGAGAGGTGGCAAGTGCATGTAGCCAGTGATCCCTGTAAACTGACATTCTCATTGAAAAGCCAGTTATCATAGGGGCACTTTGCTTGAATGACAAGTTCTATCAGCCCTCCTGACATAGTCCAGGAGGACCCTATGTGATTTTGTAGTGTTGGTAAATGCAGGACTAGCTATGTCTTGTTTGCAATCATAGATCATAAGCCGTAATGGATGCCTTCTAGAAACGGTATTTATAATGCGCAGAGAACAGCGGCTGTATTCCGTAAACACCATAAAAACAATCACACTGCAGTGGAGTGCAGAATCCAAGTGCAATTTAGATCTGCTCTCTGGGATTGGAAAAGCGTTTTTTTTTGTTGTTGTTGTTGTTTTTTGTTTGTTTTTTTTTTTTTAACACAGAACAAATTCCCATTTCTGCCCTTTACTTGAATTGTGTGGAAAGATGAAGGAAGGCTCTGTTGAGTTTCTTTTCCTGTTCCTGATCTTTCCCTATGAACACATTCTCTGGCTGTGTTAAAATATAAGCCTTTCTGTGGGCTACGTCTGAGCACAATTAGAAAGGACATGTTGCAAACTGTTTGCTTGTGCCCAGATCTCCCCAATGTCATCATCTATTATGTCAGAATGTAGGTCATTTGTGGTATGAATTTTTGGAGCAGGAGAATGTATACCTGTGGCGGTGTTCCACCTCTATCGGATTCTTACTTACACTGAGCTCTTAAGGCCTCTGGGGGGTTTCTTATTCTTTCCCTACCCACCCTCTCTATTTACTGTCCTTGGACGACCTTACCCTCTGCTTCCTTTTTATTATGTGACCTGCTGTCTTCAGAAACACTCGCCTGTGTCTAATCTTAGAGCTGATACCACTAGGCTATTTTTTTTTTTGCTTTTAAGGAAAAATTCAATGTGTTTTTGCTATTTCCATGATTTGATTTGTAATAGTATTTATTAGAGAATGGAAATGTATCATCACACAGTATTCTTCCAGCTCTGTAGTCTTTGGCAAATTTTATAAGTCATTTGTGCTTCTAGCTCTTCATCTGTAGATATGAAAAATCAATAATAATATTTATAGGATCGAGTTGTTGAGAAAATAAAGTGTGCTAACTTGTGACATCCTTAAAAGTGGTCTTGACAGACTGAGTATAGAAATGTCATCTCTGTTAATATCAAGAGGATACCACAGACACAGTATTCACTGTAACAGTCTCTTGTTTGTGCTAACCAGTCATTCTGGCTTTCTACAACTTTCTTTTCTGTATTTCTGTTCTAGAGTGAGATACGACTTCACTTATCTCCTTGAGGTTAGACACAGCCTTTCTCTAGAAGACATAGTAATCATAAAGGTAGATACAATCCCAGGCCCCACAGGGCTTCCATTCCAATGAGAAAGAGATGCAACAGGCAGTGTGGATGGAGTTGTATGCTGATAGATGTTATGAAGGAAACAAAGCATGGCAGAGCAAAGATGAAGCTACCCTAAGACTGATTGTCCATGAAAGACTTTCAGATTATGACATTTGTGGTGAGCTTCTATAAAGAAAGACTGTAGTTGTGTCTGTTAAGGACATGTTATGGAGAGTGAGTTAGCACAGGGCTGCAAGTGTCGTGATGGATCTAAGCAAATCTGACAGTGGATCTGCACCAGCATGTGTATGTGTGTGCCTACACCAGCATGTATATGTGCATGTCTACACCAGTATGAAGTGTACACCCTAGAGAAATTAAAGTTCAGCTGGGAGCTCCTATTAAAGCCCTGGAAAAACACCCCAGTATTGGAGAATGTAGGTCTAAAATATCATATTGTATGAAATACAAAGCTGTAATACAATGAGGTAAATTTCTTTTGGAAGGAGCCTGTCCAGGTAAGCCAGCACCAGAAACTGAATCCATCTTCACTTTGTGGCCTGATTGGTGTTACCTTGTGGCCATTGCCCTTGGGTCCCAAAACCATCCTGTGCCGTCTTCTATCCTAAATGGATTGATGGCGACTTGTATGAAACTGTTCCAGGACCTTGCGCTAGAAAGAATATGGGCCTCATTACACACACCGCCATTCTCAAGAGCAGCCTGCATCCTGGCTAAGGCAAACCTTGCCTTTCTTTTTCTCTCTACCACCTCAAAATCCATATACGTACTCTTTGTTTGTGAATAAGATGGCCATAGAATGCGAGGCAGCAATTGCTCAGAAGCCACTGTACTGTACCCATGTGATGGGGAAGCTCAGCCAATCACATTTGGCTAGGGTGTGGCCACCTGGGGCCAGGGAAGAAAAACCTGGGAATCCAGGTACACTCACTCTCTTAGCACGGTGTTTTGGACATCAGAACTTTTGCCACATCATGTGAGTTTTCCCTGTTTCCAATTATTAAATTATATTTGTTGTTTTTTAGCTGGTCTGGTTAATTCTAGCTTACCGGGCGACTACGCCCATCACTTGGCGCCCAATGTGGGGCTTTTGGAAGTCCTTTAAGGCTCTAGATACCTGTACCACCCATGCCACCAAGAACTTGTCACATAAGATTCTCCTGTGTATTTCATTATTAAAGAGGGTGATGTTGTAGCTTTAGTTTCATATTCAATTCATATTATAAGCCTGTCTGATGTTATAATATAGTATATATTTATTTTTCTCATGAAAACAGCTTCTACTTCAAAAAGATAGAAGCTATCTTATTCAGCCTTATCCCCCTAAAAATTCAGGGAGAAAATAAAATTTGTATTACTCTATTACACATACCCAGTGTGTATTTCATTTAATATTCACAGATATTTATGGAGCAAAGTTTATTATCTTTTAATTGCTTGTTATTTCTTTATGTGGTTCTATGGGAATTTATGTCAATCATTCACATGCAAGTGTGAATGTGGTTGCACATGTGTGTGTCTGTGTGTGGAGGCACAGGGCAACATCAGGTATTCTTCCTTAGGTTTCTGCCTTGTAGTTTTGAAATGATCTCTCACTGACCTGTAACTCACTGATTCGTCTGGGCTCCATAGCCAATGATTCCAGGGATCTGCCTATTCCTATCTCTTAGTTCTGGGATTACAAACACATAAAATGTGTTCAGTTTGCGTCTTCATGCTTGTAAGGTAATCGGTTTATCAGTTAACTGTCTTCCTAACCCAAGGTTTATTATCTGTTGCTCGAAGCTGAGGAAGAACAGAATTAAAAATGCAAAGGCAATAAGGACAGATCTGAGAATATATCCCAAACTTTCTGAAAATAAAGCCTATGTTACTAGAAATAGTGATTGGAATGGCTAGAAAGCAGCAGAGTCCATTCCCATGGTGCCACCTCAGATCCCTCAGCAGAAAATATTGTCTGCTATGGAGCTACTACTTCAGGGCTTGACTGATGGGTCACGCATAGAAAATAGTTCTGAATCACTTTAGAATCAGAAACTTAATTTAATGGCACCTGTTTATCTAATCAAAAGAAGCATTCAAGCTGACTGAACACTAATTTATCCCCGAGCAGTCAGACCACCATTAGTTAAAGTTTGGGACCCCAGGTAGCCCCACTGAAGGTTTACAGAGGCAGTATTTGCCGATGACAATCAGCCTATCCCTGCTGTTCAATAAGGTTCTGATTTGTAATTCCCAACCCTCTAGCACAATTTTACTCAGTGAATTCTAGTCAACACCATAGGAAAAATTAATGCCTGTGAAATAATATTTGAGTAATCAGAAGGGAAGTTAAATGCAAGCTGTTCCCTCTAGTTAGAGTATGAAACTTTATCTAGGAGTTACGTGGAGCTGAATTCTCACAAAGAAATTTTTTGATATGGGTGTGTCTAGGTTTGTACATTTGTGAGCATACAGCATTCATGACTTTTAACATTTTTAGTGTGTTTGTGAGAGAGAGAGAGACAGAGAGAGACACACACACACACACACACACACAGAGAGAGAGAGAGAGAGAGAGAGAAGAAAGAATACCACATATATGCAGTGCCTTGGTGGTCAGGATAGGGCATCGGATGTCCAGCAGCTGGGGCAATAAGGTATTGTGGGTGCCATGTGGGTGCCATGTGGGTGCTGGGTAAGAGTGTCACATGTTCTTAGCTGCTGAAATATATCTCCAGCCTCAGTTGCCATTGGTGACTGACCAGCAAAACTCAGGTACCTTTCCCGGATCACAACTCTCTTTTTTCTGATTTTACCACTCTACTGAAAGACATGAATCTTTTCCAACTTTACGAAATGTGGGTGTACTTATAAAGCCTGAGAACTCAGGAACACCTGGAAAGGGAATGGACACTGTCCTGAACATGGACCATGTCCCAAATCAGCTAGGTGCTGTCATATAGTTAAGTTAAAATGGAAATATTCAGTTTTGTGATAAGAAGACTGTTCAGTGTGGCCTCCGAACGCATGTCAATAATCAGTTGCCGAACTTTTCTGTTTGTATATAATGGTGATGTGGTAATCCTTTTTTCTAATGAAGAGATCAAGATAATATCTGATTCTGTAGGCCGAAAAAAGTTGGACCAAAGCTCAGATTTGGTTGGGGCTGTGTCTAGAACACATCTTAAGCCTTGCACTCCCTCAGTGAGCATGCAAGCTGAAGCCTTGCACTTCCCCATTGAGTGTGCAAGAGTAATGAAGAGATTGCATGTACTGGTGACTACAGAACACCCAGGACTGGACACAAGGATCTTGGATTGAATGGGTACAATTTCTACGGACATAAGTCTTTACTAAAATATTAATTTGAATGAAATAGCAATTATAAATGGTTTCTTATTATAAATGATTATTCTGGCAATGACAATTAAGAAAGAAAAATAATACATTATTAAAAGTGGAATGTTCTGAATCAATTAATTAGGTTCCATCATTTTGCAAACTTAAAAAGTAATATAATGGAGATACCAGTTTTATTAGTCTACAAGGTAAAATTTAATTAACATTACTAAATTAAATTGTTAATTAATTTTTTGGCATGATTTTTTATTTAAACTTTTATGTAAATTTACTTATGATGAACCTGCATTCTACAAATTGCTGTAGCAGAAGAGGGTTAGACCCAGAATGATTAGAAGTTTGTTGTCCTTCTTGAAGCCAGGGCAAGTATCATAACCATAGATGTTTAAACCTGCCAAACATGAGTGATATATGCCAGTCCAGGCTGCTCCACAGTGGATCCAGGTACCATTCAAAGGTGACATATGTTTTTCCTCACCCACTGTTGTTATGTTGCAATCAAGTTGTGAGTAGCAGATCTGTCTGTGTTTCCCATCTCTGCGTCTCTGTATGTCTCCCTTCCTACTTCCCTCCCTGCCTGCCTTCCATCTCCCCTTGTATATGTGTGTGCCTATGTCTGTCTGTGTGTGTCAGTGTGTATGTGTTCGTGTTGATGGGTATGTGTGCGTGTCAGGAGTGTCAGTGTGTGTATGGATGTGTGTATCAGTGTGGATGTGTGCGTGTCAGTGTGTATGTGTGCGTGTCGGTGTGTGTGTGCTCGTGTTGGTGTATAAGTGTGCATGTCAGTGTGGATGTGTGTGTGTGTCAGTGTGTATGTGTGCATGTTGGTGTGTGGGTGTGTGGGTGTCAGTGTGTATGTGTGCGCATCAGTGTGTGTGGGGGAGGTGTATTTTTTTATCTCTTTCCTATTCCGAATCTTGCTTTCTCGTAGGCATACAGAGTTTCTGTACAATATCTTCTGGTTCTTCATACTTCCAAAGACTAAAGATGAAGTTAGGACTTAAGGATCCAGCCCCAAAGTGACGTCTTTGGAAATGATTCCCCCACAGCCCATATTAACACAAACCATTCCGTATTTTCTCCCTGCAGTTTGTTTTTAAAAATGCTTTAGCTATTTGTAGCATTTTCACACAGTGACCATTACGGAGCCCACAGTGATCTTCCGGTGGCTGCTGTGTCTCTAGTTCACTCTGAGAGCCTGTCTGTGGTATAAGCAGGGGAAGCATGGTGAGAGACAGTGTAGGATACTGCTGAGACAGAAAGGTAAGTAAGTGCATAGCTGAGATGCAGGGACTGCCATATAAAACATTCCCTCACCACAAGGCTCCTGTTTTACTGTCTCCTTTGCTTTAAGTCTCCAAATTCCTGAAAAAGTAGCACTTTGGTCACAACAAATGAGCCCAGAGATCGGAAGGGAAAGAACTCACCCAGGCCCTAAGAACTTGTCTGGGCCCCCACAATTTTATCTCTGGGCCTTGGTCACATCTTTAAAAAGGATTTCTTTATTTTTGAGAATATAATATAGTCACCTTGTTCCCACCTTCCTCCAAACCCTGCTTCCTCCAAATCCTTGCTCTCTTTCAAACGCCTGACCTAAATATTTCTAACTACATAATTACAACCTGCTCAGTCTGTATAATGTTCTTTATATGTATGCTTCCAGGGTTGACCATCTGCTGTTGGATAACTAATTTCCTTCCTTGGGGAAGACTATTCCTCCTGCTCTCAGAATTCCTCAGTTGCCCTAGTTCTTTGTGTAGGTTTGAGAGTTTTGACATTTACATTGGAAGAGAGAATTCAAGCTCAGCAGTGCTTGATTCCCCTGGGGATTAGATGCACACAGACCATGGATGGGGAGTGCACAGGCTGTAGGCTCACACAGTATCAACCTAGATGGATCTGACTGCCTGGCCTCCTTTCGTGACAGGTCGCATCTAAAACATCCCTTCAGGGACCTTGTTATCTGACTTTGGTTTCAAAGGTAGAACCTTACCCGAAGGTTGTGAGCAGAAAATTGGCACCTGCAATTTGGTTCGCTACAGATTGGAGAGGGAAGCAATTGAAGTTCTTCTGAGCGGAATGAGCAGCTAGCTTCCTGCAGAGCGAGCTCTGGAAGGCTTCTTAGCTGTCCTCTAGTCTCTTCAGTGTTATTGGCCTTATGTTTTCCACAAAGCAGGCTATGTGACCATGTGGGCCTCCCTTCAAACTCTGTGAGGTCCTCAAGGGTAGAGGCCACATGCATAGTCACTTGTGATTTCACAGAGGAAATAACTGGAAAATAAGTGAAGCACAGTAAAGACACAGGGTATGTGACATTAGAAAAACCCCGTGCTTTCTTATAGAAAAATAATACTCAAGATTTCTGACCTACAGAATAGGGAGTGACCTGCATTCGTTAGTCTTGCCATGGGGACCAGCACTTCATCCAGGAGTACATAATAGGCACTGGAGACACATTCCCTCTTTTCCTTATTTATACAAATAAATAATCAGTCTCTAGCAAAGTCCCGTGGAATATGGTAGGAGATGTTTGTGTGTGCAGAAGTGACAATCTCTCCACCCACACTTTAATGTGTCTTGCTGTTTTCCTCTACTACTTTTTAAATTGCTATTAAACTAATGGGAGTATATGCATCATTATATACTCATCCATCTAGCTAGCCAATTTTGGGCTATTTATTTTCTTTTTGGTCTTCAATTTTCCTCTATGTGAATGGGTGGTTGGTGGATTCAATTTGGCAAGATGAGTTTCTGTTGATGGAAATATATTTCGTGTACCTTACACCATGTGGTCTTAGTGCTATTTTTGAAACAATGGATAAAACAACCCTCTAATGGAAAGGTTTAACCAGTGAACCTTCAACTGCTGTAGAGCGGTCTTCACTAGGGACCCAACATGGTTGGTGACATTACCTGGGGCTTTATTCTTCATGCTCCATTTGTATTACAGTGGCTAAGTCATGTACTTGAAGTAATTATTCATCTCTGCAGGACCCCACTTCCTGTAGCCTAATCTAAATTCTCAAGAAGCTGCCCCCTCTGTTGGTTCTCATGTTTTGTGGTTAAGTTGATCCAAGAAGTGACACACTGCCTCAGTGTGCATTTATAGTTACTTGGCCCTGTGTGTAGTCAGAGACTGCTGGTTCATTTCCTGGCTGCCCAGACCAGAATAAAAATACAGAAACTATAGTAATTACAACACTGTTTGGCCAATAGCTATGGCATATTTTTAGCTAACTCTTACATCTTAATAACCCATTTCTATTAATCTGTGTATTGGCACCAGACTATGGCTTACTGATAAGTCTCTGATGTTTCTCTCCTTCGGCAGCTACATGGTATCTCTCTGACTCCACCTATTTTCTGTCTATACCTCTGTTTGGATTTCCCGCCTGGCTTTACTCTACTAAGCCATTGGCCAAAAGAGCTTCTTCAGTAATCAATGGTAATAAAACATATTCATAGCATACAGAGGGGAATCCCACATCACCCGTGCTGACTGTAGCCAGCCTTGGGTTTAGAGCCTTCTGAGCTGTGTTGCTCCTGCAAGGACATTTAAAGGAAGGGCACCCAAAATTCTGCCTAGCTGCGCGTGCACAGCCACAGGAGAGCCCTTCGGAATCTTTCAAGGGTGACTTCAGCTTTCTCAATTTCTTTTCCAACTCACCTAAGAGAAAAGGCACTTTTATTTCATCCTTTCACAATCACACATGACAAAACTTTTTGATTTTGACAAATAGAGGCTTTTACTTTTTCCCCCCTCAAAATAACTTTTTCATTATGATGGCGACCTGTCTAGCCCTGCACAGCATAAAAGGATTTTTCCCTGGGCGTACTATACTGGTGACAGATATATGGTGATGCTTCCTAAACTCCTGACTTAAATTCTTCATTTTCCAGAGGGGCTGAAGCCTCTCTGTTTTGTTTGGAGGTAAATTATCTTATTTATCATGTCTACATAAATATCACCAAGATAAATAATGCAAGCTATTGGAATAATCAAAGTAAAAAATGTGGGCTTGTCTCTAAAGGGACAGGTTTAACATCTTGCCTGAATAAATTAAAAGAGGGGTTGAGTCCCTCCCCTTGAGTAAGAAAATAAAGTATCTGCCTGGACAGTTTCACTAGCATCTCACCCAAGGAGTTTCAAGTCAATAAAGAAAGTCAGAGGGACTTTTATTACTTCTGTGACAAAAGCCTTCACGTCAGCAACTTAGGTGGGAAGGTTTGTTTTGGTTGCCGTTAAAGGGTGCAGTCCATTGTGGTGGGGAGGGCATGGGGGCAGGAATGTGAGCTGCTCACAGGGTATCATCCACAGACAGCAAGCAGGGAGAGAAAAGAAGGTTGCTCTGCAACTAGCTTTCTCCTTTTATTCAATCTAGTACAAGCCATGGATCCATGCTGCCAATGTTTAGGGTGGCTCTTTCTTCCGCTACTAACCCCGCCCAGAAATCCCCTCACAAGCATGTGCGGACATTTGTCTCCAGATTCTGATGAGCTGGTGATGAGTATCAGTCAACACCCTCAGAACTGAATGGAAGGACTAGGAGGAAAGCAAGGCACAGCCATGCCTCAGATCTGCAGCTTGTTCCAGGGGCAGCGTGAAGTATAAAGAGGGACAGTGGCTTATAACATTTGGGGTTATAGATTCGCAGGATAAACCATCTGATCTGTTTCTAGCTTGTTTTCCTAGCCTATGGAATGGAAATAAGAAGTGTCTGTGAGAAATGGCAGTCTTTAACTGGCCCCAATGACATGAAATCTTGCAATATGTCGTGCAGGGTTTGAGTCAGCTGGTCAGTGGTGTTAGTGGTGTCTGTGGTGACAGAGGGATCATTTTGTGTGTCTTCTCTGTGCTTCATCCCTGGGTTCCAAGATGGTTGTACCTCTAGGCGCTGCTGCCTTCTTTCAAGTGGTGAAAGAAAGCAAGAATGTCAGAGTTAAAATTACCCTGTTCCCTGTGCCATAGTATGCCAACTCCCTCTCTGGTGCAGAAGAATTGTCTGTATTCTGTCAATCATGTTTTAAATAAACGCTGATTCACCAGGCAGGAAGTATAGGCCAGAAAACCAGACAGGAAGTAGAAATGATGCAATAAGAACAGGAGAATTCTGGGAAGGAGGAAGTTGATTACTCCCACACTCCTGCCCAGACCACTGAAGCAGCAGGATGTGATCTGCCCCACTGAAAAAAGGTACTGAGCCACATGGCTAACATAGATCAGAAAAATGGGTTAATCAAGATATGAGAGTTAGCCAGTGAGAGGCTAGAGCTAATGGGCCAATCAGCTTATAATTTATGGAGGCCTATGTGTGATTTTCTTTGGGGCTTGCCAGTTGTGGTGAACCAGGTGGGACAGAAACCCGAACAAACAGGACCCTTCATGTTACACCTCTCATCTCTAATTAGCTAGAACTTGGTCACATGAGTCACATGTCCCTAGTGAAACAAATCACTAGGAAAAGGAGAAGCATCTTCATCTCAAAGTATGATTCCCAGGAGAATCTTGATGAACATAATAAAATGCAGATAAAAACCCTTATCCCAAGAATCTGTTTTGGTGATTGTAACTATATTGCATTAATTTAGACTATGTTCCCTGCTGGTGTTATTTCTACTAAAACTTAACAAATTTCAAGAAGTTAGGCTGAAATCCGAGATTTGTTTTACTATGTTATTAAGGATTAATCTTTTTGGTTAGTTTGAAACTATGTTAGTCCAGGACCTTTAGAAACTACTTGATAAAGAGTTTCTGACTTGTTGCCATGCTGAATTGGTGATGAACTTAGTTAAGATATGGAACATATCTTATGCACTTCCATTTTTGTGAGATTGATTTTCTTCTTAGAGAAAATGAACTAAGCACATTGAAGGCATCACTTGCAACAGGAGAACAAGGATAAGAAGCCATGTGAGCACTGAACACTCAAATAATCAATGTGATATCCTCCACTCTTGAAGCAAGTTTCTTTATTGTGCATCATCCAGTGTAGTAAGAGGAGCGGCCGGCTGTGTTCCCCCGCACCCGGCTGCCCACATGGCTTAGCTTATGCCCTGAAATAATTACACGGAAACTGTATTCTTTTAAACACTGCCTGGCCCATTAGTTCCAGCCTCTTATTGGCTAGCTCTTGCACCTGGACTAGCCCATTTCTGATAATCTGTGTAGCACCCCAAGGTGTGCTTACTGGGGAGATTCTAGCCTGCTTCTGTCTGGAATGGGAACATCATGGCGACTCCTGACTCAGCTTCCTTCTCCCAGAATCCTGTTCTGTTTACTCCACCCACCTAAAGGTTGGCCTATCAATGGGCTTAGGCAGTTTTTTTATTGATAAGAAATCACTCCCACATCACATCCAGTATTATTCATTGACGTGTGAGGTTTTCCAGGTCTAGCTTGTGGGAGAATGAATTATTTCATTCCTTGTCCAACAGCAAAGACTGTCACCTCTAATCTAGTCTAGGGATCTTCCCTCAGTTTGGGGCATGTAGTCCACTGAATACCTAAGTCGTGTTCTTTGTGTAGGATGTCAGAGTTATATTCTTGTCCCATTTCTCTGCCCAGCAAGCTCTAGCTGCCATGTCTTTCCAAGCTCTCGACTTGACAGTCTTAAATCCAGGTTCATCTTCTTGCCCTCTTGATGTTGGGCAGTTGAGGCAGCTGCACATCCCACTCTGTGTTCCAGCAGCCATGCTTGGAAAACACTTCTTATATACAGCACTTGGCTTTGTTCTGTCCTGCAGTTCAGATGTTGTACATGTTCCCTGCTACTCTACGTAATGTCAGCATTTATCAGAGTATTGTTTTTATTTCCTTTAAGTTCTTAAAAGGTTTTCCAATGATTCTTTAAAGTTCTTTATGACAAATGTGACTTCTAGCTAGGTGTGCAGTTGGTTTCTCTTACCCATTCCTCTTATCTGAATCCTATCTTCCTCATTATTAATCTCCTCAGTAATTTATTAATATGTATTGAAATCATATCACTTATTTGTAGAAACAGCAATTGCTTATGAAGGGTTTCTTTTTCTTAGAACAGGTGGTTAATGTCCCTGAATGAAAACTCTAAATTCTGCTCCCTCTTTCAACCCTTTTACCTGGAAACCTGCTGATAGTGAGTTGAGCCACCTTTAAGTTAGCAGTGGACCTTAGCCCTGGGAGGAGCCTATATGGGATATGGCTATTAGTGTGAACTGGGAAGTCAAGCGGACCTTGTTGAGGTCCACATTCTAGTACCTTCCAGGTATTTTTCCACTGCAATAGTATCACACACTTAAGTGTCCAATTTCATATTATCTACAAAGTATTCTGAAGATCAAATAAAGCAGTAAATATATGACACTTATCAGAAAACCTGAAACATACTAAATTACCAATTAGTTCAGATAGTCTTATCTGTGATAGGAAAAAAATCCCCCAAAATACTATATATCATCAACAGAATTGAATTTGTAGCTAACTGGAGTGATGGAGCTTTTAAAAATTACAGGATTTGGAGATCAGAAAGGATTCCTCAAATTAAAGTTGGTGTTTGGTTTTTAAGTTAGAAATGATTATTTGCATGAATTGAAACTGGGTATGAAATGTATATGCTTAAATTAACCTTTCAGAGTAGTTTTATAGTAAAAGCCTTTGATCATCCCAGACAAATGGAGAGATTTAGATCACTTCTTTATACTTGGAGCTGGTAAGTTTGTATAAGGTAGCCCATTTGTCAGAGAACACTGTGACTTTAAAAAAAAATCCTCAAATCATAGAGTTTTCAGTTTATACAACCTTCAGTGTCCATAGTGGTAACAGTGCTAGGTCTACACAGCAAGAATGAACAGACCATTCATGTCACTTACGGTTCATCAGTGGGTTGTTCCCTTCTTTGACTGGGAGAACCTGCATAGAAGTCTAGTGTTCAGTAGAGTAATGGGTGAAACTATTGGTTGAATCAACTCTTTGCTTTTTATGCAAGAAAGAATTAATTTATTAACTTGGAAAATAATTTACCCAAGCTGATTCAATGATCGAGTGTCTGATCAGCTGCTATATTTTAGTTAAACCTCTCTGGGGTAAGGGTTTTGATATTAATGTGCTGTTGCTATGGGTTAGGGAAGGCAATCAGAGAAAAGGTCATCATGTAGCTATGACTGCACTCACCCAGGTCTGAGAGAACAAGGCCCCAGGGCATAATGTTGGCTGCAGACCTGGAGAAAGTGAGTCAGTACAAGGCAACTTCCGACACCATCACAAAAATGAATTTCCTGTGGTTTTCTTTCCTCCATCCCCATCTGTCTTTTCATTTCTTTCTTTCCATCAGCAAATGTCTGTCACTGCCCACTAAGTTCCAGCTTCTGTTCTGTCTCCATGTTACGTCAAGAAGTGTGCATGCTAGGCAGGGAATAAAGAAAAAGCAAGTAAGAGCACCTACAGCATACAAAGTCTGCTAGATAACCAGAAAGAAGAAAGAAAAAAAACGTGCAAGCAACAAGGGAACATGGATGTGACAGGTTAGGGGGAGCTGGTTTTGATGATTTTTTGAGTCAAGGCCAAAATAGTTGAAAGCCTCCTCTCTGGAGCTCTCTGAGCAGACATTCTAGGCAAACCACCAGCATGTGTAAAGCTAGGGCACAGTGGGGCCCATGGCTTGAGCATCCCGGAGCCAGTGCAGGTGCCCTGTGTATGAGAGCGAAAGAGTGGTTGGTGATTTCAAATAAAGTAGATGGGTCAGATAAGGATTTATAAACAGTTAACAGAATTTTGATCTTTATTTTATTGACTATGGGAGATAAGAGAGAAGAAAAGGTTCTAACCTAGAAAATGCTTTACTCAAAGCATCTGTGTGTTTGAGAGAGAGACAGATAGGGACAAGCAGCCAGTAAGACAGACTGACTGACAGACAGACTGATGGACTACGGCCTGATTATGATTGTTCTCCACAAGACTCGTGTTGACACACGACTCCCAGTGTTCCACGGCCTTTAGAGGTATCATGTCAGGAAACATCTACTCTCACAGAAGGTTAATGTAGATACCGAGAGAGTGGTTGAATATTATGAGAGTTTATTGCAAAACAAACCTGGAGCTTCCATCTGGACTCTCTTGACAGTGATTGCTCAGGACACATGTCCGCTAAAGTACGTTCCTGTCAAGTGTGGATCAGTCCGCAGTCCTGACCAGGAGCAGAGCAGGTGTTCTTAGACTGTGATCTTAGACATGTGGGACTTTAAGCAAAATAAATATCATTGCTTCAAAAAATGCTCAGTGTCAAATATTTCAATGGCAACAGAAAGTGGACTAAGTCATATGAATGTTAAATTTTTGAACAAAAGATTTTGAAATGAAGATGCCTCAGAGGTTAGCTGATTTCTAGGTAGTTGTAAACATGTGTCTGAATTTGTGCTTGTTCTATTTATATCCATCTGTCCATCCTATTTAATCCATCCATCCATCCATCCACTGCAAAAAGTTTCCAGACTAAATGAGAAAATTGTGGAAAACTTGGTAAGTTTATTTAAAGAACAAACAGACCAAAAGAAGGCCTTGGAGATAAAGTTAGAAGGGTCTAGTCAAGATAAGTCTGACTCCATTGCTTAAAGTCAATTAGGAAAGAGACTGACAAAAGGCAGAAACCCTTGCCATGAACATGATTTCTTCTCAGATTTTAGTTTAATCGATCAAAAAATCTTGCTACTTAAGACATACAAAAAAATAAACATTTTAAAACATTTCTAAGACTCTCTGCCTTTATTTGGGCTTTGTTTGAGAGTCAAATACAATCCTATACCATGAAAGAACTTTCAGAGGTATCACCTTCCCTGATTTCAACCTATACTGCAGAGCTGTAGTAATAAAAACTGCATGGTATTAGCATTAAAAACAGGCACATTGATAAATGGAATTGAATCTCCGAACTAGATGTAAATCCACACATCTATGGGCACCTGATTTTTGGTAAAGAACCCAGAAACAAACAATGGAAAAAAGAAAGCATCTTTAACAAATGGTGCTGGTTCAGCTTTATATTGATATGTAGAAGAATGCAAATATAGACCCATATCTATCACCCTGTACAAAACTCAAGTCCAAATGGATCAAGGGCCTGAATATAAAACCAGGTACATTAAACCTGATAGAAAAAAAGGTGGGAAGCATTCTTTAACACATTGGTACAAGAGACAACTTCTTGAACAGGACACCAATATCACAGGCACCAAGATAACAATGAATGAATGGGGCCTCATGAAACTGAAAAGCTTCTGTAAGACAAAGGACACTGTCAACAGGACAAAAAAGGCAGTCCACAGAACATGAAAAGAGTTTCACCAGTTCCACATCCAGCAAAGTGCTAATATCTGAAATATATAAAGAATTCAAGTAACTAGACACCAGCAAACTAAATAATCTAATTTTTAAAATGGGGTACACATCTAAGAGATGATTCTCAATAGAGGAAACAAAAATGGCTGAGAAACAGTTAAAGAAATGTTCAACATCCTTAGCTATCAGGGAAATTCAAATCAAAATAACTTTGAAATTTCATCTTATACCAGTGAGAATGACTAAGATCATGCTGGAGAGGACATGGAGCAAGGCTCTTGGTAGGAATGCAAACTGGTACAGCCACTTTAGAAATCAATATGGTGGTTTCTCAGAAAACTTGAAATTGATCTACCTCAAAACTCAGCTATAGCACTCCTAGACATAGACCCAAAGGATGCACCATCCTATCAACAGGAGACTTGCTCAGTTATGTTCATAGCATCTTTACTCTATATATAGAGAAACTGGAAGACAACCTAGAGGTTCATCTCTTGGAGAATGGTTAAAAAATGTACATTTACACAATGGAGTATTACTCAGCTGTTGAAAAGAGAGACATGGAATTTGCAGGCAAATGGATGGAACTCAAAAAAAAAAAATCATCCTGAGTGAGATAACCCAGAGAAAAACATGGTGTCTATTCACTTATAAGTAGATATTATCTGTAAAGTAAAAGATAATCATGATATGGTCCCCAGACCCAGGGAGCTTAAAGGAACAAGGAGGGATTAAGCGGGGGTGGGGGTGGGGCACAAGGATCTCCCAGTGAAGAGGAAATACAATAGAATTTGAATATGGACTGGGGTGTTTGGAGTTGAGAACAGGAGGGATCAAATCATGGGGGGATACTGGAAGAAAAACAGGAACTGGAGGTCATTTGGGGGTGGGGGTGAGGTGGAAAACTAGTTCAGTAGAATCTACAGGAATAACCCTAGCAAAGCCTTCCCTATGCTTCATCTGTGGTGTACAGTCATCATCTGTAATTAGGCAAGGCTTTAAGCAGAGGGATTAGGACAACAATCCAACCACAAAATGCTTTGATTTACACTTTGGCCTGCCTGCAGAGTCTTCTGGGATTGGAATCTAGTAGAATCGTCATCAAAGAGACATGAGAGACTTGCATCCCGCAATTGATGCAATCAATCGATGCAGATTCCTGCAACCAAACATTAGGCAGAACTCAGGGAATCCTGTAGAAGAAGGGGGTAAAGGATCAGAGGAACAAGAGAAGATAGGGACACCACAAGAATATGGCCTCAGAATCAACTGATCATGACACCTGGGTGCTTGCAGAGAATAGGGAACCTATAAAAGTCTGACCTAGATCCCCCTTATGTATGTTATGGCTGAGTAGCTTCATGATCTTGTGGGACTCCTAACAGTGGGAGTGGGGACTGTCTCTGACTTTTTTTGCCTGCCTGTGGTATTCTTTTCTTCCTACTGGGTCAACTCATCAAGCTTTGATGGTTTGTGCATGGTATTAACATAGCATATTGTGCTATGGTTGGTTTATGTCCCTGGGAGGCCTGCTCTTTTCTGAGGGGAGATGTTAGGAGGGGTATTTCTTGGAAGAGAGGGGAAGTGGGGAGACAGATTGGGACAGGGAAGAGAGGGGAGATGGGGGAATCTGTGGTCAGGGTATGTGAGAAGAATAAAAAAAATAATAAGACATGCATTGTTTGTTGTTTTATTATCAATTTGCTTATTGAAGCAACTGGGGATCAAAGAGTTTGCTGTGCCTTCAGTGGTCACTGAGGCGGTGAGTCAGACATGCTGACGCTGGTGCAGAATGCAGATTATCTACCTTGTCAGAAATTCAGCTTCCAAAGAAGCTTCCAGTGCACTATCATAGAACACTTCCATTTTCCATAACTAATGGAGACCTAGACACTGGACAGCCTTGGTAGGGACAGTAGTTTCTCTGGAGCTGCATGGGGCTGTGAGTTAAAAAAACAGTGATTTTTACCCTCTAATCAGTGCCTGCTTAGCTGTGTGGACTAAAGTCAAGGAAATGAAAACTCAGGCAAAGATAAGTATATTGTTCAGAGTTTTATAGCCAGGAAATAACTGGACCAGACCTCAAACTCTCTAGTATCTGACCACACAGTGTAGAGATAGGAGCAGGCAGATGGAACGGCGGGCTGCATTCCACCCAGCTCCTGTACAGCTAGCTTTATACCTGAAATAACAACACACAAATAGTATTCTTTTAAACACTGCTTGACCCATTAGCTCTAGCCTCTTACTGGCTAACTCTCACTTGATTAACCCATTTCTATTAATATGTGTAGCACCACGACTTGGTGGCTTACCAAGAAGGATCTTAAATTGCACCCATCTTGGAGAGGAGAGTCATGGTGACTAACTCACTGCCTTCTTCCTCCTAGCATTCTGTTCTGTCTACTCTGCCTAAGTTCTGCCCTATCAGGCCAAGCAGTTTTCCTTATTAGTTAACCAATGAAAGCAACAGATAGATAGAAGACCTACCTACATCAACACAGCTTTTCTGGTTTGCCCTTTATTACCCTGACTCTCAGCACCAAACATCTGGAACTGCCTGCATAATACGTGCTGAGAGCTTTTCTTGCTTTCCTTTGGGGAGTGAGTAAATCTGTATGAGTTCTAATTCAAAAAGTCTACCATGTAATATAGCAAAGGCTGCCTTAAACAGTTGGGAAAGGCTGGGTGTAACCGGGGTGTACACCCACCCTGTGTAATGGATCAGTATCACACCAGTGTGCTTTGTTTTATTTAGAGACAGGGTCTTTCTATGAAGTCCTGAATGTTCTGGAAATTGCTATATAGACCAGGCTGGCATTAGTCTCAGAGATCTGCCTCCCTCTGTCTTCCTAGCTGGGATGAAAGGTAAGTACAACTATAGCAGGCTTCCTCATCTTTATTTTTTTTAATATTTATTTACTATGTATACAATATTCTGTCTGTATCTCTGCAGGCCAGAAGAGGACACCAGACCTCATTACAGATGGTTGTGAGCCACCATGTGGTTGCTGGGAATTGAACTCAGGACCTTTGGAAGAGCAGGCAATGCTCTTAACCTCTGAGCCATCTCTATAGTTTCATGTCTTTAGGAATAAGCTTTTCCATGTAGCAATGCTGGAAGCCAGAGTAAAAAGGTTCTGCTTTCTTCAGCATGTCTAAGGTTTCCCTAGACACTGGCCTCCAATGAGCAGGCCAACACAAGGCTGAGGATTCACGAAGCATGCGTATGTGATGTCTGAGTGACATTCCTCATTTCAGTCACAGCGATTTACCTACTTGCAAGTGAAGTACTCATGACAAACCCTTTGTTTGTCAGAAATTCTGTTTCTGCTGAGGGGGTCTCTGCACTCTGTGTTCAGTATAATATTAGCATCTAGGGAACACTAGATAATCATCAGGTTTTAGTTTGCCATGCTTACAGCAATTTTATGTTGCCGACTTTATTTTCTTAAATTTATCTAATATTGGTGAAGAGATGCAAGTTTTAGGGTCTATTGAATATGGAGTCAATATTTTATTAATTTTGTTGTCTCAAGATACAAACAAATATCTTTAAGATCCAGAAAATACTTTTTATTACCAACTAGTTTTCTGACTACAGGTTGATACTTTTGTATCTTTTTTTGAGTTTATAATATAATTACCATTCTATTTTCCTCTTTTATTTTTTTCCTCCAACACCCCTTTCTTGCTGTCTCTCAGATTCATGGCCTTCTTTTCATTGTTGTTATATCAATGTGTGTATATAGACAAATATATAATGGGATCCACTCAGTCTGTGACTGTATTTGATTTCAGGGATGAATACTTGGTATTGGGTGATGAACTGTTGTGCTCTTCTCCAGGGAAGTGTCTTCCTCCTGATCTCAGCATTCCTTTGTTACCCAGAGTTCATGGTCTAGGGTTATTTTTTTTTAATTTGGAGAACCCCTTTATTCTGTCTTCTCCATTTTAGCAGTGATATCATTCAAAAATCTTAATAATAATATTGAGTAGAAACATATATCTCGAGGTTTGTGTTCAGCAGCATTGTGAAGTTTTACTTTATTATTTTTATCCTACAAATCAGAAAACAAGGTCTTATAAGCTGATCTAAGTAATACATTCCTGTGTTGGTAAGCAAGAATTGTTAAGTCATGTGTCTCTAAGGCCTGCCGTCTGAGCCACAGCTGTGTTTTTAATATTGAAGTTTTTCCTGCCAGGTTTTATCCTTCCAAGACAGAGACTCTGTCTTCCCAAGAAGAAATAGAATTATGCTTAGCACCTAGTAGACTCTCAGTAATCTCATATTGAATGAAAGATAACAAGCTTTTCAATGACTCATTCTTAAGCTACAACCTCTTCGGAGCAGTTGTGATGCCCTAGTACAGTGGTTCTAGGGCTGCGACTTAAGTCTGTGACCCTTGAATACAGATCCTCCTGATGGCATTCGAGGCTTCTCTGTGTCATATGGTGTACCCCTTTGTCTTAGAAGCATGACTGGCAGCTGTTCATTGCAATGGAGTCATTGATCTAGTTCAAGGCCTCTGGTTTTCAGTACATTGCCCTCACTGGATCCCCATCAGAACTCTTCTGGGGTATCCTGTGTCTTGGAGATCTAGCAGGTATGTTCTGCAATATCAGTCCCTTCATGAGCTCCAGCAGGACATAGATGGGGTAGATGCTAGGGTGAGTCAACCCAAGTCCCAGATGTGGGCCTACATGCTAGCCAGGCAGGTCAGATCAAACCACGGGGGCCACTCTTCTTGGGTGTGGTAGCAGAATCAGTTTCCCTAGAGGCATGTCCTCAGGGTATGTTCATCCTCACCTGTGGTGAGAGGTGGGAGCCCTCTATCCTGAGTGCAGGGGCCAGCTCTCTCAATTATTTTGTTGCTACTTCATAAATAATTTTGACAGTGTTATTAATCACAATGTAAATATCTGATATGAAGAATATCAGATATGTGGCGCCCAACATTGTTGCGACCCACAGGTTGAGAACTGCTTCTTAGCAATCTGAGCCACGACTGCACTATGAGCTTCACACAATTAGTATAAAATACAAACTTGCTTTTCGAGAAAGGATATTAAGGATCAAAGATATATTCAATGGTAGAGTGCTTGCCTAGTGTTCCCAAGGCCCTAGATTCAGTCTTCAGAAGGAGGAAGAGAACCATAAGGAGGAGAAGACAAGGAAGAAGAAAAAGCAAAGAAAAGCTCTGAGAAAACATTATTGACTAATGTACATTTTCACCCAATTTTCCAATAGAGAGACCTTAAGGAAGAGAATAGCCAAGTCAAAAGAGTGAGACTTCACAAGAACCTAGTATTTGCAGAGGGCTTCCAATAGAAAATGCGCCCTAGCACACATCCTGAGCAATATCTAATATCACACAGAACATATGAAAATCCTCAGATAATCATCTACTTCTCAGTGTCAATAAAAGCCTTAATACAGAAGGAAGGTTCACTGAGGGCATGCAGAGCTCCTTTTGTTTTCTATAGTTTCCCCTTTAAATCTCTAAAGATTAGAAATGGAAGCAAAGTATTAATCAGAAACTACATGGTATCTATCAGAATTAAATACTACACAAACATTAAAACAACCCCATTGAATTTAGTGTGATGAATTGGCCTCCTGTCTGGTTGGCCACAAACAGCAACAATTGTCGTATTCCCAGTCTGTACTGTGACACCTTCCAATCATTTTTCTCATTCATGGTACTAATTTATATGTTTCATCCATTGGTTCCCACATACCTTCATTGAGACTTATCATTCACTTGCTAAGAACGGATATGAGTCTAAATGAAATCTGCCCTCCATCATTGTTCGGAAATTGATATTTGAATGACAGATGCAAGCGGAAATGTGTATTGAGCAGGATGTAATAAAAGTATATCATAGAGACCTTGAGCCCCTGGGGGAGGGAGGAACTGGAGCAGGTGGCACTAGGTGAGGGTTGAAGAACACCTGGACATAGCCTCTCTTCCTCGATTGTCAGCTTCTACATTTTAGCTATCAGGCTGCATTCATCTGCTCATTTGCCATAATACTAAAATAATGTTTACAGATTTTTACCTCAGAGAACTGAATAAATGCATTGTGTTTGAATCAACCACCCTTTCTGGTGGTTGTTGATATGATGATGGTGTTGTTACTGATGTTGACTTTTCACCATGGTTCAGCAAAACACCGTGGATGTAATGTTAGTTTGTGTAGCTTACATGGTTATAAATACCATAAATTCTAGTCTCAAATATCCTCCAGCATCTGTTGTTCTTTTAAACCCCTTTTTCACCTTGTTAGATCTATGCTAGATTAAGCTGAGATTTAGACAGAATCCTGGATCTTGCTAGTGGAAAGAAACACATTTTTTTTTTTAGGGTGACTGACATGCTGACAGCCAGTCATACCCACTATGATTCATCAGAATTCCTCCATCAAGAAAGCTGGATCCCACAGTAAACTCATGGGGACCCCGTTCCACAGCACCTGTCTTATTTATTTGCCAGCAGCAGTGCTGACTGTGAGAAACACATCAGCAGACAGAGGCAGTCCTGGCTAGCCTTCAGGGGAACTAGCCTTTATAATGTGTAAAAACCTGGAGTGGATGAAAACCCTCTGTGTTTTTTCTGGACCTGTGGTGGCTGCATTGAACACTGTGGTGACTGAATAGAAGGGATGACAAGTGTTGTGAGCATGGCACACATGTGTGCACTCCACATGCAACAAGGGTACAAATAGAATGGATTTCTAGCTGCAATTCATTCTTCACTGGGGCCATAAATATGCAGCGATATCACCTGGTGCCCACGCATGATCTATGGTTATTCTTGGCAGACTCCCAGAATCTGCCGTGAGGAGTGAACTCCAGGAAAAGGGAGTCTTCATTGTCTTTCTCATTTCCAGAGGATGTCAGAGCTGCGCCAGGGTCCCTGGGGGAAGTCTCAGACCTGTCATTAGCATCCTCTCTAACTGTGAGAGTGTATGCTTGTCTGGTTTACATTCTGTCATTGCTATAAAGTACTCTAACTGGAAGCAGTTTAGAGAGGATCAGGGTTTATGTTGCTTATACTTTCAGGTTACAGTCCACCACTGAGGAAAATCAGGCAGGGGTCTGAAGCAAAAGTTAAAGAAGAAAGCTACTTGTTAGCACACTCATAGACTCACAGACTCATAGATTCGGCTCTTGCTTAGCCAGCTTTCTTATACATTTGAGGACCACCTGTTAGTTATAGTACTACCTACAGTAGGCTATACCTTCTTAAATTATTTGATAATCAACACAGATGCCTACTGACATACCCACAGCTCACTACAATCTCAACAATCTCTTAGCTGAGACCCCTTTCTCAGGAGACCAACTTCAGACTGTATCAGTGCCTACTAGGTCACTTGTGTCCACAGATAATGTGACTCCTCTACTGCCTTAAACCCTTATTCGTCTCATCATTTTATCTTAGAACTCAAGAGTTTGTCTGTCATTTATCCTGCCTCTAGAAATTTCCCATTGAATTTAGAGTGGAAGTGATGTCATCATCATGAGTCAATCTCATCATCACCATCATCATCCTCTTCCTTATCAACATTCTCAACATCAGTCATCATCATCACCATCACCATCATCCTCATCAGTCATCATCATCACCATCCTCCTCCTCAACATCATTCTCCTCATCAGTCATGATCATCATCACCATCATCCTCTTCCTTATCAACATCATTATCATCAGTCATCATCATCATCACCATTATCCTCTTTCTCATCAGTCATCATCATCATCATCATCACCACCATCACCATCATCATCAAAACAGGGTCTTACCATGTTGCCTTGCTGGCCGGAAACTTACTATGGAGACAGACTTGCCTCAAACACACAGAGATTTGCCTGAATTTGCCTCCTGCGTGCTGGGATTAAAGGTATGTGTTCTCATGTAGGGTTTATTTTTAAAGTTAGTTTATTCATCCTCTAAACCTGAAAGTGAAAGGGTAGGAAATTTAAACAGGGTTTTGATGGGCAAAGCAAGATGAACAGTTGTTTTGGTCTCTAAGATACCTTAGCTTCCCATCCCTGCTTCCTGCACAGCCGAAGGGTGATGGCAGAGCAGCTGCTGCTTATGGGTGTGAGCAGCCGAAATGTGAAGGTGGATAGAGATCAGGACCACTTTGGGGAGAGATTTGAAAATGTCAAAGCCAGAATTTCTTGCTATTCCAATGTAAAGACTTGTCTTTCAGCCTAACACGAGAAAGCCATTTCTGAAAAATCAATTTTCCGTTTACACTTTGTATTTCCCACGACCTTATATTCAGCGAGCACTGAGCTGACTTTGTAAGCTGAGGCAAGCTTTTCCCCTGTGTGAACTGAGACCTCGTCCCATCTCACTTGGTATTTCTGAGAATTGTAGTCTGCTTCATAGCTTCCACTTATAAGTTTGGGAAGTGACAGTCAGCATTAAGTGTTGAGAGCTCATTTCAGGAGATTTATATAAATGCCCACACAATCTAATTGCAGTATCTGAAGATGCCAGAGAAGTTCTGGGGTCTGGCATGCAGGTACATATTGAAAACGCTGTGCCAAAGGAATGCATGCTGGGAAAATTGGTGATAGGCTTGTTCTGCACAGTCTAAGGTGCTTTCTCTCTAGGCTGACTTGTCAAGCGGTGACACCGTCATATTTCAGGCTACATCCTCAGCTCAGTGTACAACTCTGGCTTCAAAGGAGTAATTGCAGACTGACCCCGAGCTGGTATCTTCAACAGGACTTGTAGAAAGAAATCCCAAAGTGCATGCATTCATTATGTTTTATATTCCAGTGTTAATTAAATTCATGTCAATAGATGCCATTATTCAGATATTTCCAGGAGAACAAAGAGAAGAGTTTTGGTCAACAGTGGCTACATTCCAAGAAATAATTATCTGGAGGAATTCTGTAAGAAGGAGCCATCCCTGGCATGATAACCAGCAACCAGAGTCTGCCTACTTTAGCTCAGGGGCAAGTGCTTGGGCTTAAAATTCTGTGCATGATTTAGGTATTTGCTGATTGTGAAGAATCAGATCACAGAGAAAATAAGCAAAGCTCTAGAGGCTTCCCTTTCTCAAGAATATGCAAAGAATGGGGATTTTTAGAAATAACTATTCTAGTAAATTTGCATGCTGTCCCCAGATTATTTTCCCCAGAGCAACAGATCCATGAGATGCTGAACATTTCCCAAAAGAAAGCATTCACCAGTGAGATAAATTTGAAAAATGGTGTGTGAGGTTTGGATGATGTGTGTGTCTCTGTCTGTCTGTGTGTCTGTGCGTCCTTTCTCTGTCAACGGAGTAAGCACATTCTTGATAAAAATGCCATCGGTCCTTCTGGACTCTGCAGGAACATCACCCTGTTTTGATACAGTGTTTAACTCTCAGTGTTTAAAGATACCTATTTGTTGCTTAAATTAACTCATTTTCATATTTCCTCATTCTACAGTTTATGTGCATGTATAAAACTATACATGTACACACACATACACAAATATATATATATATTATGTATATATAAATATATGATTTTTTGACAGGGTTTCTCTCTAGCTTTTGAGTCTGTCCTGGAACAACTAACTCTTGTAGACTAGGCTGACCTTGAACTCACAGAGATCTGCCTGCCTTTGCCTCCTAAGTGCTGGGATTAAAAATGTGTGTCACCGCCACCTGGCATATATATGGGAATTTTAAAATGTCAACTGGACCCTTTTTTGGGTTTTGGAGACAGGATTTCTTTGTGTAACCCTGGCTGTCTTGGAACTAGCTCTGTAGACCAGGCTAGACATGAAGTTACAAAGATCCATCTGCCTCTGCCTCCCAAGTGCTAGAATTAAAGCCATGTGCCACTTCCGCCCAACCAGTCAGACCATTCTTAATCTGGGATTTCCTGTACTCACCTCTTCTTAAATACCTTTGAAGAACACACAACCAGATCTCAAATGACCAGTTGAGGGATGCTGATTGTGTGAACAGCCATGTTTATCTAATAGCCTGTGTTTTCAGTTTCGATTTTGGTTATTCTAAGATGCCCGGCCGGAATGTGGTCTGGGATCCCCAGTTTTATACATACTACTCTTTATGTGAGAAGGTACTGATGATGGAAAGTTTCATTGTTTTTGGATTCTGGGAGAAATTTGCATCTGAATCATCTTGCAACTTTTATTCGAGATGATACGTCAGCTGTAGTATGCAGGCATGAGAGTGCATGAGGCTTTTACCGTAAGGTTAGCTGTATAAAGACACTAATGTCCCGGCGGGCTTGTGTTTTTCTCTGAGGCAGATATTGATGAATGTGCAGAGGGATTCGTTGAGTGCCACAACCACTCCCGCTGCGTTAACCTGCCAGGGTGGTACCACTGTGAGTGCAGAAGCGGTTTCCATGACGATGGGACCTACTCACTGTCCGGGGAGTCCTGCATTGGTAAGCAGCTCTCAACAACACCCTGCACCAGGATCTTTGGAAGGGGTCACTTGCTTTGCAACTTCATGAGGTCACTCACTGGTTAAATTCATCTCTTTCCAATTCTCTTCCCCTACAATTAAGAGATTAGGTCAAGGATTATACAAGGTGTGGATGTTGGGAATTTTAGAGCAGTCAGAGGAACAAAATCTGGCTCTTTGTGTTGAGGTGTTTAGTTCTTTCTCTGTAGAACCGTGGTGATAAGTTGAAGCTTTTGGCAGTCGGAGGAGCAGCTGTCAGGTGGAAATAGTGCTAGATTCAGAATTAGAAAGTGGAGCTTGACTTCAAACTTTTAAAAGTCACTCTGCTCTCTGATCCTTATCTGGGTAGGTGTAAAAGGAATAATAACAAATGTGTCTTTTCAGGATGAGATGGAACATCTGTTTAAAATTGCAAGCTTCAATCTGATGCCTATGTATGCTGTATCTTGTGTTAACCTTGTAGTCATTGCCGTTTCCATAGTCACCATCTCCTGTTGTACCTTGTGTTAACCTTGTGTGTAGAAGGAGCTGCGGGCAGGCCTGCTTTTCGTCCTGCCCGGCTCCCGCACGGCTAGCTTTACACCCAAAATAACAACACACAAATAGTATTCTTTTAAACACTGCCTGGCCCATTAGCTCTAGCCTCTTAGTGGCTAACTCTTATATCTTGCTTTAACCCATATCTAGTAATCTGTGTGGCACCACGAAGTGGTGTCTTACCGGGAAAGATTCAGCATGTCTGACCTGGGGGCTGGGTCCATCGCGTTTGACCTCACTTCTCTTCTTCCCAGCATTCTGTTCTGTCTACTCCCCTCACCTAAGGGCTGGCCTATCAAATGGGCCAAGGCAGTTTCTTTATTAACCAATGAAAGTAACTCCTCTATCACTTGTGGTCATTGCTGTTGCCACGGTCACCATCTCCTGCTGTATCTTGTGTTAATCTTGTGGTTATTGCTGTGGCCAACAGTCACCATCTTCTGCTGTATTTTATGTTAATCTTGTGGTCATTGCTATGGCCACAGCCACCACATCCTACAGTGTCACCACTAATCACCATCCCGCCTGTAGGAGGTTGGCAGAGTTCTTGAGCTTAGGACTCTAATGTCTTGAAGAAACCCAGCTGAGGAGGACTTAACTGTTTCCTTGAGATCCATGGCCAATCCCGTTCATTCAGGTCCTGTGTAGTCTGCTGAGTTCATGATGTTTCTACAGTGATTTAATCAGCACTTTTTAACCTTTCCCCTAGTGTCAGCAAGAGGCTAAGATGGGCTGAGCCACAGTGGGATGTGGCAGTAACTTTCCGCCATCCTATTGCTGTAGGGATGAATGGGGGACCACAGTGATAGGCATAGCCCCTAGGGGTGGACTGCTGCTGCCCAGTTCCAGCTCTTCCACTTCTGTATCTGTTTATTTAGGCAAACACTTATCTAGTCTGTGCCTCAGCTACCTACATCTGTAAAATGGAGATAATGTCTAAATCTAATTGTTATGAACTTTGTAATAGCTAACTGGATTCGTATCTGTTAAATATTCACCATGTATTAGTGTTTATCTTAAATGTCAGGACATTTCAGCACTGTGTTAACACTCATCTGCATTCCTATTATTGTTGAAGCGATGGTTTATAACTTCACAGAGAGTGTTTCCTTTAAGTTTTCACATACTTCCTCTCCATATTGCTGCCATTTCTGTATCTGTATAGCTCAAGATGTAGAGCTTATGTAGACAGTAGACCAAATGGCTGTACCAGAGACCCGGAGACAGAGACAGTATTAATATATAATACACTAACTTTGAGAACTGAAATACAAATTTAATTTTTGGTAGTTATATGTAATATCATTAATAAAGGAAATGCTTGGATTTTAGTTATAGAGAGCTTTAGAAACCACCCGGTTAAAACTGCATCATAAATGACTGGACCTGTCGTGGGGCTGCACAGCTCTGCATGTGGTGTGCCTCCACCATGGATGGCAAGGCAGGAGATGGCTCAAGCATCATAAGTGACTGGACCAGCCTTGGGGCTGTGCAGCTCTGCATGTGGTGTGCCTCCACTGTGGATGGGAAGGCAGGAGATGGCTCAAGCATCATAAATGACTGAACCAGCCGTGGTGCTGCACACCTATGCATGCGGTGGACCTCCACTGTGGATGGAAAAACAGGTGATGGCTTATGTGCAAATTCATGTTTTCTTCTTTGATGTGTTCATAGGAACGACTGGCCCTCTAGTCTGCTGATTTTATACTCTTTACCCAGGACTGTTTCAATACTGCCTTTCCAGTTTCAAAACATGCTTTGTTCTGCTGCTTTTCCAGTGAGAACTAGTGTAGTCAGAGTACAATAAATCAGGAGATGCAGTCAGAGTATGCAGCTACCACAGAAACTCTGACACAGATGGGGTGGCTGCTTGCTCCCAGTCACAGGGTTTATTTGATATCAGATTAAATTGAACCTCGGTCAAGAGAGTCAGCATCATGGATGCACAGGACAGTCTGATATGATTGATCATCACAGTAGGTTGACATTTATAGTCCCAGTGTTTGCCTTTGTCTTCCAGGCTGAGTGGCATGTGTGCACATGCACGGGTGTGCATACGAATGTTGTGTGTGTATATATGTGTATGAGCTCATGCCCACCCTTGCTTCATCCATGGACTGACTCCTCTTCTGCACAGGAAACCTCCTGACTTTTTGAAAGTGGACTTTTTGAAAAAAGGATGGTTGTTTTCATTATGTCATTCAAAACTTTAATTGTTCATCAAAATTATTTTTCTTTCATTTTTACAAAAAACAAAAGAACATAATTCTGGCCATCACTCAGTGTTTGATAGCTGACAGCAATTTGGTTGACTCAGAATTTGTTCTAGACAAACAAATGTGTAAACTGTGGTACGCCATCTTCCCATTCTTACTTATTTTTAGTACTGCCTTCTCTATAAGCAACTTCTCATGCTTGTCTTGCTTTTAGGTGGATTGTCCCTGCCTACATTCTGGCTTCGTTTTCTTGGTGTGCTAACCTGCTTGCTCTTTCCAGGTCTGCAACATGGCAGTGAGTGCCTCCTAATCCCTGGTTTATCTTCCTTGTCCTCTCTGGCACTTGGCATTTGCTGCCTCATTCATTAGGCAAATGTTTTCCTTAAGGAGAGACAGTTTGACTATTATTCAAGTCACCGTCTTTTTATTTTTCTCAAGCACTTCACTATACTATATATTTATATCTTAAATACTCTTTAGCACATGAGCAAGCATATTTCTAATAGTTTCTTGAGTCAAACATACATGTTCTTATGAGACAAGACCTTTTCTGTCTTTCAATCCTATACCTGTGACCTCTAGAAAAATCCAGTATTGAATACAGCTGTGTCAAATGAGTAACAGGAACAGGCGTTTAAAATACATGAGGTAGCTACATTTCCTATTTGGCATGGGATAGCTAGGTCTATAGATTGTTCTGCAGGGCAAAAGATGCTAAATTCTGTCTAACCACGTGAGACATTTCAGAAGAGAAATTCACTGGGACCTCCTACCACACCAACCCTGCATCACACCTTCCGGGGATTTCACTGTGAACAAGTGGAGATGTCTATTCTTGAGGGATTTATGAGCTGAAAGCTCGGAATCATAATAACAGAGCTTAGTGGCAGTGAAAATTATCACACCTGAATAAGCCCTAAATAACACAAACCACTAATACTTACATTTAAAAGAATAGGCAATTCCTAAAACAACCTTTAAAATAAAAAAGATGTTTTTTGCAAATGGACTCAGCTATGCTTTCCCTTCCAGACAATGGCAGAAACACAAGCTTTAGAATCTAAAAATGCAGCCATTTGGGCTTTTAGACGAATGGGCTCATTATTCTATGCTGTTTTTTTGTCAGATGGCAATAATAACACCTACTATATTCACTTGATCAGAAACTCTACACTGTTGATACAATAAAGACTAGCATTCATACAAGATGTATTGTTATCTATAAAAATATTCAAGATTTGCCTTTTCCCAAAGTAGATCATGTGGCCTAAGAATTGAGTGGTGCCAGGCATTATAGAAGCAGAGTCATCATACACAGGAGAGTTGTGGTGACAATTGTTCTGTGTGTTGTTCATTTGTACAGGGGTGCCAGAAGACAAGGACCCACAGATACCTGTATTAGTGTTAGCAGAAGGTACCAGTGGCCTGCAGTGACACTATGTTTTCATGGAGTATAGGAGTCTGTGATTTGTAGTTCTAATGTGGAGGATGTAAGCAGCTCTGTGTGTGCACATGTGTGTGTGTGTGAATGTGTACATATTCATGTGTATGTGTGCATGTCTGTGTGTAGATGTGTATTGTGCATGTGGGGATGTGCATGTATATGTACAGGTGTGGAGATGTGCATGTGTGTGTGCAGGTGTGGAGATGTACATGCATGTGTGCAGGTGTGGAGACGTGTATGTGTTTGTGAAGGTGTGCATACGTGTGTGAAGATGTGGAGATGTGCATGCATGTGTGAAGGTGTGGAAATGTGGAGCTATGCATGTGTGTGTACAAGTGTGGAGCTATGCATGTGTGTGTGCAGGTATGGAGATATGCAGGTGTGGCAATGTATGCATGTGTGTATGCGTGTGTGTAGGTGTAGAGATCTGTATGTGTGCATGAGTGTGTGCAAGCATGGAAATGTGCCTGTGTCCATTCTTGTGTGCAGTGTGGAGATGTGTATGTGTGCATGCATGTGTGCAGGTGTGGAGATGTGTATGTGTGCATACATGTATACAGGTGTGGAGATGTTTATATGTGCATGCATGTGGGCATTGTGGAGATGTGTGTGTGTGTGTGCAAGTGTGGAGATGTGTATGTGTCCATGTGTGTGTGAAGTGAGGAGATGTGTACATGTGCATGCATGTGTGCAGATGTGGAGATGTGTATGTATGCATGCATGTGTGGAGATGTGTATGTGTTCATGCATGTGTGCAGGTTTGGAGAGTTGTATGTGTGCATGCATGTGTGCACATATGGAGATGTGTATGTGCGTGCGTGTGTGTGTGTGATTGTGGAGGTGTAGATTTGTACATGGGTATGTGCAGGTGTGCAGCAGACAGGCATTTATGGCTGGCTGTCTTCTGTGATCACCTTTCTTACTATTTGAACTGGGTTTTTCACTGAACCTTGAGCAATGCAACTATCTGGTTGGCCAATGAGCTACAGGGTTCCTTCCATCTCTGCCTCACCCCCGGCATTGAGATTATGCACATGTACCACTGTGCCATGATTTTACATATGCACTAGGGATAGGGACTCAGTTCGTGTTGGTAGGACAGTCACTTAACTGCAGAACCATTGGTCCAGGCTAGAGTCTCCTTTTCCATTCATATATGGTGGTCAACATCACCAAGAAATTAGGAGAAACACTATATCTTTAATGATGGCTTGCAGAAATATTGGTGCTTTAGATATTTTGAAAGATTCATTCCCCCTCCCCCTTTCAATCACTGTTGTCACCATATTCTCCATCCTGCTTTATGGACCTTGATTTTTCTTTCATATTTTTCATGATTTGCATGGATGCGCCAGCCCGCTCTCGTCCTTATTCCATTCTTCCTCAGTGTGTTACTCTTTGTTCATGTATTTCTCTCTAATTATCCTGCACCCCATTTCTACTGGCCAAAGTTCCAATCAAATCCTACTCTCCAATCATGAGATTTCCAAACTAGTTTCTTATAAGATCTCAGGTTCCTTTTTAACAATGTGTATGGTCTAGCAGAATAATCAGAATTACTCTCAGTTGGTCTTGCTTGGGACCCGGACTGCAGTGGTCTTTTAAAACATCCCCAAGAGACTAGAAAGGATGCCCAATTTCACATCAAATCATTGTCATAAATGTTCTCTATGAATGAGAATAGTTTTTTAAAAGCCTTCCATATTGTGTAAACCTACATCTATTTATTTATTAGAGTTTATAATAGAATTTACCAGATAAGTCTTGTGTTATTAATCAGTTTTTAATCCCTACAGCATTTTGGTATGTTCTTTACATCTGCATATCTATATTAAGTTAAATCATTTTGGGAATGCCTTATAGTAATTAATAAAATCTGCAGAACCTACCAAAATCCATTTTTGTTGAGGTACACTGGAAAAAGATGGTTATTCTCCCAACAGGAGGCAGCTGCCAGCCTTTTGTTATTCCCTTCTCCTCAGAACACCATAGAGTGAAGAAGGCCCCATGCTGTGCTCTGCTCTCTGGTCACTGTAAACAGTACAACTGCATGCACAGCTATACACCCACTGTCACCACATAACGAGAAGCAAACAACTAGCTAAGGTTCTTCTGTAATTTCTTACTAAAGTTTTAGTTAGCACGTCCATAATTAGTCAGAGGTATTGTGGCATTTCGATGCCTGTTAGCTGTTATAAATGTTTTCAGGTAAACTAAGAGGCCAAGTAGATAAAGGTAGACACAGGATGGATCGATGACGCCAGGACCCAGATAGAGAGGTTGAGAAGATGCTTCCCATTGGTTTCTGGCTCTCTGTGTGCCCTTCAAAGACCTGACAGTGGAGTTGTCTACAGCTGATGAGTCAGACGAAAATGAATCCCATCACTCCCCCCCCCCCCCCCGGAAGCTGCTATTCCCTCGACAATCCAGGCACTTGTGTATAAACCTGGGGTTGGGAAGCATGATGAGTAGACAAGGTGTGTTGTAGAGACTTCCCTGAAAAGACGTGTGCTCTTCCTCATTTCAGTGATAAACACTTTACATGTGACATTGGAGCAGAGTCAGTCATACCCAAGGCTCGGCAGTCACTCGGATGAGCAGGCTAGCAGTGCAAGTCCACATGTTGTTGAACATTGGAACTAAAACCAGGTATTTGATAGAATCCTAATAGGGTCTCTAGTTCACTCTCAGGTCTATCCTGTTAGACGCCCTGTGCTATTCAGCTTTATGTTGCTAGGACAGGATACTTGAGACAGATGATATGAAAGGAGGAAGGTAGAGGCTTTGGTCCATGGTTGGCCATGTCCGTTGCCTTTAGGTTCATAGCACGGCCTTTATGGCCTGCCTTTAGGTCCATAGCATGGCAGAGCATCATGGTGGGAATTGTGTGATGGAGAAAACTGGTCACCTTATGATGGCAAGGGAGCAGGCAAAAAAGAAAAGTTTAAGAAATGGCTGGGCAACTTAAAACTGTCAAGGGAAGGCCCTCAACGGTCTACATCTTTCAGAGAGGCAGCTGATACCTCCTAATTGGCCCATTTGGGTCAGAATCCAGAAATGGATTGATGTGTTGATTAGGTCAAAATCCCGACGATCCAGTCATCTCTTAAAGGCTACACTCCCAAACACTGTTGTATGTGGTCCAAGCCTTTAGCACATGAGCTTTTAGGGGTCATTTAAGACCACTATCTCTGTTTCTGGTTAGTATAGATTTGGGATCAATTTCCATGCTGTTGAAACATCTTTCTAATGGTCATAGTAGCTAGCAATGGCCATGAGCAGGGCAGAGAATATGGGGAGGCTGGGGCTCAGTTCTTATCAGACGGCAACCATATGAATAAAAATAAAGGAGTCCATTACGATGTCAGTGTGTATATGTGAGCTCATGTATGCACGTGCACACACACAAATGTATGCATCTGCATGTACATATGCATTTATGCATACGTACATATACATACACACCTGCATATATAATATCCATAAAGCAATATTAAGGTGGTGAGATGGATGGTGCAGAGAACTCATCTCTCAGGAATATTAAAACTTGGAAGTTGAAAATAAAAGTCACCCAGGAAGCAAGCACTGGCCTTCTTATACAAACTAGAGTTCACTGTAAAATGATGTAGTTGGCACTATAAAATATTGTGACAATTAGGGAAGAAAAGAATCAACTCAGACAAGAGAACAGCCATAAGAGGTGGTATGTAAACAGTTGGACTCACAGGTAAAAATATAAAAAAATCTACAAGTAATATCTAAAATCCATACACTATTTAATGCTGTAAGAGCTTGCCATTCCTAGACTCACTTATGCTCAGACTAATTCTGCCAGAAAGTGATTTACATAATGACCATCTAATGAAGAAATAAGCTGAGTCTTTCCTATGGATTATGAATGTCCCCAAACTGATCTGGCCTAAAATCTCTTTTATTTCCCAGCCAGTTTGTGAAATTTTTTTGAGAATTTTAACGTTTTGTTCTTTATCATATCTACCCCTTTTGCTGCCTCCCTCCAACTTCTCTTGAGTCTCCATCTATTATTTCTTAAACACTCTTCTTCTTTTGTTACTGGTTATTCTTACACCGACAAACACACAGACATAAAACCTACAGAATCCATCAAGTTTTGCTTATGCGTACATTTAGAGTTAACCATTTGGGACTGAATAAACGGTATGGGAACCATCTCTATAGGAGAGCAATTCCCTATGTGGAGAGCACTCATTGAAATCTTATGACTTAGTGCTAATTCTTGGAACTTTCTCGAAAGCCTTACTCAGGCAGTGATGTTGAATCATAAGTATCTTCTGAAGACATTTCTTTACTAGGTCTGCAGCAAAGATTTGTTGAGTGCAGAAGCTGCTGTGTATTTTTTTTTCTAATTGTAAGTTGAGCTTTCTTAGAAGGAAATCATGGCAATCTATGGCTGTGTATCTACTACTTCCTTTGTTGATGTGGTCATTCAATGTGAGTCATTCAAGTTCTGTGCTGAGTTCTGGCTTCCTGACATGGTATATTGGCTTTTCCATGAGATAAATGGTTCCATACTCATACTTTGGACACTTGTGATTCTGCTTTGCACAGAATGTTAATTGTGTCTCCTCTGGTGACTTGATCAAATGACACCCACAGACCCATAAGCAATGCCACTGTTAGGAGGTGTGTTAGGAGGTGTGTGGCCTTGTTGGAGTAGGAGGAAGGGCATTTCCAAAGAGCTGGTGTTGAGATATCAAATGCTCAAAGCAGGTCTAGTGGTTCTCAGTTCACTTCCTGCTGCCCATGGAATGTGATGTAGACCCCTCAATTCCTCTAACACCGTGTCTGCCTGCATGCCTTCATGCTTCCTACCATGATGAAAATGAACTAAATCTCTGGACTATAAGACAGCCCCGATTTAATGATTTCCTTTATAAGAATTATTGGGTCATGGTGTCTTTTCTCAGTAATAGAAACCCTAACTGAGACATTCTTTCTATACAATTAGATTCATCAGCCTTCAGAGAGCTGCTCTCTTATCCATGTTGGTTGGCTAAGACTTAAAAACCTTTTTATACATCAGAACATGGCATCTCAAAGGTCTATCGAAGGAACATGCTGAGTCAGACTCTGGGCATAGGACAAGCATATGTGATACAGAGTTAGAGATGAACATTTTGGGATGTGATATCCCACCCAATGAGAGGTCAGAAGAAGGGGAAGCTATGAGGAATGCTTAATGGAGCTGGGCTGGGTGTGCAGCCCAGGAATTGTTGGATATTACCCAAGGGAAAAAAGCACAGACCAAGACAGCGTTTGCCAGTGTGGTTAGGGTTTTCTTTAGTGCTTTCTTCTCCTATGAATGTAGCGTCTACAACTATCAGAAGCTATATTTTGAGTTTTTTTTATTGTAGGATCATAAAGAATGTTGCTAGCAAGTTTTCTTTAGTATAAATTTTTAGGGTTTTGTTTCTCTTTTATTTTTATTTATCTGTTTTTTGGACACAGACTCTCATCTTGTGGGCTCACGTATCCTGGCGGTACCCAAATGGCAGCCCGAATCTCTCAACCCTCCTGCCTCACCCTCTCTTGTAATGGAATTACCAGGGTGTGATGCCTCTTTAAAAGGGCTAAGTGAAGGTTTTGCTTTCTTCCTAAGTAGTCAGATGGTTCTACTAGTGAGAAAAGAGTAAGTGGGGGCACATTGAAGACTTATTTCCTATATATGAAATGTCCCGTATAGATTATGGTTGTGATTTCGGAAGTGTGACCCTCTAGGCAGCACTGCTCACTTTTACCCGAGGTTCTTAGAAATGTAAACTTTACCCACTCCAGACAAGGAACTCCGTGTTTGGGGTTTGGATGAGCCCTGGTGGCTAATGCTGATGCCCTCTCTGGTCTGCGAACCGCTGCTGTGGGATTTCCACTGAGCCCATCCAGAGGAGGCTGGAGCACTGACTGCACGTGCGTATCTGGGCTTACAATTCATAGAGGACATGAGCGGATACTTTCCCGGGGATCTCAGAAAAATGCTGACCCTCTCCAGAGTAACAGCCACTGTGGAAACGGCAGGTCCCAGAGTCAGCATTTCCAGTTGCCGTTCTGATTCCTCGGTACTTTCTGCCTGGAGATATGTAACCTTTCTCCAGGGAGAGTCATCTGCCTTCTTTTCTCAGTTCCTGAATAATTCTTGGTGTTGAATCTTATGCAGTTGTCAGCTTCTTGCCTCTTGAGACTCCATAGGAACAATTGTTTCATTACAGAAACTTCTGCCTTAAATGCTTTAGAGGCAAAGATCGTGTCTAAGCAGCCATTGAGACTCCAGCATCTGCAGCTTCCTTGGGAGGGATATTGAGTTGTTTGCTTTAGTTTGAGGTTACTCCTGCTGCTGTGAAATGTTTACCTGTGGCTTTATGAGAATCTTAAACCACTTTACTCACATCAAAGAGAGCGCAAAAAAGAAAAAAAAATCACCATTAACCTTTGAGTCCTTCTTGAAGTCTAAGTGGCAGGGAAAGGAGACAGGCAGAGATTGGTGGAGGTTACACTCTGGACCGGCCAGATATGTGATATTTAAAGACAGTGGGGTTGGAGCAAGTGGGCGTAGCATGGTGTTTCCCTTGAAGAGTGAGAAAGCAAAGGAAGTGAAGGGTGACAGTGTTTCCAGGCAAAGTTCCAGGGAGCAACAGCAGACAGTGTGGAGACACCCCTACTGGGAGCTAGTTCTTTGTGTCTAGGTGTGTGGGGTGTGACACTCTAAACCCAAACAAACACCTGATATAAGGATGTAAGGGTGGGAAAGGAGGGTAAAGGAGACAGAAAGGCTGTAGAACGCATTGTGATGGAAGAGTTGAGAGTGTTGAAACCTTCCTTGTAAGAAGTTTCTCTTAAGGTTGAAATTTTGTGATGTATGAAATCACGTGATGTCACCATTTTTAATATGTCACGTAGCTCCACCAACTCAGAAGTACTTCACATGGGATGCTATCCCTGTGGGGTAGTTAATTTTGATCGGTAATTGATTGGACTGTAAATTCCCTAGGGAATCGGGGAGACATGTCTCTGTGTGCATGTGTGAGTGGGTGCATTTCCCGAGAGAATTAGCCGAGAGGTGGGGTATTCTCTGAATATGGGTGAATCAGGGTTCCAGATTGAATAACGAGGTATCATATAATAGGGTGACCACTAGCAGTTTTTATCTACTGTTTCATATGCAGTGTGGACAGTCACCTCACACGCCTGTGGCCGTGCCTTCCAGTAATGATGTGTACCTTCAACTGTGAGCCAAGACAAAGTGATCCTTTTTAGTTGCCTTCGTCAGATGGTTTCTCACAGCAGTGAGAAGAGTAACCAATATGCTTAGCAGACTGAGTGTGCTCAATAAATATTTGTTAGTAAAGAGTCCTCCATTATGATTGGCCCATATCCAAGTTACCCTGATGACATAACTGGACCTTGTGTGACTAGCAAGAATTTTTTTGTTTCTGTTCTAGCAATGTTAAATATAACCAAGGGATTGTTAAAGATGAACACAATAAGAGAGTAATCTAAAATGGCAAGGAAATTTTTAATTAGTAATAAAATTGCAATATGGAGGATGATTCTAGTTAAATAGAATAAAAGTCTAATTTGTATAAAGTGAATGTTTTTTGTTGTTGCTTTGTTGTGTTTATTTTTAAGATTTGTTCTATTACTTTACATTATGTATAGTATGAGTGTGTGTGTGTGTGCGCGTGTGCATGTGTGTATGTGTGTGTATATGTCAGTATATGCATTTGATTGCCCTTGGCGGTCAGAGATATGGGATCCTCTTGAGCTGTAGTTAGATGAAAATGGAGCCACTTAAAATGGGTGTTGGCAACTGAACCTGGGTCCCCTGAATGAGCAGCAAGTTCTCTTAACCACTGAGCCATATCTCCATCCCCATGATTGGATGATTTTAAAAGACCAGAAGAAAATAGGAAGGAGGGGTGATAGGGGATTTAACAGTCAGGTCAGTAAAACCTTTAAAAAAATTTTAAAAGTTCGTGGCATTGATCAATGTAAAGCCCTCTGGACTGTTACATGGCACTATGTGAGTAACATGTTTCACACTCTCCCAGGAACCGAGAAACAGGCCTCCGACCGTAGGTGGTGACTGAAAGTAATGATAAGGAATTTAGAGTTGTTATCTTAGGGAAGCCAGGCTAGTATCTGTTCAGGTCTTCTAAGGATGGGAAGGGTTGGGCTAGACAACCTAAGCTACAATGGGCTGAAGTATGTATACTCAAGGATGGAATCTTTGGCTTCTCCTGCTTTCCTTGGAAACAAACTTAGTTTGCACTGTAAGATTTTGAATACATCATGGTAACAGATGCAAAAATAAACCAGAAATCAAAGACACCCACAATGTCTCCAGAGTGGGATCAAATATCCACCTTTGTGCTTTAATTTCCCCTTTTCCTACAAAAGCCTTCTAGGTCTTTCCAAACAACATCTTTTTTCCATATAAAAGGCATCCCAAGAGCTGTTTTATCAAATCAAATGACAACTGGAATTCTATAGTCATTTGGGCAAGAAACTGCTCTTGCCTGGACTGTTGCATAAACTGGACACAGAGAACCCACAGAGAGAGGACTGCTGAACTTGCCTAAAGGTGAGATGGTCTTTCGGGGTTCCTGATTCATGAAGGAGTCTGCGAGACATTCTACAGGACACAGAAGAAAGTGACTGAACTGTCTTTGGAATTTCCTGCTTGATGAAAATGTCTGCTGGATACTATGGGCCTGAAGGCTGAAGATGGATGCCCCAATGGTACAAAAGAACTTTGGGTGACTGTCCAGGCAGCGAGATGTCTCTGTCATTCCTAGAGTTTGAAGTTTCTTATTTCTTGTTTACTTAGGTAATATTATATCATTCTGGAGTCTTTGATGGAGTTAAAGAATGGATAGATAATTATAGTTTTCCTTAGTTATGATAAAAGATAAAATAGATATAAATATTGTAACTGTAATTCTTGCTTGATAACTGTATTGTTATATGTAATCTTACTATGTTAAAGTGAAAGCCCTTCTTTTTTGTTTAAACAAAAAAAGGGTAAATGATGGGGGAGAGTCTTCTGTTTTGTGTTATTTCATTGGTTAAATAAAGAGACTGCCTTGGCCCTGATAGGACAAAAAATTAGGTAGGTAGAGTAGACAGACAGAAGGCTGGGAGAAAGAAGCCGAGTCAGGCAGTCGCCATGATTCTCCCACTCTAGACAGACACCGGTTAAGATCTTTCCTGGTAAGCCAGCTCGTGGTGCTACACAGAATATTAGAAATGGGTCAGATCAATATATAAGAGTTAGCCAATAAGAGGTTAAAACTAATGGGCCAAGCAGTGTTTAAAAGAATACAGTTTGTGTGTAATTATTTCAGGTAAAGCTAGCCAGTGGCTGGGAGCTGGGTGGCGGAATGCAACCCACTGCAGCTCCTACTACACTATAAGAGCAGAAATACAAATAGAAAAATTATCTAAAGAGATGAAATTCTCCCAGCAAACCACCAGAAGCTCTTTAAGATTTTATTTACTTCCTTGCTAGTTGACAGTCATTTCCCTTATTGGGGTGGCAATCTAAATTCGTACCTTTGAACAATGTCCTGAAGGTTTCATTAGGAGGGCCATTTTAGAAGAGTCTTGCCTGTCCACCAGAAGTTAAAGACCACAATGAACAACAACAGTCTCCTAATCCATGGCAGCTCTCACACAGTTCTGTTGCTGGATGGAGAACAGTCTTTGGAAGCTCACCAGTAGAAATGTCTTTATGTTCCTTACCTTCTAAGGGCAATTCTTACAAATGTCTTTATAACCCCTCTGTGTCTAAGACTTTCCCCTGACCTAGGAAAGAAAAAAAATAATCTCTCACCTGACAGCATGCTTCAGAGACTGCTCCGTCAGATCAGGGGTTAGTGTGGCTTCACCATGCCTGCTTCCCGATATGCATTTGTCATCAGGGATTATTTGGCTGCAGACATAATGTAGACAAGAAAAGCATGTCTTCTCTCTCTGGCACTTGTTTTCCAATGCCCAGTAGAGACTAGAATTGTTTCATTAATTGTTAAAGGTTCAAAGGAAACTGCTGAATTCTCTCTGCTTTTGTTGTTACTGTTTTTCATTTTTAAAAGTCTTTCTATATATCCCATGCTGTCATATAACTAATAATAGTCCCTCTGCCTCAGTTTCCCAAGTGCTACTACTCTAAACATGAGTCACTATGTCCAGGTAAAATCTAGGGAATCCATTTATTGTTCCAAGTATAGATTCTTTCCTTTATTTACATTTGACTTTTATATGTTATTACAAGTTTTCTAATGCTTGACTTATAAACTCTGCAATGAAGCACAATTTATAAAAACTCAGAGACAGATATTAAGATTGAACTTGAAGATCCGAAAAGCACTTATCTCAACCTCAGTCCTAAATGGCAATCCTGCCTCCAGCAATCTCAGAATGAGACTGAGACTGGGAGCTGTCTTTTTCAATTTTATATTCCTCTCTAGGGCTGAGATTAGAGGTGTGTACCACTGGGATTAAAGGTATGCACCACCCGGTTTCTGTGACAAACTAGTATGGTTACTGGGATTAAAGGTATGTTTCACCACTGCTTAGTCTGTAAGCTGGCCAATGGGGCTGTTTTACTTTTCAGATCCTCAGGCAAGCTTTATTTACTAGACTATATATGAAATGTCCTACACCACACAGCTGAGAGTAGACATATAAACTTGGAAATGGACAAGATCTTGGGAAGTATTATGTGTAGCTAATTAGTTATTTTGCTAGAAAGAAAGCAGGGTATCAAGGGCCAAAGTTTCTTCAATACTTCACCTCAGCCAAGAAGCTGAGAAGCAATTGCAAGGGTTCCTTTCAATGCAGCTCAACAATTATTTATACATTTCTTAGTAGGCAAAAGGCTCTCAAGAATATTTTGTGGCAGATACACAAGAAAGGGACAACTGGGTCCTACCGATCCGAGTGGGTAAGGATGGTAGAGAGAATTTTCGGAGCGGAACAGACATACAAGTGTAAAGTAGTTGGAAGCGATGTTAAGCTGGTGATCAGGAAAGAAGTAAGTCCTTTGCTCAAAGAGTGAAATTTCAGTGAATGGTCTCGATAATACTATGACCGTCGTGATGAACCTCGTGTGCCTGTGTTCTGGGTGTGTGTTAGGATGACCTTGTAACAGAAAGCAATCTACCTCCCACGCATAAGCAGACATATGAAAACACATAAATCTTATAACACTTTTGGCATCGATACCAAGGCTTCTGTGAGTGTGGAACTCTCTTTAGATAGCGAGTATTTCAATTTTAATAGATTTCCTATTCATCCTCTTCACTGGTCAGAATTGTATGGATTTTAGACAGATTTGATGTAGATACAGAGGTAGGACTTTTTCACAGCAGACAGTAGGGAACTCGGCAACTTAGAATGCTGCTTTGCCCATATCAGCTCTTGTTTTTCTCTCTGGAAGTGCTCTTTTCTCCATCTGCAGTAAAACACCCAAATCTGCATATTCTGTAAATAAATGTAGCCAGCAACCACGGCTAGTTCATGGAGTATTAAAAATTATATCCAGTACTTAACCTTAGTGCAAGATTTGTAGAACAAGGTCACAGAGGACTTGGGGTGGTGACATTCCTGGATCTTGCTGGCTAAAACTCAGGAATTTGTGTGAGACTTCAGAATTATAGATTACCTTTACAAAGATAGGAAAGAGAATTCTGGCTGCATGGTAAGAGATATGGACCGGAATGAAGACTGACTATAACCTTGGGAAACAAGAGATGGGGAATTCATGGATAGAGAAGAACTCTAAGCACCAGGTGGGAGAGTGGGACTCATAAGAAGAGATGAACCCTAAGTGATAAACCATATCTTAGGAAATGGACCAGGACCAGTAGTGGAAGCTCAGCATCTTCAAACGGGTGTAGGATGGCACTTTATTAAATTTAGCGTTTTGCAAAGGATAACTGGACCTCGGAGTTATGCATTTTCCAGAACATTTCCAGAACAAGAACATTTCAGAGGTGACTCACTAGTCTCAAGTCTTCTCCCCTGAGCGTGAAGGAAGAAGATAGACAAGAATTGGTACTTTGGGAAACGTGAAGTTTTAAAAATAGTACACATTAGCATCCTTCCCCATGAGGCTGTACCCATCTCCCTTTCCCCATTGTACCTTTTTCCATAGGCCTGACATAGTAATCGATAAGCATGGTGAATCGATCAATTAGCTGCTCGATTTTTAGCAACTGAATGAATGGCTAGTTGAGAAGATGATGAAGGGAATACTGACCCTCAAGAGTTTGATGGAAGCTCTCTGATCAAAAATTTCATAACAGTGTTTCAATATTTGCTAAGTCTAGGGAATGGTTTTGCAATAAGTTGTCACGAGAAGCCGCAGAACCTGAGCTGGGAAGACAAGTCCCTTGGAAGCTTTTACACATGCAGGGGACAACAGTGCATTAGTGGCAGCTCCTAGTCGTTGACACCAAGAATCAAAATAATGAACCCCATGCAGGAGTCGCTAGCATAGACCACGTAGTTTCCTTTAGTTAGAGAATCTTCTCAGTAGGACTGAGAGAGTGGAAAGGAGACCCTGGAGGAGCACTGAAAACTTCCAACGACATACAACATGGCACGTAACAAAAGCATGTCCCTTTAATCTCGTCTAGATACATGTCTCATGCCCTGCGACCGTGAGGTGATCTGGGTCCCCCAATGTGCTTGTGGGTAACTTCCAATGTGTTATGTGTGTGAGCCTCATTTTTTAATAGTCTATGCCCCAAAGCAGACTGCCTAGCTGAAAGTGGACGGATTGAATAAATACAAGGTCTTGTGGCTATGATGCTTTATTCTGGTCCTGGAGCTAACTGTGCAGTTTGATAGTCTGTAAGCCCTTTGCTTTGCAAGTTGCAGGAGACCTTGTCTTTTTCTGCATTTTGTGGCACTGTTCTGCTCATGTGCAATATACACACCTTTTCTCATAATCTTTCTACCACCATAAAGAAGTCATCCTGCTGTGGGTGTCGGGGAGGCACCTGAGTTCTGCCTTTCTATCACTAATAAAACCCCTAGCTCTGTGCTCAGGTCTGAGTCACTAATGTCAGGTAATGGTTTCCAAGCCAGAACTCACACAGCTGAATGTTCAAACCCAGGGCTACCTTCTCTTTTCTGACACATCACCTGCTTTCAGTCTGATATGCTATTAAAAAAATATTTAAGGAAGAGAAATGTGGGATAAGGAAACAATTTGTTTTCTTGACCTAACTGCTGCTGACCCTTGGGAAGGGTGTTTGTGTTGGGTTCTGAAATCGACCTGTAGCAGCTCCAGTTCCTCAGGCAAGCAGTGTTACAGTTTTGATGGTATTAAGACTCCTGCAGAGCCATTTTTTTCCCTCAAGGAGGAGGAAAATTGTTTGGGGGCTAAATTGAAAATGGTTTGATTACCTCTGATATAAACATCTAAAGTACATTTTCTTCCATGCTCAAGTAACCCACAACCTCAACTCAAAGAAGGAATCAGACAGACTGTATTCAACTAGACGTCTCTTAAGGCAAAATGGAGTATGCTAATCAGAGCTTTCAGAATTTGTGAAAATACCAATGGAAGAAAATTCGTTCTAATGTAGGCTTAGCCATGGAATCTTATTGAGCAAAGTCTCAATCAAGCATGGAGTATTTAAATAATATATCTATAAAGGAGAAACGCAAAGAAACCACAGAAAACCAGTATTTACTGTAATAAAAACAAGGCTGCTGTAATGACTGTGGATTTGAGCAGGAAATGCTTTGGTTGATTTTTTGCTACATTGTCCCTTGTCAGGCTGCGTGCCTGTCTGACGATTTGGAGAAGTCTCCTGGGAGATGCCTTTTGCATTTGCACAGCTGAGAACAACAATTGCAATATGTAAATAGGGTGCCTCTTCCTTTTGGATGCCTTGGGATATGTGTAATAGATTAAGTTGGCTTTGTGCAGAGCAAACAGGTCTGTGTTACCAAGAATATGAATAATGCCAGTTTCCATAATTGCTAACATCTGGCTTTCCATAAATCTGTTAAATTGCATGGAAGCAGAATTAGGTTTCTGTGTCATAAGTAAAGCAATTACATGGAACTCTGTCGGCAACACGATCCTATATTGACTTTGAAATCCATTCATTCTGCAGGGGAAAAAAATGGGTTTTTTACATTGTTTTTTATTATGGACAGTAGGTATTCTTATCATTATCCTGACTGTTTTGCTAAAGGGAAAGACTGCTAATGTGTTTGCAGTTTTGTCAATTTGAAATAGCCAAATACTGAACTGTTATTTTGGTAATGGGAATTAACATTTTAGGGGTGGTAATTAACTGTCAATTTTGAGATTAGTTTAAAGAGAATAAAAATTGGTAATGGATTGGTTGAAATTATTTTTGTAGAGAGATTCTGGAGAGATTGATTGTGGTCCCCTCTGCCATGTTCCTAGAAATATTAGTAGAAAAATGAAATTCTTTGGGGGATTAGCTTTTGCTTTCCTATTTCACTATGATTATTCATTTTATATGCTTATTCTACTTTAGATTAGAATCAAGAATTTCTCAGATTATAACTCACTAAGGACATGTTTCCCTTGGAGGGCAAAGCATTAGTTATCCCTTGTGCTTGCTGAGCACTCCAAAACCAAAGTTTTGTCGATACAGGCTGTGTGAATACTGTTTGCTGTAAATGTCATAAATTTATGTATTATATAAAGTTATATAAATAGATGGATTGTCTACGATCTTTTCTGCCATTGGGAGCACTGGGAAGAGTGACCAATAGAATGTAAACTCTGCCCTAATGGACCTTCTGTCTGTATTGATGTGCACATCAATTGATGACTGCTGGACAGAGAGAGTCAGTTTGCTCCTTTGGATGTAGCCCGTGGTTATCTTCCCATATTCCTGTAAATGGCCCTACAGTCATCTCTAGACTAACAGTAAAATACTAATTGGGCTCAGTAGGTTTAAAAAAAAGTACATGGAGTTGGAAAGAAGAGTGTGTGAGGGCAATGGGAGGAATTGGTAAGAAGCAGATATTGACTATGATGAAAATATATTCACATATGAAATGAAACAATTAAAGAATAATGTAACTCAGATGGGTTATAAGGATAGAGTTCCACTATTTTCCTTTAAAGAAAGGGACAAGTAACACTACAGACATTTAAATAGAGTCAGAAGGAAAGCCTATTACTGTAGAAGCTTCCTAAAATATTTACAACACATATATAAAAGGTTAGAATGGACTCACACTATAATGAGGCAGCAATGTCTCTGAGAAACATCATAGGATAAGAAATATCACAGGGCCAAGAACGGAATCCAGGCACTGAATTTTGCCCTCCTTTCTATGGCTTTTGTTTATTAACTAAATGGCTTCCCTGAGACTTCAGTTGGTAAGACAAAAAGAGAAAGTATATCTTAGAAGGAAATAAGTTCTACAAATAATTGCTATGTGTGGCTAGAGATACAGACCTACAACCTCAGATACTCTAGAGGACTATGTAAGGGGATTGCACATTCAAGTTTAGCCTGGGCTCCTGAGTGAGTTCAAAGCCAGCTAAGCAATGTCAGGAGACATTTTCTCAAAATAAAAAGTAAAAACAGGTCTGGGGATAGAGCTCATTCAGAAGGCACCCGTGTTGCATGCACAAGACTGCAGGTTCAGCCCCCTGTGTCACAAAAAATATAGCACTGAAACTACCTAATGTCTTCTTGTATTGTTGCCATGAATCTGTTTTATAGCAATATGGTCCCTGCAGTCAAGAAGAGAACACAGGTCATAGATTTCCCATTATTTTTAAGTCATAATTGCTTCAAAACTCTAACACACTTGGGGTAATTGCATCATTTTACACTCAGAATGTCAACTAAAAGTACTCAAGGGATCTATGGAAGATATAATATCTGGAAACTAATCTTAGAATCTAGAATGGAAGTTGTTGAAAGTAAATAGAAACCAGAGAACACTGTAGTACACTGTAGTACACTTTAGCCATTGAGTTGGCACAGTAGAACAGAATCTTCCAGAAGCAACCCCAGTTAACATGCCAGGTAGCCTAGCTGTACCCAAGTTTTTTCTCTTTAAACGCTGATGCTAACTTTCTGTATTGTGATCAGTATACAACAACTCGCTCCAATTGCTTTCAAGCCTTGGAACTGTCAGTGAAGCCTCAATGTCGATATCTGTGAAGAACCACACACAAGTGCACACACATAGCTGGGTACACGTATCAGGGAAAATTCCTGTTATGGCCTTAAAATTGTAATGTAAGATTTCCAAATTGATTCTTTTTATTATATATATTTAAATTTTATATATTTAAAATTTTGATTATGCTTTTCCCATTCTCCAACTCCTCCTAGATCCTTCCCATCTCCATATCTACCCAACTTGATGTTTTTTCTTGTTCTTTAAAAAAAAAAACACACAAAATAAACAGGCAAAAGATCAATACAAAAGACACCAAACAAAATGAAACAAAAATCCACAAAAATATCATCGAACCTGTGTTGTGTTGCCTAACTACTCCTGACCATGGGTCCTGACCCAGAGTATGTTTGATCCACCCAGTGACATCATGTTGGAGAAAGATGGTTTCCCCTTTCCCAGCAGTTATTAATTTCAAATGACTTCTAACCTAAATGGTTAGGAGTGGGACTCTGTCCACTCCCCTTTTTCAGTGCTGGTACCCAGTCTGGCTTGAACTTTTGCAGCCTTGTGCATGCTGCCACAGTCTCTGAGTTTCTATGTGCATATGGCATGGCATGTGGCTAGAAGATACTCTTCCTGGAGTCCTCCATCCCTTCAGACTCTGACAATCTTTGTGATTCCTCTTGCCTGTAGCTTCCAGATCCCCGAGGGGAGGAGTTTGAGGAAGACACCTCACTAAGGGCTAAGTGATCCAAAGTCTCTCACTCTCTGCACACTGTCCAGTTATGGGCCTCTGTGTTAACACTCATCTTATTACAAAAAGAAGCCTCTCCATGGAGGGTTGATTCTTTTATCCTAATGAATTACTTACAACTTCACACAGATTTTAACATAGGTTTCACATTAGATGACATTATTCTAACATTTCGCCCTTCCTACGGGAGCCCGGCCCAATGATTTGTAGCCAGACAATAGATGTCAAAGCCAATGTTCTGTCTTATCAGCGTCATGACAGCAGTATCTTGCATGTCCTTTCATGTCATTTTTAAGATCAGTCTTCTCTGTTGGGCCAGTCCCCTTGTACACAGTAGATTTTCAGCATCTGAAGAGTATTTGTAGACATGGCTGCATATTAACCCCAGGGGTAGAAGATTCTGACAGACAGAAGACAAGCGCCTTCCAATAAAGCTTTAAAATGGCATAGGCCACGTACAGTTCTTTTGATACGACATGGTACCAGTGAGCAGGAGCTGCCAGGTAAGATGTCTTATCTAACTTCAGCGAGCACATTCTTTAAAAGTAGCCATTTGAAGGCAACACTGGATGGCTTTCAAGTCAGCTGTCAGGAAAGAGTTCAAGCAGGACCAGACAGGAGTGTGCTGGAGACATCAGGGTCACTCAAGTTTGAACTGTCAAGTGGAGCAACTCAATTTGTCATCTTTAGCTATTATCTTGTCAGTGAACATACTCTTCAATATGCTTGCCTTCATCCATGTTCATGCCGTACCTCCTGTGGCCCCGACCGACATTCTCTTGGCCATTAGGGTGTTACCTATTTTAATATTAAGTAGGGCACCTACCAAGAATAATACACTCACTTCACTCAAAGCCCTGACATCGGGATCTTGCTAAGGCTGATGGGAGTCAAGTCAGCCCTAATTATCCAGTTGTTTCTGCTCAGTGGCTTAGCCACATGTACATTTTTCTAGAAAAGCTAGGCTTCAAAGGCTGCATTCTGTAGTTGACGAGTTACTAAAACTCATGGTCATTATGAGACTAGATCTGCAAGGGGATGTTTTAACTAGTCAGGCATAAATTTGAACTCACAGCAGCCACTGGCTAGCTGGCAGTGGGCATGTGCCTTAACTCTGAGCCTAGCACCATGGTTCCCCCACACAGAGCATTTGCCTTGCAGAGGAAATGACCTAATGCCTGTGAAAGCTTGGCAAGATGCCTGGCACGGGGAAAGCCACGATAACGTTGCTTCATGTCACTGACGGTTATTGTCTTTTCCTGGGTGCTCTTGGCTGGCGTTTGAAGCTCTGTGGTTTGTTTATTGCAGACATTGACGAATGTGCCTTAAGAACCCACACCTGTTGGAATGACTCTGCCTGCATCAACTTAGTGGGAGGCTTCGACTGCCTGTGCCCCGCTGGGCCCTCGTGCTCTGGTGACTGCCCCCACGAAGGAGGACTGAAGCACAATGGGCAGGTGTGGATCCTGAGAGAAGACAGGTGTTCCGTGTGTTCCTGCAAGGTGAGGCTGACAGGCTGTGATGGAAGCTATACTGTTTGCCGCTGGTTCTTCCTCTCCGTGCACCACAGGCTTCTTTCTGACTTGGTACACATAGGAGAGAGGACCTCTCTATTCTAATCTACAACACAGCCAACTGATGAGGAATGAATAGCAAGCTGGCTTTGAGTTTACTCTGTCTTTTTTTGTGGCAAGTGGGTTATGACATTAAGAAGAAACTATGCATCAGGAGAAGCTGGAAAGAGTGGTCCAGGGTGGCTCTTGTGCTGAGAGCCACAGAGTGCCTCGGTTGTTGGTCATGTGAGAGTTTGTGTAAACCTGTGTTCTACATTTACCTAAGCTTGCTGATCCAGAAATCTCCACCTGAGGTGGTCACTTGCAAGAACTTTCACTCACTGGCTCACTGTTTGGGGGAGCGTCACCCAGAAAAGCCAAGCTTCCAGGCCCTTGATGTAGTAGGCAGACGTGAATGGGTAGACCTCATTCTAGACAAATGGAGACGGTAGTATGGTGGCGCCTTTGTCTTTCTCACTGCTGGAGTGTCTTCTAGGTTTAGTCACAGGAAGGCAAGTCCAATGCGCATGGAGACACGCTTCTGCAATAGTGTCCTTTTAACTTACTGCTTTACAAGATGGTCGGTCCTGTTGCTGCATATGTGAGAGACAATGGTGAAGCTTGGACTATCTCAGGGTCCCTGGAAGTAGAACCAGGATATATCCCTGGGGCATGAGCTAGCTTATTGGAGCCCATTCCCTATGGGGGAATGCCATACTCATCCTTAACACAAGGGAGAGGAACTTGGTCCTGTTGTAATTTAATGTGCAGACTTCTTTAACTCCCCATGGGAGCCCTTACCCTTTGAGAGGAGTGGATGGGGGTGTGGGCTGGGGGGAAGCTCTTGGGAGAGGGTGGTGGGGTGGGAGGGGGAACTGTGGTTAGAATAATATAGAATATATATATATATATTATATATATATATATATAAACAAGAACAAAATGGGCTTGTTAAAATGTTTGATTTCCTCATGCTTTCTTTCTTCTTTTGTTGATTTTGCCAATTTATTTTAATTTTTTTTTCAAAAACTATTTTACTGTAGCTTTTGGCTTCCATATTAGGGTGGAATGATTTAATCATGGGTTTTTCTAGGCATAGAAAACAAGAGATATTAGTTGCTTCGTAGCCTCTTAGAAAGCCAGGTCACCTGATAAATTCTGTGTCCCCCAGAAACATAGCAGAAATGAGCCTGAGGAACCCATGTGATTTATCTTCTGCCTTGACATCTGGCCCCACCGCATCAGGTGCCACGGGTCTACTTGGGAGAGATACATCGCCATGTTCTTAACCCATGGCACCTCTTTTCCCTTTTCCTCATACACCTAATTCTGTAACCCAAATTTAGATCCATTTTTCCCCATTTATTGAGTACCCTGTCCCAGGCTATGATCCAAATAGCCTGTAATTAGAAACCAGCATCATCCCTGTGTGAGCATAGCTTTGAACGATGAAGAAAATACCTCTATTGGATCAAGAGACTCATCCTCTCTCTAAAATTCTAATGTCTCTCTGGTACTTACCCATTTGTTCACTATCCAGAGCCGAGGGCTCCCATTGTCCCAAAGCCCACTTTTTCTCCACAGAGGATGCAGACTCCAGTGTTAGAAGCCAGTGAGGTGAGATGCCATGCCAGCTTTGGGAGCACAAACACTCAGGTCAGAAGTATAGCACATGGATAGAACATTATCAGCCACCAAATAGATGTTATTAGTGTAGTATTTAACCAGGTGGTGCTGACACAAAGACCACCTCTTTCTAGGGAAAGGAAAGATTATTACAGGCTACAGTATGAAAGAAGGATTCCAGTTCCAGCAGTAGAGTGGCCAAGTTCTGTACTTCTTCCCAGATTTCCAAGGGTAATTACAACCTTCCTACACCCAAGGCTTTTTCAGGCATTCTAGGCGACCAGAGGATTGAGTACTGTGAAACTAAACACTTTTAACTCTATTTTCAGCTACATTTAAGTCTGTGATAAAACAAGAGGCCCAGCAAGCATGAATGCTCTCCTAGGCTTCCTTTACTATCCTAACAATCCCAGAAGTCTGCTTCTCTTTTTCTCGGCTGTTCCCTAAAGTGTATTTAACATCTTCCGAGGAGCTGGGCTGAACCTGATTCTCTGGGTGAACGATCCTTATAGTCCTGTTAATAAGCCGTATTAGTAATTATTCCTCTGCCACCAACTCTTCAACACTTTTGAAAAAAGCATGAGATTGATTTTTAACAATTTGTTTAAAATAAACAATATAATGATACTGTATGCATTACTCTATGACATTTAAACTATTTATTTTTTAAATAATATTTAACCTTTTGAGATTATAATATAATTACATCATACCCCCTTCTTTCCTTTCCTCCACACCTACCACCCCCATGTAGCCCTTGCTTGCTTTCAAAATCTTGGCCTTTTTTTTTCCTGAATTGGTTTTGTGTGTGTGTGTACTTCTGAATATACAAATACAACCTGCTCAGTCCATACAATGGCACCTGTATGTACATACTATTATATGTTCAGGGCTGACCACTTAGCATGGGACAACCAAGTGGTTCCTCTTCCTCAGGGAAGACTGCTTCTCCTAGTCTCCGCATTCTTTAGTTGCCTGTAGATTTTAGTTGCCTAAGCTTGAAGCCCATGAACTCTCTCATGTCCAGGGTAGCATGTGTGTTGGTGTCATCTCTATTTAGGTTATGTTTAGATAGCTACGTTGGTGAGACTTCAAGAGTGTAACTTCTGACATTTCTAGGAGACACAATCTCACAGCAAACTCCTTGCTTCTTCATCTCTTACCATCTCTCCTACCCTGTTTTGCACTGATCCCTGAGCCCTATGTACCAACCCTATGTACAGAGTTGTGTTTCTGATCTATCAGGTAGAACTGAGCTAAAGAACTCCGCTTATTTATCTATTGGGGTTTTCTGTGAATGCTTTCTGTCTATTGCAAAATAAATAAATAAATAAATAAATAAAAGATGTTTTCCTTGATGAGGAGTGAGAACTCCACTTTACTATCGCTTAAAGGACACATATTTAGAAAGCAGTTAAGAATTATACAGAAAGCTGGAGGTTGTGGGTTCTCCTTCAAGATTCATGACTCTATCAACTCTGGGTTGCTGGGTAAGTTCCAAGCACTAGTCATGGTCTCCCTCCTGCTGAGAAAAGTTCATGGCTCAGCAATAGGGACCTGCCTTCCACCCTTAGGAGGCCACCAAGGGCAATGGCAATAGTCTCCAGTGTTTGGGGAGTCTCTTGGACAATGCCAACCAACAAGTCAAAGGGGGCCTCTGTGACTGGTGCTGGGTTTGGATTTACTTTGTTCCTTTTTTTTTTCAAATTTTGAGTTACATCATTAAGTTATTGGTTTGTGCCCTCTCTGATTTTTAATGTTTTTTTAATTTCCAACTGTAAGCTTCCATTGTAGGACTGCATTCAATATGTCCCAGAAGTTTTGCTGTGTTCTATTTTCTTTTCACTTTTTTCAGTAATCTCTTTCTTGATTTCTTCTTTGACACAGTCATCATTCAGTAATGAATTCTTTCATCTTCATGAGCTTGTGTGCTTACTAGGATTTTTTTTTCTGTCACATTTAGGTTTTATTGCATCATGGTCATATAGAATACATGGCATTATGTTTATATTTTTGTACTTAGAAAGATTTCTTTGAGTTCCAGGGTGTGATATATTTTACTGAAGCTTCTCTGTTCTGCTGAATAGAATGAATACGCTTTGGTATTTTGGTCAATGCTTTTAACAATTTGCTTAAAATAAACAGTATCTGTTAAACCTATCCAATGCATGATATTATTTAATTTTGATGTTCAAATGGCCTGTCTGTGGAAGACTTGGGTATTGAAATCACCACATATTAGTGGGTTGATATCAATCTGTGTCTTTAAATACAGTAGTACATTAATTGTGAAATTTGGTGTACCAGAGTTGGATGTCTATATGTTTAGATTATTAATGTCTTCTTGTTGAAAGAGGGGCGGCAGGGCTGTGTCCCGGCACCCGGCCGCCCGCATGGCTGGCTTATGCTCCGAAATAATTACAAGGAAACTGTATTCTTTTAAACACTGCCTGGCCCATTATTGGCTAGCTCTTCTCAGTTAACTCTCGCATCTGGACTAGCCCATTCTTATAAGGTGTGTAGCACCCCAAGGAGTGCTTACCGGGGAGATTCTAGCCTGCGTCTGTCTGGAGTGGGAACATCATGGCGACTCCTCACTCAGCTTCCTTCTCCCAGAATCCTGTTCTGTTTACTCCACCCACCTAAGGGTGGGCCTAATGAATGGGCCTAGGCAGTTTCTTTATTAATAAGAAACCACTCCCACATCATTTCCCCTTTTTCTGTTTAAACAAAAAAGAAGGCTTTCATATTAACATAATAAAATTACATATAACAAAACAGTTATCAAGTAAGAATTACAGTTACAATATTTATATCTACTTTATCTTTTATCATAACTAAGGAAAACTATAACTATCCATTCTTCAACTCCATCAAAGATCTGAGAAGGGAATAAAGATTACTTAACAAATGAGAGATATCCAAAATGTGCCAAAAATGACAGAGACAACTGACTACCTGAATGGCACCCAACGTGCTAATGAACTCCACATAAAACCTGAAAGGGCTTAAAAAGGAGAGAGAGAGAGAATTTAAGACAGCTTTTTGCTGTTTGTGGGTTGCGTGCTGCAAAGAAATTGTCCTGACTCAGCAACAGGAAAAAACTGGCTGTTTTAAAATGCCGGCTTTCTGGGCTGTGCCGCCATTACGATTTCTGTCTGGCTCCTGTGGGAGACAGAGCTTTTGAATGGAGCATTTGGAGTAAAGCTCTACGGCTTGCTTGATGGCAATGTGGACTGCTGTGTGCCTGGAACTCTGCACAGCTCAGGGGCACCAAATGGCTCTGAGGCAGGAGCGGCTCAGCTCCACCGTGCTGAACTGTGCTATTCTCAAGCAGGAACTACCATAATTACTGTGATAACAGCGCACTTAAGGTTTAGACTTTACAGGACACAGGCAGTACCGTATTACTTCTACATGGTGCAACTTAAGTTTTTAAGAACTGCTTAACATTTTAAGAAATGCTCCTGGATAATAAAAAAATTACAGATTCACAATAAAACAGATTCAGACAGACCACTAAATGGGTCACAGTGTTGGATGAATGTGCGTAGGCTTGAGAGAGAGAAGAAAAACAATATAGAAAATAAAGTTAATGGTTTAAAAAAAAAAGTAAAGTCTTTAAAGAGACAGAGTACGATAGTTATAGATTAAGAGAAATAAAGTAAAAATAAGCCACATAAAAATGGAAAATTCACAGAGAGTCTGGATTATGTACATTGTGTTTTCTTTAAAATTTCTGACTGTAAAGGAGCTAAGTACAGAGAGACATTTCATTATATGGGCTGCCAAGCTGAACCAGAATGGATATAAGGGTATTATGATTTCAAAATTTGGGTCTAAGGATACGATGCTTCGGAGAGGGTCTTCTTTCGTTTTCACAGAGGACCAGACCCTATGGATTACATCTATTCCGATTTGGTATGATAGACCACGCCCTCCTGAAAGGTTGCTGTGAACACCCTCAAAAAATTACTTCACTCAACTGCCAACTGAGATGACCCTGGCACACAGGTTACACCATGCAAGATCTGATTAACAGCGCCCCCATTCATCAGGAAGCAGTTTAGAGAGAAAAAAACTGCACCCATGTTCCCAAATATTGATTATATATGTTCTTTTACATTTAAAGGGGGAAATGATATAGGTAAAATTAATTTGCATTGGTATGGATTTTAAGGTCAATTTTGTTATTTGTATATGTATTTCTGATCTTGATCAAGGTATTGTGATTGTGTAGTTCATTTTTAAAATGTAATGTATAATTAGGAAATATAGGTTGTTGTTAAATAATCGTAAATAATAGTCAAGCTTGTAGTCATGTTAGATTTTTTAGATATATAGAGATATATTTCAGTCAGATAGGCATTCTTTATATCTTTCAAAGATTATAGAATAGGACATTTAATGTTTTAATAACTTAGGACTTTTCATGACAATGAGACACTCTGCTCCTGGCAGCACCAATCTACTTCAAGAAGAAGATGGGCATCGAAGAGGATCCTTATGGAGTTTGATAGCCATTTGGGCAAGAAACTGCTCTTGCCTGGACTATTACATAAAGTGGACACAGAGAACCCGCAGAGAGAGGACTACTGAACTTGCCTAAAGGTGAGATGATATTTCGGGTTTCCTGATTCATGAAAGAGTCTGCAAGACATTCTTCAGGACAAGCAGATAGTGACTGCCTTTGAAATTTCCTGCTTTGTGGAATGTCTGCTAAAAACTATGGGCCTGTAGGCCGAAGATGGATGCCCCAACGGTACAGAGGAACTTTGGTTGACTGTCCAGGCAGCAAGATGCATCTGTCATTTCTAGAGTTTGAACGTTGCTTACTTTTTGTTTACTTAGGTAATATTGTATCTTTCTGGATTCTTTGATGGAGTTAAGAATAGTTAGTTATAGTTATACTTTTCCTTAGTTATGATAAAGATTATTGTAATTTTTACTTGATAACTGTTTTATGTAATTTTGCTATGTTAAAGTTAAAGCCTTTCCTTTTTGTTTAAACAGAAAAAGGGGAAGTGATGTGGGAGTGTCATATATCAATCTGTTGATTTCATTGGTTAAAATAAAGAAACTGCTTGGCTGGTTCTGATAGGTTAGAACATAGGTGGGAGGAGTAAACAGAATAGTATGCTGACAGGAAGAGGAAGTGAGGTCATAAACCTTGCAGCTCTGCTCAGAGCCAGATGCTTCAGACAGAGACGCCATGCTCCTGTCTAGCGGGCAGACAGGATACCTCTGCTCTCTGAGGCACTCGCGATGAAGCCCCAACCCAAGATGGACGTAGGCTAGAATCTTCCTGGTAAGCGCACCTTGGGGTGCTAACACAGAATATTAGAAATGGGCTAGTCCAGGTGTGAGAGCTAGCCAATAAGAAGCTGGAGCTAATGGGCCAGGCAGTGTTTAAAAGATTACAGTTTCCGTGTAATTATTTCGGGGCATAAGCTAAGCCATGCTGGCGGCTGGATGCGGGGACACAGCCCAGCCGCTCCTCTTACAACATCTTCTTAAATAACTGTTTCCTTGATTAGAAAGAAGTGTCCCTCCTTATCCATTCCAATTAGTTTTGTTTGAACTCTGTCTTTTCAGATACTAGGATAGTGATGCCTACCGGCATCCTGGTCCTATTTGATTGAAATATTTTTGTCTATCCTTTGACTCTAACACAGTGCTTACCTGTAAAGCTATCGTGTGTTTCTTATTTTATTTTTAATCTTTTTGATACAAGATTTCTCTGTGTAACAGTTCTAGCTGCCCTAGAATGCACTTTGTAGTCCAGGCTGACCTCAAACTCACTGAGATCTACATGTCTATGCCTCCCATATGCTGGGATTAAAGGTGTACTCCACCACCAGGTGGCACATGTGTTTCTTGTTTTCAACAAATAGATAGGCGTGGTTTACTGATACATTTAGCTAGAATGTGTCTTTTGACTGGAGAATTGTGGCCATTAATATTTAAGTTATTATTAAAAAGTGTGTGCTGATTACAGTCATTGTGCTATTGTTTGGGTTCTCAGTGGTGCTTTGTGTTTTAATAATTATGGCTTTGTATTTCTTTCTACAATTTTATTCCTCTTTTCAGCACAAAGTATTACTTCTTGTGTTTTTTTAGGTTTTTCAGTCATAAATATTTTAATCTGTTTATGTTGTAGAAAGATTTTCTTTAGCTGCATCTATGGTAGATAGTTTTGCTGTGTATAGTACTTTTTGTTCTCATGGTCTTTCATGACTTGGCATATATTGTTCCATGTCTTCTAAGCTTTCAGATTTTCTGTTGAGAAATCAGCTGTTATGACATATATATATATATGACATGATTTACTTTTCTTTCCTCTTACAGCTTTCAATATTCTTTCTTTGTTCCACATACTTAAGTGTTTGAATTATGATATGCAGAGTGATATGCTTTTCTGGTCTTGCACATTTGGCATTCTGTATGCTTCTTGTACATGTTTGGGTGTGTTATTTCCACAGTTTAGGTGAATTTTCTCCTATGATAAGTTGAGTTAGGACCAAGCTCCTGCCTCTGCATCAAAGCTGGGTGAGGAAACCCAATATGGGGAATAGGTTTTTAAAAGTCAGCTCAATGCCAGGGACAGGTTCTGATCCCACTATTAGGAGCCCCACAAACAGACCAAACTACACATATATTATATGTGCCAGGCAGGCTCCCTAGCTATTGTTCCAGAGTCTGTGAGCTCCCATGACAAACTCTTATTGGCAAACAATTTTACAAAACTTGTAGAAGGAGGTAAAGCTTTGATCTTTCTTATTGTTTGATTTTTGAATGAGCAAGACATGTGGACTATTTTTATTAGTTCTGTGCCTGATATGAACAGAACAGGTTTGGGCAGAAGAGAGGTGTGTGGGTCAGGTTAGGCCTAGAGTTTGGATGTAGTTTAGATGGAATGAAGTCAGGGGGACACTGGGGACTGGACTGGTGTTCAGGATGTGCATCTTAAACCAAGCCTGGACTGCAGGGGTAGATCTGGGACTGGGCAAGTTTCCTGAAGGAAAAGATTTGGTAACTCATCAGGCTAGACTTTAGATAAGAAAGTGCAAGGTATGGCTGTGCAGAGAGATTGGATGTGGCATGGATAAGGCTTGTAGTTTGTGGGCAGGCAAGGTGGCTCCTGCTTTAAAGCCAGGAAGTTGGCTGCAGCACAAGCTGGGTAGGCAGACTAGGTTGGAACATGGGATGGAAGACTTGAGTTAGAGCTGGAGGTCTGGGAAGAGTGAGTAACTCCCCTTAGGCACACTCACCCAACTAGATCCTGAAGATGGTTACTCATATCTGCTGGGGTCTCTTTCTTTGCATAACCATTTGTTGTTTTGTTCTCCAATTGCATTGAATTTTCATTGGTTGACATTTTCCTGGGCTGAGAATGATTATTTTAAAAGCAGATGTAGAACCCCAAATCACTTCTATCTTTCTGCCTCCCTGGCCTGGTGATCTGATTCTCTTGTTGTGATGTTTTAATTAGAGATAGTGGGCTATGGCACACTGGCTGTACTGGTCACACGCTGTTTTTCCATGTATGGCTCAGGAGCTTCTTTCTGCTTGAGTCACTTAGGGGTCGTGTGGGAACTCTTACTCAGCAAAAAAAAAAAAAATCATATTTCCCTATCCTATAACCTCCTCTTGCTGCAGTGATGCATCTTAGAGAAAAGACATTTCATAAGAGTCTGTTTTGGGGTCTATTTGGGGGTCTACTGTCTGTTCTATTATTAATTTCCCACATTGAAATGTCATGTCCCCTCCATGAATCTCTTGTATAATTTATGTAAATGTAACACTGGAAATATTTGTGTCCCTCATGCTTAAAGAAGATAAAGTTGGTAGACTGTGGTATTATCAAGAATTGGAAAAATATTGGCTATCAGTCTGACCAATTTGTGAGAAAGGATAATAGATGGATCTATAGTAATAGTCTTAATTTTATAGTTTATGTCAGGAATCAGCCGACACTTTCATTAAGCCCTAGTTAACAAAAATTTTAAATTTTGTAAACTATGAGTACTGTGTCATGAATATCCAACCTCACCACTATGGTGTAAAATCAGCAGGATCCAAGGAACTGGCTCAGATGCTTGTGTTCCAGGAGACCTTATCAGGCAGCTGCTGAGTGCAAACCTGGCCATCAGCTTGCTAGCTGCTAGCTGATACTTTTATTCAATGGTTACATAAGAATGTCACATAAATTCAACTACTTAATTTAAAAGTTACAGACAATGACATGATTTTGAACTGTGCAGTCTGTAGTGAGTAGATTGGTGTTGCACTCACCCAATAATTAAAATGTGTCATTAAAATTTAAGACCTAGAATTTTACGGGGTATATATACATTCAAATATTTTTCTATCAGTGTGAATTTCCCTGCTTTTAAAAAAATCTAGAATAAATTTAAATATTTTAATTCTTATTAGTTGTGCATGGTTGAACTTTCCTTATAAAATGACTTGGAAACTCTGAAGTTCTGAGCAGGAGGGTGGGAATTCAGCTTTGATATCTCAGTGGAACTGGGTTTACCCTCTTAGCTGGACAGAGGTCAGGCTCTGGGAACAGCACACAGAACCAAGCAAGGACGACAGCTTGCTGCGAGTGGGCCCTGTTCTCACCCACACTTGATGTCCTGTGTGATGGCACTCTATAAGGAAGCTTTTATAACCGTTCATTCGAGTTGAATTAATGAAGCTGCCTTTGGCATTTCCATTATCAAAAAAAGGTTTTTCTTGACAGTTGCCCTGTGATTCAAAGCCAACAGGAACACTGTCATTGTTCTGAAATCTAACAGAAGCTAAGAGGGGACTCGTTGGCATTTTCTCGTAATTGATGAGATGTGAAATTGCTGTATTCTGCAGTCACCCTGAAGGCTATCCATTTATTCCTATTCATTCTCTCAACTAGTAGGTAGGATCGGACCTCATGGCAAGAAATATAGTAATCTGTGAAAATAATTTATAGTTTTGATTGGCGCTGATCATGCCATGTGGTTTCTGAGACTTAGACCTTCAATTCGTGGGAAATGAAATATATGCTACAGAAGCTAAGTTGACGGGGCTCGGGTATACAGCTGCGTGGGAAAGTGCGTACCTGGTATGGGTCTGTCCCTAGGTTTAATTCCCAGCACTGACATAAGAAAGAAATATGGCATGGTTATACAAAATTCATTGCTACTATTATTTTAGTGAAAATGATAGGAATCAAGATATAAGCCAATAAGCTGAGGACTTAATGCTAGAAAATTTATATGATCAATGCTAAATTGTGTAAAATATCAGTTCACCTGGTTCAGCTCACATGCTCACCTTTAGATTCATTTCTCTCTCTTTCTTCATTCTCTCTCTCTTTAATTCTTTCTCCCCCTCTCTTGCATGTGTGCGTATCTTAGGCTCTCTCTATACACACGTGTGTACAGAAGCTCTGTGTTTTTATAAAATTAACATATATATGCATGCAAGTGTCTGTGTGTATATCATCTCCGGATACTTTATAGAACAGTGCTCTCTTATCATTTCTATAGCAGAGACAATACATAAAATTTGAGTGAAGGCCGCTCCACCCTCTTCAGCCATTGCAAAAGTAGCCAGTACTTCCCTTCCACTCTGTAGGAACGTAGTGCTTTTAAGGATTTTTCACTTTAGCTTCTGCTGACTTTACCATCCATTGTATGGATGAAATGGACTAAGACCTCGTGGGCAGGTCCATTTTGTTGTAGATGTCAGGAACTGTGAAGCTACATGATCCGTGGAAGATGACAGATGCAGTATCTGGTGGAAGCTGTGACTGACAGGAGAGGTGCGGCGGATCTAACAGGACAAAATGCAGTGTGCATCAGAAAACACATCATCTTCCCAATCAACCAGCCACAGGCTATGGGGCAGGGCTTAATGCGGTTTTGGTCTTCATTGAGCTCAATATCAGCCAACACTATGTCACATAACTGAAACAAGAAAGCAAAGTAGGCTGCATTGGAGAAAGCTTAGTGAAAACGCAACCATGGGGATAGAAACCCAGGGCGCTCCTTGTTTCTGAAGACTGATATTTAGTTATCTGACTTGAGAAATGAAGACATAAGTTTCTGTTCCATGGATCATCAATATTAAATATAATAAGGTTAATAGTTCCTACAATTGGGGCTGAAGATAAATGTTCAGTTTTTGACTTACAATGATGGTGAAGATCATGCCCAGTGGTCCAAGCTTAAGGGAGGGAGCCATCAAAGCTGCTGTACACAGTGAAAAGAAACAAACAATGGGAACAAGTTGAAGAATCAGAGATGTTTTTCCCAGAAGGAATAACTCAGGGAACACATACAAATTAGCTTCTAGGAACTGAAGATTGATTACAGGGGCTGTGGTTTCGAGGAACAGGAACTGAGGTCAGCAGGGAGAAAGCAAGACTAAGACACACAGACATGTGCCCTGAACACCTTCCTTAGTGAGGATTCTAAGAATGGATAACCTCAAGCATAGTCTTCATAACTTTTAGGTGTGGTTATTACAGTGAAGGTGGGCTTTATGTACTTCAGATGATCTTCTTCTAGTCCTAAAATTCAGTTTTAGAAAAGCTCAAAAAGTTTGGAGAGATGTCACAGAGGTTAAGAGCACTGACTGCTCTTCCAGAGGTCCTGAGTTCAATTCCCAGAAACCACATGGTGGCTCATAAACATCTGTAATGAGATCTGGTGCCCTCTTTTGAGTTTCAGGCATACATGCAGACAGAACACTGTATACATAATAAATAAATAATCTTTAAAAAATACTCAAAAAAGTAACCATGGGAAGATGATGAGAGATGGCTCAGTTGTTCTTCCAGAGGACCCAAGTGCAGTGCCCTGCACCCATGTAGGGTAGTTCACAAGCACCTGTTGCTTCAGCTCCAAGGGATCCAATGACCACTCTGGCTTCTATAGGGACACACACATAATTATTCTTTTTAATAAAAGTAAATCTTTAACAATTATCATTGTAACCATAAATGAAATGGTAGCCACAAGCCTCACACTTTGGCTTCTCTGTTAATGGAAATACGATAATAGTTTGATGAACAGATAGTAGGCATGCTTCAAGCACTCAGTCTTAACTCACCTTCAGGGTGTTCTAGCTGTGGGTGCCCAGGGCTAGTACTCCTGAAACTGTATCATGTCTATAATTTGGTAAGCTACACGTGAAGTAAGGTGGCAACTTATCCTATGCTCTTCAAATAAGCAACCTAAAGACTTCCTTGTAGAAGAAAATTCTTTTGAAACTTTAGAACTCGGTTGTAGGCATGGGGATTCTGCTGCACTGTGTGACCTGTATAAGGTACTTGTCTCTGGGCCTCAGTTAATTCTTCCCACGTCCCTTAAGTATCAGGGCAGGTATAAAATGAGGTGAGGACACTTCAACATGTTTGCTGGTGCTCTTATATATTTGGATAGTGTAGTCTCCTGACTTTCCACTGAAATGCGTACTTTTCTTATTGTCTTAACACACAATGCCATGCTTTCGTTACATTTCCACACACATGTACCATGCAGTTTGCTCTTATTTCCTTTTATTTCCTTCTTGTTCTACTTCCCCCTTCCCGCTCATCCCCCCATATATTACCACCATGTAGTTCCCCTTCTGTCTGAAATGCATTCTTGATCACATATTCAGTTTAGCTGCTTAGATTGGCTATAATTCTTATATAGAAACATAATTTTTTACATTTTTTTAAATTCAAATAATATATTGATTTTTTTTCTTAGATGAAGTTAGTAAAACGCCTCTGTTTTAACTTGGCTGGCTCTGTAGGTAAGCCCTGGGGGAAAAAAAGGCTGTGTTTGCTTTGAACCAGATGGGAGGTGGCTAAGACAGATCAGAGACTAGGAAGTTGTTTTCCGTGAGCTCTATGAGGTATTTACAAGGCTTGATTTTCACAGTGGGTCTGTTCATGCATTTTCCTAACTCACAGAACCTCCTTGACCTCCCTTCTCAACAGGACGGGAAGATATTCTGTCGGCGGACAGCTTGTGATTGCCAGAACCCAAATGTTGACCTTTTCTGCTGCCCAGAGTGTGACACCAGGGTCACGAGCCAATGTTTAGATCAAAGCGGACACAAGCTGTATCGAAGTGGAGACAACTGGACCCACAGCTGCCAGCAATGCCGGTGTCTGGTATGTCGGTTCCTGGGGATCCTGGTGCCTTTGCTCTAGAAAAGGCTATTCATTCACATGCTTTGGGAGCTGGAGTTTGAAAATTTTTCCAGCAACATTCAGAGCATTGTAGGGCTATGCTTAACCAGGGGGCCATGTAGATGTTTACATCGCATTTAAAATGCTTCAAAAGTAAGAAAAATGTATTTATGGAACAGATTTAACCTGAGCCCAATTTACATGTTCTCATATATTTTAAAATGTTCAGAGCAAGGAAAATCCATGTAAAGTAGTCTTCAGTGGCCTGTAGGCAATTGTCCAGACAGAACCATGCCTAGTATTACTTTTGTTATAACCTTTAAAGGTTTCAATAAAAAATTATAATATAAACAAAAGAGTTTGGGTGAACAAGGCTGAGAATCCAATTCCGTAATAGTCTCAAGGGCTAGTTTGGTGTGGACACTTTGGACATGGCAGAACCTTCAGGTACTATTCTTTTCCTCAAGTGTGCACAGGTTTATGGGTCTTAAACCTTATTCCACCTTATTTCAAAGGTGATCAGGGAGATGAGTGAATGTATGTAAAAGAAGAATACCACACTCAGCACACAGTAGCACGTGGTTCGGTGCCACAGAAGGCCTTTAGCAAGGTGACTGCTGTTGTTACTGGTTTATTCCTTGGAAAATCTGTCCAAACAGAAAAAAGAAAATGACTTCAAATATTAATATAAGGATACTAATAATATGCCTGGGTTTGAAAAAGTTCAAAGAAAATGCTTAATTTCCAGAACTTGTTCGGTGTATTTCACAACACAAACAATGACTTCCAAGGATAGAAGATGTGGAAACATGGCATGTTGGAAATGATGAAATTGTGGTACTCCATCTCTGAGCATTCCACCTGGCTCAGCTTTCAAAGGAAACTCGTAGCTTGGTGCTTAATGTTTATTGAAGAGAGTCTTTCTCTTTCTGGGTATTATATGAAAACTAGCACTCAGAGAAATTGTTCTCTGCGTCCCCATAAATCCCCAGGTAAATGGGCAAGCAGTCTTCGCATGTCTCCTTCACAATCCATCTTAATCCTAAGACTGCAACATAGATTAATTCTGTTCATGGCCAATTTTACAAATTCCCATTCAAGGACAAACACATCCAGTACAACTACAGATCTGTTTCCAGTGCCAGGCTGGAAAACCACATTTCTTTTCTGAGAAGCCAGTCATCAGGTAACTGGAATTACTGACATTCATCTTGCACATCAAGTTTTCATTAAAAGAGTTTCAAAAGCCCATTGAATGTCCAGTCCTTGGGATATACAGTCTTTAAATGACAGAAGCTCCTGAACATTAACATACAAATTACTTTAGAATAATGGGGGTCACATTTAATAAATATTTCATCAAGACATTGCTGGTGCCAATGATGTGATTTGTTCATGGAAGATAGAGTTAAAACTTGCACAAGCCCAGAGTCTGAAGACATTGGCTAGATAATTAAATGAGAATTACCACATGTAGCTGTTTATAATAAGAGAGTCCCACACTAGCCCAGAATGGAATATAATAAAGGTTTATTTAATAGGGGGTGAACTCACAGAAAGGGTAGCAGTCCCCAGTCCTCTGTGTGCCCTCGGACCTGGAACTGAATCCAGCAGCCAAGAGGCCCAAACATGCTTTACATCTGCATTTATAGTATAAGAGACCACACCCAAGTGGGCTGGAGTCATAAAGGTTATTGGCTGAAGGAATTCCCACAGCAACCACAGGTGGCAGAAAGTGGTGCAATGACAGTGAGTCTGTGTGGAGAGTCTTTGCTGTCATAGGCAGCTCCATGGTGCCCACAGCCAGAAGGTAAGATGGGTACAGATGTCATCATTCATGCTGTGACTTGGAGACTTCAGAGTCATGGGAACTCGTGAGAACACTCAACCTCAGCTCTGAACTTGATACCAGCTTCTCAGCTGATGCAGCTGTTGAAATATTCGACTTTGCATATCATGTTTGACCTTAAAAAATGAGTGGTCATCTCTATACACTATTTTACCCTCTGCTTGTTTGTTTTATTGGCATCTGTTGAACAAAACTCCGATCATCAGTAGCGAGAGAAAACAACTAGTCAAAGACTGAAAAGCTCAGGTTAATGTTGACTTGTACCAACTATTCAGTACAACCTGATAAAAACACTAAAGCATGATAAAATAATTGTAAGCTGTGCTTGGAACACATGCTGATTTAAGACTGTCTGTGAACTCTGGATTAGGTGGTCAGCAAAACCATCTCAGGTAAGGCGTTAATGTCATAGAAGTTATGTGTGTAGAATGTGTGTCTTCGTAGATGAGGAGACATCATACGTATCTTGTTGCAGGCTACAAGCCCTCAGCAAGGAGAATAATGAGAATTTTAGTGCCCTCCTTCCCCAAGGGACACTGGGAATATAACACTGCATAAGAACAAGGGAGAGTCATTTCATCTTTTTCTCTACAGGAAGGAGAGGCAGACTGTTGGCCTCTAGCTTGTCCTAGTCTGAGCTGTGAATACACAGCCATCTTTGAAGGGGAATGTTGTCCTCGCTGTGTCAGTGACCCCTGCCTGGCTGATAATATTGTCTATGACATCCAAAAAACTTGCCTGGACAGCTCTGGCGTTTCAAGGCTGAGCGGTGCCGTGTGGACAATGGCTGGATCTCCTTGTACAAGCTGTAAATGCAAGGTAAGCAGCTGCCTGGGGTAGACGAGCCACACATGGCTTCCTTCTGAAATCTCTGAACTCAGATTCCATGGGGTGCATATCCTCACACGAGGAGAGAAGGATAGACAGATAATAGCTGCTATACAAGCCACACATAGTTTCCTTCTGAACTCACATCCCATGGGGTGCATGTTCTCGCAGTAGGACAGTAAGTGTAGACAGATAATAGCTGGTCCTTGTTAAAGGCAGATTCCAAATGGACATGGAGAGAGAGTGAGCACACAGCCTCTTAGCTTCATCCCAGAAAATTACAAAAACTATCAATAGCGTGGGGAGGGGGAGATCTAGGTAGCTTTTTCTTCAGTCTTATTTTACACTGCCAAGGGTATTCCTGCATCCTTGCTGTGGTGTTTGACTGTGATTCTTCCTCTGTCTTTTTGGAGGATTCCCCATGAAATATCCTCATGTGTCTTTCTCTTCAGTGTTCACAGAGTTGTGGTCATAGGCAGCTTCCAGTGACGCCTGGTCAAGCAGGCAAAATCTCAGCCAAAAAAAAATTACTTCTAGATTCTTAGGATTAAACATATTAAAAATGTTACTCAACTTGTTCCTGTCAAAATCTGCCTCCATCTTAGCCATCCGTGGAGGCTTTCCAGCTTGTCTTTAAATGGATTTATTAGTGTCAACATTTTTCTGTTTCCTAGAAGGCACTATCTTAAAATGAATCCCCAGTAGAGAAAAATGTTGCGTGTCCTATAGCAAAAGACCCATGATCCCATCTGAACTCACACCTACCACAAATGACCAAGAGACATAGGTGCCTGGGTTGACTAATTTTTTATTTTATTGAAAATAGATACTTTTCAAACAATATATTCTGATTATAGTTTCCTCTCCCTCTACTCCTCCCAATTCATCCCCTACCTCCTCTCCCATCTAGGTACACCGCTTTCCTGTATCTCCTTAGAAAACCAACATGAATCTAAGGGATAATAATAAACAAAACCAGAATAGGACAAAATAAAATAACGTGTTGGAATGAGGTGAAATAAACAGACGGGAAAGAGCCTCGAAAAAGGCACAGGAAACAGCCATGAGTGCGAAGACCTGTTCTTTACTCAAACAGGATTCCCATTAAAAACACAAACCTGAAAGCCACAATATGTGCTCAAAGTATGTATAGAGTAAAATATTAAATAAGAATAAAAACAAAAAATAAAATATTCTTAAAAAATGAATCAAAAATCTCTGACATGACTTTATGAGACATGGATCCTGCAGAGATGCCATTGAGTTCTGTTGGCCATCTGCTGCTGGGCGTGAGGCCTACCCTTAAGAATATTTCTTTCCAGGCTGGAGAGATGGCTCAGTGGTTAGGAGCATTGCCTGCTCTTCCAAAGGTCCTGAGTTCAATTTCCAGCAACCACATGGTGGCTCACAACCATCTGTAATGAGGTCTGGTGCCCTCTTCTGGCCTGCAGGCATACACACAGATAGAATATTGTATACATAATAAATAAATAATTTTGGGGGGGGGGGGAATTTTTCAAGACAGGGTTTCTCCGTAGCTTTTGGTTCCTGTCCTGGAACTAGCTCTTGTAGACCAGGCTGACCTCGAATTCACAGAGATCCGCCTGCCTCTGCCTCCTGAGTGCTGAGATTAAAGGCGTGTGCCACCACCGCCCGGCATAAATAAATATTTTTAAAAAAAGAATATTTCTTTCTTTAGTGACACTCCTTTGGAGAACTTCTACTATGTTAGGTTACAATATGACCCTTCAAATAGCCCCAAGATTTAGCTGTTCCTCCCCCTACTCCTTCCCTTTTTTATCTTCCTTCCTGTTCCATCCTTCTAAATTAGCCCCCTCACCTCCCCTATCCATAACTATATATTTTATTTCCCTTTCCTAGGGAGATCTATTTATCCCATCAAGTCCCTTACTCTATACCTAACCTCTGTGATTCTATGAATAGTAGATTGGTTCTCATTCATTTAATACCTGATATAACACCACATAGAAGCAGATACATACCATATTTGTCCTTCCAGGTCTGGAATAACTCACTCACAATGATTATTTTCTAGTTTCATCTATTTGCCTACAAATTTCATATCATTTTTTTAATGGCTGGGTAATTGTGTAAATGTACCACATTTTCTATATCTGTTCTTCTGTTGAGGGATGTTTAGGTTGTTTCCAGTTTCTAGATATTATAAATAGAGCAGCAGCAAACATGAGTCAGTAACTGCCTCTGTGGTAGGTTGAAGCATCTTTCGAGTGTATGCTTATGAACTAGGTATAGCTGCATCTGGAGGTAGATATGTTCACATCTTTCTAAGGAACTTCCATATTGATTTTCATCCTTGTATAGTTTGTGCAGCCAGCAATGGATGCATATCCCCCTTATTCCACTCTGTGGCAGCATGAGCTAACACTTGCATTATCCATCTGGCGGGTGTAAGATGGAATCTCAAAGTAGTTTTAATTTGCGTCTCCCTGAATGCTAAGGATTTTGAACATTTATTTGTTTCTCAGTCATTTGAGTTTCCACTATGGAGAATTTCTTATTTGATCTGTACCGCATTTTGACTGGATTTTTGATATCTAGTTTTTTGGGCTCTTTATATATTTGGGTATTAGTCTTCAATCACATGTAGAGTTGGTAAAATCTTTTTCCATTCTGTAGATGGCTGCATTGTCTGAACGACAGTGTCCTTTGCCCTACAGAGGATTTTCAGTTTCATGTTCCACTTAATTGTTCATCTTAGTGCCTGTGCTAAAAGTGTTCTATTCAGAAATTCTTCTTCTGTGCTGATAATTTCAAGATTATTTCCCACTTCTACTTGTTGAAGGAAGGCTGCTTGTTGGTTCCTGGCTGCTCAGCCCCAAAATAACCACACATAAACTATATTAATTAAATCACTGCTTAGCCCATTAGCTTTAGCTTCTTATTGGTTAACTTTTATATATTAATTTAACCCATTTCTATTAATCTGTGTATTGCAACATGGCTGTGACTTACAGGCTAAAGTTCCAACTTCTAGTCTCCAGTGGGGCCTCATGGTTTTTCTTTCTTCTGCCTTCTTTCTCCCAGCATTCAGCTTAGTTTTCCCCACCTACCTCTATTCTTTAGCCCTATCATAGGCATGCTAGTTTCTTTATTAACCAATAGTATTCAGAGCACAAAGACAGGAATCCCACATCATCCACTTCTATCAGGTTCAGTGTATCTGGGTTTTTCTTTCTTTCTTTTTTTTTTTTTTTGAGATTTTGATCCATTTGGCACTGACTTTTGTGCAGGATGATGCTTATGGATCTATTTGCATTCTTCTACATGCGACCAGTCAGTTTGATCAGTATCATTTTTGAAGATGCTCTTTTTTCTTCCAGTATGTGTTTTCTGCACTGCCTTTTGAAATTAAACAAAACAAAACAAAACAGTTGTCCAAAGGCATTGAATTGTGAATTTATATCTGGGTCATTTATATCTTGGTCATCAATTCCATTAAATAGTGTGTCTATTTTTATGTCAATACCATGTTGTTTTCATTACCATAACTATGTAGAACAACTTGAAATTGGGAACAATAATATCTCCTATGGTTCTTTTATAAATTGTTTTAGCTCTCCTGGATGGCTTTTTTTTCTTTTTGAATTTACATATGAAGCTGAAAATTGTCCATTCAAGGTATGTGAAGAGTTGCATTGAAATTTTAATGGGAGTTGCATCAAACTTGTAGATTACTTTTGGTAGAGTGGCCATTTTTACTATATTAATCCCACTGATTTGTGAGCTTTAGTGATCTTTCCACCTTCTTATATCTATAAATTCTTTCTTCAGTGTCTTGAAGATTTTATCATAAAGTTTTTCACTTGCTTGGTTAAGAGGTACTGCAAGATATCTTCTATTTAATACTGTTTAATGGGTTTATAGCCCAGATTTCTTTTTCATTTGTCATTTGCATATAGAATGTCTACTGATTTTTGTAACCAGATATTTTGCTGAAAGTGGCTATCAGTTGTAAGTGTTCCCTGGTAGAATTTGTGGGGTCACTTATATATGCTATTATGTTATCAGCAAATAGAGATACTTTGACTTCTTCCTTTTTAATTTGTATCCCTTTGATCTTCAGTAGTCTTTTTACTCTAGTACAGGCTTCAAGTACTATATTGAATAGGTATAAAGTGGACAACCTTGTGTTGTTACTGGTTTTAGTGGAATTGCCCTGAATTTCTCTCTATTAAAGTTTATGTTGGCTATGGCCTTGTTGTTAACTACCTTTCTCATGCTGAGGTCTGTCCCTTGTATCCCTAATCTTTCTCCTGCACTTTTTCCATAAAGGGATATTAGATTTTTGTAAAAGCCCTCTTCTGTATCTAATGAGACGATCATGTCTTTTATTTCTTTCAGTTTGTTTATGTGGTGGGTTATATTTATTGATTTTTATATATTGATCCATTCCTGTATCTCTGAGATGATGTCTACTTGATCGTGGTAGATTATCTTTTTGGTGTGTTTTTAGATTTGAGTTGCATGTATTTTACTGAATATTTTTACATCTATGTTTGGAAGGGAAATTTGTCTATAATTCTCTGTTTGTTGGGTTATTTATTTGTTTGGGCTACCAGGGTAACTGGAGTCTCATAAAGTGAGTTGGTCAATGTTCCTTCTGTTTCTATTTTGTGGATTAGTTTTAAAAGTGTTGCTGTTAACACTTCTTTGAAAGTCTGATAGATCTCTGGGTTAAAACTGTATGGACTTGGGCTTTTTTTCTGGTTGAAAGATTTTAATTACTGTTTCTATTTTACTAGGGGTTATATATCTGTTTAAATTGTTTATCTGATTTTGATTTAACTTTGGTAGGTGGTGTATGCTGAGAAATTTATACATTTCTTTTAGATTTTCTAATTTGGTGGGGTACATGTTATTAAAATACATCCTTATGATTCTCTGTATTTCTTCTGTGTCTGTTGTAATGACCCACTTTGCACCTCATATTTTATTAATTTGAAACTTCTCTCTGTTTTAAATAATATGGCTAAAGGCTCATCAATCTTATTGATTTTCTCTGAGAACCAACTTTTTGTCGCATTGATTCTTTGTACTGTTTTGCTGCTTCTATTTTATTGATTTCAGTCCTAAGTTTGATTATTTTTTGCTGTCCAATCTTTTTGTTTGTGATTTCTTCTTTCTCTTCTAAAGCTTTCAGGTGTGCTGTTAGGTTACTAGGATGAGAACTTTCCAATTTTTTCTTTTTTTTGTAGACACATAGTGCTATGAAATTGCCTCTTAGCACCACCTTCATTAGGTTCCATAAGTTTGGGTATATTGTGTTTTCATTTTCATTACATTCTAAAAAGTTTTAAATTCCTTTCTTAAATTCTGTCCTGACCAATTTTTTTTTTTATTCAGTTTCCATAAGTTTGTCAGCTTTCTGTTATTGATATCCAAGTGTAATCCATGGTCATCAGATAGAATGCAGGTGTTATTTTAACTTTCTGTTGTCTGTTGAGACTTGCTTTGTGTCCACTTATGTGGTCAGTTTTGGAGAAAGTTCCATGAGCTACTGAAAAGAAGGTATTTTTTGTGAGTGCTTGGGTGAAAATATCTGTTAGATCCATTTGGTTTACACCATCAGTGAGCTCCATCGTTTGGTTTATACCATCAGTGAACTCCATCATTTGGTTTATACCATTCATGAGTTCCATCATTTCTCTGTCTGGTTTCTATGTGGTTGACCTGGTTTTTATTTGTTTTTGGAAACAATGGTGTATTTAAATCTCCCACTATCAGTGTGTGAAGGTCACTATATGATTTAAACTGTAGTAGTGAAACTTTTACATACTTGGATGCCCTTATGTTAGGTGCATAGACATTCAAAATTTCAGTGTCCTCTTGATGAGTATGCAGTGTTCTTCCCAGGATCTTCTGATTTGTTTTGGCTCAAAGACTATTTTGTCAAATATTATCTTGCTATAGTCTTCTTAAGTCCATTTGCTTGAAATATTTTTTTTCTACCCTTTTACCTCCATGGGATATCTATCCTTGATGGTAAGGTGTGTTTCTTGGATATAGCTAAAGGGACTCAAGACCATTGATGTTAAAAGTTATCAATAAACAGTGTTTGCTGATTCTAGTTATTTTATTTTTGTTGTTGGTGTTGGTGGTGTGTGAGTGTGTGTGCTGTTTTTCTTCTCTGATTTTCTGTTTTCCTGTGTGTGGAATTCTTTAGGTTGAAATTTTCCCTTAATGCCTTTTGTAGGGCTGGATTTGTAGGATACTGCTTAAACTTAACTTTATCTTAGAACGACTTTCTTCTTCTCTTGTGAGCCAGTTTTACTTTGCTTAGTACGCTGGTGTCTGTGTCTCCTAATGTTTGAAGAAGGTCCTCATGCCTCTTAGAGTCTCCACTGAGAAGGCAGGTGTTATTCTAATTGGTCTGACTTTGTATCTTTTAATATTCTTTCTTTGTCCTGTACATTCAGTGTTTGAATTATTATGTGCCAATGAAGCTTTCTTTTCTGGTCATATTGAGTTGATGTTTTGCTTGCTTCTTGTACCTTGATTGGCATCTAATTCTTTAGGTTAGGAAAATTTTCTTCAGTGATTTTCTTGAAAATATTTTCTGTGCCTTTGACCAGGTTTCTTTCCCTTCCCACACTCTTATTATTCTTAGATTTGGTCTTTTGATACTGTCTCAGATGCCCTAGGTGTTTTCTTTCTGGAGTTTTTTAGATTTGACATGTTCTTCGACCTAGGTGTCCATTCCTTTTATCTTGTCTTCAGTGCTTGAGGGCCTCTTGTTCAGCCTTTATATTTGGTTGGTGAGGCTTGCCTCTGAGGTCCCTGATATAGTTCCTAAATTTTTCATTTTCATGTTTCCCTCAGTTTTTTTTATTCTATTTTCACTTTCAGGTCAGGAGCTTCTGTAATCATTTCCTTTCATGGTTTGTTTGTGTTTTCACAGATTTCTATAATGTATATATGCATTCTCTGCTTAAAGAAATTTATATTCATAAATTCTACTTTAGGTTCCTTTTTGGGTTTCAATTTGTTGAATTTCTCAGGGCATACAGTAGTAGGATTACTGTGCTCTAGTGGGGACATATTGTCCTTGCTGTTATTGATTTTGTTATTATGCTGGCATCTAGGCATCTGGGTTGTGGCTTGATTATAAATTTAGGTGCTGATATCTTCTCTTGTCTTTGTTGGGTGTGTGGTTGTTCCTTGATTTATGTTGTTCTCTCTGGTTCCTGGGCAGGAGTGGGGGCTGTGTGTGAGCTGGTAGGGAATGCTACTAGGGTACTGCCAAGTGTGTGCACTGGGGGTTTGGGTACAATGTGTTTCTAGGTATCGCGTTCTGGCACTTAGGAATAGGGATGCTTGAGCAAAATCAGGGAAGGAAGAAAGCAGGCTGTTCCAGCAGGATCTATATAGTCTCTGGAAATGGGGGCAGAGAGTAAGAAAAGGCCACAGCGGGTACTCTACTACAGGTATGGGCATAACTTACAGGGATATTTGATTTGGAGGAAGGAGTGCCAGTAAAGAGCTAATGACCTGCCTTGCCAGTGAATAGCTGATGACCACTGCCTGCTATTCTGGCCGGCTTGATTCTTTAGCAGGTTTGGCAAGTCAGCTCCCAGGGAATGTTTTCTGCAGCTGGACGTGAGACCAGGAGATGAGTTAGAGAAAATCTGAGTGATCTGCTGGGGATAGGAACAGAGAGGAAAGAAGGATCATAGTAGGTGCTCCTGAGAAGGGTCACAGAAGGTGCTCTGAGAGGAACAACACAGTAGATGTTCTGAGAGGAACAACACAGTAGATGTTCTGAGAGGAAGGACACAGCAGGTGCTCTGAGAGGAAGGACACAGCAGGTGCTCTGAGAGGAAGGACACAGCAGGTGCTCTGAGAGGAAGGGTCACAGCAGGTGCTCTGAGAGGAAGGACACAGCAGGTGCTCTGAGAGGAAGGGTCACAGCAGGTGCTCTGAGAGGAAGGACACAGCAGGTGCTCTGAGAGGAAGGACACAGCAGGTGCTCTGAGAGGAAGGGTCACAGCAGGTGCTCTGAGAGGAAGGACACAGCAGGTGCTCTGAGAGGAAGGACACAGCAGGTGCTCTGAGAGGAAGGACACAGCAGGTGCTCTGAGAGGAAGGACACAGCAGGTGCTCTGAGAGGAAGGGTCACAGCAGGTGCTCTGAGAGGAAGGACACAGCAGGCGGTCTCACACAGAGTTGGAGATGAGATTTGTTGATTGAGTTTGGAAAGAGGAGGAAGAGTGCAGGCCTGCAGCTGGCCTGTGGGTCCTCAGGACTGCCTTCTGAATTGGGAGCTGGGACAAAAAGATGAGTATGAAGGAAGGCAGCGCGGGGGGGGGGGGGGGTTCCTCATGATCTGTTAAATGGGGGTCAGATAGGAAAGGGAGGCTGCAGCAGTTGGCTTCCCACAGAGCTAGGAATGAAGGGGAAGTGGAGTTATGCGGTTAGCTCACCTGATGTCCTGGCAATCAGGGATTGCCTACTGGAGTGGGGGCATGGAGAATGGGGTGAGTGGGGGCAGAGTTGGAGACCGGTATGATCCATTGGAGATGGGGGCAGAGAGCATCCGATGCCTTTATAATAATGTCAGGATTGATTTTCATTAAAAAGGATTATGAAGGCATATTTATATTAATTTATGAAATGGGATTTTAATAAACTTCCCTGAATTTATGAACCTAAATGCTCACTGCTTTTCCCTAATCTTTATGAGGTGTGCAGTCATGATTCCCCTTGATGCATACACCTTTGTGGAATCTATTTGGGATTTGCCGGTAATCTTACTGATACTTCCCATTAGTTTCTGATGGGCTAATTGTTTCCTCTGAGATATTTATATTTGTGAAGTAGGTTTTGGAAATAAGGTTAGCAAATAAATTGTGAAAATTTGGATTGTTGGAGTGTATTTAAAGCATGTATTGCCTGTAGGCAGGGCATGAAGCAAGCCTGGCAGCAAAGCCTCAAACCAGAGTTACCTGGAAGGCCATGCTTACTTTCTTTCAAAGCTGGATATTCTCCAGTTTCTGAAGCACATCCTCTCCTGAGCTGTTGTGAGCTGGACAGCAAACTGCTCATCGCTGTGTATTCTGCTTCAGTAGCTAACACTTGTGTTCTCTTTGCACAGAATGGGACAGTCTGCTGCTCTGTGAATCTGGACTGTCTTGAAAACAACTGAAGTGTTTTAAATGGACTCATCACAGGATAAAGACGGACAAAATGACCATCCAGCCTGAGGAGGAAGAGGGACTGATTTTGTTTTATAAACGACAGTCGATTACCAAAGTCTCCATCTGAGGACGGTGTTTGGGTGGCCTTTGCCACTTTGCTCATCCTTGCTGACCTAGTCTAGATGCCTGCAGTGCCATGCGTTCCAGTCAATGGTTGTTGAGTCTCTGTGCTGTAAATCACCTTCCCCTCGTCAGACCATTTGCGGATACATTTAAGGGATCCCATGATGAATGTTAATGTAATTTCGTTTATTTTGTGTACTAACATAATAGAGACTTGGCACCGTTTATTTATTTTTCTTGATTTTTGACTCAAATTCTAAAAATAAAGTTGCCTGTTGTGACGTGTGTCTCATTCACTGCACACAATGTGGAGGTTCCCGTGGGACACGTTGATGAAGATGTGTAGCATCTGTCCACGGCATCCCGCACGGCATCCTTCTGTTTCAAACTGCTGAGCACTGATGCCCACTCACTCAGCTGAAAACTGCTCAGGGCAATTATGGTACACTGAAGGGAAAAGGATGCCAGACACCATTAAACATCATTTCAAAGAGTACTAGCTTCTCCCTGTTGCAAAAATAAATGAAGTGACCCATTTACTCACAATTTCTAAGTGGTAATCTTTAAAAGCCTGTCTTGGCATTGGAAGCCAAAGTATGTATATGCCCATTTTACACAGGACTTACAGCCAGCAACATACTTGAATAGTCATTAATAAAGTTAAGGGATTAATACAAGTCTTCCCTTATCCCACATTACAAAAACAAGCATTAAGGAATCTGCTCAGTCATTGTTTTGGTGCGGTGGGTATTTGATTGGCACCCAATTCTCACCCAGCGCGGTTCCACTAAAGACATTGTATCTTGTATGGCTGAAGAAGACACGAGTCTTTAAGAAGATTTCTTTGTGTGGGTTTATAACTGTCTTCACTCCCAGTGATGCTTTCTTATTTATTTATTCATTTTATTGAATTTATATGAGTGTTTTGCCTGCATGGATGTCTGTACACCATGTGTGTGCCTGGTGCCTGTGGAGATCAGAAGGCATTAGGCCACCTGGAACGGGCATTACAGATGCTGGTGAACTGGGACTGCCACACAGGTGCCTGGAATGGAAGTCAGGTCTCCACAAGAGCAGCAAGTATTCTAAACTACCGAGCCAGCTCTCTAGGCCCCAGCCAACACTATATTTTTAAGGACTGGCAGTTATTCGGTTATCCAACATGATTACATTTCATGAGGTTTGTCAGGGCTGAGCGTCCAACCGTAGGTGGTACTTTTGAGACCAACATGCATTGCACTGAATTAAGTTAGTCCCTGGACTGTTGCTCCCTGCCTTCATGCCTCAAAGTTCTAATTTGTTACATCAACGATGCTCTAAGTAATGTTTAAATCCTAAATACTAACATTATTAATTTAAAATTATAACCCCCGCATGCTATCATTCACTAGTATTTTCCCAACAGAGATAATAGCCAGTGTTTTTATGTGAAAATGGAGTGCTCTACGTGAAGTCGACAGTAGATGATGAATCACAATGACCACAAATTGAATATTACACTTGGCAAAGACTGATACGGTGTGATAAATTACAAAACATCATATTTTATCTCAATTCCTTACATGGAACCCTGGGGTAAAGAATTGAAAATTACCCTTTGAAAAACATTTACGACAACTCAATTGAAAAGAAACCCTTCCAGTGTTATAAAAAAAAACAAAACATTTACAGGACTTGTGACCGCATCTATAGAGCGCAGTGTGATGCGGAGTCCTCCCGTTTGTTGGATTGGCCACTTTGCTTACGTGTCCTGGTACTTCCCACAAAGACCAGGTTAATGCTGTTCCTATCCCCCTGTATGGAAAGTCTGCTGACCTCTGCCCTAGAAAATGACAGGTGCATACCTAAGAGCCATCTACACTTTTTTTCTTCCAAGATGTCGTCAAAAAGCCATGGTTTTATTTGAATTCCCATGTGTTGCTAGTTTACTGAAGTACAGTTAACGCCAATAGCCCAAAGTACTTACTCTTATAAATACCATTCTCAGACTCAATACTTTCTTTTCTTCTGAAACTTAATGGAGTGAATTTAATCAGGGCTAATTGCAAACTGCTGTAGTATCTATCAATAAGGAATATGCTTTTGGTATAATACACTAGGTGACATTTCATTGTTAAAGACTCATTGATCTGGATTAGGTGACATGTGGCTCTAGTTCCAGCCACTGCTGGAAGAGGGTGGGAGCTGAAGCAGAACAGGAAGTCTCTTGACTTCATGAGTTTAAGACTATTCTATAAGAATATAATATCTATAAGAATATATAACTTCATGTGTACGATGCTTTCTATGATCCACTGGGGAAACTAAAATACTACTGTAGATATAACCACTCCATAGACCTGTCTCAGAAACCAAAATCTACCCAGTGTTCCCACACAGAAAGTGTTTGATAAAAAGCAGGGTTTCTCTGGTTGGAACAGGGCAGGACACTCTGAGAACACACACCTGCATAACAGCTAAAGGGAGAAGCACTTAGAGGCCTAGGTTCTTGACTTTTCTTCAACAAAGAAGCCCGAGCTCAGAATGATTATGTATACTGTTCTGTCATAATAGGAGCAGCAGGCTGCGGCCCAGCCTCTGCATGACTAGCTTAGCCCCAGAATAATTACACAAAAACTGTATTCTTTTTAAACACTGCTTGGCCCAGTAGCTCTAGCCTCTTACTGGCTAACTCTCACATCTTGATTAACCCATTTCTATTAAAGAGTGTAGCACCACGAGGTGGTGGCTTACCGGAAAGGATCTTAATCTGTGTCCATCTTGGAGAGGAGAGCTATAGCGTCTGCCTCACTTCCTTCTTTCTTCCAGAATTCTGTTCTGTTTACTCTGCCTACCTAATTTTCTATCCTATTAAAGGGCCAAGGCAGTCTCTTTATTAACCAATGAGAGTAACACATAGACAGATAACCTTCCTCCATCACTGTTCAGAGTTAACAACCAATTGATTGTAGACCTAGAACTGGGTCTTCTCTGTCCTGTCCTCCCCTGAGTTCCAAACGAACCTCTACATCTAAGCTTTGCTTTCTCCTTCTAGAAGGGTGACTGTAAAGAACAACTCGCTTGTGCAGGAGCCGTGCCGGCTACTGCACTCATCTCTCTCTTGACTGCTATGGCTTTATGGAAATTCTCATCCTAGTTCTGTGAAACATTCCGATTAGAAGACTAGATCGTACCAAAACCCATGAGAAAATGAGCCCTTCACACAATCACTGTATCTTGGGGATTATTGGAAAATAAAGGAATATATAAAAGCAACTCCTGAGAGATTAAAACACGAGAACACACACACCTCAAATACACTCAGACTACAATGGCCCTTGGCACTGAGAGACAATTCCACAGACAACCTATGTGTGAGTTCATTGTCATTCTTTCATTACTTCAATGGCAGTGTAACAGACTCTCCAGGTACAGAAAGGAATATGACAAAATTGGTCTCTATGCTCAAAGCTTTAGTGGCTTATGTAAAAGATGGAAACCAGAAACCAGAGACCCACAGAGCAAAACAGCAGCCTGGGCCAGTATGAGGAAGGAAAGGACACAGAGGTGAATTAGAGGAACTGGGAACCCACCTTAGATGGGGAAGCTGCCAGGATCCTAGCAGTGAAGAAGAGCCTATGAGCACAGAAGTGCAGCAATCGTTCCAGAAAAGACACAAATGCACAGAATTGCAAAGTGGAAGCAGGATTGGTTTGCTGGGGATTATTACACAGAGCCAAGGGCCAATAAATAAGTGGGAAATGTTGTGATGTAAAGAGACAGTAGAAGACCTGAGAGGAGGCGAGGGGAGAGTGGAGGAGAGGGGAGAGTGGGGGAGAGCTGAAGTGGAGGGAAGGGAGGAAAAGGGAGGAAGGGAAGAGTGCGATAGTAAAGGAGAGGGATGAGAGCAGAGGAAGGAAAGGGAGCAGAGAAAAGGAGAACTGGAGAGGAAAGGGGAAGACAAAGGAGGGGAGGGGAGAGAGAGGAGGAGAGCAGGAGAGGGGGATCCTAGAGCCACAAGTTACAGACTACATTCGTGTGTTGGGCATAGACAGGTTTCATTCTGGGGTCACTGGAAGATTTTAAATGATGAAACATTGTTTACTCAACTTTTTATCTACTCATACATCTAGGCACATTTTAGCTTTCAGTTCATCTGTGTCTCGTTTCTGCTCCATAGTCGTGCGGCATCCGCCACGTGTCTAATGAAGACAAGAGACAGTCCATTTCCCCTGGAACCAGGGCTTCTGTACAGCCCTTCCTCAAATGGACACAAGCCATCCTGTCCTCAACAGTTCAAGGAAAACTGTAGGACTTAGACCTTTAACGCTTTATTTTGTATCTCTATTACTTTCTATTAACTTCTTAGGTCTTTCCACTGGCCTCATAAAGTTCTATATCATATGACAGTTATGGTATCAAACAGCTTTGGTCATGAATGGGAGGACACAGAGGACACTAGATGCTTTAATTAACCGGGAAAGTGTAGTAGATACCACCACCTTCCACAATGTTAGGACTGTTAGTGTTAGTCAACTCTCCAAGTTAGTGTCCAACACACAGTACGACAGTTTACATAGAAATTATATTATCAGACAAGATGTTTACTTAATTAGCAGAAACTTTTCTTTTAATAAAAGACATCGATTATTGAGGAGTCAAAACACTATATTCACAAGAAAGAAATCACATGGCATAATTATTTAAACACACAAAGTGCAAATTTAAATGAATAGACCAGCGATTGATATGGCAATGTCATATGATCAAAAATGTTGAACTTTAAGGGGACATTTATACAACTTTTGGAATGTTTTAAAGCTGTTTTCAGAAGGCAAAGAAGCAAATGAAGAAAGAGGAGCTAGGAGCGCTTCTCTTCATTACAAACTTAAAACGTGGGATCTTAGAAAAAATATCAGACACTGACTTCAGCCCCTTAGAAATCTGGAAGAAACGGTGACACACACAGTTCTGGAAGTTAACCTGGAATACAGCACACTGGTGCTTGCCAGAGCCATCGAACACAGTGAGCAGGGGCTGGGGTGGCATCTGTATGGATGCAACATGCGCAGGAGAGTGTTCTTAGCTAACTACATGTGTGAGATTGAAAGTGGCATTGAACACATGGATCACTAAACTAGAAAACCGTAGTGATGGCTGTGCTAGAGATTTCAAAACAGTAAATGTTAGACCAGCCACGTAAGTGGATGGAGCCCTGGGGAAAAGAAGGAGATTTAGCGTAGCAGAAGCCTTACCTTGCCAGTCCCTGCCAACTGCTTGCAGCTTACCATAGGCTGAGAATGCAGGACCAAATTCCAAATAAGCCTACATTCCTAGAGAAGCCAGGCATATTTCTTTGAACATGTGCCATTATGAATTTTAAAATCCTCATTCTAAAGAGTACTCTGAGGAGCTGGGGGGGATGGCTCAGAAGATAAGACACTTCTGGTTCTGCTGTGGACCCAAGTTCAGTTCCAGTAGCCACAGGGATGCTCACAGCCACCTGCAATGCTAGCTCCTGGGGATCCAACACCTCCTTCTGGACTTCACTGGCACTTTGCATACAACACACACACACACACACACACACACACTAAATAAAATTCTTAAAATAAGAATATGCTTAGGCTGTGGAAATAAACCATGCCCATGAACTGATAAATGATCCAGTTTTCACGTCTCTCGTTTTGAGCCACGTGCTGTCCCTTAGGTCTTCAGCTCCTATAGCTCAGTAAATCAGTTACTGTTTCCTGTCTCTATCTGTAGACATTTCCTGGCCCATTTCCATTCATGCTAATCAGACAACACTTAATAGTTTGCCTCTAAACTCCAGAGTTCCCTGTTTGTTCTTCCTAAGGATGCAAAACCTGAGTGTTAATAATCTCATTTAGGACTTCAACTGAATAAGAATAGCTAGCTACTTCTTTAAAATATTTATCCATTGGTTTATTTTTATGTATCTGTGAGTTTTGTCTGCATATATGTCAGCTCCTCTGGAACTGGAGTTACAGACAGTTGTGAGCTGTCATGGGGGTGCCGGCAAGAGGGCCCTGGTCCTCGGGAAAAGCCGTTGGTACTTATACCCACTGAGGATCTCTCCAGGTCCCTGGTGCTGTTTGGAGAAAGGCCTCACTTGGAAGACTTGAGCTTCAAGGGTTTACTGCCTAGGTGTCAAATATCAAATAAGTCTCAGAGATGTATCAATGAAGATCAACTCTTACTACAACTTAGGGTAAGAACAAGCTGGTTAAAGACGGGCAGTTTCCTGCCAGGTTTCAACAGGATTCAGTCTGACAAGCAGCGAGAGGCAGCCAGCTCAGGGAAGCTGGGAGCACAGAGCCCAGGGCCTGCTGGCAGCTGTGGGACTGTCACCATCAGAGGAGACAGGAGTCCAGGTCTCTTCCCATCCCTGTTAGCAGAGCTGCAAGCCACCTGAAAAAAGACTGTTCATGAGAAGATAGGAACAAATAATAAGAATAAACCTAGCTAAAGCAAATGACCAAGTGTAAAAATAGCCTTGGGTATTTGTTTTCTGGGTGACTTCTGCAGCAAGATGCCACACATCTTGAATGCATGGTGTACACAGAATCTACATGTTTCAGAATGCAAGGGGATGACACTTAAGAAGCTGGGGATTGATATGACAGTGTCTGACTAAAATGTCATGCAACAGAAGGGAGTGTCTCACAGCTCTGACATTGTTTCCTTACCGTCGCTCATTGGTTGGTAGCTCACTTATTAGGCCAGACTGGCCAGCTTTCGATGCCAGACATCATCCTGTTTCCACCTCTGCCGTTCCTTGATGACACACACCCCCTGCTATTACTGAGTTGAATAGGACCTGCGGATCATGCTCCCTACTTGCATGGTAAGCGTTTTACTGGCGAACTGCCTCTGCAGCTCTGGAGTGTAGAAGCATGAAATCAAGGTGTCAGCAAGGCCCTGATCTCTCCTGAGCATCCTCCTCTGCTTCTCCAAGCTCCAATAGCTCTTAGTCATCTGTGTCTTTTAGCTCTGTAACTGCAGTCTCTGACACCGAGAAAACATGGACTTTTCCATCTTTATCTGTGTTCTTCCTTTATGGATACTTGGCACTGGATTTAGAGCTCATTCAAGATTCTAGAATTACCCGATCATCTTAACATCGTTAACATCTGCAAATATTTTTAAAGTTCCAAATAAAGTAACATTCACAATTCTGGATATTACCAGGTGGACACAACAGGCATGGGGCCAGCAATCTGCCAACTGCCATTTTGATTTTATTTAAGATACTTCAGTCAGTAGTGGTGGCACCCATTCAATGTGTGCCAGCGACAGAGTAGAAAAATATCAGAGGTAGAAACTTGAGCCAAATACTTCCTTCCGCCTGTTTTATTTTCTTTAAAACTTTCTGAGCATGTAGCAGACATATACAGATAAATCGGATATTTATCTGGAATGTTAATTGGTCTTACAAAACTGAAGCATTCATGTCTAAGGCAAATGCAGGTTTTCTCCAGCTTGCCAGAATTCTGAATAAACCTTTAGTACCATGGTGGTGTTTTTTTTTTTTTTTTTTCTTGATCAGTGTCTATTTCTTGTCAGTAGCTCCTTCACCCACCAAAATAAGAAGTTTCTTATGGCCTGGATATGCAATTAAGTTCATTATCTTAATCTGTAGGAATTACTGTTCTGTTACGGTGATAAAACTTCACGACCTAAAGCAACATCAAGGAAGGGTTTGTTTCACCTCTGTTTCTAGAGGAATAAAGTCTGCCATGGTAGGGACGACATGGCGCGGCTTCAGGAGCCAGAAGCTGACTGGGCACATTTCTTTATGCACACGACAGAAGTAGAGAGGATTGGTGGTGAAGCTATGAACGCTTGGACGCCAATCCCAGTGGTGGCCAGTGATGCTGCACCTCCTAAAGACATCATAAGCACCCTCCAAAGCTCCACTGACTGGGAACTAAGTGTTCAAACGCGGGAGCCTACAGGAGATGTTTCAAATGACCACATCACCTAGGGCCTAAATTGTGTAAAAAAAAATTAACTATTTCCTTCTCTGTTTCATGAAAAGATAGTTTCTAAGATTTATTTTGAAGAAATGAGGCCATATTTACATCCAACCACTAGACCATAGCCTACTGACCCCACATCCATAACCTCTGTGCTTATAGGACCTTCTGGAGGAAAAACAAAGAATGAAGGCTTAATTGGTGCCTAGAAGACAACACTGGGTTAAGCATCAGGCCAGTGTTTGATATTTTATACTTGCTGTATTCCTAAATGTCGGGGGCAGCAACCCACACAAATTGCTTATGAGGAAAAGGGGATGGGAACTTCTCATCTAACACACATCTGTGAGCAGAGGGTTTGGAGTCCCAAAGCTAAAGTCAAATAGAACATTCCAGAAGGGTTAGAGAAAGGAAAGCAAAGTTCTTCATTACCAAGAAGGCTTTTGCCTGAAGTGCGCAAGGGGAGTGGGAGAGACTGGCTAGGGAACGGGACAGGCACTAAGAGAAAGAGAGCAGGGGTGGAGATGAGAGGTGTCTGTCCTTCAGGTCAGGTGGATGTGTTAGGCTGGGTTACAGGAGATCCGAGACTCATCCTGTTTCAGGTAGGACAGCCATTGTTTCTGGACTTCTCAGCTTGACTAGGCTATGTTGTCCTCGTTGCAATGTGTGTACCCGGACCGTGTAAAGCCGGAGGGACATCCTCGCTGCTGGACTCCACAGCTGTTAATTTTCACTTCTGAGTTCTGGCTGAGGTGGGTAATCACACCCAGCTGTCTCCTGCTCCCCTGCTGCTGCGTTCTCTCAGGCCTGGGAGTCGTCATTGATTCTCATGAGTTGGGATGTCCTGCAGGCTGTGAAATGCATCCGCTGTCCTATGCCTGGCAGAGGCTTCTTCATCATCTGCCTCCTGACTGTGGCTTTGGATGGCTCAGACACACTGCGTTTCAGGGCGGAGATTTATCTTCCTCAGAGCCTTCCATAGCAATTGTAGAAAATATAAAATGTCACTGCCACTCCGCAATGAAAAAAATGCCAAATGTCTGGAGCATGGAATAAAAAGATATCCTGTGAAAAAGACAAAGATTAAGGGTGGATCTAAGGAATTAAGAGCAAGGATAGCTGGCTGGCTGGCCTTTGTGAGTGGCTCAGCCGTAAAGGTGAGACCAGAGGATGGAAGATCCAAAATTGATGAGACATCCGTGCCCGGCTCCAAAGATGGTGAGGCGTGGAGGCTGTCCTGAGAGACCCCTTTGTGAGTAGTTGTCCGTGTTTTCTTACGGGGTTTCTCACCTACTCTTTGAATCTTTCTGAATGTGTATTTATGGGAGATAACATGTGGTTATTTTACTGTACATCTATTTTGGACACAGCTACTTAGGAAGTCAGGAATTGGTAGATGGAGATACACTTTTATAGACATCCAACAGAAACAAATATATCTGCTCGAGATGAGGAGACACAGCCACGGCAGCAAGAGAGAACATTTGCTGCACAAACAGCTGGAAGCTGGACATCCACTCTGTTAGTGTTTAGGACCCAGACACTATTAGTTATTGATTGTGACCGATCCCAAGAAGCATGGCATGGTCAGTGCTTGGGTGTTCTCTGAGACATCAGGGAGGGCCAGACTCATGGAGAAGCCTGTAGGCCAGACTCCACAGCCAGGAGACAGCCAGGAGATTGTCAGGAGCCTGATATTAGCAGTGACAAGGAAACAAATGGCGTCAATTGAGGATTGACTGTTTTCTGATGTTGGATAAGGGGAGAGTTTGGAGCATGGAGAGGATTTGAAGGATGAGCTTGGTCACACCAGGCAATACATGGGTGAGGCCACTTTTACTGCAGAAACTGAGCAGCAAGGCTGACTGATGGGAAAAGCAGAACAAAGTCTATGTGGAGGACACATCATGAGTTGGAAGGAACACAAGTTTTAGGGATGGGCAGACCTAAGTTTGAATCCCATTTTCATCAACTCTGGGGTGAGTTAAGTGTGAATAAGTTATTCTGTTGTCTAAATGTCATGTAACCTCATTTAGTAATTTTGTCATTAAATTAAATGTTTTAATTAAAACGGGTGGAGGGAGAGAATAGGGGAGAGGGAGTAAAAAATACCATACCTATAATCCTTGTTGATGTTGATGAATGACAGTTACTTGAAGAAACACCTTTAATCCATTTCACATAGATCTTCCTACTGTTTGCTCAACTTGCCCTCTTCTCTTAGGCAACCATTTAAGTAGCTGAATAGGGCTTGGCTCAGGCTTTTCTTTAGAATTCAAGGCATTCTGGAAGTATTGATGAGCCATCAAGCAAATATATGTCTTAGTCCTTGTTCCCCAACTCCAAGACACTGAATGCACAATTTAAATGTGTGAGTTATTTTCATGTGGAGGAGGAAATTGTAGAAGAATAAGAAACTGGTTAAATCCTGTGCACGTTAGCACTGGAACTTCATGGTCCTCCTGTGTGGAGACGTGGAATGATGACCAGAGGGTGTGTTACAGGTCCAGAGTGTGAGCAAACAGGCAACGCTTAGAAAGGGTGACAGCAGTCAAAGGATCAGCATACCATGGTATAGACTGGCCGGGTAATTCAGAGTCATTGAGTCTGATAAACAGCAGGCTGGTGAAGAGGCTGGGCATTGTTTCCCTAGGAAGATCTGCAAGGTGAAAACATCCTACGTTGAACAGGAGACTACCTCCTTCCTTTGCAAAATTAAGGACTAGAGGGGAATTGGGGCCTGAGACTGAAGAGATGTCTCAGTGGTTAAGAGCTCTGGCTGCTCTTGCAGAGGATCCAGGTTTCATTCCTAGCACTCACACAGTAGCTCACAAACATCTGTAAGTCCAGGTCCAGGACATCTGGTGCCCTCTTTCAGACTCTGGGCAGTAAGTGTAATTGTAGTACATAGATACTCATGTAGACAAAACACCCATACATATAAAAGAAAATAATGTATTTTAGAAAAATAAATAGAGTGGATTTATGGACAAACAGTATATTTAGTAGTGTTTTAAGATGTTAAAGAACAAAAAGAAATTTTAAATCATGGAGGTGGGTGGATTAGCTCCAACAATGGCTTCTGCAGTATGCCTCCACCCACAAGGTTATGGATTGGTGTTTCGTAGCTTCCCAACAAGCCTTAAATATCTAAGAGTTATTGAGTCCCAAACATTCAAACTGTGGTCCATATGGATGGTAAAAATTCAAGGCCAGGTGTTCAGAACGAAGCCTTCGCTAACGTGGTCTTGATGAATGAAGGGGCCAGTGAGACATGAAGGACCCCAGAGCAATTACAATACCTGCTGTCTCAAAGCAACACTCAACACACAATTACTTCTTTCTACTCCAGGGAAGGATGGCACCAAGGATACAATTACAGAAACTGTGGATATTATCATATTGCTTTCATACTATAAACAGCTCACACTATATTCAAACAGCAGGCAGAAGAATATGCAATTATCTTCTCAGATCTAATTATCTATATCATTTAGAATAAAAACAACTTAAAACAAAACCAAAACATTTTCATGCTATTTAGCTTAGAGGAGGAAATGTCGAGCAGCCCCATGGCTTTTATATATGCATTTGATATATTTACACCATGTCCAAGTTTAAGGCTAAACACACATGTTATGTTCCAATTGTGTATCCCTCACTAAGGGAGAGAAAATAATGAAATCATGCGGGCCCTTTTCCTGGAGGAACTTAAATTTTTACAATTGTCATAATATATGGACATAAAATGAGGACTAAAAGCTTCCCAAAAGTCACCATTAGATGTTGCAGGGCAAAGCAAGAACACCAAGAACTTGTGCATAAGATGACAGAGTGCAGGCTGCCTTCATCTGAAAAACAAAACAAGATAAACAAGAAGGAAACAGACTTGAGTCCAGAGAGGAAAAGAATATTAAAAATTCACAAACTCAGGAAAAATATAGAGCAAATGCTGGTGACCAACACAAAGCAAGCCGGTGACATGGATCCTGGGCAGTGGGAGATGCACACACTCAGTGCTTGTTGGGCAAGAGATGGAGCAGCCCTGCCTTCAGGACAAGCGCTCAACCCTCACAGGCCTCAAACCCATGTGCAGGCTTAGAGACACAGTTCCTCCTCTCAATATATCCCTGAACTTAGACAGAAAAAAATTCCAATAAAATTACTACAAATCATATTTAAGAACAGATGAAAATGAAAAATCATGAAAAAGTGATATTCACTACAAGGATGCAAGACTGACACAGCAAATATAAATTAGTGAAGGTAACACAACAGAGAAATAGACACAAAGTCAGAAACCACATGATTACCTTGACAGTAGAATTAAAAGCCTTTGGGAAAAGTTTAAAATCCTTATTCTTATGTAAAAAGAAAAATATTTTGAAGAAACTAGGATTATAGGGATCAATAACTCATCATATTAACGGCTGTGACTGCCAAACATTAGGAGGAGAGAGAGTCCAGGATGAAGGTCTCCTCTGAGTCCCTCTCCACAAAGGGGAGGAGAAATTGTGAGAGCCAGAGGCTTGGAAGACACTGGGAGAGCATGGCCTGTAGAATCACCTAAGCAGGACCCATGGGGCTCACAGAGACTGAGGGACAATTGCTAGGCTTGTATGGACCTGTGCTGGGTTCTCTGCATGTATGTTATGGTTGTTGGCTTGGTGTTTTAGGGAAACTCCTGACAATAGGAGTGTGGGTGTTTCTGACTCTTGTTTGCCCTTGGGACCTTATTCTTCCTACTGGATTGCCTTGACCAGCTATGATGTAAGAGTTTGTGCCCTAAAAATAAATAAATACATATATACATATGTACACACTCACATACATACTTATATACAGACACAACATACATACATACATACATACATACATACATACATACATACATATGACTGTGGACAATTAGCCTACAGTGAACATACACTAGGGTAAGTACAGTTTATTCAAAGGGCTTCTGGGAAAACTAGATCCATTTTTCTCATCCCTCACAAAAATCAATTCAAAATGGATTAACACCTTTAAACCAAGGCCTAAAATATGGAAACTGCTAGAACAGAACACAGGAAAATATTTCAAGATGAATACTCAGGCAAACAGCTTCCAAGAAAGCCTCACACTACAGAAAGTAATCCCAAGAATAGACCAAAGCAATTACAAGAAATGAAAAATCTTCTGAATAGGAAGAGACACATTCTCCAAAGTGAAGACGCTCCATTTCCAGGGTATTTCCTTTATCCTTGTCTCCATAGTGACTACAACAGTATACACTCACATCGGCAGGCAGGCACAGTTCCTCTTTCCCCACACCCCTGCTGGTGGAGATATAAAGCCGTCTAACTGGCATGGAGATACAAACTCAAAACAGAACTACTATATCATCCAACTAGACCTCTCCTGGATATGAACCAGAAGGAATCAAAGTCTGAATAGAGCACAGGCACCTCACACACAGTTGTGATGCTAGACACAAAAGACAAGTTATAAACTAAAACAGGTGCCATCAACATATGTGTGTATGATAAACACACACACGCACACACACACACACATGAATATCATCAGCCAGAAGAAAAATAAAGCCATATCATTTGCAAAAAAAAAGTGGGTGAGACAGGAGATCACAATAAATGCGAGAGGTAAGATTCATAAGGAAACACTCCTATTTTCTCACATATGTGGAATCTAACCTAAAATACAAGTAGAAGGAGAAACATTTGGAAGAGAAAGAAATGATATGGGGCTGGAGGGGAGAGGAGGGGGTGATGGGTGAAGGCTCTCAAAGCCTATCACATGCATGTGAAAATGTCACAATGAAACTTATTATTTTATATAATTATTATATAATTATATATTGTAATTATATAATTATAAATTATATCTATTATATGTTAATAATTTATATAATTATTATATCCTAATAAAGTTATTTCCTACATCATACTTTGGGGGATTTGTCATGGAAGGTCTCAAGGGTCATGAGTCAAGATGAAAATATTTCCTGGAATTCTTCATTAGTTCATGTCCCAGACTAGAATAGAAGTAACATATTTACAGTAGGATAACCTAACATGCTATTCTTAGGGTAGTTTCATATTTACATGTGGGTTACTTATGAGATGGGACATAAAAAAAATGCTGAACAGAAGCTGCAAGATGGAGATAGTGGCCAAGTTTGGGGAGGCTCTTGTATATCAAGATAAAGAAATCTTACTTAGTGATCGGAGACGGTGTTTTCAAAATGAAATTTTGGCTATAAAAGAGGAGACTGCATTTCAGTGTTGACTTTTTTATGCACATTCCTGTTGAAATCAGAACCTCTGTTCTGTTAGCTCCTGGAGCAAAGACAGGAATAATTTCGTAATTGTGGGTAGGGGATGGAGGCAGAGTCCAGTCATAGAGCATGTGGGTAGCATGGAAGAGGTCCTAGGCTTGAACCAAGACCTGTATGAACCCTGAGGTTTTGTTCTGCATCTTCTACTATGAATGAGCCTAAAAGATTACAGAGTTAAGTAAGTGAAACACACTTGGGGGTAGCACTCTACTGAGGGAAGAAAGAACAGGAAACCAGAGCCATGTTGACCAAGATGTCTGTAGCTACAACCCTCACAGCACTGTCTTCCTTGGCCTGTGTCCTCAAGCTTTTGTCCTTGTGCCTTACTGACCCGTAAAGTCTGCTAGATCAATCTCACTAAGCTTGTAAGTTGTGTCTCTGAATGAAACAAACCAGAAGGAAGCGTAGAGCAAACATTTAAATACCTAAGGAAATCATGAACAGGCTGGATGAAGAGTGAACCCGGGAAGTATTGTCCAATTGCTCATCTTCTATGGCTAAAAGATGCAAAAGTTTTTGTAGCAGGAATCCTAATTGGTCCTAATAATAGAAACCTGAGTCAGATATTAGGGGGTGAAAGCTGAAAGGTCAGAGAAGCAGAGCATCCAGCCGCTAGAGTTTTTACCTCTATGATATCCTCTGAATGAGTGGACTGAGCTCGTGTCTCCTCCCACCTTATATTCCTCTCTCCACCCAGCCACATCACTTCCTTTCCCCCACCTCCCTGTGCTGGGATTAAAGGCGTGAGATCCCCAGTGCTGGGATCAAAGGTGTAAACTCAGTTTCTCTCTTAGACTGGTTAAATCTCAAGTAGTTCAGAGTGGCCTTGAACTCCTGATATTTCTGCTTCCACCTCTTGAGGGCTGAGATTAAATGTGTACATTACCACGGCTGGGAGTCCAAGGTTAACTAGTGGTTAGCCTTGCTCTCTGATCTTCAGGTAAGCTTCATTTCTTAAGTACAAACAAAACACCACCACAGAAGTTGCTCTGGCGGTCAACATATCTGCTTTGGATGTTTATTCTTCAGTATTTTATGCATTTCTATTCATTCACATGATTAATACATTATTGATACATCGTTGTTTCACCCATACATATGGCAGAAACTTGTTTGTTATTTTAGAATTCATTTTATTTAGGGTAGGATTTTTATAGTAGTTTTATCTTTCAGCTTCTGGAGCACCTAGTTTCCCTAGTTGCTACCCTAGATGACACTCCTTCCAACGGGAAATAAGAGTTTCCCCTTGCCCACAGTCTTATTAGTTCCTGTCATTATTTGTTTTCTCTTTTGAATTTTTTATTTAATATTTCCATACGATATATTTTGATCATATTCTTTCTTCTCTCCAAACTTCTTCCAGATCCTCCTCCCCCCACCCACTATTGACCTGACTTCATGCTCTTTCTCTACCTCAAAAAAAGAGAGAAAACAATAAAACCAAAATAGAATGAGATCAAATTAGACAAACTAAAAGTAAGGAAATCATTAAGTCAAAAAATATCAAAACAAAGCAAAAAAACACTGTCTCTCTCTCTCAGAGAGAGAGAGAGAGAAAGAGAGAAATAGAAGTATAAAAGTCAATTTTGTTGATCAAATTTTGCTGGGCATAGGGCCTGCCCTGGAGTGTGTCAATATGCCCAGTATTACTCCTTTAGAAAAAAGTGGATTTCCCCCTGCATTTGTAGGTATCAATCAGACATGGTTTCTTGGTTAGGACTGGAACTTTGTGTCCATGTTCCTTTCTCAGTACTTGAAATCTGTCAGTTTGAACCTCTGTAGGTCTTTTGAATGTCACCATCTCTCTGAGTTCATGTGTATCAGTCCTGTTGTATGTGAGTGATGTTTCCTTGGGGTTATTATTCACTACCTCTGGCTCTAATAATCTTTCTGCCTACTCTTCTGAATAGATCCCTGGACCATGAAGGGAGGAGTTTAATGGCGACATCCCATTTAGCACAGAGTCTCTCACTCACACTGTCCACTTGTGGTTCTCTTTGTTAGTTACTGCCTACTGCAACAAGGAGCTTCTGTGATGAGGGTTGAATGAAGGTCTGGTTTATAAGCAATATGTCATTGTATTGTTATGACCCTTTAGTAGAATAATCACAGTAGGTTTTCCTCTAGGTCCCAAGACCTATCTAGTCTTCAACTCTTGGTCACTTGGGTAGTGTGATGCATGGGTTCCATCTCATGGAGTGGGCCTTAAATCCAAGCAGAAAGTTGTCGGTTGCCATCTACCGTTTGTGCCGCTATTGTTCCAGTAGATCTTGCAGGCAGCCGCAGGTCACACATTTTGTAGCTGTGTGATGTTTATGATGATCTTTCTCCTCTGACATCATGAGAAATATTTTCCAGCACCATCCATGCTAGTCAGTAGGGGTAAAACATCTGGTTGGGCACAAGCTTGATTTCTCCATCCTCAATGATAATGGCATAAGGAAATTGGATAGTAATATGGCCTCATCATCAGGTAGTAGAACATAACTGTTATTCTTGACATTATCCTGTGATGTTTGAGAGTGGTTTTTTGAGACCTCCTCAAGTAAGAACTCAAGTAAATTGTAACCCATTCCTGGTCCTAGAGGTTTTGATTAATGTCTCCCTATTATATGGTGACTCCATTTGAATTCCTTCCATATATGTATGTATTTTAGGAAGCTTCTAAATAGTTGTTTTCCATACAGTTTTTTAAAGAGGCGTAAGTATTAGCTGTCCTCCACATTGTCCCCTTAGCCCCCATTCCACTCCCATTTCATCCTGTTTTTGTTTCCCCATTATTGCTTTCTAATGTTGTATTCTTTTTTCCCTTCTTTGGAAGGGTCCCCTCCTCCACGTGATACCTAAATCACAAAAATGATATTCACGAACATTTTAAGCCTCACTAAAACACAAACATGCCAAGTGCATATTTTAACTCGTGGTTATTAATGACTTGTTATGAACTGGGCTTTGCTGATAATTTCTTTAATGTTCACAGGAAGTCTTTAGCTGTAGTACTAATTTTGTTTTAACATGCTGTCTCTAATGAGAACGCTAAAGCAGAGGAGGCGAAGTAATCTGTCTGAGTTCCTGAGCCCCAGAGCCAGAGGGCTTAATCTGAAATAGCCCATAGGACTATCTATTCACGCTATACCTCATTCAGATAGGAAAACCATTTTGATCTATTTATTTTTATTTTATATGTATGAGTGTGCACTTGCATGTATACGCATGCACACCTTGTGTGTACAGTGCCTACTGAAGTCAGAAAAGCATGTCAGAACAGCTGTAACTGGAAGAGTGGGGAATGGGAACCACCCGTGAAGGTGCTGGGAACCAAACCCAAGTTCTCTGCAAGAGCAGCAATTGTTCTTAACTGCTCAGCAACTGTCCAGCCCTCTAGGAAATGACTTTAAAATTATGTTTCTTCTCTTTATCCAGCTTATTCTTCCACTAAATTATTCAACATGGCTTCTTGCTTTAACACTGGTTGCTGAACACTGCAGTCTGAGTCCACTGAGAACAAAGAGCTGCTGTCTGTAGACATTTCTTGCAGAGGGATTGAATGGGAGGGATTGGTTGTGTGTAGTGAGAAGGCTCTGAAGATGAACTGCTGCTTGCAGCCTTGAAACAGATGGCAAGGATGGTGTCCTAGCAAGTGGCCATGACTAAGCAAGGTTGCATGTGTCTTGTTAGTCTATTATGGCAAAAAGTTATATCACAGGGGAGACAGAGTCACACTAAGGACGTCACAGGGGAGACAGAGCCACTCTAAGGACATCACAGGGGAGACAGAGTTACGCTAAGGATGTCACTGGGGAGACAGAGCCATGCTAAGGACGTCACAGGGGAGACAGAACCACGCTAAGGATGTCACAGGGGAGACAGAGTCACGCTAAGGACATCACAGGGGAGACAGAACCATGCTAAGGACATCCCTCACCACTGAAGACAGCTGTTTCTATCCTCCATCTGCTTCCTTGTACTCTACTGGTTTCTCTCTTTTATACCCGACTTGCCCAGAAACTGGATGAGAGCTTAGAGAGTTCAACCTTATAAAGTAGACTGAAAATGAAATATGATAACAATCCAAAAAACTGTATTTACCCCAGGAGCGCATTTGTATCCCACGATGCATTTGCAATTAAAGAACAAACCACGAGCACTGAACTTGGGCATTTATCGTCGGAGCGATGGCTGAGATCAGCAGAGTGGTCTCTATGTGACACCACTTTAATTTAGAGACAATGAGGGGGAAGTGGAACCCACAATGGTCTAAATGTTAGTGCCCCCTCAAAATTTATGAGTTAAAACCTTAAATCCAATATGAAGATATTGGAAGTTGGGACATTCAGGAGGTCACTGTGTCAGGAGAGTGGTCCTTTCATGAATTGGATTAATGGCCACATAAAAGAGTTCCCAGGGGCTTCTTTATTGCTTTTCCAATTCCCACCACAGTGAGAAGCTGCAGCCCATTAACAAAGAAAGGGGTCCTCTCTGGTCCATGATCCTCCCAGCGCCTTGATCTTGAACTTAGTCAATTTCAGAACTTTGAAAAACAAGTTTCCCAGTGTGGAGCACTTCGTTTTCTTCAGCCCAAATGAGCTAAGGGGGAGCACAGGTGGAAAGCAAGGAGCAGACGTTCAGATCACACTTTCTGTCTCACGCTGTGTGTATCCACTCTTTATCCATTTCCACTTCTCTGTTCCCCAAAACTTCCAAAATCCATCCCCAGAGACCAGCGTTAGCTTTTGCAGGATTGATGTATATTTCAGCATAATGAAACGCCTTGCAACTCATGCAACTGTCACATAAGCGGGTTCCTTGAGAAGAAAAGCATAGCACCCATGTGAGAAGCATGACAGCCTCGCTTAGGAAGATTGGCAGCTTACTGAAATGTCCAGGTGTACAGTTTGTTGCCTTTTCAATACTTTCCATGATGCTTTGAAATTGCAAGATTTCCGAAGACTCCATAAAAAGACCTTCCGTTTACTCTGTCTCCTCCCCAGACAGACAGAAACAGACCTATAAACACTGTGCTGTGGGCCTATATGTCATATAAAATAATTTACAGGCAGGCGCACTGGCCACTAAGCAGATGCAAAGCTGCCAAACAAGTAAGATAGCCAACTAACAAAAACCAGGAAAGATTGCTCCTTTCTCCTTTGTTAAAAATGTAGATCGCTTGGGGAGTGGTGTTTACTAAAGCCTAACTAACTAACTAACTAACAACTAACTAACTAACTAACTAACTAAGCTGCAGGTGTTTCCCTAGCCCGACATACCCTGGAAAGAGAATGTTAATGAGCTTCCACTTTGGTTTACTGGGGGGAATAAAAGATGTTTTGTATAATAAACGCGGGTAGATCTTCAGGATGGAGAAGCCTGAGATGCCCTTCCGTGATGACTGTGTGAACTGTGTCTGGCTATTTCTCGCACCTCTGTACCAGTCCGATTAGGGAAAGATAGTTTCTATGTTGGGGCCTACGGTCCCTGACACCGTGCAGACACACAGGGACACCAGGCTTCCTCAACATTCCTCATTACCCTGACCATAGCCCGATGATGTCCTTTCTTACTTGTTCTCAGGAGCGTTCAGGTCCCCTTGTGTTCTTTGCAACTGTGGAGAATCGTGTGCGTTCACTAGGGTCTTCTCTCCGACTCGTGTGATCAGAAGTTACAAGGAAATGTGGCACTCGCTTAAGGACACAAGCTATTTCCAAGGGCCATTCAGAGTACACTTGAGCAGAAATTTGCTCCAGGAAATTCCTTTAGTCCACCATCTTTTCTCTTCCAGTCAAATTCATGAAACTTTAAACACACACTCTTTCTTTTCTCATTCACTAATAATATAAATATTTGTGCAAATTTGTTAACTGTCTACTCAGCTTGAGGACATTTGACATAATTGAAAAACAAAACAAGAAGCCGGGCGGTGGTGGTGCATGCCTTTAATCCCAGCACTCGGGAGGCAGAGGTAGGTGGATCTCTGTGAGTTCGAGGCCAGCCTGGTCTACAGAGCTAGTTCCAGGACAGTCTCCAAAGCTACAGAGAAACCTTGTCTCAAAAAACAAAAAACAAAGAAAGAAAAAAAAAACAAAACAAGAAAAAGCCTACATAAGAAATTCTGTGCATTTGTGCAATGCAAGCCCAACAGGACCAGACTGTATCACAAAAATGTTCTTGCTCGTATACAGAGAATTTCTGCACATCATCACGTGTGAATGGAGGCAGATACACAAAGCATGGTTGCTCTTATCATGAATTTGAACAAAAAGAAGAAAGGCACAAAATAATTGACACGGACATGACCCAGTTGACATAAAGTTCATAACCTGCAACGCGAAAATGTCTGAGCATGCATCTGAATGTAGTTATCCTTGCCATAAAGACAGTGGATCTAACAGTGTGGTGGATGTGTGGTCAGTTTGGGAACCAATATGGTAACAGGGTGTCTCCTGTGCCTATCTCATCCCGCTCTTGGCTTTTGTGGGTGGTGATATGCAGGTCTATAATCACTAAACTATAGCTTTTAAATTATTTTTGGTTTTATTATTTTTATGTTTTAAAAAGAGAAGTATCACAGACTGGTCCCTCGGTGATTGGTGCTTTAACTCTGAGTTCTGTGCCCAGGGAGACATGGGGGACCAGCTAAGGAAGGATACATCCCAAAACAATTCTGTTTGTGTTAGCCCCTTTAGAACATAATACAGAGTCATGGGCAAAAGGAAGGGCAAATACTGAGTTTGTGGAGGAGACAGGACAGGATTAATAATATGAATTGATCAAATAATGGAATCTTAGTCAATCCGGTTGAAGTTTCTCTTTGCCATTGTCTATACTGCACATAGTAGAAGTTTGGAATCAATCGTTCAGCTGTGCAAGTTACATTGTGTAACAGCCCGCCCATGAGTCCCCTCTCTCTTGTCGGGGTGCTAGACTTATTTCATTGGCTTCTCTGTAGGCAATGTTCTATGAGCTGTGCTCAAACGTCTGAGGATCTCTAAATGTTTACTCCGGCAATCTGAATTCAGACAATATTGTGTGAGATGGTCTCTAACTGGGAAATTTAGACAAAGCCTATCTCTTTGTGAACAAATTTAGCATCATCTTACAGTTTTCAATTACCCCAGTTGCAAGGACCTTCCTCAGCATTTAACCATTTGAACGCTGAAGAGAGGTAATTCAGGAAGGTTCTTCCCCTGTTTGATGTCTGTGGCCTTAGCAGAGGAATCAGCTGTTCTCCTGGCAAGAAAGCTTTCCCGACTGTGTGTGACTTATGCTAACAGGAGCAGATATTTACCGAGTTGTGGAATGAGAACTGATTATTGATTTGCTACCCTCTAACGACATCAGCGGAGAGTGATAATGGACTGGACCACTTGTATCAGAGTAAATAGCTGTTTTTATATTCCTTGCTTTCTTGCAAATTGGCTGCTGGCTGCGAGAGTGAAATATACGGCTGTCTTGCATCTCAAAGCTCTAAACGAATTGCATTAGAAGAGCACAGTGAGGCATGGGAGAGCTCTTGCTGATATTTATAACTTGAGCTCAAACTGGAAACTCGGTATAAAAAGTTCACAATCCTTCCCGTTTATTTCCCACAGTCGTCTGGGTGTTGTGTCTTCAATTATTAGCTACTGCTATTATTTTGGAGTAATGTGTAATTGCTTATTCCCTTACAACATGGAAGAAATACTCTGGGGGCACTCATCCATTTGTCATTTCCTTGGCAAAGAGGAAGCCATTTTTCTGGGGCTGTATATCTTCTGAAAGGGAAAAAATAAGCAGACACGGTCCACATTAGAAGGAAGATACAGAAAGCAGGGATGTGACTTTAAAATGATTTTTTGCATAAAGGCTGTGTAAGATTTGCTGTGTAACTTGGGGTTTTTGCTCATCTTTGTTCTTTAATGATGGCTTCCTCCTCCCCTTTCATTAGCTAAAATTAGTTTATGCGGGCTGTTGAGTGACTTACCCTCGGGAGATGTCAACAGACGTCAACCCTCTTAAATAAGGCTCCAATGAGAGACCAAAATAACAATTCCATTAAGACCAGCTTAGTGAGCAAGTGAGTTTATTGTGGGTGTGTATAGGGCATGGACGACTCAAATGTAGTTCCGAGAAGTCCGCATTAGTATAGGTGACAGTTCACAAGGGTGGCTTTCCTGGAACTTTTGGGCTATTGGCAGATGGCTGGGCAGGTTTCAAAGTCTTCTTGCCCCTACACATGTTACTGCTTATATAACCTCAAAGAGCAGTCTTGCTAATCTTCTTGGGACCTGTAAAATTTATTTATATCCTTAGTCTTATGAATCCCCTTTCAGGAAGAAATGGCGCAATTCAGCATTGTCTGCACAAAGAGCTATGTAGATATGGTCATGTAATAGCTCTCTTCTGGCTTCTTGTTGGGTTAGCTCATGCTAAGGATTGCATTTGCAGTCTGGATGGCAATGTTTAATGATATTTGTGCCAGGACAAACAGGTTGAAGATTTGGTTCCTAATGTAGGAAGTTTTTCTGTATATATGTTGTTTTTATTGGTTAATGAATAAAGAAGGTGCTTTGACCTGTGATAGGGCAGAATAGAGATAGGCGGGGAAAACTAAACTGAAGGCTGGGAGAAAGAAGGCAGAGTCAGTGAGATTCTATGTAGCTGCTGCAGCAGACAGACTCATTAGAACCTTGCCGGTAAACCACAAGCCTCATAGTGAAATATAAAATAATAAAAATGGGTTAATTTAAGATGTAAGAGCTAGCTAGAAATAAACTTAACCTGTTGGCCAAACAGTATTGCAAATTAATACAGTTTTTGTGTGTTTACTTCTGGTCTGGGCAGCCAGAAAGAATGAACAGCCTCTGGCTACAGATTCTCAATTGTTAGCACTATTTGGGGAAGCTCAGGAGGTGTGGCCTTGCTGGAGGAAGTGAGACTCTGTGGGTGGGCTTTGAGGTTTCAAAAGCCACTTGCCTTTTTCAGTTACCTCTCTCTGATTGCTGTTCGCAGCTCCAGATGTGAGCTCCCAGCCCCGGCTCTAGCCTCCTGCAGCCTTGCTACCACATCATGGACAATTATCCTTCCATAACCACAAGCCAAATAAACCCTTTCTTCTGTAAGTTGCATGTGTTATGCCATTTCATCAAACCAATAGGAAAACTACTAATTCCCAGGTGTTGACACCCACAACTGAAAGCATTATATAAAATAAAGTAATTAGGGAGATTAATTCTGGACTTGAGGATTTCTTCAGCTTCAAAGTAGGCCAGTAAATTTCTGTTGAGAAATGATTTTATTCTGCAATGACTAAGTACACGGTTGCCCAATCTAGTCGCATCCTTCCAGGTTGACCTTGTTTCCCTTCGCAGAGATTAAGTGATATAAGATGCTCTCAGACAATATGGTCTGCAGCACTGGAAGAGATTTTCATGGTCACAATGAACCAGCAATCTTAAGTAAAACCTGAGTCAATGACGGAATACTCTCCACTGGGCAATCTGATTCCAACAGACTCAGGCCTAGTCTTGTTGTGGGCACATCACCATATATGCAGATATCCTCACGGAATCCCATGGAACATGTGCGTTGACACTGTGTAGGCAAAATGTAGAGCTCATCCCGACAGACATGCTTTATGGCCACTGTTCTCACTGCCTGCTTCTGACAGTTCTTAGAGATGATAGCTCCAAGCTCATTTGGCGGCAGTCTTGGAAATAAAGGGGAAGGGAGAGAATGTTTTTATCTGAACAGACATGGCTTGTTTGGTAAATGTGAAAGATTACCACTCCTTTGCCTGTTATCAAAGTAATGGTAATGGAACCAAAGTTACAGTCAAAAGGAAAAAAGGGACCCTGACTCTATTACATGACAGAACACAGACAAAGCAGATAAACACCCCAGCTGAAAGCCACATGAGCTGATGATGACCATCCACTTACTATTACCTTACACAACAGGCTTGTCTCTGAAAAATCTTAGTCAATGGTTATAATATTATACATACAAAGACAGTTTGATTCATCAAGTTTAGCCAGGAAGATCAACTCATTACAAGTATTAAGGAACATTTCACATTCAAATCCTGCCACGATGCAGTGGCCCGTACACCAAGGGAAAATCACTCACCTGTGTATGGGCATCACAGCTTGGATTTGATAGGTTAAAAAAAGAAGAAAACTCACAAAGTTGGGTGGGCTTAAAAGGGTATCTGAAAATAGTTGGGTGAGGGATAAATATGAACAAAATGCATTGTAAGAAATTCTCAAAGAACTAATAAAATGCTAACAAAATAAATGGAAGAAATTACAAAAACGTTGATCAAATACAACAAACTACACCATGATGTTGAATGGGTTTTCCTGGAAGGTGTACACCTCAGGATGTCTGACATATACAGATTATGACATTTCCAGTGATTTCCTGCAGAAGATATTTTGTAATAATATTCTGGCCATGAGCTCTGGCTTCGCTGCATGTCCTGACTGAAATGATGTTTCTGGTGACAAGTTTTTTTTGTACCCAGGGAATTTAACAAATGGGGAGTACCCAGGAGGAGGTTCCTGAACGAACTCATAGCTGTCTGTGCATGTTGTATTTATCACCTGGAAGTGAGGGAAATGCTCTCCTGTGACTGCTTCCCAGAACCTCCATGGAAACCGGGGGTGGGGGGGAGATGCCTATAGGAAGATTTGGGTTTGCAACACGTAAGATATTCACCAGGCATGAAAATTATACTTCTTCACCTTAGCCTCGGCTTCGCCAGTTATCCCGTTTGGCCTCGGGCAGCAGGTTGGGCTCTCTGCTAGGGTTAAGCTTCTAACTGTACTAATTTCAGTGATGCAGGGAGGAATAGAAGATAATGTAAGAAAAATGTGCTCAAAACATAACCTTCAAATAAATAAAGGGGAGGGTCACTACTGCTTCAAAGGCTTATTTCTAACTGTTCCTTCAGGAAATGGTGAAGCGATCGCTGGTTGCTACCTCGTCCCACCCTCACTACCTCTGCTCATCCTGAAGAAAGCCTTGAACTGAGCTCCATCTGAAATTCTCTGGGAGTGTGAGGCTGGGTGGGAGATGTACCCCGACCCCAGGTAAGAAGAGAGATTTCAGGTTGGTTATCTCTGAGCTCCCTAATCCTTTAAAGGAGCTGTGTTTCTAATCTGTGCCATCAAGACTTTTGCTTACCCTGGCAGATTAAATCACAGGCCTCCTTATCAGCACAGAGCCAGAGGAGGCTTGCAAATTGAATATCCACTGTGCCTGTGAGTCGCATGACAATCAGAAGGGCCGGCACCATCGCCGGTGGCATTTATCGGTGTTCCAGGTGTTGGTCTTGCCAGGGTGCCCGCCAGCATGCAGAAGGCAATTAGGTTCCTCAAGGCAAGGATTTAGCAAGAGCTTAGGTTTCAAAGACACTCACACAAGAAAGTTATTTACACTGGAACCTTTGTTGTGGTGAAAATATTAATAGTAAAGGAGAGGGCAGGAGATGGCTCAGTGGTCCTGAATGCTTCTTGCTCAGCACTGGAATTTGGTTCCCAGCAACTGTGTCCGGTAGGTCCCAAAGGCCTGTAACTCCAGCTCCAGTGCGTCTGATGCCCTCTTCTGGCCTCTGTGGGCACCCGCACATATGTGTGAACATACACACACACACACACACACACACACACACACACGTACATGTAAGTACCTATAAAATGTGCTCTACAGAGAGAACTAGATGGGATATGGACTCACTGCCTGGCTAAGGACTCTTCAAAGACTCTGCTAAGGCCTGAGGACAAACAATGTCTCATAGAAGCATCCACACTGTGTGTGTCCTCACTGTCTGTGTTCCCATCCCCACTACTCTGATCAGATAAGCGGCACAAGGCAACAGAAAATGTTGGGTCTTAGCCAGCAAGATCTGACTTCCTGTGAGCGCTTTCAGCCACATCTTTTCCGAGTAAGCTGGAGGATGATTTGCTTGTTTCGCTTTGTAAAGCATGGCCTTTCCTGGACTTTCTTTCTTTCTAAGACACATATAAAATACCTATAGAACACATGCGCAGGTGTATGTCTTTTGACATGAGCATTCTATGCAGCCCAATCTGGTCTCAAATTTGATTCTTCTGCCTCAGCTTCCTGAGTGTTAATAAATAAAGGGAGACCACACCAAAACAGCAATCAATTTGTAATCTCTCTGTCCACAAAGAGATCAGAATCAGATACAAATGACCGAGCCAGAGGTCAGAGCAGGCAGAGACTAGGGGGTCAGAGCAGGCACAGGTCAGGAGGTCAGAACAGGTAGAGGTCAAGAGGTCAGAGCAGGTAGAGGAGGTCAGAGCAGGTAGAGGTCAAGAGGTCAGAGCAGGCAGAGACCAAGGGTTCAGAGCAGGCACAGGCCAGGAGGTCAGAGTAGATAGAGGTCAGGAGGTCAGAACAGGTAGAGGTCAGGAGATCAGACCAGGCAAAGGTCAGGAGTTCAGAGCAGGCACAGGCTCAGAGGTCAGATCAGGGGGAGACCAGGAGGTCAGAGCAGGTAGAAACCAGGATGGCCACCATTTTATATCTCCACTCTGCCTCGCTGCTTCTTTTCTGGTTGGGAGAGGAAGGCAGTATTGGTACAGACGCAAGCAGAAGAGAAACACGCCTTCCTAAGCAGCCTTCCCCATCATGCTCAGTGGTTTCTGTTGTGTTGAGGCTCTGGGGAAGGGACATGCGCTGGAAAGCTCCAGACTACCCCACCTCACTTGCAGTCTGCAGTGACATAATTATTTACATGTCGGCACGCCAGACTTCTGCTCCCATTGCGGTGAAGAGTGAGATAAACGGTGTCTGTCCACCTCCTCTTCTTCCTGTCCTTCCTCCTCCGCAGCTCTGCACCGAGGGACCAGGTCTGGGAACCATAACTGGTTTGTGCCTCTGTCACAGGAACTGCAGAAAAGTTGCTTAAGGATTCTTTTGTACCCGAGTTCCTCAAGCAGAAGTCAATCTGTGTCTAGAAAAGGAAGGATTTCAGTAGCTATAGGAGTCAAGAGGAGACTGAATGTCAACCACCTACAGGGCAGGTCTGACAAATCAAATTATATGTGCCTCAGAACGTGCAAATTGGTGTTGGCTAGAACCAAAATTCCCAGCAGAGCCTACTCTCCCAGGAAGGAGAAGTGGATTATCAAATCAGTGAAAATAAAGAAGATTCAGGTGGTAGGCACCTGAGCTAATTACATAAAAATACTTCCAGAAGTGAAATCAGGAGTTCTCATATTAGTCGCCAGGGCAACAGCATCAACCTGATCAGCTGCCCATCCGGGGAAAGAGAGCTGGGAGGGAGGAGGGAAGCCCTTTTGGTACATAGTCTCCTGTCCAAGCCTTTGCTTGGATGACCTGGTTTCCATGGTACCAAGAGGAAAAACTGCGCCAGCAAGCAGATGCTTGAATTGTTAGCATTGGTCAGTCAGTAATTCTGAAGTTGCTTGAGCTGGGTGAGGCATAAGGACAGTATGCACACAGCCAGGGTGAAGAGGCAGAGTGGACAACGCACAACTTGTCCTGCTTTATCCCCTGTGGCAGTCACTGTTTCTCTAAACTGTGACCGTGGGATTTGGACTCTGCAAACTTCTTATGAGCATTATGGGCACTGCAAGGTTTGAAAAGAATAGACTTGCTAATCTTTGTTTATCCCATCACTGCCCCCTTTCAATTCCTATTCCTATGACTTCATCCAGGTAGTGACTCTTCACTTTTGGATCTACAATTCTTTTTTTTTCTTACATCCTAGCTACAGTTTCCCCTCCATCCTCTGCTCTCAGTCCTTCCCCCACCCCCGAACCCCTTTCTGTACCTAACCACCCAATCCACTCCTCCTCCATTTCTGTTCAAGAAAGGGCAGGCCTCTGATGGATATCAACAAAACATAGCATATCAAGTTGCAGTAAGACTAAGCACCACCCCATGTATTAAGGGTGGGCAAATCAACCCAGAATGAGGAATAGGGTCTCAAAAGCCAATAAAAAAGTCAGAGGTAGTCCCTGCTGCCACTGTTAGGAGTCCCACAAGAAGACCAAGCAACATAACTGTAATATATATATATATATATATATATATATATATATATATATATATATATATATATATGCATAAGCCTAAGTCAGTCCCATGCAGGTTCCCTGGATGATGGTTTGGTCTCTATGAGCCCCTATGAACCCAGGTTAGTTTATTCTGTGGATTTTTCTTGTGCTGTTCTTGACCTCTCTGACTCCTGCATTCTTTTCTCCCTCTCTTCTGCAGGATTGCCCAAGCTCCACCTAATGTTTGGCTGTGGTTCTGTATCTGTTTCCATCAGTTGCTGGATGAAGCCTCTACTGACCATAGTGAATATTGTCTGTGACCAGGCAAGACTTTAACTAGGGGGAGTAGGAAACCATCGTAGCCACATAACCTTCAATCTACAGTCTGTCTTGCTGATGGACTGTGCTGGGGTAAAAGTGTCCTAAAACTTGAGGGAGTGTCCAACCAATGACTAGCCTAGCCTAAAACCCATGTCAGGAGAGTAAGCCCACCCCAACACTGCCTGGTTCACCAGGACCCCCCGGCTGAATGACCCAGAGATGTAGGATAGAACCAAACAGAATGAAGGAAACATATGTCAATATAATGATGCCTAAGGACATTATGCTATACTCACAGATTGGTACCTAGCCCAGTTGCACCGGCAATTCTTATAGAAACTTGGAATCTGGGCTACCTTTACCAATGCTCAGCAAAGTAGTCTCAGAAAACCCTGTCAAGGACATGCAGGCCCAGTCTGAGTCTAAGACCCAGTTGTATGAGTTTGTTTCTAGTTAGCATGCCTCCACCAGGAGTAAGCCAGGCCTCAGGAGGTAAACAAAATGCCACACATCTGGAAGGACAGACACTCATAAGACTCTTGAGAGTCCCTCCTCAGCAGTACAAAAGGCTTAAGCAATCACTATGGTTAGGGACTCCGACCAGTCGAGCTTCAGTGACAAGCAATATTGGACTGCCAAGCTGCCTTCAAGCTGTGCAGAGAGCTCCAGCATCCCAGCTCTGTGTAGTCATAACCAGAGCTTCGGAGGAGCTTTGGTAGTGGGGTTGTTTTTGAGTCATCTCTTCTTTTGCTAAGGAGCACTTCACTCCACTCCTGTTAAAGACTCCTTACCCATACGCCTGTATGCAACTTTTCGTCCATACTTTTGTTAGTAACCCCAATAAAAATTCACTGCCCACCAAGTTAGACTTTGGTACAATCGTTACTTTGTCTGTCCCGTGCTCCATTTCTGGGGTGAATAGACCTGTGTGTTTCATCTCTCCAGGCAAAGTCTGTCGTACAACACACACTTAGAAACCTGGGTTCCAGGACCATTGACCTCCCTCCGTTATCTAGAGATAGCAGTCTCAGACATATAGTGGCCCATTCTTAGAGTCTGGGGCTTTAGCGCAAACTGGCCTTTTCTCCAAGATCCAGTAACTCCATTCTCCTGCCTTAGTTTCCCATGCCAATCAAGGTGCCTGCTTCCTAACCAGCTGTCACCATACCATGTCCTATTTGTAATTCCTCAGTAAACTTTCCTCAAAGTTACCAGACATTTATTGTACTCTACTTTCATTGCAACTGCTGGTTTGGTTTTCATATCCTGTTCACAGGTATTAAATTTGCTCCTAAAACCCAAACCTGTGAAGACCAATTGTGGGATATTATTTTAAGCTGTGTTATATTTGTTTAACCTGTGGAACCATTTACTTAATGATACAAAGATGTGTTGCATTCTTTTATGCTGCATTTGTTTAACTCTGTGAGCCTGTGTTTCTTTGACTGTCTAAGAAATCTGATTGGTCTAATAAAGAACTGAACGGCCAATAGCTAGGCAGGAGAAAGTATAGGTGGGGCTGCCAGGCAGAGAGAATAAATAGGAGGAGAAATCCCGGAGAAGATCAAGGATCGAGAAAAGGAGAGGAGGCTATCAGGGGCCAGTCACCGAACTACACAGGAAGGCATGGAGTAACAAATAAAGAATGGTATATAGGATAAAGATAAAAGCCCAGAGGCAAAATATAGACAGAATAATTTAAGAAAAACTGGCTAGAAACAAGCCAAGCTAAGGCCGGGCATTTATAAGAAAGAATAAACCTTCATGTGAGGTAGGTGGTGTGCCCCCCCCCCCAAGAATAAAAGGGTTTAAAAACACCACCAACAAAAACTAATCTTGTAGGCAAATTTGGGACAGCCTGGAGTTTTCACAGAGTTAAGTTTCTTGAGAGTGAGATGCTGGATTTGTGTGGCCGGCAAGCACACCACAGACCATCAGGTTGCCTGCTGTGCTTCTGCAATGCTCCGCCTCCTCATGGGGCTCATTCACACGAGACCTCAGCTTTTTGGGCCTCTTAGGGGAGAACATGCTAACTGCTTAAGTTAGCTACTTTTCTATTGTGGGAATCAAACACCAAGGCGGCTGATAGGAGGAAGGTTTTCTTTTCGACTTAGGGTTCTAAAAGAATAGAGTCCATCATTATCATTCCATGGCAGCAAGAACAGTGGAAACCTCTAATGTCACGAGCTGCAAATAAGAAGCTGGAAGAGTGTACTAGAGATGACACCTGCCTTTTTAAAATTATTGTTTTCTTTTGTTTTTGAAGCTGGAATTATATCACATCTCCCCCTCCATTCTGCACATCCCTTTCCATCCCTCTGTTTAATGTCACATGTGTGTATATGATCTCAAGGTTGTCCCAGAGGTAGAAGGCAAGTCCCTATTGCTGAAGATACTAGACACTCCAGACACAGGACCCAGAGGGCCTGGGATGGATCTAACCTGAAAGGAATAGAAAACATTTCATTCTTCAAAGACACTTGTCAAGAAACAAACATTGTAAAAGTTTCAGAAAGTCCCGGATATTGACCAGATTCACTAGGCCCTCCCTCCTTCCTTCCCCAAATGAAGATAAGGAGGAAGAATTCCTGGGAGATGTTCTCAGACCGGCTGAGATGCTTGCATCTGGGTCAGACCAGACCAGCTGCCTGGAAGAGACTCAGACCAGCAGAGCCTCCTGGAAAGGACTCTCTCCAACCTGTAGTCTCTGCAATGTGAGCCATGTTCCCAGCTTTTGTGAGCTATCACCCATGCTGGGGTGGGCTTCTGCGGTACAGCTGTATCTAAAACACTTATGCTCCTGTCAGTAAGCCCTCGTCCACACATATGGAAATGACCCAAGAAAGCCAGCTCACCAAGCTAGACTTTGGTGGGATCCATATATTGGTCTATTTTAGTTCTCTGCTTGGGGTAAGGAGACATTTTTTCATGTATCCCCACAAATGTGTCTCACCACTGCTTCTTCCAGCTTCTTTCCTTGAGGAGCAGAGTAAAACCCATTCTTAATTAGATCTGATTTTTCTCTATTATCTATTCCTTCTAGTGTCTTCCTCCTGCTGCACAAGGAGGACTTTCCCTGCCACCCTCTTCACTCCTGTTGGAATATCATACCCTTTTGCCCCAGGATTTTCTGTTTGGTGACTGGGTCTTACTGTGGAGTCTATGCTGACCTCAGACTTGAAGCAACCCTCCTTCTTTGATGGTTGTCTCCTGAGACTTACAGGTATGCACCACAACCAAACTAGATCTTGATCTTTGCATCCATGGCTTCTACTTGCCCCACTCATCATGTACTGGGTATATATGTAGATCTCTGTGTGTGTGTGCATGCATGCGTGCGTGCGTGTGTGCACGTGCATGCGCGTGGGCACACATGACCCACCTTGTCTCGTTTTGAGATAGGGTCTTTCACTTGGCCTCTAGTTCTCTAGTGGGCTAGGCTGATTGATCAGCAGGCTGCAGGGGTCTACTGTCTGAGTGCATGTACCATCATGCTCAGGAATGGGGTTCTAGACATCAGACTCGGGGTTTCATGTTTGTATGGCAAAATACGTTAGTGAGCAAGCTTTCTCTGCATCTCTCTACTTGTTTATGTTTAACAAGGAGGGAAGAAGTGTCCATCTCCCTTGCAGGCTCTGTCAGCGTCTGACATCTCCCCCAGACATCCTTAGAGGCCTTTTAGGTGTTCATCACGCTCCCAATTTCACAGTGGTTGAGAGCCCTGGGAGTCCTGCAATTGACACAGCTGGAAAAGACTGGGAGCAACAAAGAAGGGAGCAGCAGGCAGGGCTGGCAGTCAGAGGAGGAACATACAACTTTCTTGGCAAGGTATTCAGCAGATGATGTGTGGTGAGAAAACCCGTACTCATTGACTCAACCCAACTGTTAGCCAGGTAGTCTCACATTCTGCCAAACAGCCAGAATAGAGTACAGGCTGAGATGTTTTTCTCCTTGATTCTGGGAGATGTTTAAGATGTAAGACTCTGTGCTTTGACTTTTCTGTATCCCCTGCTGTTTAAGCAGGCATAACACAGACACATGCTACATAAACGCAGATGTTAGAACTTGCTGGAATGCATTGTTAATTTTGTAGCGTGGGAATGAGCATGGTGTCGGTGTATTCAAATGCCCACAGCGAACTGCAGACTGATGGTTCTGCCTCACATGGGCATACACTTGCTATGCTCTACAAGTGAGTTATCTAAACCAACCTGATGCTGTCCCGATTGCCTGTTTTGCTAGGAAGTCTGATAAATCCGTTTTAAAAAAATTCTCACAATAGTTGTTTATTATTATTTCATCTGAAGGCACAGGAAGAAATTGTATGTCTTTGTACTGGTTCATTGCCTGGAAGCAGCTATTTCTTTATTAACATATAAAAGACTTGGACCTAATTCTTACTTTCAGATGAACTAAGCTATTTTAAGATCAAACTAAAAACACCACTTTTGAGAAGGGCTCTCCTGAGAAACAGAGGCAGCCGGTATATAACATTTTCATGAGGGGAGAGAGATTGGTGTCCCTCTTGAACTTATTCCACATTTAAAAGGCTCCATTCTGTTTAGCATGTGAAACACTTTCAGAATGTTCTTGGGGAAGCACAGAAGCAAGGCAAGAGGGAGTAAGTACCCGAAAGGCTTTTATGGCCCCCTTCTCACATCTTCCTTCATCTCCCAAACTAGGATGATTGTACTCTTCAAGCAGACTGGCGACTTGAAGTTAGAAATGATGGAGCATCCAGAGATTTCTCTGGGGTCAGAGGAGGTGTCTTCTTGTGCATAGGAACAGCATCAAATTAGATGCGTTTGTTCATGACCCAAATCCTACAACGATTACACTAACAGTCCGACGTTCTTACTTACAGCCAACGACTGTGCACGTTCGCTTTTCTGTGCAGAGGAAGCATCAAGGCAAAGAACTGGATTTTTACCCAATCAGTGAAAAGTGTTAAAATGGATGAAGGGATATCTGACATTTTAGCTCACAGTGGGTGAGCTCTTTCCTGTCCACAAAGCACAGCCATGGACGTTCTCTCAACAGAGGTTTGCAAGAGCATCCTGAAGCAGGCACAGTGTAATCTACATCCCATCATTTACTGATTTTCAGCAATTGAGAGTAATTTCCCTAAGATCCTAGCTCTGCCGACACGGGGGCGGTTCCTTCTGACTCAGCTGTTGAATTCTGGAACATCAAACTGCCTGGATTTGCCTGACTGGATAAACTCCATTGAGGATATTTAATAAAAAAACAAATCTCCCTTGATTTCTTACTCTTGTTTATGCCTGTCCAACTAAGTTCCTTTCTTCAGTGAAGGCCACTAAGCTTTAAGACACTGTTTTCAGCAATAGAAAACCAATATTAGTCACTGAGGCAGGAGAGCAGACAGAAGAGTGGAGGAGATTTCAAAGGATAGTGTACAGGGAAGCCAGTTTGCAGAAGAAGTCTGAAAGGGCTACACTATTTGGACTTTGTTTAGCCTAGAGAGCGTGCTAGACTGGGGGATGTCATGCTCATGGCTGTGAAAGATTCTGCTCATGGCTATGACAGATTCCGCTCATGGCTGGAGAGGTTGCTTGTCTGTATCTCAGCAGATTAGGAGGCACTATTCATCTAGAACAAGACTTTCTTGTATTCTCTCTTTTGTTCCGTCTGGTCCTCCAGTCCCTAGGATGGTACCACCCATGTTCAGAATAGATCTGTCTTCCATTGAACTTCCCCCTGAACCTGGGCAGTGGTGGTGCACGCCTTTAATCCTAGCACTCCAGAGACAGAGGCGGGCAGATCTCTGTGAATTTGAGACCAGCCTGGTCTACAGAGTAAGTTTCAGGACAGCCAGGACTATTTCACGGAGAAACCCCATCTCAAAAAACCAAAACCAAACCAAGACAAAACAAACTAATAAACAAAACCCTTTCCATTGAAAATACCACTAAAGGCATACCCAAAGGTATGTGTCCTTGGTGATTCTAAAGCTAGTCAAATAGATAAAGACGAAGAACTTAATCATTACAGGAAAAGTTTCACATTATTTATCATTAGAGATAAAGGATTGCACAATGAATTTTGGTTTTACGCTGAACCCCTGACACTCTGACTGTGGCAAAGTGAGATGATACACAAATCCATGGGCCACAGGTTCTAAATGAGATGGACTTAGGATGTCCCGTGTCCTCCACTAGGACAGCATGGGTGGCAGCAGTTCACACCAGAGCTCAGGAAGGAAGGCAGATAATAGCATGCATAGACAATACAGCTATACTAATCATGCATTCGGTACATAATGATGGGGTCCGTGGGGTCCTAAAGAATGCCTGTGTAGCTGGTGTCAGGCGAACATCCCATCTTGACTTTACCCTGTGCTGCTGTAGGGACAAGCCTTCAGTGGTGCAGGAATTGAAGAGGGTCCATTGAGTAGGCTGACTAATCATTCAATTGACTTTTCCATTTGAGGGAGTAAAGCTTCATTTTTTGGGGTTAGCAAAAAAGGCCAACGCACACACACGCACACACATACGCACGTGCATGTGCACATGCACACACGCACACCTTCAAGGTCTTTCTACTGTCTTTCACTTTATCGCACAAACACGCTTTTTATATTCCCCACATGAATTACATTACAAAGAGGATTTTTCCCAAAACCCAAGTTATACAGTTAGCAAAAAAAAAAAAAAAAAAAACCATAAAAACTTTTTTTTTCTGGAATAAGTCAACCAACGAGAAACCCGCCCTCAGATAAACATTTATTATAACCATTTACATAGGCAGTAGTTTTTATAATTGTCAGAAAAAACAGGCTACTAGTTTCACTTTTCATCCAATTCTTTGTTTTCTAATTCCATGAAGTGATTGTTTAAAGCTTTGTTGTAGCTATGACACACACCAAAACCCACGAACACATTTCTTAACATTAAGATTAAAAGAACTTGTGCTAGCCTAACTCCTAGGACGTGATCGTTTTCCCTAACCATTAACCTCAACCTTAGTCTATATGACTCCTCAAGTAAGACTTGTAAATTATAGCTGTGTGACACAACCTCGTTCCTATTTTCTACCCTTTGCAGCTAATGATTTTTCTGGATTGGGGCAATACTACAGCCAACTTTTACCTATATTAGTTTTCCCACTAAACTAACCTCTATCATAATCCCTTACTATGTTTGTTAGAAATCCTTAATCATCAAAATTCTATATAAACTAACACTGTTATTGTATAAATCATTACTTCAGATAAACAGTACAGCTTAAGAGGAAATCATCTCCATAATAATCCACGAGTAAAAATGCACAGAACAGGATATTTCCATGAGATAACGACACTACAACAAAGGCAGTGGGGATTCCCTGTACCCATTCACACCATACCAGATAGCAGACAAAAATGGCAGTGGCAAACATATAAAGGCACACCTGTAGCAGGAGGTAAAAAGACAAATTTCATTCTGGTAAACTGAACTCCTGAAGCTCAATGGTCACCCCTGCTTCTCTAACAAGGCCATCAGCAATCCAGAACTCAAGAATGTTTTTCTCTCTTTTCCCTTCAACTTGGCACCAGGGAATTTGGAAAATATAGTTAACTGTATACTACCATTCCATATACCCAGGAAGTTCAATTATCTAACATCAGTGAAACTCTCTCCCTCTCAAAAAGCCTCTACTCCCTTAGTGGACAGAGGGACCTCAGCCTGAGCCCTAGTCTTATTTCTGTACCATTAGTAAAATACAAAGTAAATATTATCAGAATTTTCCTACTCAATCCTGAGCTCACCTGTACTGTATCAATCACTGAAGCTACAACATGCAGACATTAGCATGACTGCCCTTAGTTGATCCCTGTTCATGCCCCTGATGATCTAATACCTGGTCATACATTTTCCTAAGATGAATGAATAGGAATGAGGAACTGAGTAGACCAGTACATTATAGGCAGATAGATGCTTTTGTCCATGGACTGCCACAAAGTTTCAGGGTAGGACAGTACGGGTATAGCCCTGTCTTCCACAGGTGTAGAGGATTACAGAACCCTGCATCTGGATAATGCAGATGTCCTACCCCAAAATGGCACTGGTAATACCACACTGGAACCTAGCTGTAGGATGCTTCTTTTTGCTTTTCTGTGATGGTTCATCTTTAATGATAAAGAAACTGAGGGTACTAAGAGGCCTGAGAGAGGACAGCATGAATCTGTCCAGCTGATTATCTTTGCCACTGCTCTTGAGATTCTGTTGTCCTAGTGGTGACTGCTCTCAGGAGTTCTGAGCAGTCAGTGTGTGATAAAGTGACCCACAAGTCACCATACCCTCTCACTAAGAGTAATCTGATTATTACCATGTAGGTGAGCTACAATCCTAATGTTTCTTTGGGCCACTAAGCAAAACAATGCAAAGACTCTGCATTCTTCTTCACTGAAGGAATATCTAACTCTCAAATAGATTTTGTAAGTCATACCTGCTAAGAGTTAATAGGAGTGACTAGATACAACATACTTCACCATACCTAAAGGACCTTTGGTCTCATTGTCAGAGAAGCATAGCCTGTGATCAGGGAACCTTCCCTAAGTAAATTAGACATGGTTTATGGAATTTTTAATTCTATCCTCAGTAAGATCAATACTTCTTCTCTGGATAATATTCCCTGTTATGTCAGGGAATAACAGCCCATTGGCATACCTCTGGTGAGTCCTCCAGTACACCAAGCTGCACTACAGATAAGCTTTGCAGAACCAGAATAAATGTAGAGATCAATTTCTACACTGTGGAGTTCACTACACGGATTTGTCAAGGTCCAGAGGTGGCCAACTAAAATGATGTAATATTTGTCTTTTTATTCACTTGGTGTGACCATGAAGACCGAAGGAAAAGGGCACTGCATTAAGTTCTCAACACTCTGGTTCCTCTTTGGCTCTGACCTGAGATGAGTGAGTACACTACATATCACTATCCAGGGAACCAAGCAATAGACCACCACTTTGTAATCATTATTGAACCAGGAGGCACCTCGGAGATTACCAGAACACACTTTTGTATGTGTCTGTGGATATGCGAGCAGCAGCATCCCATAGACTGTGGGCCTATATAAAATAAAAGGAGAAAGGGAAGGAAGTTGCTAATGTGGACATATTCTCTCTTTCTGTCTTTGGTTCTCTTTCTTTCTCTTCTTTCATTTATCTCTCTTCCTTCCTCTCTTTGATCCTCCCTCTCCTCTTCATCTCTCCCTCCCTTCCTTCTTCTCTCCTTCACTACTTCCTTCCCCATCTCCCTCCTGCTTCTCTAAGGTATGAAGAGTTCATTGTAACTCAGGTTAAAGGCATGGTCGATTATGGTAGGAAGTGATCAAAATGCGTTCATAATCAGGAGCAGAGAACGATGAATGCTTGCTGCTGGTCAACTATGTTTCTTACAAATATTTGGATCACTTCTCTTGTTTTCTATAAAGGAGTTATGGAAACTGACTCCTAACTCTATTTTTCTGTAAAAAAAAATAAGTGCTTCAAGGATGTAAACATCATAGGATGTTCAGGCCCTATACGCGACACTCTAGGCAAATGCGTGCCCATACTTATGCATATCATAGGCAAAGGGACTGATTCAGGAGGAACGGAATAGACTTTTGTCAGTTTATTAAGAACCAAGCCTTGCCATCTCAGGTTTTTAATTGTAAAATCTGTATAATATGTAATATAGAGAAGGAAGATGTTTTCCCTTTCTTAGCTCATCTTCTACCCCAAAAGGATAGGAACAACTTCTTCTGTTTTCTCAAATTTTCTTCTCATAAACAGTTGGAGAAAAATGGGAAGAAATGAAAGAAATTTGTCTTTTTTTTTTTTTAAGCTATTGCACTATCGGTTGACTCACAACAAAAGGACTCACTCACTGACAAGAATTTGGAAAATCCAAACCAGCTGCAACCAAATGAAGGTTCCTGGGGTGGGTGCAGGAAAACGAGAGCCAGTGAGAAGATAAGAGTTGGCAGCAGGGATGCCAGCTCCTGTCTCCTCACTGCTCGGATCGCTATCCTCATCAATTATTTACACGAGGAAGGTCTACTTCAAAATTAATCATGAAATTCTGAATTGCTCCTTTACATTAATAATGAAAGAAGTGCAGCAAATGCAAACAGACGCCACTAATAGAATAAGAAATTATGTCTACTACAGAAAGGGAAGTGGCCTATTTAAGGGAAACATCAAGAGGCTAATTAGGATCCTCTCGCGAGGGTTATGGTCCGTGACCCAGATTGGCAGTCATTACCTGCCCAAAGGAAAAAAAAAAATGCTGGGATGTGATCCATCTGCAGTTTTTATAGTAGAGTTACATGCAAAACTGTCCCAACCCTGGGGGGCCAGGGGATTTGAGGACAATGTGAATGGCTCAATTACAACCTAGAAAAGGTATGCAGAAAAGATATCCCAATCTGAAAACCCAGCAGAACAAACACAAGCTCCCAAATGCAATGCTTCTTCTTCCAATTACAAACAGCACCCATGCCTCCCACACACAATTAGCCTTTGTCCTTTCTGTGTATGAGGACATTATCCTTCAAAATTGTCTCTCGTGGACTAGTTTTCTCCTACATCACAGCGTGAAGCTATGCAGAATCTTGACATCCTTGCTGCTTCTGCATCCCAGAATGCATTTGACATAGTCTCTACCTTCAAGCATTTTATGTGTTTCAAGCGAGTTTACAATCATGAAATTTGTATTTCTGTCTTCCTAAAGAATGACTTGAGGGCCTCAGGGTGTATGGTAACATAGAACCTTCATTTGACAAGAATTTACGAGCATAGAAGATAATCTCGTTTTGAAGAGTCAGATTTTTACGCCAGGAAATGCAGAGAAGTCTTCATCTGAGGTCTGAGACTGGCTTTAATCACTTAGCTACCTTTACGCACCGGGAACTAGCTTAATTTCTAGTGGCTCTGGTTTTCTGCTATGTAAACGGGACAAGGATCACGCTTGGCTGATCTCAAATTATCTGAACTGCTAAATTTCCAAAGCTTTCCATCCTAGCTACCTGGTAAGCTATTTGGTATATTGGGTAAGGGCAGGTTCTGGATCGTTTCTCTTGGGTTTCCACCTGGCTCTGCAATGACCTGTTGTCGCGTTAGCCTCAGCAACTACTTCTTCACCTGCCAATGACAGTGTGCATAGCTCTTAGGGCAGGCTTAGGAAAGAAGCTCAAAGCAAATGCTGACTCTTGCTGCTTTAGGAGATCAACAAAAGCGAATTTACATAGCTTTTAGAGGGTTGCTGGGATGGGGTAAGGTCTCAGTGGGTCTTATCACCACTTCTGTGTTGGCTACTTACTGTGTTATAGCCGGCCTCTGAGGAGTTCGAGACCAGTGGTAGAGCTAGACACTAACACAACCCTTAAAAACAAAAAAAAAAAAAAAGAATTAGCTGGAGAGCACAGGCTAGTACCTCTTCCCACTGCATTCCCACTGGTAAGAAGAAATTTAAAATGCTTTCTGATTCTCCATTAGGTGATTTATTTAGTCAATATCTTAAAAATATTCCATATCTGACCCTGTGATCACGTGCAGGTCCATAATAGCCTGGACAATGATAAGAAATAAACATTTTCCCAAGCTGTAGTCAGAAAACTTTAAGCATCCTTTAGAACTGTCTATGGTTTTCATGGATAAATGAAAAAGAAAACTTAACATTTTATCCAACCCCAAAGCACCTAAAAACACACATATTTTTGATCAACAGATGTTTAAAAAAAGTGAGGAAAAGGAGTTGCTCAGAAATGCTTTTCTGATGGTGATTTATTCTTTTGTAATCTGTGCAGATGCAGATAGCAGCTGGGCTAACCCAGGATCCAGTATCCAGGGATCTTCTGTCTTTTTTCCCAATGAAACATCTCTGTTTCCTTGTGTTTGTGTTAACAGATCTTTTATTTCCCCCTTTTGTGGATTCGATCTTCAGAGAAGGAAGCCTACTGGATATTCAGCCAGGTTTTCTATTTCCCCGAGTTTTAATTGTCTTAAAATTGATTCCACTCATTCTTTCCCGGTCTCTGGCAGTTTCACCTCCATCACCATCAAAGCAGCTTGCTCTTTTATTTGCATATTTTGTTACTCATGATTAAACTAAATCATCATCTTTATTTAACTTACTAGACTTGTGGGAACTGGTAGCATACCAGGTGTGCGCGATTATGTTCACGTCGTAAGGCATCCCCAGTCAGCAGCTTGTAGGGTTTCGACATGCTCAGTTGTGGGTTTTTGCTTTCTACAAGCTTGTCTGGCATTCATGCTGTGGGGAACCTGGCCTGGAAAAATGAGAGCCATATTGTTGTTGTTGTTTTTCTCAATTCTAAGAGATCTTTGAAGTTTTCTGTCAGCTCATCTCCTTGGAAAGAGAACAGTCATTAGCTACGAATATAAACTGCTTTACTCCAGGTTGCTTTTCAAGTAACATACAGAAATTAAGATCATTTTTGAGCACATGCTTGTTTTCAACTCAAACAATCACAGCCAAGACTGGAATCCTGAGGAACCTAGTCTGTCTCTCTGAAAATGATTGTACGGTCTTAGTGCAGTGTGGGGTGGAGGAGCAGGGCAACTTTTAATCATGATCAAGGCAGTTTCGTAGAGGAGACATGGAAAATGGGAAGGAGTGTTGTGCTTGTAATCACACAGGAAACAGTGAAGATCTAAGCCGAGCAACTGATACCAATAATTTTTTTTTTTTCGAGACAGGGTTTCTCTGTGGCTTTGGAGCCTGTCCTGGAACTAGCTCTGTAGACCAGGCTGGTCTCGAACTCACAGAGATCCGCCTGCCTCTGCCTCCCGAGTGTTGGGATTAAAGGAGTGTGCCACCACCGCCCGGCTTGATACCAATAATTAAACAGACAACACATACCATTACTGGCTGCAGAAATGGCATGATGACCATGGAAGCCAATGTGCTAACACTCAGCTGGTGACTTGTAGCTTTATAACTATTCCTTTGCACAGGAGTTTGTGGTTGGTGACTTGCGTTCTCTGTGACACAGGCATTTTTCTAGAAGGGGAGAGAAGTGCTTAACCAAAGCCCTTGTCATTGGGTCCAAAGGAAGCAGGTTGTCTCAGGGAGGCTGTGGCACCCAGCAGAGCAAAGATCATGGAACGAGGAGTGTGAGTATGTGTGTTGTGTGTGTGTGTGTGCGCGCGGGCATGCATGTGTGTGTATATATATATGCATGTATCTTATGAGCTAATGTTTTGTGGGGGACAGTTGTATTCTGTCAATTATGTTTTAAATAAACGCTGATTGGCCAGCAGCCAGGCAGGAAGTATAGGTGGGAAAACCAGACAGGAAGTAGAGGTGGGGCAATAAGAACAGGAGAATTTTGGGAAGAAGGAAGCTCTTTCCCCAGTCCTTCCCAGATCACCAAAGAAGCAGGATGTGATCTGCCCCACTGGAAAAGGTATTGAGCCATATGGCTAACATAGATAAGAATAATGGATTAATATAAGTTATAAGAGTTAATAAGAAGCCTGAGCTAATGGGCCAATCTGTTTATGATTAATGTAGATTCTCTGTGTGATTTTCTTTGGGACCTAAGGACTGCAGGAACTGGGCAGGACAGAAACCTCAACAAGCAGCCCCTCATGTTACAAATGTTATATACTGCAAGCTCATTTTATTTGGGACATGTCACTTTCTTTCTACAGCACAGAATTTGCTCTTTCACAGATATCTGCTCTTCTATATATCATCTAGTTTTCCTTTAGTCTGTCTTTCTATTGTCTATCATCTATCTTCTAACTGGGTTGATAAACTAATAAATGAAGAAACCATACATAAAAGGAACTAATTGACTTTTTGAAAATGACAGTGTTGAGTGTCAAATTTGTATTTCTCTTTAAATTTCCACACACACACACACACACACACACACACACACTTTCTGTTTGAGGCACTGGAGGCTGAATGCAGGGCCTTATAAATGCAAGCACTATACCACTAAACCACATCCTCAGCCTAGGCTTGTTTGCACAAAATCTTTTCTTTTAACTTGTTATTTATTATTTATTTTATTTTATGGGGTGTATGAGTATTTCACCAGCATGTATGTATATATACCATGTTCATTTCCGGTGCCCATGGAGGACAGAAGAAAGAATCGGATCCTGGGAACTGGAGTGAGCCATCCTGTGAGTATTGTAACTGAACAGTGCTTCCCTGCAAGAACAACAAACACTATTAACTGCCTTGCCATTGCTCAATCCCCTCCTTTGACATTTGAAAGCATCTGTCAAAACAGGAGTCCCTGAGTGATTTCCATGTCACAACGTGTCATTACTATAAGTACAATGAGATCTGACCCATCAGACAAGCTTAAGATTACAATGATACACACAAGAAGGATGAGGAAATTCATGAAAGGGGTATCCCAGTACAAAAACAAATGTTGGAGTTTTATACTAGATGTCTAGAAAACTAATATCATTTGAAAAATGCCAATTTATTTTTGCAGTCTATGGTTTTCTCGTGTCTGTAATGATTAGAGTATAATGTTATTTATGTATAAGGAAACTTTCTGGTAACAACATGACCTTTCTTATGGACTTACAAGATATATGTCTTCTATATCTAGTTTTCAGAGTATTCGGATTTAAAGAGTCACAAGCCCTTCACATAGTTACTCACACAGACATACGTGTAGTTACATATCTGTAAACATCAATATCTAAGATAGGTAGACTTAATGAGTTCCTCTAAACCATAAACTGAGTTTGACTGCTATCATATTCCAGTGAGAGAATGCAATGCTAACAATTGAGTATGTTCCCCAAAGTCAGAATACTGTTGTAAAACCCATAACTCAAACCTAAATATTCAGGGGTTTCTACTCTGACCTGTCTGCACCTGTCATTTCTAGGTGGGTATGGCTTGCTTCTTCCTGTATGGTGAATACAATAAAAGTCATGGGCTGGGATGCAATTCAATCCAGCACATTAGGAAAGCCTCTTCTGTATCGTGCTTAGGTTCAGCTTGAACAAGCTGTATGTAAACCGAAGCAACTTCAATTTTACGTCAAGGCTATATAAGTGGAATCTCTGCCTAGGGAGTTCTTCAGTGACATAATGATTATGTGTTCTTTTATTAGGACAGGTGTGAAATACTTTAGTATGGAATGTTAGAAAATTGAACCCAGCAATATAACAAAAATGCTTATGTAACATAGCCAGATGAGATTTGTCTCAGTCATGTGACAAGGACTCAAGGTGGAGTGGGAGGGTGTTTTAATGTTGAAAACATAGTCATGTCACACACCAGTTTGTAGAGAAAAATAGTATAAAGCCATATAATCATCTCAAGAAACACAGAAAAATATCGTGACAAACCTCGTGCCTGTTTGTGTAATAATCCTCAGTCTGGTGAGAGTCACCTATTAAAACCCGTGGCTGCAAGCATAATGTGGTGAAAGACTCATATCATAACCAGTGAAATGAATACGTTTACACTTTCCATTTCTACTAAGCAGTGAGCGCAGTATCAAAAATTCTCCTGAAGGCAATTTAGAAATAAAGTTGGATAGAATGCACCAAGATTTAAGAGGAACTGGTAAAAGTTTCTGTATTTTTAGGTGACATTTTCTTATAGCTATACAAAAAAAATTAATTTAAGCATCTACTAAAAACCTAGTAGTCCTCCCCAATACCACAAAACATAACACAAATTCACATCACCCTACTTTAGCCAGCAGTAAACTAAAAGTGAAATTAAGAGGAAATACTCCATTTTTAATAAATACAAGGAGGAGTAAAAATGTTTGGAATAATATTAATAAATAACTGTGAACATTTATTCTGAAAACAATAAGCTTTTATGTAAAGAAATGCAAGAAGGGTCTAATGAAATTCAAATGGTACAGAAGATTCCACATTGCTGAGATGGGAATATTTCTTGAGTTCATGTGTCCATATTCTCACTTACATAAAAGATGAACTTCAAAATGAATAAAGACCTATTTTTAATACGCAAGCTTACAAAAACCTGAAGAAAAGCATAAGGCTAAAAGTTCACGGCTCCTGAGTTAGCAATGATCACCTATGCAACCAAACAAAGAAACTGATAAAATTGAATATCCCTAAAGAGACTGCTAACAGCAGAAAAAACAATTCACAGGATGAATACACAAAGTACTAATTGAATCACACAATGAAAGACAAATAAAGCAATTGAAGCGAATACAAGACTGGAATAGACATTCCTGAAAAGCACTCCCGGAATCCTTATCCGTCAGAGTGATGGATGCTGCTTGTCTGTGTGCTGGTGTGTGGCTACTTGTATGCGCATGTTCATGTGTGTGTATGCCTACCCACATCTATTCATACACGGAGGCTGGGGGCCAATAGTATTGCTCTCCACCTCATTTTGTTTGAAATGTTGTCTTCCCTTAACTTGGAGTCTGCTGCTCTAGGTCACCTGACTACCCAGAAAGCCCCAGGATCTATCTAGAGCTGCCACATAGCACTTTGGTTAAAGACACACACGCATCACTTTGCTTGGTGTTCATGGGGAAGCTGAACTCAGCTCACTGTGCTTGAAGAGCAAGCACTTTGCCCACTGAGGTGCCTGCAGCCACCATCAGAGCACTTCTAAATTCAAATCACAGCTAGAAGCCTTTTTGCTGTGGAAGAATGTTTTTGTACACTGTAAAGATTTGTCACTCATATTGGTTTTAAAAAGTGGTGATTGGATTGTTGCCAGGCAGGAAATACAGGCAGTGCAACCAGACTAAGAATTCTAGGAAGAGAAAAAGTAGGTATGGAGTCACCAGCCGGATGGAGAAGAAATGGATGAGAATGTTCCACTGAGAAAAGGTACTAAACCATGCGGCTAAACATAGATAAGAATTATGGGTTAATTTAATTGTAAGAGCTAGTTAATAATAAGCCTGAGTAATAGGCCAAACAATTTATAATTAATATAAGACTTCTGTGTGTTTATTTGGGACTGAACTGCTGCAGGACTTGGGGAGACAGAAACTTCCATCAAAACATTTTCATATCTTCTAGGAGAGTCAAAAGAGCAACTGACATCGGTGAGGGAAGAAACTGTGTTTTTATGCCTTCAAGGCACCCTTATATATCACTAGTGTTTAAACACAGAGTTACCTTCATGATCTATCAAGTCTATGCTTAAAAACATGGCCAAGATAAATCAAATTACAAAATGAGAAAAGAAAGAACATATCACTCCTGATTTATACTAGAAATCTAGGCTTAAATAAGGCATTTTAAGGATCCTAGATGAGTCAATAGGTATGTTTGGCAGGTGTCTGTATCTGTCCCTAGGACACATAAATAATGTCAGCTCCATTTCTCCAGGCATGAGATAAGTGTCTTTAGGTAGACAACATAGATATGCTTGGATTTGGAGAAATAAGCAGAAGAACAGAGCTTCATGAAACTCTCCAACACATAATTGGACATGGGGTATGAATGATGCTGACCTTGGAGAACTATGGAAATAACACAGCCGAGTGTCTTCCTTTCTCTATCACAAGTACATCTGGTTATGTAAGGGCTTTGTAGCTTCACTCAAGGTCACCTTGTAACTAGCAAGGGCCTTGGGCATAGTGCCTCTGTGGTCCCTTCTTCATAACCACATATCCAAGAGTATTATGAATAAAATGTACATTGTAATAGTGTGTTTATAAAAAATGTGATTTTGAGCTTAAATGCCATATTTTTTCTTATTTCCAAAAAAATTAAAGCATTTTTTAAATAAACCTAAATATGTGGTGCCCCCAGACACAATACATCCCCTATGTCATGGGTTCATCAACAATGACTTTTGCTTTCTGCTCAGCAAAGGACACCATCATTTAACAAAGCATCATCCTACAGAATGGGAAAAAATTTTGACCAACTCCACATCCTATGCAGGGCTAATATCCAAAATAAATAAAGAACTCAAGAAATGATAACAAAAAACCAAATAACCCAATTAAAAATTGGAGTACAGATCTAAACAGAGAATCCTCAATAGAAGAAACTCAAATGGCTGAGAAACACTTACAAAAATGTTCATCATCCTTAACCATCAGATAAATGCAAATCAAAACTACTTTGAGATTCCAGCCCACAATGGTCGGAATGACTATGATCAAGAACGCAGCGGACAGTTTGTGCTGGCAAAGTTGTGGATCAAGGAGAACACTTGTCCATTGCTACTGGGAGTGCAAACTTGTATAGACTCTATGAAAACCAATATGGGAAATTCAGGATTCCACCTCAAGATTCATCTACAACACTCTAGGGATTACATGCAAAGGAAACTTCATTTTACCACAGTGACAGCTGTTCAACCATTTTCATTGCTGCTCTAGTCATAATAGCCAGAAACTCAATACAACTGAGATGTCCCTCAACAGAAGAATAAAGACAATGTTGTACATTAACACAATGGAGTAGTACTCAGATCTTTAAAAAAAATGACACTGTGAAATTTTCAAGCAAATGGATTGTACTAGAAAACAGCATTCTGAGTGAGGTAACCCAGACCCAGAAAGATGAATATGTTATTTATATCTGGATATTAGCCATTGGATAAATAATAACCAAACCACAATCCATAGAGCCAGAGGCATATAAGAGAGGACTAGGGGTGAACAAATGGATCCCCTGAGGAGGGGGAAATAGAGTAGATTTTATGGATGGACTGAAGGTAGGGGGTGGAAAGGATGGGCTGTCAGGAGGAAGGGCAAGGGGAAGTGGGAATGAGGGAATGAAGGAAGAAACAGCTATAATTGAAGAGCATTTGAACAGTGGTCTCTATACCTTTTTCTATATTAGAAAAGAATCCTAATGAAGTCTCCAAATAATGAGGAAGACAGGACTCCTACTGGCCTTCTCATCACCAAATGAAATGTCCAGTGCTGGGACTGGGTTTCATCCAGATGAGTGAAAGTATCCCAGGGAAATTCTCAAACAACCCAGACTGTTGTCAAGACAATATGTTGCTCTTTCCAGATGGAAGACAAAGTCCCGTTACTGATGGCAACAGCCACACAACTCATTGAGCATGGATAGGATGAGTTGGTGCCTACATCGACCCTTCACCCCCATGCTATAGTGTCTATGACACAGAACGGTACTCTGCAGGCTACCCAAAGAGAAAGCTAAACAGCAACCCAACCACTAAACCTTTGATATTTGATGTACAATCTGTCCTGCTTGCAAATATGCTAGAACAATGGTGGCACAAAGCTTGTAGGAGTAACCAGCTCTTGTCTGATTTGACTTAAGGCCCACTCCATAAGATGGAGCTCCTACCTGACACTAGATGAGTGACCAAGAAGCAGAATCTAAATACCCAGAGACCTAGGGTAAAACCAAACACTACTGCTCTTTTTTAAAAGTAACTATAAAATAACTCCTAAGGCTATTCTGTATACTCATAGATCAGCACTTTATTCAGTCCCTCCTATAGCAGATGGGAATAAATAGAGACCCATAGTCCAAAAGACTTTGCATAAACTCATATGCAAAGAGGACCTTGGAACACACAGCTCTAAGTGAGATGTCTCCATTAAATCCCTCCTCTTAGAGCTCAGGGAACCCCATGGAAGAGGATGCAGAGGGAGATGGGAAGAGAGAGGAGGAACTGAGGACACCAGCAGAACAAGGCTCTCTAAAATAACTAGTAAAGATCATATAAACTCACAGAGCCTGAAACAGCAATCACAGGGTTTATACACAGGTCTGTACCAGGTCCTCTGCATATATACTGTATTTTTTATTTTGGTACTTTTACGGGGTTCCTGAATGTGTAAACCATTGGGTCTATGATTCTTATGCCTTCTTTTGGGACTATTGTATTTTTCTATTGGCTTGACTTACCCGACTTCAATATGATGGCTTTTGTTTTACCTTACTTTATTTTATCTTATTATGTTTCATTGTGATCTCTTAGAAACTTGTTCTCCAGTTGGGAGAAGAGGTGGGAGGAACTGGGAGGAGTAAAGGGAGGGGAAATTCTATTCAGATTCTATTGTATGAGAAAAGAATCTATGTTTAATAAAAGGGTAAAATAATGACTTTTTGTTTTTATACCCTATCTGACCTAGTTATTAATTGTTCTCCAACCATATCACACACACATATGCACACACACACACATATACAAATGACTCATATATACACACCTGCACACATATTAATGCAGGCACACACACATGTACTGGCACACCAATGGGTAGGGCTGAAAGTACTTCACCTTTTGAGTTACTGATTCTCTTTCTCTGTTGTGGATTGGCTTCTTCCTCACAGATTTTCAAGCTACACTGTGTCACCCTTTTCTCATTCAGCCTCTTGTCGCACATCCCTGGCAATGCTAGGTTCTGTTTCCCTGCAGCTAGGGAGTGGTGAGAGTCACATGTGCAAAAGGAACTCAAGTCATAGGGAGGCACAACTAATGCAATGGCCTCCACCAAGTAGGGCTGTCTGCTTTTATTTTATCAGTAAGGTGAGTAAAATAGAACCTAGCTAAAAATCAAAGATTGAGAACATTTGCAAAGTGCTTCAAAGATGAAAGAATCATTATCCCTAGAAGTCTTTTTAAGTCCGAAGTTTTTGTTGTAGGTCCTTTCATACTTGACTTCTTAGGCTGTATACATCTACTGTTCTAGGAAAGCAAGCCTCAAGTCCATGCAACTCAACTCAAGAAGCAAGTAAAGATCATTTCAAAACATAAAGATGATAATAGAAGAAAACTGTGAAGTGAAGAGACTTAGAACTATTCAAAAATAAATATTAGTAAGTCTAGCTGAATAAGACTTTGGGAGCATAGTATTTGAAAAAGAGTTAGAAACAAAGCTTCTTATATCAGAGTCTTCACTGCACAACAGGTGGAAGACACATCCCAATTCATTAGGATAAACTGTTTGAAAAAAAATCCAATTCTGGTTCTCATTTGAAATGCTAAGAAACATAAAAATTGGCATAGAATATTTTGATGACAATATCTATATGGAAGGATCACCTTAAAGTTACAGGTGAACATTTAAGATGTGACTACCAAAGAACAAAAGTAAAACCCATACAACTATCTCATGACAAAATATTTTATAGAAAAAAAATTTATTCCAGTGAAGGTTAAAGTTCAGTGGTTGAGCATATGCACAGAGAAATTAAGAGGCTCTTGGCTCCTTCCCCCAGAATTATTCCCTCCCTTTCTCTCTTCATTTATGTTTATATTCTATTTGTAATGTACACATGACCTACTATGAATATACAATACAGAATGGGTTCTTTCCCATGTGACTTATTTTTTTTTACATCAAATTATCATTCCTGGGGATGGGTGTTAGTTTGTATTTCATTTACTGTTCCCTTGGCACCTCACTGCTAATCACTATACTGGTCAGTTTTACATGCTCCTGTTTATAGTATAATATGACATACAGTTCTGAACTGTGTTTTTAAGCTCCATACAGCCTAAGGTTCCCTCATGTTGTTGATATTTGAGAGAAGACCTTTTGTTAGCTTTACTATTGATTACTTCTATAGTTTGAATCAGCTCAGGTGTCAATTTCCTCTGGAGACAGATATTTGAGGCTATTTTGCTTCTAGGTAGCTGTGAACACCCTTGTGTAATTTTTCTGAAACACTCTGCAAGAATATGAGAAACAGCAAATTTTTCTGTTTGTGGAATGGTCTGTAAATATGTCCAGTCTAGGAAATATTAGGTCAATTATACCCAAAGTCTTATATATGCTCAGAATTTCTTTCCATCAGTTTTTGTTCTGGAAGCCGGATAAGATTGCCAGGGATGGGGGGGAACTTGGGGAAATGGGATGGTTGGGATAAAGGAAGGGTGGATATGGGAACAGGGAAGTATATATCTTAACTAAGGGAGCCATCTTAGGGTTGGCAAGAGACTTGAACCTAGAGGGGCTCCCAAGTGCCCAGGGCAAAGTCCCCAGTTAGTTCCTTGGGCAGCTGAGGACAGGGAACCTGAAATGGCCCTATCCTATAGCCATACTGATGAATATCTTGCATATCACCATAGAACCTTCATCTGGCGATGGATGTTTATAGAGACCCACATTGGAGCACCAGAATGAGCTCCCAAGGTCCAAATGAGGAGCAGAAGGAGGGAGAACATGAGCAAGGAAGTCAGGACCACAAGGGGTGCACCCACCCACTGAGACAGTGGGGCTGATCTAGTGGGAGCTCACCAAGGCCAGCTGGACTGGGACTGAAAAAGCATGGGATAAAACCGGACTCTCTGAACATGGCGGACAATGAGGGCTGATGAAAAGCCAAGGACAATGGCACTGGGTTTTGATCCTACTTCATGTTCTGGCTTTGTGGGAGCCTAGCCAGTTTGGATGCTCACCTTCCTAGACCAGGATGGAGCGGGAAGGACCTTGGACTTTCCACAGGGCAGGGAACCCTGACTGTTCTTCGCGCTGGAGAGGGAGGGGGAGAGGAGAGGGGGAAGGGGGAGGGAAATGGGAGGCTGGGATGAGGCGGAAATATTTTTTTCAATAAAAAAAAGATTGCCACATCCAGCCCTGTTCACCTCCGTGCCTCCCAACCTCCAACTCACTGTTACTATTTGACATCACAATACTTTACTAATTCCTTGACTATTTCATATAATATTTTGATCATATTTATTCTCTCTTCCTCGTGCCTTCCAGACTCACCCCCAATTCCCCACCCCTTCCCCAACTTCGTGACTTTTTTTCATGTTTAAAATAAACTTCTCGACTCCAAATATGCTCCTGGGTGGGTGGCCACCACCTGGGGCCACACCTTTAATTTAACGTATCTTTTTGTCTCCCCTACCCGGAGCTTTTTGCTGTTGTTTTGCTTCTATCATTTTGTCTTTTCTCCTCTTTATCATTTATAGATCTTTAAAGTGGTTACTTTTAAGTTACATTTAATTTTTTTAAGTTACATTTAATTTCAAAGTCCATATTGATCACCCTCTGCTCCCGAATGCCTTAATGCTGGCGTTCCCGTTCATCACCTTTTCTCCCTTGAGACTTCATTCTCCATTCAGGGTTCCTAAGCAGCTTCAGGAACAGGCAAGACTCCTAGAACTGCGTGACTGGCGTATTGCCGTTTTTGCTGTCACGCTCTTGTATCTGATGAGTGTCAGAGAAAAATCTTTTTTTTTTCATTCATTTTGACTTATCTTCAAACTTCAACATCAAATGAAATTTCTAAGAACTGGAACTAATTTTAGCCGATCATTCAGAACTGAGGGCAAACCACCTGTGAGAAAGGCCCTGTGTGTCCTCATTACAAGAACTACTGGGGATGACTTTGTAGAAAATAAACAGTTTGGTCCTGACTGAAAATTAACTCTAGCCTTTACTAAATTCCTTTACTTTCCTCAGTGACATAGTTATTTGCAAAGGTCCAATAAGATATCAGAATCCTCCTTCATTACAACCAAGGCCTAATCAGATACAACCAATGTATAAGTACAGCAAGGCCAGAATTGTCACAACTGAGAGCTCCTTGTCTCTGATTGGGTTAAGTGTGTTCCCTGAGCACAAAGGTGTTTTTCATGTTGCAAAGACTCTGGTGAACTCTGCCCAGGGCCCTGACCAGTACCTGTTTGGTGTAATGCCACTATAGTTGGGAAAGAATGCTAGTTTTGCATAGAACTAAAGTCTGTGAACCTGGAAGTCTTCAAAATCTACACCTTTTCTTAAAATTATAGAAGAGGAACTGTTGGAAGCAGGCTTTGTGGGTCTAGCTTGCTGTGGGGTGGACAGAAACAGATTCCTTGATCCTGCGGGATGGAGCTGATCTAATACCGGCCCCTAAGGACTCCATCAAGTTTCCAGACAGAAGCATATGATCTTCTTTGGTTCTGTGAACATGCAGGTAAGGATTATTTTTTAATGTATTAATCCTCATTCCTCAGTGCCTCCCTGAGAATAAAAGGAACCAGATATAAAAGAACATGAAGTTGACGATAGCAACTTGTTGATCTTAACATTGTAGGACAAATTTAATTGGTTGCACCAGCTCCTTGGCTGGGTGTGAATAACCATGGAAGGCAGATGTGAGGTAGAGGGTGAATGTGGAGGAAGACAAACCCACATTCTCCTCTAATGCACACACTGTAGCTGAGATGGAAAGAGAAGAAATGCAGGCAGTGCTTCCTAGAGGGGCTGCCGCATGCCTTGCCACCGGGAACACTCTTCCTAACAGCCTTTATGTGTGTGAGTGCATGCCTGCTTGCTGTGTGTATATGTAACATGTGAGTGCCTGGTGTTCATGGGTCCAGATCCTCTGTAACAGGAGTTGAGGGACCTTGTAAGCTGCCACACAGGTGCTAAGAACTAAAGCCAGGTCAGTGCTCCTAAATGCTGAGCCCCACCCCATGTACACACACACACATACACACACAATCTTTAAACACTGAGTTGTCCTTGCAGCCCCACACACCCCGTGTTCAGAAACTGTCTGTCATTTAAGACTGTATCCTAGGCTGAGGGTAGGCAAGGAGAAGCACAACTACCCAGTTTCACAGTCGCTATGCTCATGGATGGAGAGTGTCAATATTTTCTTGTTGGATTAATGCAGCAATAAGGACAAACCCAGTGGCCACTGTGTCCACATTGTATATAATCCTGTCAGATCTGATACACGATGGACCTTCGGGAATTATGTTAGGTGAAAGAGGCATAGGAAGACAAACACTGCCTGATCTCAAGGACAGGAGGGGTCTTATAGAAGCAGAGGCAAATGGTGGTTGTCCAGGGCTGAGGGATGAGAAGAGATGAGGGGACGGTGCTCAAATTGTGTGACGTGTCAGCTAGAAAGGAGGGAGGTGCCAGATTCTACCATGTAGAGGATGGTCCTTAGATACAAGGTACTGCAGACTGAATCTGTCAGAAGAGTAATCTTACAATTTGGGCCGCACGCACACACATACACACACACACACACACACATACCTCAGTGCTATGTGTGAGGACCTGAGTCTAGACCTACAGGGCCCACCTAAGAACTGGACATGGTGGCATGAGTTCGAAACCTCTGTGCTGAGGAGGCAGGGGCAGCAGAGGCCCTGGAACTCATTAATAAACCAGTCTAACCAAGTCAGTGAATTTCAGGTCCCATGAGAGTGCTTGTCTAGAAATAAAACATGAAGTGAAATAGGAGAAGACACCTAACATTGATCTTAGGCTAACACGCACACATACAAACACATAGGCAACACATGCATACACCACACACACAAATACTTAAATCTATTGCATTGTACACTATGCCAGTATAGAATATAGTCTCTCTCTCTCTCTCTCTCTCTCTCTCTCTCTCTTGTCAGGCACACTTCAAGAAAGCTAGGGCAGAATGAATTATCAAATATTAATGCTTCTTTTTGAATAAAAGCAATGAGTTACACATAACATATTTGATTCTAAACATGATTTTCAGATTACAAAGGTAAATTTAAGCCAAAGTCACCAAAAACTCAGATTTCAAAACTCAGGGAAGTAATTTTATAGTCCTAATTTTAAATTCATTTCTTTAAAGTATGCTTTTAAAATTTTATATATTTTAGGCCTTCAACATCTTGAATAAACTTTGACTGGAAAGGGCCTGCTTGTGGGGATTTCTGTCTTGCCCGATTCCCGCAGCCGGTAAGCCCCAAAGAAAATCACACAGAGAGTCTATATTAATGATAGACGAATTGGCCCACTAGCTCATGTTGAAGGAGCTGCGGGCTGCATTCCTGCCACCTGGCTCCCGGCTGCTTGGCTAGCTTATGTCCCAAAATAAACAACACACAAACTGTATTCATATAAACACTGCTTGGCCCATTTCTATTAATGTGTGCAGCACCACGAGGTGGTGACTTACCAGGGAGATTCTAGCCTACGTCCATCTTGGGTCAGAGCTTTATCGCGTCTGCCCTGGAGAGGAGCGGCATGGCATCTGGCTCACTTCCTCTTCCTCCCAGCAGTCTGTTCTGTTTACTCCACCCACCTATGTTCTAACCTATCAGGCCAAGCAGTTTCTTTATTAATTAACCAATGAAAGCAACAGATTGATATGACACTCCCACATCAAGCTCAGGCTTCTTATTAACTCTTTTAACTTATATCAACCCATTATTCTTATCTATGTTAGCCACATGGCTCAGTACCTTTTTCAGCGCGGCAGGTCACATCCTGCTTCTTCAGTGGTCTGGGCAGAACTCAGAGGAATGGGCTTCCTCCTTCCCAGAATTCTCCTGTTCTCATTGCTCCGCCTCTACTTCCTGTCTGGTTTTTCTGCCTATACTTCCTCCCTGGCTACCAGCCAATCAGTGTTTATTTAAAATATGATTGACAGAATACAGACAATTGGAAAGAAAGCCAAAGAAAGTCCAGGTAACTCGCCCCTGTTCAAAGCTAAGAGAAAGCTGAGCTGTACTCCCACTGGGCAGCAGTTTGGAGAGGACACATTCCCTCATTTTTTTCCTGTTTGGCCTCAGACAGCTGGAAAAAAAAGCCTGTGCATTTGCTTTAAAACATGCACCTCACTTGTATATGAAGCAAACCTTAATTAAAAAAAAAAAATCTTTGCCTCTTAAATTCTTTGCAAACTGAGTTCCAGTGCCAACCTACTACGTGCTTTTTCTAGACAAGCAATAAATACATCACCCACTGATTTTTCAATTGAGGAGCCTTTTAAGATTTTAAATCATTTTCTGAATATTAGGTATGTCATATATCTAAGAAATGGACAATCTGTGATTTAGGCATGACTAAAATGATATAAATTTAGTTTGACTCAAAAGGTCATGCATTTAACTGACACACGATTGTGTAAATTTAAGGACTAAGAATTAGTTCTGCTGCCACTACCTTCCGTTCATTAAGACTGGACTTTCAGTTTGTTGAATGCTGTTGTGTGTCGGACACTATGTTTTCTGTCCATCTGTCATGATGACCTCTGGAGGGACTGGTGGTTAGAAGGGACTCAGCTGCTGTCCCAGAGTTGCTGAGGTAAGGGTGGAATCCCGAGGGAGATTCGAGCCTCACATTCACCATTGCCTCTGGGAATGCTGGGAAGCTGGTGTCAGTGGGACTTCACGGTCTCTTCACAGAACGCTCAGTCTATGAGCCATGCTGGCTCTCCTTTCTTTGAAACCTCTCTGTTCTCTAAACTTTGATTCCAAGCTCTTTTGATAATTTCTGCAAACCAAAGACATCCACCCCTAGTAAACTATAAAGATTACCCAAGGCTTTGAGGATCAGTTTCCACGGTGGGCTTACAGGCAGATTCTGAGCTTTCTCAGCATGGCTGAGTCAGTTGGCCAGTGGGGACGGGTGCACTCTGAGTCACAGTCAGTGTGTTAGCGCAGGATGCTAGTTAAATTTTCCTTGTGTGAATGTTGGCATCACCATGGGACTGCTCTATCAAGTACAGTATGTCAACATAAACAACAGAAGGATTTCTCTTTGTCCCTAAATGTGGCTTGAATTGATTTTTGTAAACGGCTTCTAAGTGTATGCTTTCATTTTATAATCCATCCTAAGGGTTTTAAAATAAGAGAACTATCAAATCACTTGGCAGGAGGAGGCCCATTGATGCCCAGAAAGGGGCATTTATATTCAGTCAGCACCCTCGCAAGCAGCATGATTGATATCATTCAGATTTGAGACCCAAAGTGATAAATAGTCACTCATGGCCAAGCGCTACACCTCAGGGCTCACAGCCCCTGGTGAGTTATTGTTTTGTTTTGTCCCCGGTTCTTGCAGGCTGAAAACTTCGTTTTCATAAATTAATCAGCGATGGCATTTTGCATTCTGAATTTGCGGCCTTTCTCTAAAGGCTTTTCCTCTCGGTTTGTAACGCTGAGTGGTGCTCTTGTAAGCTTTCCGGAGAGACAGGAAACAATGAGAAAATCAAAAGGCTTTCTGTCCGCTCTCACAGCAAATAAACATGGAATTCTCTCCGAGCTTCTTCCAAAGGAGCTTCTAAAATGTTAAGACACGTTTGAGTGCATACAAATGGAGCATTTTTGAAACTCTGCAAATTAAGCAAAGGAGCAGCATAAGAAATCCATACCCCAGCTACCCACTTTAAGGAAAATAAAGAATTAATAAAACATCTCTTTTGCAAGTTTTCATCTGATTGTTGCAGATTTCATTGTAATCCGTCCTCCGTTAGAGGTAACCACTGTGCTCACTCGGGATGAATCTCTCTATTTAAGTGTTATGTATCCTGTGCAAACGGAGTCGCTCAGTCTGGAACTTGGGGACTTACTTTTTTCCTCCATAGTCTGCAGCTTGTATCACAGCTGCTCCCTAACGTTCTACTTTGTGAAGACTTGATCCTCAGCCCTGCACCACTGAGAGGTGTTTGAGCCTAAGGAGGGAATCCTACGAGGTCTTTCCACCAGTGGGGTGCACCAGGGAGGGGACAGTTGGACTCTGTAGTCTTCCAATTCCTCCTCCATGTGCTTCTCTCAGCATGCTTGGACCTCCCTCAGAGTGAGAGGCAGCAGTCACAGACTAAGATGCTTAAAAATTAGAAATCAAGGCAGCCTCTTTCTCTTTAGAGATTATCTCAAAAATTGAAATAATGATTGCAATCTGGCCAATACACCGTCTTGGCAATATGCAGCCATGTTAATCCTTACAGCTATAATTTATTTTATTTTTTCTTTCATTACTGAATATGATTCCATCATATGAACATGTGATAATTTATCATATGCATTCAGCGGATCTTTGATTTGTTCCTATTGTTTTGTAGCCCCGCTGTAAATAGTGTTACATACTGGCTTTCCTACACCTCTCCTAGTGTCTATGGGTAACACGTTTGCTATCTTGTAGATAGATATTAGTCTATTGATGTAGTATAGTATGTCAATATAGTCAGATAACATGCATTGATATATTATTATATAAAGGGTGATCATGGTTATTTATATGAGAGAAGTCATATGGAGCCTTTAGACCTGCCTAAACAGAAGTAAATACTTCTCAGTGACATTTTACATCATAAAGAGTAAACTAATAAAAAAAGTATATGATGTTATTATTTCTAGCCAACCAAATGCATAATAAAATGAAATGGTTTTATATGTGACTATACTGTGGGACATTTTATAGCAAAGCAATGGATATGCAAAACCTCAACAAGCCAAATTATGGAAGCTCAGAAAAGATGGCATCCAGAATCTGTAGAGAGGAGAAGCAGGATGAGATTGGTTGGAGAGTACAGGTACACACGTTCTGGGTCTGAAGTGACAGCATTGTAACCGCAGCCACTCACACTCTAGCTCTGGTTTAAAATGTCATGAGGGGGTCCTAAGTGTTCTCACCACAAAGACAGCAGTGGGTTCTGCACGGTCATCCGTGTGTTACTTCACCGATGATCGCAGCCCTTGCTCAGTCTCGATGCCAGCCAAATCATGCATAGCTATGACAGCCAATTTCAGGCATCACATATATGAGATCTGTAATCCACTGTGGGGACAGGCTTCCTGGCAAGTCTTTGGAGGATCCTCTTAATCAGGCACTCTCCCCTGGGTTGGATCCTGAACAGTATACAAAGTATCACACTTTGCTTCTTCACTGACAGCGCACCTGGACCAGCTTTTGCCCCCACAATGTCTCCTGCAGGGACAGAATGTATCCAGTACAGATGAAGTATGACAAGCCCTTCAATTTTTATGTTGCTTTTGCCAGAGTATTTAATCACAGCAATAGTAAGCCTGGGACAATGGTATGCCTTAAATATAGATGTTTTATTTATCAACACTTTAAACATATCTGGTATTTACTCCTGACTGCTGAGCACTTGACTTCCAATCTGCGCAGTCCTTCAAACTGACTCCAATGTGGCATTTGGTTAGTCACAGATTTTCAGTGCCTCTTGTTCTTTTCTCCTGGAGTTTCCTTAACATACAAAGTGGTTTCTCTATTCATCCATTCTTAGTTTAATATTTTTTTTCACACTGGATGGCTTAGATAATGAAACAGAGTTGGGTCCCACGATCCCAGAGTCTCTGAAGTCCAGGAGCAAACATTCTCAATATTCTCTTCTCCAGCAATCTGTATCATGTGATTTCTATATCTTATTGAGAAATGCACACACATAAATACACTCTGTCTGAAGCATTTTGCCCTGCCTGTTATTAAAGTTTCATGTTTCTTGGCTTAGTTGCTTGTCCCAAGATAAATTCATGAACATAGAATGCCTATCTCCTCAATATAACAATGTGTATGATGCATTAAGATTTGCAACTTTGTCTATGAACATAGTTTAATATTTTAAACTAATTTTAAAATGTTTTCTTTAACTTTACTGTGAAATAATTGTCAAAAAATTGTTTGGGTACAGGAATCTATAAAGGCAAATGAAGAAGGAGAATTTTTTATTTTTTATTAGAAAAAATTCTTTTCATTTTACATACCAACCCCTTCCACCACCCACCTCCCTTCTTCCCACCCCTCATCCACTCCTCAGAGTGGGTAAGGCCTTCCTTGAGGAGTCAACAAAATCTGGCATACCAACTTGAGGCAGGACCAAGCCCATCACCCCATATCAAGATGACAGAGGTATCTCACCATAGGTCGTAGGCTATAAAAAGCCAGTTCATGCATCTGAGATAAGTCCTGGTGCCACTGCTAGGCCCTCACACAGCAGAAAAGGCCACACAACTCTCACCACATTCAAAGGGTGTAGTTCAGGCCCATGCAGGTTCCCCAGCTGTCAGTCCATAGTCCGTGAGCTCCCACTAGCTCAGGTCAGCTGTCTCTGTGGTTTTCCCCGTCATGATCTTGACTCCCCTTGCTCATAGGATCCCTCCTCCCTCTCTTCAGCTGAACTCCAGGAGCTCAGCCCAGTGCTTGGCTGTGGGTAACTGCAACTGCTTCTATCAGTTTCTGGATGTAGATTCTAAGATGACAATTAGGGTAGTCACTAATCTACTTAAAGGGGAAAGGCCTTTCGACACCCTCTCCACTATTGCTAGGTGTCTTAGATGAGGCCATCCTTGTAGATTCCTGAGAATTTCTCGAACACTGGGTTTCTCCCTAACCCTGTAATTGCTCCCTCTCTCAATATATCTCTTTCATTGCTCTCTTCTTCCTTCCATCCCTAAACTCATTCTTCTTGATCCCTCAGGTTTCCAACCCCCATCATGTTCCCTTCTAGTTTACCCAGGAAATCTTAACTATTTTTCTTCCAGGGGTTCTCTATCTGTATCCTTCTTAGGGTCACCAAGAAGGGAAATTAAAAAAAAAAAAAGGATGCTCACTCATGAGTTCATGTTCACACTATGCTTGGTGTAAGTGCTTTGCACGCTCTCAAGGTGCAACACATTTTCTGTACAAAGAAAGCATGTAAATGGGAATCATGCATGCATGATTCCACTAAGGGATAATGCCTTACTGTGATATCTGAATTTTAGATTACTTCTTTTCACTGTTCGAATGTTCTGAAGGCAATAGTCCATGTCATTTCTACTAAACCTGGTGTATTTATTCTTTAAAAAATGAACAGCAGTTTGTCAAATAAATTACTAAAAGTATCTTAAGATAATGGTAATTTTTGAAGTTTCTGATATTTTTGAATACTGATTGATTGTCCCTGAATTTTAAAGAATAACATACCAAGAAATTTTGTTTTGTTTTTTAAGGCAGGTTTTCTCTGTAGCTTTGGAGCCTGTCCTAGGACTAGTAGACCTTTGAGCTGGCCTTGAGCTCAAAGAGATCCACCTGCTTCTGCTTCCCAAGTACTGGGACTAAAGGTGTGTGCCACCACCATCTGGCAGGAATTTTTTTAAAAAACATGGAAAAACTTTCTCCCTTTGCACACTGTATGTGGTAATTCTAAAATGTATCATTGTTTCTGGACAAATACACCCAGTTTAGAATAACACCAAATCCAAAGGCCTTACACATCACATCTGGATCATGCCACTACCAACAGTCCAGATAGTCAGATTTCAGGATCATTTCCAATGAATGTGTTCTAGAATCCAGGAAGGAACTCCATACTGAATTTAGCTTTGCACATTCCTAGCCTTCCTGGTTCATCCTGGCAGAATGAACTCTGGCTCTTTCAGGAGGTCCTGCACTTAGATGTGGTCTGGGACAGCATGTTACAATTTACTTAATGGTGTAACATAGACCCATTGTGCACTCTGCTCAGTGCGGTGCAATTAAGATAAAGATGCTAACAGCCATTTGTCACTGAACATATGTCCTTATACATGTAAGTACACTTCTCACCCATTCAAGGAATTCATACGTAAATTATTTATATTGTATGAAAAAGCTCAGTAAGATCACAATTATGTGGGTGAACAAATTAAAGCCCAAGAAGCAAGGTAAATTCACCAAGGTCGCATAGTTTGTAAACTGACCAACCTGGCTTTGAAATAGTCCTGTTTGGTTCTAAAGATCTGGTCCATAGAGCAGATACAGAACAACATCAAGCACAGGTTGGAGAGAGAAAATTCCTATTCTATAGATTAATGTCACCCTTCAGCAACAGGAAGCCATCACCAAGACCAAGCTCACAGTTCTTCCCCAGAGCTGCTCGAATCATCACTGTCTCTAAAGTTTACATTTACTCCACTGGAAACCAACTCAGCAGGAGTGTTTCAGAGCTTGGAACTTCAGACACATAGAGATTCCCAGGAGTGTGCAAACAACCTCACAGAGGGATTTCCTTCCAACTGTTCCCCAGCTGTAGCGTTTTGTATCACTCTAAAACAATTTTATACATTTGTTATAGTTTATTAACTTCATCAGTTTTACATGTATGCATTTGTGTGTCTGATGTGTGTATTTGTGTGTATGCATATATGTGTGCTGTATATCGGTGTATATGGCTGCCCATGTGGAATCATGTGTCTGTGTGTGCTTTGAATGACATGTCTGTTGTGTGTATCTGTATGTGCGTGTGCCGTGTGTGTATTTCTGTACAATTTTACCAAGAGTGAAGATTCATACTACCACCTTCACCACAATCAGGATGTAGAATTGCTTTTTCAACATGGGTCACCCTCATTCAAAACATCTGTATTCACAGTTTCCACTTTATCCTCATCTGTATTAAAGATGAACTACATTGGCTGTACATATAAACCTAGTGGGTGATCAGATTAAAACTTAAGAAAAGAACTGCCCGGGGGCACAAAAGATGAACTGACTCTTAAGTTTTTTGACTGGGTATCATCTGGGTTATGTTGTGATAACTTCTTGGACACATTCTGTTCTTGGCTTAGAAGGGACATTTCAGTATCTCTGTGCCTTTGACTCCAGAGGCCCCATTGCTTCCTTTGGGGAAGTCAATGATGTTTATGAATGAGGTCACATTTTAAGTCTAGTCAGTCAATGCCAGTGCACTGGATCATTCAAGGGGCCATCCCTTGCTCTGCCACACACCTCACTTAGCTATACCCACTCTCACCTTTTGGGAAATACCAACATTAGGCTGATTTGCAAATAAAGTGTCGAGGACACTAAGAGAGACTTCCATAAATCTAATCTACATGGGAAGTAGAAAAAGACAAAATCTCCTGAGTAAATTGGGAGCATGGGGACCTTGGGGGAGGGTTAAAGGGAAGAAGAGGAGAGGCAGGGAGGGGAACAGAGAAAAATGTAGGGCTCAGTAAAAATCAATTAAAAAGAAGAAAGAAAATAAAATGTCCTACTGGGCAGTTGTTAAGGGATGACAGAATTTAGTTTCCAAGAACACAAAGCTGTGTGTCGCCTGACAGGAGAGACTCCTTCCTGTCACAGAGGCTTGATTTGTCAGGAAAGTCTGAAGGACGCTCTGTTTTACAGGATACTTATTCATCAGTAAATGGAGGTCATGGGGACACAAAGTGGCTCATGCATCTTCTGGCTAGTTGTATGTAAGTGAAGCAAAGAAACATGAGAGGGAACGCAGAGAGCAGAGGGCTGCAGTGCGGAGTTCTCACTGATTTTCTCCAGCTATTAGGAGTCCAGAAAAACCCTGAGCTAAGGGCACAAAAACTTCCAATCTACAGTTTTACTAATTGGCATGAGGCCTTGGGCAAATCACTAGTTGTTTTCATATCTTAGAATTTTGTTATTGTTATTGTTGTTTTTACAGGATGCTATAGTTCTTGTCTGCCTACCTGTCTTACATGTTATTGAAATGAGAAATCAATGAATATTGATTTAAATCATACTACTGTATATGAGTGTAATTACAGTTAATGAAAAAGAGGTCATGAATTTGGCAGAAAACAAGGAGAGGTATATGTGAGGGTTTTGAGGGAACAACAGAAAGGGAGAGAAATGCTGTAATTATATGGTAATCTCAAAAAAATTACATGGCCAACTGGTGTGTGTGTGTATATATATATATATATATATATATATATATATATATATATATGCATACATATACATATATATATTTGTGATTTTCACATCTTCATGTACTTGCACTCACAAAGCACCTGGTATACATATATAGTAAATATATGATATATGATTGGATGTATATTCAGCTGTCTATCAATCATCTCTTTGTTAGCATCATCCTCTATGTACATTTATGAGTTAATAAAATTATAATAGTGAATATTCTTATTCATTAATATTACATGCTGGGCTAGAGAGGTGCTCAGAATACACACTGCTCTTGCAGAAGACCCAAGCTTGGGACCCAGCATCCATGTCAGGCAGCTCACAACCACCTAAAATGCCAGCTCCAGGGGAATCTGTTGCCCTCTTCTGGCATCTGTGTGCAATTGCACTTATGAGTTCACCCACACACAGTCATGCTGGCATGTAGCCCTTAAATTACTTTAAAAAGTAAAACAAATCTTTTAAAAAAATGGATGTTGTAACTATTACTATTGCTAGTTTTTAATAAAAGTCAGATGACTTACACGATTTTTTTCTACTTCTGACAACTCAGAAACCCAAATGCAATTATCAGCTGAAGTGAGTAGGCTGTGGCAATTGAAGGCACTCAGTGACATGAGCTGCTTTCCTCCAGAATGTGCAGGGCCAGTAATTCATAGAGAACTGAGGAAAAATGGCAGGGAGTCTGCAAACTTTATGGTACAGATCCTTCAGTTAATAGTTGATTACGTCTCGGTTTGCAGAAAAATGATCAATCAAAGTTAGTGGTGGGTCCCAGGTTCTGATAAACAAAGGACCACAAGAGAGATCAGCCGGAACATAAATTACAGAAAAATCAATTCTAGGAGAGAGGAAGACAGCAAAGTAGTGGCACCATTTGTACCAGGCTTCTGAAATTGGTTGTCAACAGGTGAACTCGCTCCCCTCAGGGAACCCCTGGGGTTGGACCCTGATGATGAGAACACACACCATGTGACCCTGAGTCTCGCTTAGCCATGGAGGTGTTTGTATGTCATGCTTCCCAGAATAAAGACCCTGGCTTCTATTTTGGAATGGATATTATAATGAAATTAGTCTTCTTCCACTTGTTCACAAAACGAGGAAATAAATGTATGGAGGGAGCCTACTCAAGGACATTTATGGTGCAGCTCTGAGGTATATAATCTGATGTGAGTCCATCTGTCTATCATTAAGATGCTAGGTCTCTCCCAACTCTTTGCCAAATTTTACTTTATCTCCTATGTCACAAGCTGATTTGAATTTTGTGGAAAAGTGAAAGTCGCTGGAGGGAAACCCAGAGATTCTTGACCTGAGTGTTTCACGAGAGCCTGTCAGGAGGTTCTGAGAGAAGATTTGATGTCTTACATTAAAATGGAAGTGTTCTCTACCTCTTAGATTATGCTAGAAAGCACAGCCACCAGTGTCAAAGGGGAAAAACATTAGAAACAATTGGATTCTTGTTTCAGTTCTGGATAAAAGTGTATTTGTTACTAGGAAAAACCACTCGAGTCTGGTTTTGCCACACAGGAGTTATAGTAAGTAAAAATTTCAGAATTGTTTGGTATGTAACAAGGTAATGCTTGGCTTCCTCTCCAATTATACATGTAGGAAATACTTTCTCAGAAATAAAGTAATTTCTACTCTCAAGAGTGAAGACAAATAAATATAGCCCTAGCGAAGCTCCAGTGTTTTTCTTAATATCTTATACGTCTACTCTTTTTCTTGGTTGGACTCTGCCCTCCTTTGACTTTGTTGCTGTGACAAATGCCATGACCAAAAGGGGGAAGAAACGGGTTATTTCATCTCACACTTGCTGAAGCCAGGGCAAGATGTCAAGGCTGAAAACGGGGACAAATTGTTTCCTATTCTAGGAAGCATGATCTCCAACCGTGAATCTGCAGCCAAGGAATAAAGAGCAGTAACCATGGCGGAGTGCTCCTTGATGGCTTGCTCACCGGTTCACACTTAACTAGCTTTCTTATACAGCTCAGTGGCGCCTGCCTAGGGATTAGACCTGCCCATGGTGGGCTCAGCCATCCTGTGTCAATCAATAGTCACCACAATCCCTCACAGACACACTCACATATGAACCAAATGAGACAAGTGTTCAATTGTTACTCTCTTTTCAGAGGATTATAGGCTGAGTGGAGTTGGCGGTTACAGCTGAGTAGGGAAGACCCTGAGCGCTGCAATGCGGGAAATGTTCTCAGCAGTCATCACCCAGTTCTTTCAAATTAAGGGATTAGCTTGAAAAACAGGGGACAGATAAGAGCCTAAGCACATCACTGTTAGAGGCTGAAGAGACACGCTCAAGGTCTTTTCACAGATTTATGTGTATAATTTCAGTACTTCATAGACTGGGAAAATACACAAAATTAGCATAAGCTTCTGAGATAAACATATCTCATCCGATCCATCTTTGGCTGTGTACTCCCTGGCATACTCCTCAAACACTCAGAGCTATTCTTCATTCGTCTGGAAGAAATTAGGGTGTTGTAGACGTGGAAGGTGTTGAATTCCTACTAGATTCAAGTCTTCCCAAAGATTTGAACACTAACTAGGTTAGGCACTTCTGTCACAATCTACAGACTCATTGCCAAGGTCAAATTCAAAGAAATGTACATTTCTATTCCCCAGGTGCTCTATCAGCAAGGCGAGGCATGCGACCTGGCTGTTGCCTGCATGGTGCACTGAACCAAGGGTTTCACTTTTGCCAACTTGAATGGAGTGGACTCTGAGGGCTGATGCAAAACGCACGCTGCAGAGACTTAAAACGTGTTGGAGTGGTATGTGGTACCCAGGAGGACACCATTAATATTGCCTCCCTGGCCTCTATCACCAGAGAAAATTGAGTTTGCAAGAATTTCCTTCTGTTCTCCATCTCCATTTATTCAAACTCTTTCCTGCCACCTTTGATCCATTCTGTGTCTTGTCTTCCTTGAAATCACAGTAGAAACTAGACTGGAGAAAATATATTGAAGTGCTGCTGTTATTAACTTGTTTTATTGTAACTTCCTCAAAATAGCTAGATCATCAGAAAAGGAAAATGAGTCACATATGAGACAATACAGAGACCCTGGGAGAAGTGATTGAAGTGTATACAGGGTAAAGAAGTAAAGCCATCCTGATGAGGGATGCCTCTAGACTTGGGACGTGATAGATGGAAATACGCCCATCGTGATCACAGGGTGCCCACGAGAATACCAACAGCACTGGGGAAGTGTGTGATACCTTCACTCACATCTGCAAAGTGTGGCATTCTGTCCTAAGCAGGCTGGTGAAAATTTGAGACATGGCTTCAAGATAATGTGGGTGTTAACTCAGGATACACAAAGCATAGGGACCACTGATCCCAACTCTGCTTTTTTTCCTGTTATTGCCTCATCTGCTAATTATCTTTTACTAGCACTGATGTCTGAATTTCCCAGATTATCTCTACCATTTATTTTAAGTGAATTTAACACAGTAGAAGGAAACCCCGTTAAGCATACATTTCATTGTTTGTCCAGTGCTGCACCCCCTCACGTCACCTAGGTGCTCACTGTCACCAGTGTGAGTGCTGAAAGGCTCACAACAGTGCAAAGGTTTCTCACAGAGGCAGCCTCCCCCCAACTTCCCATGACTTGTGTGCATCATAGAAAGGTGTGCATTCATTGTATTTCCAACTGTCATGTCCCAAGTCTAGAGGCATCCCTCATCAGGATGGCCTTTTCTCTTTTACTTTGCTCAGGGCAGCATAGTTTATCCCCACGATGCATTCAGCACAACTGTAATTTATTCCTATGACCCCACCTCTTCTGATCTCCCACATCCCAGATTCTTTTTTTTAATTAATTTATTTATTTATTAACGATTTCTGTCTCTTCCCCACTGCTGCCTCCCATTTCCCTCCCCCTCCCCCAATCAAGTCCCTCTCCCTCTTCAGCCCAAAGAGCCATCAGGGTTCCCTGTTCTGTGGGAAGTCCAAGGACCACCCACCTCCATCGAGGTCTAGTAAGGTGAGCATCCAAACTGCCTAGGCTCCCATAACGCCAATACGTGCAGTAGGATCAAAAACCCATTGCCCTTGTTCTTGAGTTCTCAGTAGTCCTCATTGTCTCTCTGTTTTTTCCCAAGATCGGTTTTATCCTAGCTTTTTCAGACCCAGGTCAGCTGGCCTTGGTGAGTTCCCGATAGGACATCCCCATTGTCTCAGTGTGCGGGTGCACCCCTCGCAGACCTGAGTTCCTTGCTCGTGCTCTCTCTCCATCTTCTCCTGATTTGGACCTTGAGGTTTCAGTCTGGTGCTCCAATGTGGGTCTCTGTCTCTGTCTCCTTTCATCGCCTGATGAAGATTAATATTCCAGAGGATGCCTATATGTTTTTCTTTGGGTTCTCCTTCTTATTTAGCTTCTCTAAGATCACGTATTATAGGCTCAATGGCCTTTGTTTATGACTAGAAACCAAATATGAGTGAGTACATCCCATGTTCCTCTTTTTGGGTCTGGCTTACCTCACTCAGGATAGTGTTTTCTATTTCCATCCATTTGCCTGCAAACTTCAAGAAGTCCTTGTTTTTTACTGCTGAGTAGTACTCTAATATGTATATATTCCATATTTTCTTCATTCTGCTCCCAAGTTTTTACTTTCTTTTATCTTCCTTTTACAAGTGAGACCAAGCTGTATTATGGTTTGGTGTGTGGCTACTTTGTAGGATGCCATCTGCATATCACTGAGAGCGGCCGTTGCTTCTTTTGCAAAGGCTGAGTATCTCAGCATATGCTATGTACACTTTTATCTATTTGTTTATTGACATGTAGGTTTTTCCCATACCTTCACTGATGTGAATTATGCTTCAATAAACACATGGGTAAAAGCAACTTATCATCCATATTTCAATTTATTTGGATATAGTCAGAAGAGGGATTGCTAAATCAAATCATATTGTTTTAGTTTCTCATAAAATGCCCATAATTCTTCCATAGTCACTGTATAATACAAATCCATATCACTGTAGTGTATGAGTTCTATTTTCTCTATATACTTGGAAGTTGTGATTTTCTTTTCTTACATTTTCCCCTTCCGTATGTTTGTAAACTAGAGTATGATACTTCCTGATTTTTTCCTCAAAATTATTTTACCTAATGCTATCTTTTTTGGATCCATATCAATTTTAAGGTTTTTATTCTATAGATCTAAACACGTTCTACAAGGGCTTTAAAAAGAACTGGATTTTATCTTACATACAGATTGATTTTTAAAAGTGGAATATTTTAAAAACATAATTTTTCACAATGCAGGGACATGAAATGTTTCTAAATTTACTCATGTCTTTTTCAGCAGTGTTTTATGGCACACAAGGTAGCAAGAGGATCATAAAGATTGTTATAACCTGTGATTTTTGAGTTTCCGTAATTCAGCTCAAACTCTATATGGTAGGTGACGCCCAAGCTTCCTATGTTACCTATTTTGCAAAGCACATTGCTATCACTCAGACATCTACAAATATCGCCTGTCTACTATGCTAACCTTTTGTATGCCTTATGGCTTACAAGGCTTCACGTGATAATTTCCTATGAGCAGTTAATTCCAGCAATCATTTTATGTTCCTATTTAAAGGCATTTGTCTTCAAGTATTCTCATGTTCTGTATGATTTATACTAAACTTCTACTCCTGAATTTGTATTTTAGGGCTGAAAACAAAGTGTTAATAAGGTGCTTTTACATACATATATATATATATATATATATATATATATTACACATATATATTACATAAACAAGGGATAGAAGAGAGAATATCAAGCATTGAAGATACAATAGAAGAAATAGACTCATTAGTCAAAGAAAGCATTAAACCTACAAAAGCTTAACACAAAATATCCAGGATATATGGGACACCGTGAAAAGACCAAATTTAAGAATAATGGGGATAGAAGAAGTTCAACTCCAAAGCACAGAAAATATAAGCAACAAAATCATAGAAGAAAACTTTCTAAGTCTAATAAAAAGAATACCAAATAGAGTGGACCAAAAATAAGTCTTCTAGCCAGATAATAATCAAAACTATAACATGCAGAATAAAGAAAGACTATTAAGAGCTGCAAAGGACAAAGGACAAGTAACATAAAAGGAAGACCTATCAGAATGACACCTGACTTCTCAATGGAAACAATGAAAGGCAGAAGATCATGGTCAAGCATTATGCAGACATTAAGAGATCACGAATGCCAAACTAGGCTACTATATCCAGCAAAACTTTCAATCATCATAGATAGACAAAAGAAGATATTCCACAACAGAACCAGATTTAACTAATACTTAGCCACAAACCCAGCCCTACATAAAGTATTGGAAGGAAACTCCAACCCAAAAAAGCTGGCTATATCAAAAAACATAGACAATTGAAGATCTCACAGCAGCAAATCAAAAAGAAGGGAAAACCACAAAAATTAACATCACCAACAATGAATACTAAATTAACAGGAGATAGCAATCACCGGTTACTAATACCCCTTAATACAAATGGACTCAATTCATCCATAAAAGAACACAGGCTAACATATTGGATACAAAAACAGAATCCATTCTTCTTCTGCATAGGAGAAACACATCTCAACCTCAAAGACAGACATCACCTCAGAATAAAGGGTTGGGAAAATTTTTTCCAATAAATTAACCTAAGAAACAAGCTGGGGTATTATCCTAATATCTAACAAAACAGACTTCAAACTAAAATTAATCAGAAGAGACAAAGAATTACACTTCATACTTGTCATAGGAAAATCAAGAGAAAATCTCAATACTGAACATATATGCCCCAAATACAAGAGCACCCTCATATGTAAAAGAAACACTTCTAAAGCTTAAGTCATACATTAAACCCCAGACACTAACAGTGGGAGACATCAACAACCCACTGTCACCAATGGACAGGTCTACCAGACAGAAACTTAACAGAGAAATAAGGGAACTAACAGATGTTATGACTCAAATGGACTTAACAGAAATCTATAGAACATTCCATCCAAACATAAAAGAATATACCTTCTTCTCAGCACCTCATGGAACCTTCTCAAAAACTGACCACATACTAGGTAACAAAGCTAACCTTAAGAGATAAAAATTTTGGAATAACTCCATGTATCTTATCAGATCACCATGGCTTAAAAATTAGAACTCAACAGTAACACTAATTTCAGAAAACCCACAAACTCATGGAAATTAAATAATGCTCACCTGAATAACCAATGGGTCAATAAAGAAATAAAGGAAGAAGCTAAAGACTTCCTAAAATTCAACAAAAATGACCACACAACATACCCAAATTTATAGAACACAATGAAAGCAGTGCTAAGAGGAAAGTTCCTAGCAGCAATGACAACATAAAGAAGCTGGAAAAATCCCATACTAGTGAGTTAACAGAACATCTGAAAACTCAAGAAAAAAAAAAGTGAAGCTTGTCCAGGAGGATTAGATGACAGAAAGTAATCAAACTGAGAGCTGACATCAATAAAATAGAAACAAAAAAATTACAAAGAATCAATGAGACAAAGAGTTGGTTCTTGGAAAGAATCAACAAACTAGATAAACCTTTGTCCAAACTAATAAAAAGGCAGAGAGACAGACAGACAGACAGACAGACACACACACACACACACACACAGAGAGAGAGAGAGAGAGACAGAGAGAGAGACAGAGAGAGAGAATCCAAATTAACAAAATCAGAAATGAAAAGGGGGACATAACAACAGACATAGAGGAAATCCAGAAATCAGAGAATCAAAAACCATGGAAAAGATAAAGGAAATGCACAATTTTCTGGATAAATACACTTATGAAAATTAAATCAAGACCAGATAAACAAATTAAATAGACCTATAACTGCTAAAAAATAGAAAAAGTTATTAAAGTGTCCAAATAATAAAAAAAGCCAATGACCAGATGGTTTCAGTGCAGAATTCTAGAAGATTTTCAAAGAACTAATACTCCCCAAATTGTTCCACACAATAGAAACAGAAGGAACATTGCCAAACCCTTTTTATGAGGCTCCAATCACCCTGAAATCCAAACCACACATATTGCTAAGAAAAAGAATTACAGACCAATCTCACTCATGAACATGGATGCAAAAATACTCAATAAAATACTGGCAAACAAAATCCAAGAACACATCAGAAAAATCATTCACCATGACCAAGTAGGCTTCATTCCAGAGATGCAGGTATGGTTCAACGTACATAAGAAAAATCTGTCAATGTAATCAACCATATAAACAAACTGAAAAAAAGCCACACATGATCATTTCATTAGATGCTGAAAAAGCCTTCAACAAATACAACACCATTTCAGGATAAAGGTCTTGGAGAGAGCAGGGATACAAGGAACATACCTAAACAAAATAAATGCAATATACAGCAAGCCAAAAGACAACATCAAACTAAATAGAGAGAAATTCAAAGCGATCCCACTAAGATCAGGAACAAGACAAGGTTGTCCACTCTTTCCATGTATATTCAATATCATACTTGAGGTTCTAGCTAGAGCAATAAGACAACAAAAGGAGAAGGAGACCAAGGGGATACAAATAGAAAAAGATGTCAAACTCTCCCTCATTGCTGAATATATGATAGTTTTTGCAAATTACCCCCAAAATTCTGCCATCAAACTTCTATAACTCACGAACACCTTCAGTAATGTGGCAAGATACAAGATTAACTTAAAAAATCAGTAACCCTCCTTACACAGATGATAAATGGGCTGAGAAAGATATCAGAAAAACAACACCCTTAACAACAGCCACAAATAGCATAAAATGTTTGGAGTAACTCTAGCCAAACAAGTGGATGACCTGTATGACAAGAAGTTTAAATCTTTGAAGAAAGAAATTGAAGATATTAAAAAGTGGAAAGATTTCCCATGCCTTTGGGTAGGTAGAATTAATATAGTAAAAATGGCAATCTTACCAAAAGCAGTCTACAGATTCAATGCAATCCCCATCAAAATCCTATCAAAATTCTTCACAGATCTCAAAAGAACAATACTCAACTTCATATGGAAAAGCAAAAAACAAAAGTGAAACAAAACAACAATCACAAAAACAGGATAGCCCAAACAATCCTGTATAATAAAGGAACTTTTGGAGGCATCACAATTTCTGACTTCAAACTCTACTACAGAGCTACAGTATTGAAAACAGCCTGACATTCGCATAAAAACATACAGGAAGACCAATGGAACTGAATCGATGGCCTAATATCAACCCACACACCTACGAACACCTGATTTTTGACAAAGAAGTAAAAAATATAAACTGGAAAAAAGAAAGCATATTTAACAAATGATACTGACATAACTGGATATCAACATGTACAAGAAGGAAAATAGATCTGTATCTATCACCATGCACAAAACTCAAGTCCGAAAGGATCAAAGGCCTCGACATAAAACCAACCACACTGAACCCCATAGAAGAGAAAGTGGGAAGTACAGTTGAACACATTGGCACAAGAGACCATTTCCTAAATATAACCCCAGTAGTACAGACACTCAGAACAACAGTTACTAAATGAGACCTCCTGATACTGAGAAGCTTTTGTAAAGCAAAGGACATAGTCAACAAGACAAAATGGCAGCTTACAGAATTGGAAAATATCTTCACCAACCTTACATTGGACAGAGGATTGATCTCCAAAATATACAAAGAACTCAAGAAATTGATCATCAAAAGATTAAATAATCCATTAAATAAATGGGGTTTAGGCCTCAACAGAAAACTCTCAATAGATGAATCTAAAATGGCTCAGAGACACTTAAGAAAATGTTCAATATCCTTAGCTATTAGAGAAATGCAAATCAAAACAATTATAAGATTCCATTTTACACTTGTCATAATGGCCAAGATCAAAAACACTGATGACAACTTATGCTGGAGAGGATATAGGGTAAAGGAAACACTCCTCCATTGCTAGTGGGAGTGCATACTGGTACAGCTGCTTTGCATTTTAGTATGGTAATTTCTAAGAAAATTAGGAAATAACCTACCTCAAGACCCAGCAACACCATTTTTGGGTATATACCCAAAGAATGTCCATTCATACCACAAGGACCTGTGCTCACCTATGTTCATAGCAGCATTATTTATCATAACTAGAACCTGGAAACAACCTAAATGCCCCTCCACCAATGAATGGATAAGGAAAATGTGGTACATTTACACAATGGGGTACTACACAGCAGAAAAAGAATAATGGCATCTTGAAACATTTGTAAGCAAATGGATGAATCTAGAAAACATCATATTGAATGAGGTAACCCAGACCAAGAAAGATTATATAAAAAAAGCCTACAAATCACAATCCCAGAGAACCTAGACAACAAAGAGGACCCTAAGAGACACGTACATGGATCTAATCTACATGGGAAGTAGAAAAAGACAAGATCTCCTAAGTAAATTAGGACTATGGGGATTGTGGGAGAGGGTAGAAGGGAAGGGGCAGGAATGGAGGGAATGAAGAAAAACATATAGCTCAATAGAAACAATTAAAAAAAGAAAAGGGAGATGCATTTGGTGGGAGTTAGAGGGAGGAGTGTCAAATGACTGCGATTAAAATAAAATGCATGCATTTATGAACTTCTCAAACTATAGTACAAATATTATATCAAATTCGAAAATAACCTAGGTTCTTTTTTTATGACAATGAGATGTATCTGCTCTGGCAACACCAATTACTTCAGAGTGGTTGATGGGCATTGAATAAACTCACTATGGAATTTGCAAAAAAAAAAATAACTAACAATATTTGCCAAATGGCATGCCTGTCCCATGAACCAGGACCAGGACTACTGAAAGGAGAAAGTGCATGGAGTAGAATCAGTCACTTGCCTGCTCCCTTACTACAGAATCTATGTGGCCACTGCCTGTGACTATGGAAGCTATGTGCTCACCCACTCTGACTGCAGAAACTGTGTGCCCACGTGACCCTGACTGTGGGGGCTTTGACAACCTACCCCCTGATTGTGGAAGCCATGTGTCCACTGCCCCCTGACTATGGAAGCCATGTGTTCACCTGCCCACTGCCCCCTGACTATGGAAGCCATGTGCCCCCTAACCCCTGACTGTGGAAGCCATGTGTCCACTGCCCCCTGACTGTGGAAGCCATGTGTCCACTGCCCCCTGACTATGGAAGCCATGTGTCCAGCCTGACCCCTGTCTTCAGAGGTGATATGCCCACTGACTCACGCTATTGCCATCAAACCTTTCCTATTGTGATACCCTGTAGCCTCAACTTCTGAGCCAAAATAATCCCTTCTTTATGTGGCATTATGTATTTTGTCACTGCAATGGAAAAAGTAAGCAATTCACCCCGCAGTGTCACACAGTTGGCAGGGAGAAGAGCAAGGGTTTAATCTATGGCCCTGAATAGACTCACACAATCCACCCTGCTGCCACCCTAATCCAACACCTATTTCTGAGTCGCGCTGACTCCCCTCATCAGTAGTGAATCCTCTGCATGGATCAATTACTTTAGAGAGCTCCTACAGAGCAGAGGACAAGGGAACATTAATCAGTGCTGTGATATTCATTTCTTATCCCCAGGGCTGCATCTTGTCCCTTCTGCCACATGCTGTGCTTTATGAAGGTATTCCCCCGAGACTGGCTGAAACCCTCACAGTCCCGATATGCTGTACTTACTGAAGAACCAGTGAGGAGAGCCGCCCTTCTGACTGCTTGTGTAAACAGAGTTTAGTTCTGCATCCCTGTCTCCTCTTTCTTACTCCAGCAGCTGCAGAGAGAATTTGCAACATTTGTCAGGAGGACATTTGGCTAAAGAAGTCTAAAATATTTCATACCGTGTTCTTTATAGACACTTGCCTATCTGTGATACAATAGAAAATGTTAAATGTGGGGGAAGATTGTTGTGAATTCAATCAACTTATCAGCCAGAACTCTAAAAACACATCAACTTCAGACAGCCTGACAATATCTTTCTAAAACTAGTGACCTAATGTATCTAAAATGAAAATCAGAAAGGATGTATTGTTGCACCTCACAACTTTGGAGTGTTAGCTTGCTACTACTTTACCACCTCTGCAAACTCACATAACGTACTAAACACCATCGGTGGTGGACACTCTTTTATACTATATTAGCAGAACAATCCTGCTTTTATTTTTTTCCTGGCCCCTACCCCAAAATGAGAATTTCAAAGCAGATAGTCTGGGAGGTGAGGTAGTAGCTATGGCAGGGACACTGCACTTCATTCACACTCTGAGAGTCAGGCCACTGCTACGGGCAGCATCTGTGACTGCTGAAGTTATCACACATTAGATTCTTAACTTTAGGCAATGAGGTAAGATAGACTGCCAAGACAGCTTGCATTTGGAATCAAGTTCATTCATCACAGAAGATTTAATAGGTGCTATTTTTGCAGAAACATTAAAAACATTTCCGGGGATGGCTTGTGATCTCCCTCCCAAGGTTATAGAGGTGATGGAGGTCACAGCTGATCTCAGGAGATATCCCCTTCATCCTGAGTGTGACCTGAGTTGAAAACAGCCTGTCTTTGTGCCTCACTCATATCTAAGAGTGGACCAACAGCGGGATGCTGCCCACTCACAAGGGATCCTTTGCCTGGCTACAAATAGCCATCCAGTGAAGAGCAGGACCAGGGGTGGGGTCAGGACCTTCTTTGGAATTAGCTTTGTGTTTCACTCCTACAGCTACTGGTCTTCCACATTGACTAAATCGCCCTTTTGATCTGGATCTGGTAGGCGAATGCTTTTAGGAGACCTTTTACAAGGCATGAATTGAGCTTCCTCACTAGAAATCACAGCAGAGCAAACAGGTCTACACAGATGTAAGCAGGAGAAGGTTCCGGAAACATGAAAAGAGCCTGAAGTTCAAAGACTCTTCTCTCAAGTCGCAGAGAAGTCATGGTAACTGAAAAATATCTTTCACAAAATTAAAAAGGCAAATATTTTCACAGAGAAAATAAGCATAAAATATTAGATACACTTAGCAAGGCACAGAATTTTTCTTCTTAATTTTGTGATAAGTTTTCTTCTAAAATTGCGTTGTATAAAGAACTTCTGAAATCCAACTAACAACACCCTAGTTATTAACTGGATGTTGGGGGAATCCTTCATTTTCAAAATATAAAAATTGATCCAAGTTATATTAATAAATATATACTACTCCCTTTTTATATTTTTACTTTTTCACATAATATAAATTTCTTTAATGAGAATATAGGTTTTCAACCGTGGAATAAAGATCTCCTTTCTCAAGTTACCCGTTGTTTCTGATAAAAGTCTGTAACTATGTTCAGTACAATACACAAATGCCATTTCTCTCAGAACTGTATAATCTTTACAGATAGATTATTCTATTTTATAATGGTTTTTCTTCAACAATGTAATTATCACGAGTGGGGCAATGTACTCTCGGGATGAAAGAAGAAAACGTGCAATAACTCAGTTTCACTTTTTCTCATGGCTTTCCCCCAGCAACAGACAGTAACGCGCCTCTCTGTTGTTCCATTTTGTCCCCAGCCATACATTTCCATTGGCCTGGAAAGTAGGCCATTTCCTCTCCCCAGTGCAGTTATTCACCATACAGACAGAGACCCAACCCCTGTTATTGCGAGGGCATGGTCACCTTTAGACCATGGAGCAATGAGGAAGAAAGGAAATCATGAGATGGATACACTATACTTAAGTAACGACTCAGACTCCTGGGACCCGTGATCTGCCAGACGTGGAAGAGCTCCCTCGACCCTACCTGACTGCAATGATGCCAAGCAACTGCACTCTATTCTGGGCCGCGTTTTAGCTCTTTACCTGGTGGAGGGAAAAGGAACCTGGCTGCTTGCCAGCATCATTTGTAAACTTAATTGTCTCCTTAGCAGTCAGAAAACCCCAAAATGAGAAACAAATAAGATTGCTAAATCCTATGATGAATTAAATGCACATAAGACCCAAACAGAAAGGCTTTACCACGCAGTAGCAAGAAAGGGTTCAAGGGAATGAGGAACAAACACCCCACATGCCCCAAATAACAGCAGTGCTATATGGCATCATGTGGGACAACCCCATGCTTGAAGCGCCCACCTCAGGGGATGATTGGCTATTGCAGAAATTGCAGTTAATTGTATTTAACCTGCATCTGCATTTCCCAGCAAGGTCTGTGGACCTGACAAGCCGGGTGAGTTAAAGCAAGCTCTGAAAGAATGCTCAGCTTCTTACTCTGACTCTTCTCTTCTGGGAGCTGCAGACAGACAGCTTCTGAGCAGTGGTTATAGCCCTTGATTAACAGTGTGGCTTTCTTCTATTATGGGTATTAGATGATTTTTTTCTCCTTAGGATATCCAAGTTAAAAATACTGTTAGTATTTTTTTTTGTTTTTTTTTGTTTTTCGAGACAGGGTTTCTCTGTGGCTTTCGAGCCTGTCCTGGAACTAGCTCTGTAGACCAGGCTGGTCTCGAACTCACAGAGATCCGCCTGCCTCTGCCTCCCGAGTGCTGGGATTAAAGGCGTGTGCCACCATCGCCCGGCAAAAAATACTGTTAGTATTTTAAGAAAAGCATTTAGGATCATGTTCTTGCACCTCTAGATGTTGAAGCATATTAGAAGCTAGGTGATCAAAAGTTTAAATAGAATAGTAAAAAATTAGATGATACACGTTTATGTGCATATACACACACTTATCAAATTGTGACTTTTGTATACTGCTTGGAGAAGCTAGAAAAATTAGTTACATTTTATTTTAGTCAGGGTTCTATTGCTGTGAAGAGACACCATAGCTAAAGCTACTCTTATTTTTAAAAAAAGGATTTAATTTGGGGCTTGTTCAGATTTTTAGAGAGTTAGTTCATTAAGTACGTTATCATCGTGGTGGGGAGCATGGTGGCAGGCACACTGATGGGGCCATAGCTGAGAGTTTTACATTCTAAACCACAGGCAGACGAGCAGAGAGAGAGGACCCCTGGGCACGGCATGTGGGTTTTTGAAACCTCAGATCCTACCCCTGGTGACGCACCTCCTCCAACAAGGACACACCTCCTAATCCTTCCAAATAGTTCCCCAATTGTGGACCAAGAACACAAGTCTCAGTGCCTATGGAACCCATGCTCATTCAAATCACCACACACAGTGAGAAAAAAGTCTTTAGTAAAGAAATGCAGTAAAAATCCTTAATGTTTTAAAGCAGCAATTCTCTCAAATTGTGGTTTCTGGGACTTCAGAGGTGTATGGGACTTGCCTGTGTGGTCACGAAATGAAACAGTGGTGGTTAAGCTGTCCCAGGCAGAGCAGAGAGGGCTGCATGTCCACCGCCACTCAGGGTCCTCGCCACGTCACTCCCCAGTGCTTAGAGTACCCGAGACTGTTCAGTATGAACTAATGGAATAATTTACCTCGCTTGATATTGATGTCTAGCAAGTCATATTCATATCAGGGGTGATCAAATGGAAATTGACAGAAAAGATTCTGTCCCACATGAAGTGCAGGGATGGTTTTGGGGAAAACTTCCTTGTGATTTAACTGAAACCGCAATTAGCTGATGCAATTTTTCATGAAAACGCCACTTTCACTGGAAAGAGCAGATAACAGAGCTACTAAACACTAAACAGTTCTGGGAAGGCTCAAAGGATGATCCATCTCGTGTTTGCTGGTTTCATATTTTGAAATTTGAATTAGAAATTAAATTAGAATTAGAAATTTGGAAAACCCACACCTACTACCTGAGCCCAATGGTGCCCAAGTATTAAATATTAAAATTAATTATTTAAATAAATTTATGTTAAATTATTAGACAGTAAAGGTTTTAGAGATCAGGGATAATCACAGTCAAGCAGGTTTTTGCCATTATAAAACTAAGTGTGCTGAAAACTGGGAGACTCTGGGAGATGTAGTGTTCAACATTCCCAGAGTAAAAGCCTCCTTATTACTCATGAAGCATAGATAGAAAAGATCTACCAGAAAGACGACTGGACTTTAATGTAATGAAAATGGAGAGTTGATTTATTTGGTTTCTGATTTATATAGCAATTGGTTTTAAGGAACTGGCTTGCTGAGTTTGAGGATAACATCAAAGAAGAATATCCAATTATTTTCCAAAAGGAAATGAACACACTCCACATTTTCTCGAGTATTATATTTGTGATACCAAGTATGTTCCATATATTTGATCAAAACGTTCCAGCGTGACAGGTTGAATGAAGAAGCATCCTGAAAGCCTCCTTTGACTAATATATAAGCTGATTTGCAAATATATGATATTGCTGCAATTCTCCATTTCAAAAGATATGAGTTATGTCCTAAAACATATTCATCAATGTGGTGCTACTATTTAATAATGATTTTAAATAATTTGGCAATAAACATTTTCAGTGCCAGTAATTTTCTTCCAACATAATATTTTTATTAATTATTTGGGAATTTCATACAATGCACCCCCATCACACTCCCTTCTATTTCCTCCTAGATCTGTCATCCTCCGACTCTTTCTGTTCTTCCCTCACAGAAGAAAAATGAATATATCAAGTCTATCAGAATCCTTGGCAAGGTATAATCCAGATTAACAAATGCCATCTTAAGTGCTTAATTGCTTTTCAAAGTATAAAGGGACTCAGATAACAATTTCCTGGAGAATATTTTTGCAAAATATTCAATATTTAGCAATGCAACTGTGATACTCATGAAAACACCAGTAATTGTTTGGCCTCTCCGTACGTTCAATTCACAGCAGACAAGCAAATAGAAAATTAGTTTCTCCAAGGGAGGCTTGCTTGAAAGATAAACTACTTTTTTATTTTATTTTATTTTTTTTAAAAAAAAACCTTTTTCATTTTACATATCAATCCCAGTTCCTACTCCTTCCCCTCCTCCCATTCCTTCCACCTTCCTCTCCCACATCCTATCCACTCCTCAAAAAGGGTAAGGCACATTGCTTTGAGGAAGGATCAAGTCTTCCCTACTACTATGTCTAGGCTGAGCAAGAGCAAAGCATCCCTCCAAAGAGAATAGGCTCCAAAAAGTCAATATAAGCAGTAGATATAAATCCTGGTGCCACTGCCCGTGGCCCCACAGTGTTTCCCAGCCATGTAACTGTCACACACATTCAGAGGGACTAGTTTGGTCCTATGCTGGTTCCTTCTCTGTCTGGGCAAAGTCAGTGAGCTCCCGTTAGCTCAGGTAAGCTATTTCAGTGGGTGTCCCCATCATAGTCTAGCCAGAACCTGGAAACAGCCAAGATGCCCCCCAAACAAAGAATGGATAAAGAAAATGTGGTACATTTACACAATGGAGTATTACTCAGTGGAACAAAAATGACATCTTAAAATTTGCATGCAAACGGATGAAACTAGAAAAGAACATCCTGAGTGAGTTAATCAGACCCAGAAGGATGAGCCTGGTATGTACTCACTCATAAGTGGATACTAGCTGTAAAGCAAAGGATAATGAGTTTATAGTCCACCCCTAGAGAAACTAGTAACAAGGAAAACCCTAAGGGGAAAAGACAATATCTCCTGAGAAAATTGGGAGGATGGGGTTGGGGGGAGAAAGGGTAAAGGGGAAGGGCGGGGAGAACTTGAGGGAACGGGATAGTCAAGATGGGGGAAGGACAGAGATGGAGAGCAAGGAAAGAGATATCTTGATTGATAGAGTCATTGTGGGGCTAGTGAAAAACCTGGCACTAGAGAAATTTCCAGGAATCCACAGGATGACCCCAGATAAGATGCTAAGCAATAGTGGAGAGGGGGCCTGATCTGGCCTTGCTCTGTAATCAGATTGCTGACTATCTTAAATGTCATCATAGAACCTTCATCCAGTAATGATGGAAGCAGAGGCATAGAGCCACAGTAGAGCACTAGGCTGAGCTCCCAATGTTCAGTCAAAAAGTGGAAGGAATAAGAATATGAGCAAAATTCAAGATGTTGTTATTTTTTTCTGCTGTGTAATACTCCATTGTGTAAATGTATCACATTTTCCTTATTCATTCTTTGGTTGAGGGGCATTTAGGTTGTTTCCAGGTTCTGGTTATGACAAATAATGCCATAAACACAGTTGAGCATATGTCCTTAGGACATGATTGTGCATCCTTTGGATATAGATCCAAAAGTGGTATTATTGGGTCTTGAGGAAGGTTGTTTCCTAATTTTCTGAAAAATCACCACACTGACATCCAAAGGGACTGTACCAGCTTGTATTCCCACCAGCAATGCAGGAGTGTTCCCTTTTTCTCACAACCTCTTCAGTATAAGCTGTCATCAGTGTTTTTGATCTTGGCCATTCTTACAGGTGTAAGATGGAATCTCAGAGTTGTTTTGATTTGCATTTCTCTGATGACTAAGGATGTTGAAAATTTCCTTAAGTGTCTTTCAGCCATTTTAGATATCTCTGTTGAGAGTTCTTTGTTTAGGTCTGTACTTCATTTTTATTTATTGGATTATTTGTTCTTTTGATGACCAATTTCTTGAGTTCTTGGTATATTTTGGAGATAAGACCTCTATCTGATGTGGGATTTGTGAAGATTTTTTCCTATTCTGTAGGCTGTCATTTTGACTTGTTGGCCGTGTTCTTTGTTTTACAGAAGCTTTTCAGTTTCAGCAGGTCACATTTATTAATTATTTCTTTCATTGTCACTCATAAGTGGTTTTTAAACATAAAGCAAAGAAAACCAGCCTACAAATCACAATCCCAGGGAACTTAGACAACAATGAGGATGCTAAGAGATACATACATAGATGTAATCTACATGGATAGTAGAAAAAGACAAGATCTCCTGAGTAAATTTGGATTATTGGAACTTTGGGAGAGGGTTGAAGGAGAGAGGAGAGGCATGGAGGGGAGCAGAGAAAAATGTATTGATCAATAAAAATCAATAAACAAAGAATATGAGCAAAGAGAAGAAGCTACTCCTAAGGACGCATACTGACCAGTAGACAGCCAATGGGAGGAAAGGTGAGATGGAACTTGGAGAAGTATGAGAGAAAGCATAGCAGAACACTGGGACTTTCCCCCAAACCTCCCAGTGTGGTAAGGTCACTCCTGTGAGGTTGTCAGCACAAGTGACATGGCAAGCACTAATCAAGTATCTCTACCTTTCACATAAGGTCATAGCAGCTGAAGCAGGGTGGCGAGTCAGACCTCCCACGCTCCGTAAGATTTGATGAATGGTAGCAACAAAAAGTGCACTTTCATTCCTGCCATGAGCAGTCAAACATCCAGATAATGGACACCATTGTAATAACAAGAAATCCAGGTTTTAGAAGGGGATCATGCACACTGATAGCCAGGAAACCTGACTCGGAATGAATAAAGGCAATCAATAAACCCAGCATCAAGATGTCAGAATTATTTAATGTTTTACAGCAGCCATTGTTTGAAGACACTTTAATGAAAACTAAACACACGTTTGAGGTAAATAAAAAGTGGGGGGCTTCAATAACCATAATAAAAGCCCAAAGTCTTATCAAAGAATTAGAGAGAATGTGGAAGATACTTTAAAAGACTAAATGAAATAAATATTACAGGTGAAAACTATAATCACCAAGTCAAACTACAATGGACATTTTCAGTAGCAGGATGGGAAAGACAGATGATGGATAAATACAATAAAATACTCAGTCTAAACAACAGGGACTTAACTAACAACATCAGGGTACAAAGAACCAATGCAGAACCTTGATCACTCAAAAAGACTGAGATACGAGAAGTGTGTTGGAATTACCATACAAGGCAATTCAACTAAGACAATGATTCATTTGCTAAAGTTTCTAGCAGGCACAACTAAACTGCATGTTTTAGGCTACAGGGTTCCAGGATAACTTTAAATGTGGACCATGGTCCAGCGGAAAGTCACAGATCCAAGACATCTGGATGGCACAAACTGTTCTTGAAGGAGAAAAAATGGCACAAAGTTGGAGAAGTAGGGAAAGAGGGAGTGGATCTGAGAAGAGTCTGGAGAGTGTGGTGAATATGATAAAAAATACTGTATGAAAGTCTCAAATAATGAATTAGATAGATAGGTGGTAGATAGATAGATGATACATGATAGATAGATAGATGATACATGATACATAGATAGATAGATAGATAGATAGATAGATAGATAGATAGATAGATAGATGAGAGACACATAGACAGATGATAGGTAGGTAGATAGACAGGTAATAGGTAGGTAGGTAGAGAGATAGATGATAGATAGATAGACAGACAGACAGACATATAGATAGGCAGGAAGATGTGATTAAACAGATTAAATGAATGCACAATTTGTGAAAGTGGAGAAGATTGTCTCACCAGTGTCTTACAATGTGTGAGCTTTAAATAAAAGAATACGTTGTACAATTTATTTTCATTTACCTCTACAAGGCAGGGATGTTATTAACATTGTTTTATAAATGAGGCATTTTAGAAATAAAAGGTTAATTGTCCAGGGAGCTCACACCACAGCCATCTGCACCTGCATTAGGGACTGAATCCAGAAGCTGACCTTTAACTCTCTATTCGTCACTGTTAGGAATGGAATGGATACAAATCATGCCCCAGGTCCTCCCCATGATGGTCCATCTGATCTCTACATGAGCTCTTTGAGGTTGTTCTTGGTGCTTATTGCTTTAGCACGGCTTATTTGCCTGCTCAGGAGGAAGCATTAAGGGTGTTTGCATTTCTCTTTTTGCAGGCCTATACAGTGGGATCAACACAAAGTTAACAAGTCCAAGTCAGCAAAAAGCAAACTTGCTCTCCTTCTCCCTCAAACTGCTGCTGTCATCAGAGTAACAGCATGGGGAAGGAGAGATGGATATGTTTGTGATGCTCCCAGCTTGGAGCTCGTACAATTGTCCTTACCTCCGGGCTCTCGGCTCATCATGCATCTCAATTTACAAAAGTTGGCAACTAACCACTTCTGTATTTATCAGAACAAATTAACACTCATCTATTACTCTTTAAAGATTCTAAATAGTTCCTGCCAAATGCTATTAGCCTGAGAATCTTTTACTGACAACTTTCAATTGTGCTGGACAGATGAATGTGCTCCCTTTATAGCAATGTCAATTAGCACACAGTTTACAGCCTATAAGGGACTATTACTTGCTGCTGTATTGAATATGGCTTCATCTTCCTCAAAAGCCTGCAAAGATTAATCTTTGTGATCAGCACCAAACATGGTTTTGCATTCTGAACTGGACATTTGAGGCAAACTAATGGGAAATGTTGTAACAGCCTTCAAATAGGCAGATACATGTCATTTAGTCAGCCAGCTACCATTGCAATAGAAATGGAAAACAAAATAATTGTTGTTAATTGAGATCCTATAAACTCTCTATTGAAGCACCATGCATTGTACCAAACGCTGGCTAGACAATAGTTTAAACCTTCATTCTATCACTAAGTAATGGTGACAAATCATAGACTTATTAATTAACATAATTTCTCTTCAGTTTGATTCCTGCCTGCTTTTCAATCAATTCCATCCCCATGGAACTGATACTTGAAAAGTATAAAGATATAAGTAGAATATTTTTAAAGTTCAACATTCACACAGAACTCCCTCTTCTTTGAAACTATGGATACAACACAGCAACAACTACCCACTTATTCAAAAATGTACTAAAACTGATCTCCACCTCCTGACTCTCTTGGACCAACATCTCTGTGATGTTTTCTCTGCACACTTGCTAGGGTCTCTTGTGAATGGGCTAACAAGCAGCAAACATTATCTTGAGCTGTGCTTCGGTGATGTGGGATTCCCCTCTGTGAATATGTCTTATTACCATTAGTTAATAAAGAAGCTGCTTCAGTCAATGGCTTAGCAGAATAAAGTCAGGCCAAAAATCCAAACAGAGATATATATAGAGAGAGTAGGCAGAGTGAGGAAGACACCATGTAGCTGCTGAAGCAGAAGGACAAACCAGAACCAAAGGAATTTTACCAGTAGGCCACAGCCTTGTGGCAATACACAGATTGACAGAAATGGGTTAATTTAAGATACAAGAGCTAGCTAGGGATATGCTAGAGTCATTAATCAAACAGTGGTTTTTGTGTGATAATTTGTGTCTTGGCAGCCAGGAATGAAAGAGCAGTCTCATTACAAGATGGTGCTTCAATGTAGGGCAACTACATCCACATAAAAACTGAGAGAGCTTGGGAAGGAGTTCTAGATACAAAATAACAGAGTTAAGCTTAGCTTCTTGGTATCCACATCTTTTCAGATAGGCTCTGTTTGCTGTTGGCAAGCAGAGGCGTGATTTCTTTAAGAGCTGGTTTCCTGGTTGTCCAGCATGAACTGCTCTGGCTCTTTCAGGAGGTACAAACACTTAGGGTTTGTGAGCAAAGCACTACAACTTGCTTAATGGCAATATACACCCTTGCATCCCTGGAGCTGTGGCAGTAAGCATGGTTCACAGAGGCAGTGATGGACTGGGCATGTTGGACTGGGCAGGGCAAACAAGTTGAGCCACAGAGTTGATCCTGCTTAGCATTTTAAAAAAAGGGTGTTCCTGGTCAGAAAATGATTACACACATAAAAGACATTTCAACAAGACACTTATGTATGAAGGCTTGGGAGAGAAGGGAAAAAGAATATAGATAGTTATAAAAAAAAAGTAAGTGGTTTTTTTTTTAAAAAAATGAAACAAAGCCTTTAAAGAGACAGTAAAAGTAATATAAAAGAGTACACACAGACATAGATTAAAGGAACAGAGAAAAATAAACCACATAAAAATGGAATATACACAAAGCCTAGATTATGCATACTATTTGTTTTCTTTAAATTTTTTGACTATAGAGAGACATTTATTTCTGGGGGCTGCTAAGTTAATCCAAGATAAAGGTATCTTGACTTCAAAATTTGGGTCCAAAGACATGTTGCTTTGGAAAAGAGGTTCTGCTTTTGTTTCCAGAGAAAATGAGAAACTGTGAATTCCTTCCAGCTAATGTGGCTAGAGATGGAAGAAGACACCCGGAACGGTGTCTGTGAACCTGAAAAATACTTCACCCAACAAAAAGCAGGAAGCAGTTTGGAGAAAACAATGCCCAGATTCCAAAAACGATTGTTTATATTTTTTTTTCATTTAAAGGTGATTAATTGGCAGACGCGGCGGAACAACTCTCGGCGCGGCCAGACATGGCGGAGACCTAAGGACACCAGCGAGCAGAGGAGGATCACGGGGCGGCGAACGGTGAGCCTAGTAGTATCCCTGAAGACCACCTTGTATAGGGAGAGTGTTCTTGCCCCGGGGCTGGACACAGGAAACGGAGCAGGGGCACTCCCCGATCACCTTGACCCCCAGGTTAGCCTGCGAAGGCTTCTACCCTCTGCTGGGGCTGCTCCTCCTTGCTGAGACTCTCTCTCCCTGGCATATCCCAGATTGCGCCCAGGGACCTCCTTCGCTCCCCCTCCCGCTGGGCGCGGGACCACCAAATTTAACCTGTTTGGGCACTGGATAGGGAGCTCAGAGCGAGAGCACCGCGAGTTCCTCTGTTTTGGTGGCTGGCCTGCAGAGGGGTAGGCCTTTTCTTGGCGAGGTCCCTGGCAAACCAGGGAGCCTGGTCCTGGTCCTGAAGACCCTTCAGAACAGTAAAAGAGATCTTGGCCAGTGGCAGGACTCAAGAAACGGGGAGAAGGCATTTTGGAAGCAGGGCCCCTGGCCAGCAGGAAAACCCGTTCCTGCATTAAAAGACACATTAGACAGCATCGATAGGACGAGATAGGCAGGCGCCAAGGCAAGAATTCACCCAATAATCTGAAAAGCAACATGAAAACACCAGAACCCAATGATCTCACAACGGAAGGACTTGAACACCCTAACACAGAAGAAGTGGAAAAAAATGACTTTATGAAAGCAATAGAGTCCCTTAAACAACATGTAAAAAACACCTTTATAGAAATAGAGGAGAAGTATGACAAAAAGTTTGAAGAAGTGAGTAAAAAGGTTGAAGAAATGAGTAAATACGTACATGAGACCCTGGGGAAAACAGTTCAAGAATTGAAAACTGAAATGGAAGCAAGGAAGAAATCACAGACTGAGGACCAGCTGGATATGGAAAATCTAAGTCAACGAACAGAGTCTACAGGAACAAGCATAATCAATAGAATACAAGAGATAGAAGAAAGAATCTCAGATTCTGAGGACAACATAGAGAAAATAAATGCACTGATCAAAGAAATCAGCAAAGCCAACAAATACTCATCACAAAACACTCAGGAAATATGGGACACAATAAAAAGACCTAACATAAGAATAATAGGGATAGAAGAAGGGGAAGAATCACAGCTCAAAGGCCCAGAAAATATTTTTAACAAAATTATGGAAGAAAACTTTCCCAACATAAAGAAAGATATTCCTTTGAATATCCAAGAAGCATACAGAACACCAAACAGACTGGATCAAAGAAAAACATCCCCTCGCCATATAATAATCAAAACACAAAATATACAGGTTAAAGAAAGAATATTAAGAGCTGCAAAGGAAAAGGGGCAAGTAACTTATAAAGGTAAACCAATCAGACTTACACCTGACTTCTCTATGGAAACTATGAAAGCCAGAAGGTCCTGGATAGAGGTTCTGCAAAAACTAAGGGATCATGGATGCAAACCCAAACTACTATACCCAGCCAAGCTATTGTTCACTATCAATGGAGAAAACAAGACTTTCCAAGATAAGAACAAATTTAAACAATATGTAGCCACAAACCCAGCCCTACAGAAAATAATAGAAGGAAAATCACAACCTAAGGAATCTAGCATTGCCAACACTGCCTACAATAACTCAGGCGTCTAGCGAACCTTCACCTGCACACCTCAAAGAAGGGAAACACACAAACGCTACTACCAAAACCAATAATAATAACTGGAGTAAACAACCACTGGTCATTAGTATCACTTAATATTAATGGCCTCAATTCACCCATAAAAAGGCACAGGCTAAGGGATTGGATACGTAAACAGGACCCAACATTCTGCTGTTTGCAAGAAACACATCTCAACCACAAAGACAGGCATCTACTCAGAGTAAAGGGTTGGGAATAGGTGTTTCAAGCAAATGGTCCTAAGAAAAAAGCAGGTGTGGCCATACTAATTTCTAACAAAACTGACTTCAAACTAAAGTCAATCAGAAGAGATCGAGATGGACACTTTATACTCATAACAGGAACAATTCATCAGGATGAAGTCTCAATTCTGAATATCTACGCCCCCTAACATAAAAGCACCCACCTATGTAAAAGAAATATTACTAGAACTCAAGGCAGACATCAAACCACACACACTAGTAATAGGAGACTTCAATACACCTCTTTCTCCATTGGACAGGTCAATCAGACAGAAACCTAATAGAGAATTAAGAGAATTATTGGAGGTAATGAAGCAAATGGACTTAACAGACATCTATAGAACATTCCACCCAAAAAGGAAAGAATATACCTTCTTCTCTGCAGCTCATGGAACCTTCTCAAAAATTGACCACATACTCGGAAACAAAGGAAACCTCCACAGATACAAAAAATATCAGTGTCCACCTGTGTCTTATCAGATCACCACGGACTGAAGCTAGAAGGCAATAACAATGCTACCCCCAGAAAGCCGACAAACTCATGGAAACTGAACAGTCAACTACTGAACCACACATGGGTCAAGGAAGAAATTAAGAAAGAAATTAAAGTCTTCCTTGAATTTAATGAAAATAAAGAGACAACATACTCAAACCTATGGGACACGTTGAAAGCAGTGCTAAAGAGGAAAGTTCATAGCACTAAGTGCCCACTTAAAGAAAACAGAGAAAGCATACATTGAGGACTTAACAGCACACCTGAAAGCTCTAGAAAAGAAAGAAGCAGATGCGCCCAGGAGGAGTAGAAGACTGGAAATAATCAAACTGAGGGCAGAAATCAACAAAATAGAAACACAGAAAACAGTCCAAAGAATCAATGAAACAAAAAGTTGGTTCTTTGAGAAAATCAACAAGATCGAGCAAACCCCTATCCAAACTAATTAAACAACAGAGAGAGAACACGCAAATAAATAAGATCAGCAATGAAAAGGGGGACATAACCACAGACACAGAGGAAATTCAGAGAATCATTAGATCATACTACAAAAGCCTGTATGCCACAAAACTGGAAAATGCAAAAGAAATGGACAGTTTTTTAGATAAGTACCACATACCAAAGCTAAACCAAGACCAGGTGAACGATCTAAATAGACCGGTTAGTCGCGAAGAACTAGAAACTGTTATCAAAAATCTCCCTACCAAAAAAAAGCCCAGGACCAGATGGTTTCAATGCAGAATTCTACCAGAACTTCCAAGAAGAGCTAATACCTATACTCCTTAATGTATTTCACAATATAGAAGCAGAAGAGTCATTGCCAAATTCCTTTTACGAAGCCACAGTTACCCCGATACCAAAACCACACAAAGACCCAACCAAGAAAGAGAATTATAGGCCTATTTCACTCATGAATATCGACGCAAAAATTCTCAATAAAATACTGGCAAACCGAATCCAAGAACACATTAGGAAAATTATCCATTATGATCAAGTAGGCTTCATCCCAGAGATGCAGGGCTGGTTCAACATACGCAAATCTATCAATGTAATCCACCATATAAATAAACTGAAAGAAAAAAACCATATGATCATTTCATTAGATGCTGAAAAAGCATTCGACAAAATTCAACACCCCTTTATGATAAAGGTCTTGGAGAGATTAGGGATACAAGGGTCATACCTAAATATAATAAAAGCTATTTACAGCAAGCCGACAGCTAACATTAAATTGAACGGAGAAAAACTCAAAGCCATCCCACTAAAATCAGGAACAAGACAAGGATGTCCACTCTCTCCATACCTCTTCAATATAGTGCTTGAAGTTCTAGCAATTGCAATTAGACAACATAAGAGGATCAAGGGGATTCGTATTGGAAAGGAAGAAGTTAAGCTTTCGTTATTTGCAGATGATATGATAGTATACATAAGCGACCCCAAAAACTCTATCCAAGAACTCCTACATCTGATAAACGCCTTTAGTAAGGTGGCAGGATACAAGATCAACTCCAAAAGTCAGTGGCCTTCCTATACACTAAGGATAAGGAAGCAGAGAGGGAAATCATAGAAGCATCACCTTTCACGATAGCCACAAATAGCATAAAATATCTAGGGGGTAACCCTAACCAAGGAAGTGAAAGATCTATTTGACAAGAACTTTAAGTCTTTGAAGAAAGAAATTGAAGATGACACCAGAAAATGGAAGGATCTCCCTTGCTCTTGGATTGGGAGGATCAACATAGTAAAAATGGCAATTCTACCAAAAGCAATCTACAGATTCAATGCAATCCCCATCAAAATACCATCAAAATTCTTCACAGATCTGGAGAAGACAATAATCAACTTTATATGGAAAAACAAAAAACCCAGGATAGCCAAAACAATCTTATACAATAAAGGATCGTCTGGAGGCATTACCATCCCTGACTTCAAACTCTATTACAGAGCTACAGTATTGAAATCAGCTTGGTATTGGCATAAAAACAGAGAAGTCGACCAATGGAATCGAATAGAAGACCCTGACTTTAACCCACAAACCTATGAACACCTGATTTTCGATAAAGGAGCTAAAAGTATACAATGGAAAAAAGAGAGCATCTTCAACAAATTGTGCTGGCAAAACTGGATGTCAATCTGTAGAAGAATGAAAATAGATCCATATCTATCACCATGCACAAAACTCAAGTCCAATTGGATTAAAGACCTCAATATCAGTCCGAACACGCTGAACCTGATAGAAGAGAAAGTGGGAAGTACTCTACAACAAGTGGGCACAGGAGACCACTTCCTACGTATAACCCCAGCAGCACAAACAATAAGGGACTCATTGAATAAATGGGACCTACTGAGACTGAGAAGCTTCTGTAAAGCAAAGGACACTGTTGCTAAGACAGAAAGGCAACCCACTGACTGGGAGAAGATCTTCACCAACCCCCGCAACTGACAAAGGTCTGATCTCCAAAATATATAAAGAACTCAAGAAACTAGACCGTAAAAGGCTAATCAACCCATTTATAAAATGGGGCACTGAGCTGTACAGAGATCTCTCAACAGAAGAAGTTGAAATGACCAAAAGACACCTAAGGTCATGCTCAACTTCCTTAGCGATCAGGGAAATGCAAACCAAGACAACTTTAAGATACCATCTTACACCTGTCAGAATGGCGAAAATAAAAAACACCAATGATAGCCTTTGCTGGAGAGGGTGTGGAGAAAGGGGTACACTCATCCATTGCTGGTGGGAATGCAAACTTGTGCAACCACTTTGGAAAGCAGTGTGGAGGTTTCTCAGGAAATTTGGGATCAACCTACCCCTGGATCCAGCAATACCACTCTTGGGAATATACCCAAGAGAGGCCTTATCATACAACAAAAGTATATGCTCTACTATGTTCATAGCAGCACTGTTTGTAATAGCCAGAACATGGAAACAACCTAGATGCCCTTCAATTGAAGAATGGATGAAGAAAGTATGGAATATATACATATTAGAGTACTACTCAGCAATAAAAAACAAGGACTTCTTGAAGTTTGCAGGCAAATGGATGGAAATAGAGAACACGATCCTGAGTGAGGTAAGCCAGACCCAAAAAGAGGAACATGGGATGTACTCACTCATATTTGGTTTCTAGACATAAACAAAGGCCAATGAGCCTCTAATACGTGATCTTAGAGAAGCTAAATAAGAAGGAGAACCCAAAGAAAAACATAAAGGCATCCTCCTGAATATCAACCTTCATCAGGCGATGAAAGGAGACAGAGACAGAGACCCACATTGGAGCACCGGACAGTAATCTCAAGGTCCAAATCAGGAGACGAAGGAGAGTGAGCACGAGCAAGGAACTCAGGAACGCGAGGGGTGCAACCACACACCGAGACAATGGGGATTTTCTACCAGGAACTCACCAAGGCCAGCTGACCTGGGTTTGAAAAAGCCTGGGATAAAACCGTCTTGGGGAAAAAAAACATAGAGACAATGAGGTCTACTGAGATCTCAAGAACAAAGGCAATGGGTTTTTGATCCTACTGCACGTATTGCTTTGTGGGAGCCTAGGCAGTTTGGATGCTCACCTTACTGGACCTGGATGAGGTGGGTGGTCCATGGACTTCCCACAGGGCAGGGAACCCTTAAAGGTGATTAATTATAAGTGGTTAATAATCACAATCAATCTCTTTCTGAAAAATGGGGTGGGGAGATATGATATAAAGATGAATACTTTGATTTGGTTTGGATCTTCTTGTTCTATTGATACAAATTTAAGGTCAATTTTGCTACACTGTGTATATGTATATTTCTATTCTTCTTTAAGGCTTAATGTTTATGCAGCTCATTTAAAATGTAATGTATAATTAAAAATTGCAGGTTAATAGGTAGTCATTTATAATAGTCAAGCTTATAGTCATGTTAGTTAGATTTTCTAGATATATGGAGATATATTTCAGATGGATAGCTGTTCTTCAAACCTTTTGAATACATACAGAAAATGGCATTTAAAATATTTTAAGAACTTAAGACTTTTCATGATAATAAGACACATCTCCTGGCAACACCAATCTACTTCAAGAGAATGATGGACATCCAAGAGGCTCCTTGTGAAGTTCATTAGCCACTTTGGCAAGAAACTGCTCTTGCCTGAACTTCTTGATGGTATACTGTATAAACTAGACTTGCAGGACCCACAGAAAAATGACTGCTGGACTTGCCTAAAGGTGCGACAGCCCTTTAGGGTTCCTGCTTCATGAATGAGTCTGCCAGACATTATGCAGGACACAAAAGAAAGCAACTGATGAACTTTGCCATCATAAGTCAGAACAGATCTTGAAATTTCCAGCTTCATAGAAAAATCTGATAGATAGTATGAGCCTGTAGGCTGAATATGGATGCCCCAACATCACAGAAGAATTTTGGATGACTCTCCAGGCAACGAGATGTCTCTGTCAATTCTAGAGTTTTAGAAGTTGCTTACAATTAACTTCCTGTTAACTTAGATAATATTATATCCCTCTGGAGTCTTTGAAGAGTTAAATACAAATAATTTTAGTTGTAGTATTCCTTAGTTATGATAAAAAATAAATTAGATATGAAACTTTCCAGATACAAATAGATTAAATATTAAGTGTAGTAGTTGCTTGATACCTGTTTTGTTATATTAATTTTACTATGTTAAAGTTAAACCTTCTTTTTATTTAGACAGAAAAGGAGAGATGATGTGGGATTCCTTTCTGTATGTGGCGAATATATTTTCTTACCATTGGTTAATAAAGAAGCTTCTTTGGCCAATGGCTCAGCAGAATAAAGCCAGGTTGAAAATCCAAACATATATATATAGAGAGAGTAGCCGAATTGAGGAAGATGCCATATATCAGTCAAAGGAGGACATGCTGAAACCTCAGGAACCTTAGCAGTAGGCCCCAGCATTGTGGCAATACACAGATTGATAGAAATGGGTTAATTTAAGATGTAGGAGCTAGTTAAAAATATGCTAGCGTCATTGGCCAAACAGTGCTGTAATTAATAAAGCTTCTGTGTGATTATTCAGGTCTTGGTGGTCAGAAATGAAAGAGCAGTCTCTTTCTACACTTCAGTGGTGTTGTTCTTTGAGATCTAGCTGCACTGTGAAATCAAGAGCTCACTGTGTCACTGCACAACATAGAGTCACAATGATTAATCAGGACAGACTTGCTTACCATTCTCTACTTAGTGACTGTTGGACTATGTCCTTTATATAGCTATTAGGACACAGTGACCAGTGATATTGATATACAGTTTCCTTTCTTGCAGAAAGGAAGCTGTATGTTTCAAGTTTTAATAAATCCCCCTGGCAGTTTTTCTAAATTTGGTATATTACAAAGCCAATGCTGCTTTGTGAGGATAGTGGTGATTTCAAAGGTAGGTCAGTACTTGGCATGGAAGCTGGGAGATGACTCAAGCACAGGGACCTAACTTTGTAAATCCTTATATTAAATACATGGAGGTAGCTTATGTATGTAATCCTAGCGATGGAGTGGACTGATTGGATCCCAGGAGTTGGATAGCAGCACTAGCCAATCCCTAAGTAGTTGGTTCAGCTAAAGAATCTGTCTCAAAAGTTAAAGAAAGTTAAGTGGTGAGAAACTAAAGAAGACACCTGGCATCCCTTTCTGGCTTCAACAATATGGACTCATAAATGTACCCATATACACAATCACATACACACATGAGAGTATATGTAGGACACCATACATGCCATAGGTACTAGGAAATGCTTGACATGATTTGTCTTTTCAATTTAGACAGTCTAGAAGGCATTTTTCTACATTTACTTGTAACTATCATGTTTAGCATCTTTCCATCTTAATGGCTCACATATCCTTTTTGAAGGAGTGTCTATTCAAATTTTGACCATCTGAATTTAGTCATTTTTTATTGTTGGATTTGGGGGTATATGTGTATATTTCAAAATGCCAGCTCTTTACCAGGCAAGTGCTTTTCTGATAACTTCACTTATCTTTGCCTTCTATTGAAAATGTTTTAAATAGTAGAAGCTTCCAACTAATGAACTTGACTCTGAAAGTAACACTCCCATAAATGTAAGAAAAGGGATAGAGGTGTTTGTTGAAAGGATATTAATAAATGAAAAATTATCCTTGGCTTTTGTCCTAATCTTCCTTGATCTTGTTAAAATTGTCTTTCTTCTTTCTCATTTCTGATTTTGCTCATAGGGGTTGGCACACCCTGGTCTGAGGACTGATACCCTCTCAAATTGTGACAGGCTCTCAGACAACTTTTGCTCAATCATTTCCATGGTTACGCTCAGTCGCCAAATCACTGTGTCACTCACAGGGACTGGCACACCCTGGTCTGAGGACTGATACCCTCTCAAATTGTGACAGGCTCTCAGATGACTTTTGCTCAATCATTTCCATGGTTATGCCCAGTCCCCAAATCACCGTGTTATTGGCTCTCTTTCGTCTATATTCTCCTGTATCTAGATGCTTCTTCAAACTCCATTGATTGCTACACCTCTCTGTTGTTGATTCTAGACCACAATGTGTTAAGCGTTTGCCTCTCTTCCTCGCAGCCCTCTTCCTTCTTTCTCAAGACCCATCATAAGACAAGAGCCTTCCGGGCTAGCCTCTTGCTGGTAGTTAATATACAACATGCATGTCAGTGCAGGACTCCTCTAAATTGATTGCACACTTTTTACTGTCGACTGCAGTTTGGCTTTAGTGTAAAAACAGCTGAAGGTGAGAGCACACATTTAATTAAATTTTGTATGCATGTGATGTTGTGTGTAGAAACATCACCCAAGAGGTATAGATTTTTATAATGAGCCTTCTTCCTTTGGCTTTCTCTGACTTCCAACCCCATTTGGAGGCCTGTGCTGAAAGGCCGGATTGCTCTTTTCTTGTACGTTCAATTCTACAATAGGATTTCTTGCAAAAAGCTCCATGGGACCCACTTGCTGTTAGCACAGCAGGCTCCATCCCCATCTTGCTTTGGAGCTCACTGTTCCCCTGAACTGCTGGAACAGTTACTGACTATCTTAATGAGACTCAGCACCCCAGCCCTGATGTCAGTGTGAAGATATTCTGACAGAGTTCAAGCAGTATCTGGTACTCAGAGTTACTCAGTGCCACATTGTCAGTAAACATAAATATTTCCCATAAGCTAAGCAATGACCTTGAATCTGCTCAGTGGATTAACTAAGGGGCAGTAATCAGGCTGTGTTTCCATTGATCCCCAGAGACAAATAAGGGAGTATATGAGGCAAGTTCAGGGTAACTCCATCCATCAGGGAATAAATGCTCTTTCTTTATCCACCCCCAGTGAATTCATTTTATCTTGTGAATGTGGAGGCTACACCTTCTTCACGTATACACGACAGTTAGGTTTGGAGGAACAGAAGTGTTTCTTTTCTTTCTGTTTTCTTCTTACCCCTGTGCCCTCCTGAGGCCTGGGTGGTGAGTCTGGGCTGTGTGCAGGGATTTTGTTTGCTGTGGATGGTGCGACACTTGCAGTCTTCCCTGTGTGTTCTGGCAGTGACAGCCTTCATCACAGATTAAACAGCTCACTCTCAAATCTGTGTCAATGCACAGGGGATTCCAGAGATAACACAGAGAGGTGGGGGAGAGCGCAGATCTATCCTCCAACCTTAACATGGGTCAGGCAAAGACCCATTCTTAATCCAGTCTCTTTCGTGCTAGTAACACCTGGGAAAGGCTTTCTGGAACTCCCTTTGCATGTGACTTCTCAGCGGGAGGACTGTGACTGAGAGACTATTGCCTAAACATTCTTCTCTTTGTTCTTTTCTCAACCATAACAGAGTTAAATCAGAGGCCCGCTGGGAGCTGTCTTCGTGAATAATCATTTTTACTTACTATTTTCAAGGGCAGACTGACTTTGCAATCCTTGGCAACTTAAGTTGAAAGGGGTTATTGAAAGGCAGGGCTAGCACAAAGATGCCCAACATGAGGAGGATGGGAAATGGAGCTTGGCAGAGCAGTGATGGCAGATGGCTTCTGGGAAGTCTTAAGATCAGAGTTCTGACCTCTCCTCTTGTGCTCCCATGGAGGGGGTAGCATCCCTGAATCTTTTAGGTGGGCAGTCTCAGGCAGAGTATGTAACTGATCACTAATGGTGGGGCCACAAGCCACTCAGGAATTGAAAGCACTGGTGGGTTTAAGAACTAACAGGAACAGGCACTAAGTTCTGCTTCTATGAGCTTTGTATAATAAGTAAAGGTGTTTGAGTATCAGATAAGCATGGAATGTGTATGGGTAAGGTGGGGGAGGGATAACAATGAGGAAATAGATCCTCACTAAGAGAGTCAGGAGTGGGCACCAGGAGGTCCGGCTTAAATTGCATACTCAAGAACATAGGAGCACACATGCTTCTCCTGGTAGTGAGGTTCCTCTCTCTAAGGCTAGGAAGTGGAGATGAGAGAGAGACTTCTTGGCAGAATTCAAGCTCGAAGTAGTAAGAACCAGGTTAGGGATTTCCAAATTTGAGTTCATCGTGTTAAATTACACACACACACACACACACACACACACACACACACACACACACACACTCCTGTTTCTGGTTTCTTTCTTTATTGTGGAAAGGGAGGGAGAAGTTATGTACATAGCCTGGCTAGGTAGTCCAGGCTAGACTTAAACTGTGGTGTGCAGGTGTGGTGTGCATGTGTGTGTGCATGTGTATGTGTGTATGTGTGTGTATGAGTATGCCATTACATGTGATCTGTACATTCTTGGCTCAGCTCACAGCCAGGAATGCCCCCTCTCTACTTTATATACGTGGTTCTAATGGGTCAACTATAGACATCCAAATTACTCACTAATGAGTTTAGTGTTTTTCCATTTTGATATTTACAAACAAAATCATCAAACCAGCACAGAAGATGTCCCAGCAGTAACAGCCAGGAAATGGGAAAACACTTTGTAGGCAAGAGAAAAGACTGCTAATATTGCAGGCCACAGATGCAAGCCCACTGTAGAGAGTCTTTCCAAGGTTCCACCCCTTCAATCCTGAGAGCATGCACAGACATCACACTTCCTCATTTAGAGCTGTTCCTTTTGGTGGAATGGAGTTGAATCGGACCACTAGACTAGAATGCTACATTTCAGTGATTTAAATGACAGAACTATTCTCCTAGAAGTGAAAGAGGAACAGGAAGAAATATTGAGCGTGACCCTGGAAACAGAAAAGAAGAGTCAAATGGAAAAAGGTTTCTAGCACCGACTCTTCGTAGATAATATAATTTTAAAATTGCTTGCACTGTGCAGCTTTGCGGTCTACAGTGTGTCTCATTAGCACTTGTGTGCCATGCACAACAATCAACTCACTGTTGTCAGTCTTCAGTCATCCAGACCATGCTATGTGTTGGAAAACAGCTGACCTCAAGTTGGCAGACTTGACGGAGGTTGTACAGCTTCTAGGTCATGGTACAGAGATTTGAATCTCTTTCTATCCCAGCAGGGACTCTATGGTTGGAAGTCATCAGAGCCTCTGCAGTGCTTGGTGAAGCACCAGTGTTAGCCTCATCCTAGGCTCCTGTGCTGTAAAATGAGGAGGAGCAGCGGTCTGCTTCTCATCCTGGCCACCTGGCTAGCTTTACCCAAAATAATTACATGGAAACTATTTATTTAAACACTGCCTGGCCCATTAGCTCTAGCTTCTTACTGGCTAACTCTCACATCTTGATTAACCCATTTCTATTAATCTGTGTTTACCACAATGTCATGGCTTACCAGGAAGATTCTAACCTACATCCATCTCAGGTCAGAGAGCCATGGCGTCTGCCTCACTGCCTTCTACCCAGCATCCTGTTCTGTCTACTCTGCCTACCTGATTGTCTGCCCCATCAAAAGGCCAAGGCAGTTTCTTTATTTAACCAATGAAAGTAACACATAGACAGAAGACCCTCCTACACCACTCCTGAATCAGAGACTCTGTAAAGAGGTTCCCCAAGTACTGCCTTTCTAACAAATCCCCGGACGCTGCCACATTCTGGAAACCGTGTGTAACTGTGGTGTTTGTTGGGGCAGGGCAGCAATCTAAGGACTGTAGTTGAGGATCCTTAAACATTCAGACAAAATGTAGATACCTAAAGGCACTGGATAACTCGTCCATCACATCTTAAAATTCTCCACTTTGCTGCCAGTACTTAGAAGCTCAGGGTCACAGGATTGAACTTGAGCATCGGTTCCCCTGCCCCCATATAGCACTCAGACCTTCTGTATTCTGAAGTGCTTATCTGCTCCGTCAGGCTCTTAATAACAATAACACAACAAGTGCCATCCATTCGGGTTATTAAGCTTAATTATTCAGCAGGTTTTGCTTTTTCTCCAGCAAGGATTTTATTTATGTTAGCTGTTGAAATTTCACAATCTGTGAGGAGTGTACCAGATTCAATTAGGCCGATGCCAGGGGGAATGATGGCATACACAGATTACCATGGCTCATGCACCCTGCGGTAGCTTATTGCCAAGCATGTGTTCATAGCTTGTGAATGTGTAAGCTACTATGCCTTGTATGTCAAAAACAACACTATCTGGAAATCATTTTGAGCTCTTCTCATGCATTCAATTATTTAACCCCCACGGCAAAACTGTGAGGTAATTCCCATTTTACAGACATGGAAACTGAGACAGAAAGACATTACAAAACTAGACTAAGTTCTTTAGATAGTAATCTAACTTCTTTTCTGCTGCTATGATAAAATGCCTCGAATAAGGAAAAGTAAGGGAGAACAGGGTTCGTTTCAGCTCAGATTTCCAGGGTGAAGCTCATGGCAGGATGACAGAATGATTGACAGCCATGCCTTTATCAGTCTTCAGAACAGACTCTCCCCCCCCCATCTCTTGCAATGTTTGCTCTACCCGCCATGTCGAGTTGCATCTGCTAGTTGAAGACACTGTCTTTATCTTCATTATAGCGTTCTCAAAACCTCACAGTTTTTAGGTACCAAATATTCTGAGATATAGAAAGAAAAATAAGATGATCTCTGCCAGTGAAGTGTTTAGCTGATGAAGAAGTAAACAGAACCATGTTCAGGGATTATAATTCAGTGTTATGTGGGCTCTAAGAAAGCTGGACACAAAGAGAAAAGAACTTCCTGTCACAATCTGAAAAATCAAATTGGCACAAAGTTAGGAAGAGACTGATTCCTAGAATTCAAAAGGGAAGCAAATGAATTTGTGTATCACATTAAATTGATGCCATAGCAACAGGGAGGGACCAGGGGAAGATGGGAATCCCGAGTTAGTGGATGAGCACATTGCTTGAGCACACGAAGGCAAGGCTCCTGCCAGTGTTTTCCTCTGTTCTTTCAATGGTTTGTTACACGAATTCACACCTTAGTCTCCCTGCGTCCATATCTGTGTTCATGGGTAGTCACACCGCAGTGGCTCTCACCTCCGTAAGAGGGCCTTAATCATCAGTTCTTGTGGACGGTGTAGCGATTAAAGGGGCAGCAGGTCCAGGCTCGAGGGTTCTAAGTAGAGCTAGTTCGAAGTCTCTGCTATTGATATTTGTAGTTTCCTTGGTCCATGTTTTAAAACTCTAGTCTGAACACAGTCGCTACCACTGCATGTATGTGTTTTGCAAATGTGCTCATTCTATGAAGGCTCCAGTCATGTTGGGTGTGGGGTCTACCCTGATCTGGCATGATTGCATCTCAAGGGATTCATCTGTAGTGATCGTAATTCCAAACGAAGTCCCATCCTCAAGTACTGGGGAGTCAGGCATCCAACATGCATATCCTGGGGGTGAGAGCATATGCCAGTTTGTGAAACCTGCTTTATCTAATAAGGATTTACAAAATGTGGGGAAACGGGGTTAAAATAGTTTCACATAAGGGCCTGCTCTCTCTTGCTGCCTTAAGAAATCTGCCACATGATCCCGTGAACAAGTTGAGACTGGTCTGCTGGGTAATGAGAGGCACAGGGGTCCACTGCCTCCATGACAAGCTGACGGTCAGCCACTCTCCATAACTCAGAGCCCGGGCTGAGTGGCAGCTGACCTATATAGAGAGTGCAGTAATGACTAAGTCCAGCTTGAGCTGCACAGAGCTAAGGGAGTCTGCTGTAGCCACAGAGTTGGAGTGTTGTGCCCAAGTTGAGAGACCCCCAGAGAGACCATTGTAATCCAGTCAAGTCCAGAATGCAAAAGCAAGGTTTAATTCTTTCCAGCTAGCTGGGAGTTCTCACATGTGACACGGCGCAGTAGGGAGAGCTCCCGTTCCTCATTTGGGGTGGACATATATAAGCTAAAACCGCAAGCCAGGTTTACTTAGGGTCAAGGGGACTGGCTTTGCTGAGTACAGGGTATGGGCTCCTTCTGCAGTACAGGGTACAGACTCCTTCTGCAGTACAGGGTATGGACTCCTCCTGCAGTACAGGGTATGGGCTCCTTCTGCACACCCTTTTCCTCCTTTAAGCAGCAACTTCTGCTCCTGTGCATGCCCTCCCCCTCACCCCAAGCAGTTAGTCCTGCTTCTGTTTAGACAACAAAGCTGGGTGTTGACAGGGGGTCTAGCTGCTAGGAACAGTTGGTCTGCACTTTTGCAAAGGTTCCTGTTTTCAGCTAACTCTTGATGCTGCAAAAAACTCAAGGCATGAGTCTTAACCAGCTCCTAACCAAGTGAAGTTTAAAAAAAAAATGTTTATGTCCTTATAGTAGCATTTGGTTGAGCAGTCATGGCTAATGCGTTGCACCTGGAAGGGTATTGAACAGGTTTAAGTTCTTAACTCTCCAGTTTTTCCTAAATTTCCTGTGCTGCTCAACAGCCAGCAACAAGAAAGTTTGCTGAAATCACAGACCACTCAGATTTGAGGCATTCAACCGCGCTATTCCTGGGTTAACCCTCCTGGGGTTAACCAAGACATTTCTGCCTTGAAAAGTAGTCAGCACACCTGCGCTATTGCTTGAAAAAGAAAAGAAAAAAAAAGAACACCTCCTAATTAAAGTCACCATTCCTCTTTAGAATCTAGAACACTGTCAGTTAAAATAAAGGTGCCAGTTATCACTAATTTGCCAGCCAGCAGATTGGAGCTCCAGCTCAGCAAGTTTACCATCTGTATTTCAGATCTTAGATACATCAGTGATAACTTAATACCAAATTTTTTTACCTTAAATATTTTATCACATAGATCCACTGGCTTGGAAGAGAGAGAACATTATGTCCTATGCTTTAACCTCGCAGCCGTGCAGAAAACCACCTTGTATGTATCACTCCTACTGAGCTATATGCTTCCTCCTGCTCACACTAAAGAGGGAAGGCTCATTGTCTCCGGAACAACTCTTTTATTATTTCTTCTCGGAAACTCCCTGCCCTCCCACTTTATCGTCTACCCTGCCTGCCCAACCCTCCTCATGCTCCTCTCTGCTAGTCGTGTCGCCATTTGCTGAAACCATCACACTTCCCGTGACCCGGAAGTCTAGGAGGGCAGCATTCATGAGTCACTCTGGCCTTACCTTAACTGTGTTAAGGATTCTTGCCTACACAGGCATGGCCGAACGCTGCTATATCAACAGTCAGAATAAAAGCTCCAATAAACACAGTGTCCATCACCACCCACGAGTTTTCCATACCCAATGCAGAGAGCACTGGAAAGCCTGATTTTTAGAGAAGCAGAATTAAGTAGTCAGAAATGTCCTGGAAATACAGTGGGACGTCGCTGCTATTGTGCTTCTCCTGGGAAAACTATTCAAGTGTTTGAGAAGCATTTGAACAGCAGCAAAGGTGTGGCTCTTTGCATCCTTTGTCTTTCTCACTTCACACAGGTCAAGGACACTTCAGGGCCTCATAAACCCCCACAGGATGGAACCTCTCATCTTCAGGGAGAAGACTCAAACACGTACCATCTTCTCTGTCGCTTGAACCCTGTCTGTCATTCTCTGCACAACATCAAAGACACATCAATGATGACTGAGCTCCACAGCTGACTATGTCAGGGCCTCTGAGAAGAATCCACATTCCATTTTGTGCCTCTGTCTTAAGCAAATTGTATCTGTCATTCATTAATTTAAGTGCCTGTCTCTCCTAAATTTAGAGCTATCTTCAACAAATTGAATACAATTGGGAATTCTAAAATGTTTATTGAACAAATAATATTGTAATCTTGATAGCAATGATAGTAGTTAGCTTCTCTTACGCATTCCCTGTGTTTCATGTGGTTTTTGGCTCTCTACTTATGTGAACTGATTTTATAAATGGATCAGTTCTATGAGATGGTGACTATTATGATTGCCTTATAGATTAGGGAACTGACGCACAGGATATCTATTTAATTTCTAGGTAACTAAGATTCAGAGTCACAATTTAGCAGCATCTGCTCTTATCAAATAGTCAAGCACTATTTTAGGCTGCCTTTTCTGAAGGAGTGTATCAAAAAATAATAGAAAAAAAACAGTTGGGGAAAAACATTAAAGGGAAAGAAAAAATCCTCATCAACATATGCATTGACCTGTGGTCACACAGTCTAGGTCTACATCAGACACATGCACTGACTGTCACACAGGCTGGGTCTACATTAGTGTTTTTGGAGTTGGAGAGTGTTTTAATATACAGAGCAAAGGAAGTTTGAGCTCTTAATACAAGTTTGTCTTGGCCTAGAAAATGCAGCTTCACAACATACGTCCTTGTGAGAGAAGGCAGGAGAGAGAGCCATAAGGAGGCAACCCCCAGCTGCCCTTGGAAATGGAGAAGGATCACAGGCAGCGGAATGTGGAAGGCTTTTAAGTTGGTCGTGTTAGTTTTCTATCCCTATAGTAAACACTGGTGTAAGTATTTTTTTGTATTTATACATTTATTTGTTTATATTTGCATGCATATACATATGTAATCGGTATAGAAAAAGAGGCCATGAATTTGAGGGACAATTTGGGAAGGGACAGGAGAAGGGTAGACAGAAGGAGAAGAAAGTGAGAAAGATTAATATTTTATTTATTTTTTAAATTTTTTCATTTTACATACCAACCACAATTCCCCCTCCTTCCCCTCCTACTGCTCCCAACCCATTCCTAATCCACTCCTCCTAAAGGGCAAGGCCTTACATTGGGAGTCTACAAAGCCTGGTACATTAAGTTGAGGCAGGACCAAGCTCCTCCACTTTGCATCAAGGCTGATCAAGTCATCCCATCATAGAGAATAGGGTCAAAAAGCCAGCTCATGCAGTATCAAGGATGGATACTGGTCCCACTGCCCAGAGGCTTTCAAACAGACCAAGCTACACAACTGTCACCCACTTGTAGAGGGTCTAATTTAGCCCCATGCAGGTTCCCCAGCTGTCCTCTGGAGTCGATGAGTTCCTACAAGCTTGGCTCAGCGGTCTCTGTAAATTTCCCCATCGTGATCTTGACTGCTCCTTTGCTCATATAAATCCCACCTCCCTCTCTTCTGCTGGACTCCCAGAGCTTGGTGCTGGGCTGTGGATTTCTGTATCTGCTTCCATCAGATACTGGAAGAAGGTTCTACAATGATAATTAGGGTAGTCCTCAATCTGATTATAGGGGAAGGCCAGTTCAGGCCCTGTCTCCACTATTGCTAGGAGTCTTAGCTGGGGTCATCCTTGTGAATTCATGGGAGTTTCCCTAGTGTCAGTATTCTCCCTAACCCCATAATAGCTCCCTCTATCAGGACATCTCCTTCATGGCTCTCACACTCTGTCATTTACCTAACTCGACCATCCAGTTCCCTCATGTTCTCACATACGATCCCCTCCCCTCTACCGCCCCACATCATAAATAAAGTTTGTTCCTGCTCCCAGCTTCGGGTGTTTGAGTCTATGATCATTGGCCCAAAGGCTTTTTGTCCCTTGATATCTCATTATGAGGAATGTGTAGTAGAGCAGAAGGCCTCACAACTGAAAAGTAAACCCAAAGATAAAGAGGCTGGGATCACAAAGGACATGGCCCAAGTGATGTAAGAACCCCCACTAGGCATAGTCAACCAAAATAGACTAGATGGGGTGCATCTTCTCAACTCCTATGTGGTAGCCTGGAACACAGCTCTGGTTTCTGACATCTAGAACTATGTTTATCAGGAAACAAATATTCCAGGTAGAGGAAGCGGGTAGCATGTTGAAGGTCAGCCTGGCCTGGAAGAAGCATGGTTTGCTGGATTCGCTGCTTTAGAGGAATCAGCATGAGTCTTTGCCTTGAGGCAGTGATTTGCAACCTTATTAAGACCATAATTATTCTCATAGATATTTCCTATCTGTAGCTTCATTACTGTTATGAATTGTAATATAAATATCTGTGTTTTCCAGTGGCCTTAGATGACACCCGTGAAAGAAGTTTTGGACTTCAGTGGGGTCAAAGTCCACTGGTTGTGAATCATTTACCTTAAGGAAAAGAGAAATGGATAGCAGTCTTGATGAGACAGGGACAATAGTTAGCATTGTGTTTTTTTCGTAAAAAGAAGGCATAGTCTACATTGGAGGCTTCCGAGTCCTGGGAGATGTTGGCTTAGTGAGCTTATTTTGAAGATGTAGTTTTATCTCTGAGGCAAACACTAATGGGAATGGAAGGGAGATTGTAGGAACAGATGTGGAAGAGTTGGGGTTAAGGAACTGACCAAGCTGGTAGATAGTAACATTTTGACTGGCAGTGGCCAAAAGGAACTACTGACTTAGGCTGTATGTGTGTGTGTGTGTGTGTGTGTGTGTGTGTAAGAAAAGCAATCCCAGGTAGTGGTACAAATACCACTTTCGGTAGCTAGTGATAATATGACATTTTCAGAATAATTATGCAACTGTGGTTTCCACAATTCGTTATAGGAAACACTTTCTGGTTATACTGAAGGGTTCAGTGTGTAAAAATACAGCCTATGTTTTAACTTCGGAGCTTCTGAAAGTGGATGTGTGTGGAGGCTTTCTAAGTTGAAGAGGCACAAAGGGAGCAGAAAGACTACAATTTATCTGTATGCAAGTCAAAACTTTCCCCAGAAGAAATAACCAAAGTGAAAATGAAGGAAACAAATTGGGAACCCCCAAACAAATCAAAGATGAGCGTGAGCCACCACGGTTGAGAACATGCATAAAAGGGACAGAGTCGAAAGCCTTTAATTACAAGCACTCAAATGACCTGGGCCATTCATGAAGTGGAACTAGAATAACAAACAAGAAAGTATTCAGCTTCCTCATAATACAAGAAATGCAAATTAAAATGAGATTCCTATTCTGCCCATAAAATTAGCAAACACTTAAAAGGCTTGGTCACAACCATTATCGCTTTCATAAACCGCTAATGGCATAGGAATGGGCCAACTCTTACCAACTTCCAGCCTATGCCTGGAAAGCTTTCTACATAAAGCATTGAATGTAAAATGATCTTATATACAGCTTTTCCCGTCTGAGTGTTTCCTATAATATTCTAACATTCAGACACAATCTGAATGTTCAAAACCATTAAGAACACATTTTAATAGTATTGAATTAATATGGTGTTATTATTGAGCAATTTAGACGTTCATCTACAAAGTGTATGATATAACTTGATTAAAAAATGATGCTCACTAAAGCTCACCTCTTTAGTGATTTTTTAAATATTTTTGAGAACTTTGCACAAAACAAAACAGGAAAAACTGAATAAAAGATCCATGTGGAAAAACCTCTCTATATATTATAGCATGGTTCTTTTGTTTGTGGCCTCACTTTAATAAGCATGCATTATTTTATAATATATAAACATTCACTAGATATGTATTTATCTTTATTTATTCATTTTTTTTGTATTTATCTTTTAAATGGAATTGTGTTTGGCTTCCCTGTAAAATTTTTCGCAGAGGCCCATGGGTTTGGCACTTGGGTCCAGTTGGTGTACAATTTTGTGAGTTTGAAGAGTTTTTGTGGTAAGGCAAACTGGGGGAAGGAGGTCTTGGGGTGATGTCACTGGAGACTGCTCTGTCCCTGGTTCCCTTTGTGTCATGAAGGCTTCCAGTAGGCTTTGAGATGAGCCACCTTTTCTCCCTCCCATCTCCAGCTGCCCAGACTTTCTGTCCACACACAGGACCAGGCAAGTATTTTCGCTCCACCAACACTGTGAGCCTGAATAAACTGTGTTCCCTGTGCTCTTTGCACCAGGAACTTTCTAACTACGGCAAGAGTGGAAGCACAGGGACTGTCTGCTAAACTCGGGAATAGCATGAGGAAGAGAACAAATTCAGGATGAAAAGACGGCCTGAAGATATTACTCAGAACATTTAATAGGAGCACGTACTCAATGCAGGCTTCTGCAGAGACGGCTCTTTTATAATTTTTTTTAACGGTATACTTTTCTTCCCTCTGCCCCTGCTCTCTCTGTCTCTCTCTATCTCTCTCTCTCCCCCTCTCTTTCTCTTTCTCCTTATCCTCCAGTTCTCCCTTCCTCCCTTCCTCTGTTTCTATCTTTTTTTTTTTTTTTTTTTTGAGACAGGGTTTCTCTGTGGTTTTGGAGCCCGTCCTGGAACTAGCTCTTGTAGACCAGGCTGGTCTCGAACTCACAGAGATCCGCCTGCCTCTGCCTCCCAAGTGCTGGGATTAAAGGCATGCGCCACCACCGCCCGGCTCTATCCCCTTCTCTGTATTTTGGGAATTTAACCCAGGACCTCACACATGATAGACGAATACTTTACCAGTGAGTTGTATCCTTGCTCAGAATCCTCCCCCTCAAATGGCGGTGTTCCTTTTGTATGAGTCCTGCTTCAACGTCTCTTTTTCTGCTCATTCCTGTTTAATGCCAAACATTTAGAAGAAAAGAAACACCCACTTGACTGTCTTGCAAATTTAAAATATATGAATTTAAAAGATGCCATGTCATCAAGTAGAACTCAAGAGCGATCGCTTAAGTCTCTCCGAGACGTTCACTACAAGGGAGCTAAACAAAGACAGTATTTATCATGCTTTGATTTCCACTCCTGTTCAGCGTTTCCTTTGTTATGCCAATTTTATTTTAAGTTACAACCGTTACTGAAATAACTGAAGAGGAGTTTTACAGTTGCACATTAGGCTGGATTATCTCAGCAACAGCTTGCTGCCTGAAACAGACAATGGTCACAGGAACACTCCTCTTTTGTGAGATGCTAAAAATGGTCTAAATTCCTCCTTTCAAATTACAAACTACACACATAGTTTATATCTGGTCTTCTTGATCCTCAGGCAGGGCTAGAAATAGGGAGATACTAGCCTCATTGAAGAATTACCTGGGATTGTTATCTTCATCATTAAAACTCTAGTCAAATGCAGTACAGCACTTTCGTATTGAACTTTTCCTCCTTTGTGGATTGCAGCAGGTATCAGAATTATTGTCCTGCAGGCGTGTCTATGCCTACCCCACCCACCCTCTGCATAATGATCTATTCCACTGAGCTCCTCGTGCTTTAGAAAGCATGGGTGTCGCCTGATGCGTTCTTTCTTCTCAAGAACTGATAGCTAGCTATACAGGCTGCTTCAAAGGGTACAACATACTCAAGAGGCAGTCACCATCTGTTCCATCTTCCAATTACAAAAACAAATGGAAACCCAAATCAAAGGCTTCAGAAATCCTAGATAATAGTTTCTGTTCTTAGTATCTTCTGCCTGAATTTTAATTCCCTTTGGAGCCAGTGGTAGGGAGAAGCATATTTTATTTCTGTCAGTGAGGCACAATTAGAAGATTCACATCCAGCAATGAGAGAAAATTACTCTCTGCAAGATGCACGTGGGCACATTGAACACCCTGACCTCCACTACATACCGCAGATTTCTGCTTAGCTTTGCCAAGCTCGCACAATGCTGGACATGACATGATTAAGTTGAAACTATCGGGGTTACTGTTGCCTGGGGAACAGCAATGGACTCACACAAGATGGTATTATAGCGCCAGTGCGTCTACCCAATGGGCAATGGGCTCACAGCAAGATCTGAAGCAAAATAAGATGATTTGTACATGTGTGTGTTGGGGGGTGTGAAAATGACATTGAAGGAGACTAAGATGAGAGGCCAAGCGACATGGCTTCAAATTAGTATGATTATTCTAAACGGGAATTTAAGATGATGGAGACAGCATGAGCTTAGAATACTGATGTGCAAGAAACAGGATTCTACTAACACACAGCCATCGAGTGGGAAAATGAGAGAAAAAGTTCTGTATTAGATGCCCTCATTCCTGGGGAGATACTGTACAATAGACTGGAACTCCTGGCATGGGCCAATTACCTTTATAATGGACCCGAACTATTTCTTTCCCTGTACGGTTAATAAATGGCAGGTGATTAGAGATGGTACACCCAGCATGACTTACTGCTGCCCTTCATTTTGTCCCATAGGCAACATGGGTTTTCAGTGCTGTGTCTTCAGCTAATGGCATTAGCATTCTCCAGTATCTGATGACACTCCCTGGTGTTTCCATCCTCTCTATTCTTGAATAGTATGTTCACCATGCTGTGGCTCAGAACAGATAAAACTAGGAATTTGGAGTTGATGGTTACTGTTTTGTTTGTTTTGTATTTTTTGGACAATGGGAATGAAAGCACACACGTTTGCAGCCTCAGCCTGTCCACAAAGGATTGATATCCTTATACACCAGGTCCTTATACCAGATGGCTTATAGGCTGCCCAACAGTGGCACCACACTAGAGCTGTCCCCAGCTTGAATGGACCTGGTAGCTATACCTCTTCAGGAGAGTTTAAGCAGACCTTGGTGTTGGTTGTTTTAACTCTTTGGCTCTTTACTCTTTGGGGGCATGCCACCCAGCTCCCAGATAAATACACGGCATCCTATCCTTTTGAATGAATGCCGAGCCTTAGCTTGGCTTATTTCTAGCCAGCTTTTCTTTTTTTTTCTTTTTCTTTTCTTTGAGACAGGACTTCTCTGTGTAGTCCTGGCTGTCCTGGAACTCACTCTGTAGTCCATGTTGGTCTCAAGCTCACAGAGATCTGCCTGCCTCTGCCTCTCAAGTGCTGTTATTAAAGGCACACACCACTGCCCAGCTAGCCAGCCTTTCTTAAATTATCCCATTTATCGTTTGCCTCTGGGCTTTTGTCTTTATCTGTTTCTGTACACCTTTATTTACTTCTTTCTCTGTGGCTTGTTGTGTAGCTGGGTGGCTGGCCCCTGGGGTCTTCCTCTCCTCCTTTTTCTCATTCCTCCATCTTTTCTCTCTTTTCCTCCTATTTATTATCTATGCCTGACAATAAATAGTCTTCTTCCTACCTTGATACTGGATATTCAGCTCTTTTTTAGGCCAATCAGGTGTTTTAAGATAGACAAAGAAACACAGCTTCACAGAGTTAAACAAATGCAACACATCTTTGCAACATTAAACAAATGTTCTACAGCATAAACAAATGTAACACACCTTAAAAGAATATTCTACAACAAGACCTTACTGTACAGTTGTGGTTATTTCCCTCCTCATTAGGAAGTAATGTTTTTTTTTGTTTTTTGACTAGTTAGGACTAAAAGTTCAATTCCAAATAAAAGCTCTAAACACCTCTAGGAGACCCCAAAGGAGACAAAGTAGATGCTACATAGAACTATAACAGTCCCATCATCATAGCCACTAGAATGGAGCCCCAATGTCTAATACTAGTACACTAATGATTAGACTAGCTGACTGCTTTCTATAACTGCTTCTCATTGTTATAATTTATTTCACGCTTTCTAAGCAGAGGTTATGACAAAACAGCCCTGGCATGCTTACCTCGGCCTTCTTGAGATGTATCTGAAGTATAATAAAGAACATGTGCACATTTAGAAAGTTTTTAATGTATTCATAATCTCATGAAACAATGGTCACAATCAAGATAGAAAATATAATCGTTTTCACAAGTGGTTGGTCTTTCCTTCTTGATTTCCCTCATCCAGACCAAAGAGCCATCGCCTGGTTTTGCGTCACTTTAAGTGACATTTTCTAGAACTTAAGGCAAGCAGAGTGATGTGACTGTCTTTCTTTCCTATCTTTATTTAGCATAATCACAGTGCAATTCTCCCATATTGTGTATGCTTCATGCCTTGTACCCTTGTTACTCTTAGGGTGAGTGGCACATTACATGGACATGCAATGACTTCTTTATTCTTCTCATTGTTGATTGACACCTGGGCTGTAGTTAGAATGGAGCTATTTCTAGACAATTAAGTTGTGCGGGTCTATGTGTGCTGGATGCACAATGCAGGTAGTGTGCCTAATGTATGACCGCAGGAACTCTGACTGACTTGTTAGCTTTCTGACACATAGAATGAACACACTAGGATATCCAAGAACTGATAAAACTCCATGGGAGGGAATAAGAAACAGAAAACAGGCTCCTTTATTTATGTGCTTTACTTCCCTAATTTTTTAAATAAAATTAAAAGAAAGACAATTTTTAGCTTAATCAAGAACTATAAGAAGGCAAATGCCTACATCGGTCTCTGATTAAATCTTATGAATTAACTGATGAAAGGACACAGCAAGACACAGACAATCTTGTTAATGACTCTATCTCATCAATGGAATCTCATCACTTAGAAGATACAAGCTTTGCTGCCTTTTTACCTTCTGAAAGGCAGATGCATCTTCCAGTTGAAATGTGAATTCAGTGTCTGGTTTCTATTCCTCTGGTAAATGCCCACTCACTGATAATGACCAAGCAGAAGTAACAGATCCACAGAGTAGAATACTATTCACCAATGAAAAGGAACTACAACCCAGAGAAAAGGTCAAGACATTCTGAGTGAATGAGATCACTCACAAAAGCCCACAGATCATACTGATTCCATTTCTGAGAAAAAAAAATCAATAGATCGACACATACAGACAAAAACCAGGGTTTTCTCATCTGATGAGAAGAGGAAGACGTGCGATAGGGTGTAGAGACTTCACACTGTGAGAGCAATAGGAAGACTGGCACTTGCTGCTCACTAGCCCAGTCAGTGTGTATAACTGAGCTGGAATATTGTGCAGTCTGACTCACACTGACCACACTCTGTTCCAACTCATGCTTTCTAGAAACTTAGAAAAACTGATGTCCATTGTGGCTATTCCAACATGTGGATGAGGAAGCAAACACACATTAAACAAAACTCAGCAGAGTGAGCTAACTCCGGAACTTCAGGAAGAACAGAGTTTCTGAGCTAGGCTAACCAGTTTAAAATTTAGGACAAGCAACTTCTAACCCTATGAAATCAACTAACCCTTTGCATTTTATATTTCACCTTGTGAGGTTGGGATGGAGCGCAGTTGACACAGGGCTTACATGGTTTACGAGAAGTCTCAGTTTGAACACGGTACTGCATAAAATTGGGTGTCCTGGTACAGTCCTCTAAGCCCTAAGGTTAGGAGTTGGGGACAAGGGGCTTAAAGGTCCACTGTCATCCTCAGCTACATAGTGAGTCTGAGGATGTCTCCACACATACACACATGCAAATATAATTTTATGATAATACTACTTAGCTTACAATAGCAAATAGCAAAGTACCAAACATGATGATTGGACCATACTAACTTCTAAGTAAACATAGGAAGATTTTCACTCCCCAGGCTGTCCACTATTCTAAAACACATAACCTTTAATTCCACTCAACAACCCAAATACAAAATCCCTCTTCTATTTGAGAAACCAACATATGACTAATGGGAACATCCTGCTAGAACTGCAGAGTGGCTGTTTATCTCGTGCGAATGCACACTCTCTACTTGGGACAATTCTACTGCAATTACATTGTGTGGTGGGGAAGCCCTGAAGACCTATCCCTAATAAATGAAGAGAGAAAACTGCTTTGATTCAAATGTCTGAAGTAAAATAGAAACTCCTAAAAATCCAATTAAAATCTAAATCAAAATATAACCTTGGCAGGTGAGAAGAGCGGAGTTGTGATGTCTTGTAACAAATATTCATCAGCTGGGAACTCAGGAATGTGTTACTGAAATAATAAAGTCTCAAATGTGGAGTGAGGTTGGGCTGCCCGACTCCTCCACGGTGGAGGACTCCGACTATGCCAGTTCTCCTTATTACCTGCAGTTTACCTCCTGAGCCAGTGAGTGACTCCACATTTTCACTAGAGGATCTGTAATAGAAAATCCATTTGTGCCTAATCTCCCCACACAGCGAACACATGGGGCACATATTTCAAATTTCATGTAAGCAAATTCATTTATTCTGTTTTTCTCTGTAGAAATTAGGTTATCTTTTTTTCTGACAGGAAATTCAAGGTACAGTGTCTTTCAAGCTGTTAGGCTTGTAAAACGAGTCATAGCATGGTCTTTCGTTTGGAAACAAAGACTCAACTCAGAGGCTGGAATACATATACCAAAGACAAACTGCTCCCTGGCTCTGGGAAGGGCCAGCTTGCTCTTCCCAGCCTTGAGTGCTGGCTGTGATGTATCTGATGTTGGGCGTGGGGCGTTGGTGTGGTCTGCAGAGCTGCATTCTTTGCCAGAGTCAGGGCCACATTATTCATTCTTGGTAGGTTCTTCACTCGGCTGACATTGAACCACTGCTCTCTGAGAAGAGTTGCCATGTGGATCTCCTACTCAGAAAGACAGCTTCCAGGAGGTGTTTGAGCAGTGAGAAAACACTGAAAATCACTGAGAATATCCCTTCCCACAGACTGCCTTATTTAATCACCTTAGCAAGTCCACCTTTAAGATGCTATCTCTCTTATGAACAGAAGAACCAAGGCTCAAGCCTCTTTTAAGACCTCAAGCTAATAAAGCTTCAGATTCAGATTTGCTTAGAATCCCAAACTGGCACAGCCACAGACATTTCCATACTCATTCAAATTTTAGATACATTTGACAATCAGGAGTCCAAACATTTTGTTTAAGAATGCAAAATTTAGGTGACAAATGACTGTCATTATGAAAAAAAGAGAATGGTGACCTATTATTTTACAAAGTTGATATATATGATATTACATATTATAACATGTATCATATATGCAGTCACACACATGATGACATGGCTAACATATCTGCATGTGCGTGAGACTTTATAGTTGTGGGTGCATACTGAATATACTTGGTGGCATGTGCTATAGATCAGGTGACACACAAGATTCCCTGTGAGAGGCCATGCTAGGCAATGTAGTGGGACCCCATTTTCAAAAGAATATTTAAAAGGAAGTAAAACACAACTAATCAAATTTCAATTATACAATATAGTACTTTTACCCTTGGCCACCCAAAGTGCTTTATATTTCCATAATTTAATTACTTTCTAACTGAAAACTCTTGTTTCCGAGCAAACCTCTTCCCATTGTCCCAAAGCTGTGATGTCAGCTTTCACAAGTCTGAGCTATTCAGAATCCTGACACATGTGAGTTCACGTGGCATTTGTGTTCCGTATGGCTTTGTCCACTTAGCACAATGCAACTGATCCACATCCTTTACTTCACAGGCATCACAAATGGTGAGTAATCTCCACCATTCATCCTCAATGGCACTTAGGCCACTTCTGTTTCTTTGGTCTTATGAACATGTTGAGATGAATATACAGCTTTAGATGTCTCTGAGATACTGATTTTGTCTCATTTGAATATAGTTCTAGAGGTACGATTGGTATATTATATACTGGGTCTAATTTTATTTTTTACTTTTAATCACATTTTATTAGATCTTTAACTATTTTGTACAATGAGTTTTTGACCATATTCGTACTCTCTCCTGATGCTCCCAGATCCACCCCACCTTCCTACCCACCTCATACAGGTTTGTGGTTTTTTTTTTCCCACAATCCATCAAATCTGATTTGTGCTGCCCATATATTTATGGATACGTGGACTTCACCTACCAACTGACCCTCTCCTAGTGGCTACCGATTGGCAATCCCTCCTTAGTTAGGGGTGGGACTTCCTGTCTACTTTAGTCTTTGTGCTGGGATTTGATCTCCTTTGAACATGCAAGGAGCATGTGCACGTTGTCCCAACTGATGGGCGTTCCCACGTGCAGTTGCCCGGCTGTGTCTGGAAGATGCTGTGGCTATGTAGTCATTTGTCACCTCTGACGCTTACAGTCTTTTTGGCCCCTCTTCTACAGTAATCTCTGAGCCTTGGAAGAAGGGAGGAGTATATTATAGACTTTCCGGTTATGACTAAAAGTTCCACACTCTTACTCTCTCCGTCTTGGCCAGTTGTGGGTCTTTCCATTGATCACCAACTACTGCAAACGGCGCCTTCTCTGATATACATTGAAAGATGCATTGATCTATGAGTGTAAGATCTGGGTGTAAGACCAATGTTAGTACAGTGGGTCTATTTTTAATATAAATGTTTACACTATTTTTATATTAGCTGCAGAAACTTGCAACACCTCCCACTGAGGTACAAAGGTTCTCCTTCTCCCACGCCCCCAGCAACACTTGTTATCACTTCTCAGATTGATAATAGCCAGTATAACAAGCGTGAAATTTATTTCATGTGATTTGTCACCACACCTCCCTGGTGACTAGTGATTCTGAGAACATTCTCCTAGATCTATGTGATGGCTTTTTCCACTGAGAATATCATTTGCTTCCTTTGACCTCTTGTTTTTTTTGTTTTGTTTTGTTTTTATGTGATTTCCTCATACAGGTCAGGTGTTCAATCTTTATCAGTATGTGCCTGGAAATTTTCTTCCATGAATTTGTCAGCTGCCTTTTCGTTTTATTTCTCTTTTACTCGATGATGCAATACCATTTGCTTATTTCTGTTTTTCTTGCCTGTGCCTTCGTTCATGGGCAGAATATCATTGCCAAGGTCAATATCAAAAAGACAAAAAACCAAACCAATTCCTGTTTTAATTTTGGGGTTGGAAAGTTTCAAGCCTTCCATTAAATCTTCAACCCACTTCTAATATTCTTGTGTATGGTTTCTGTAATGGGTTCCAACATTCTTAAATATTTTTCCTGATAATATTTATTGAGGGGTTTATCCTTTCCTGGATTTCTCACCAAATCTTAGCAGATTCTATCAAGGGATTTACTCCTATATGCTCTGTTCTGCTACAATGGTCCCAGTGTTTTGTTTTTTAAGGTCAGTAGCATCCAGTTTTAACTACAGTTTGAAAGAGGGGATGCACCATTTCCTCCTCGTTCTCTGACTAGTGAGGAGTCTGCAGCCCTCTCCAGGTCCCAGGACTTTCCTGATCCTGTGGATGCTCGCTGGAGAAGTGATGAAGGCTTGTGTTAAATTTTAGACAGTCTTGTGTACTGCGGGTATTTTAGAAATCTTAATTCTTACTGGTTATCTTTTCATTCATCTGTGTCTCTTAAAATTATTTTTACCCATGCCTTACTTTCAGCATACCGACTTCCCACCTGCTTTGCTAAATTTATTTCTAAGTTTTTTTTATGGTTCTTGATACTATCATGACAAGATTTTAACAAGAAAACTCCTTTCCAGTTATCTTGCAGCTCATATATATAAATCAATGGGTTTCATGTTGATTTTTATCTAGAACTTCCCTGAACTTAGGCGTTCTGGAAATTTTTGGTGATGTCTTCTGGGAACAATAAACAGAATAATAAATCTTCCCAGAGGCAATCTTTTAGGAAAGAAAAAGACACCGGTAAATAACAGCAACCACATCCATGATGCTCTTAATTGAGATGGAGGGAAGCTGATTAACCTCACGGTTAGAACATGAGGTTGTCTCGTATGTGAATGAAGCAATTCATTCCAGAAATCAAAACATTCCCATCCAAGCAGGGGCAGAGGACGGGATTCACTGAAAACACAGTGATTCGATCTTAGCCCTCATGGGAGGGGTCTTGATGTGTTCTCTATGAGATAATTAAAAACATAATCTCATTTGAAAGTGAAGAAGCCAGCGCTCTTCACAATTTGTGGGAGTTCTTCCTTTCTGCTGGCACGGTAAAGAGACACTTCCTTCCACACCTTTAGACTCCACATCCTTGTCCCTTGTCCTTGAACATTTTGGGATTCATAGCCCTGCCTCAAACTGTTCATTTCTGGAATCAGAACCATGGCAATAACATTCTACTACTCTTGAAACTTCATCTTTTTTATCATAATGACCATCTTCTGCATTGTAAGCTAAAATAAAAGCATAAAGGACAATCCTTATCTCAGAGATACATTCTGAGTGGACTCTTTTGGAGAGCCAAAACTATTTGGATAAAGGACATAGATAAAGAGAAAGGCATAGAATGCATATATCCACAGAGCTCTTTGGAATGTTTAATTGATTCACTTAGGGGCATGCAATTATTCTCGTGAGAGCTACAGAGACTTTCAAAATAACGGATGTTACAGAAGCACCCACTCTTTGACACACTTCTAAAGCCCCAGTACAGTGGCCCCTCACCCTCATCTTCCTCGCCATTATGTTCACATTGAATTCTCCTACCAGCTTGAAAATTCCTTTTAGGTTTTAAACCAAAACACACCCTTCACTATCCTTTTCCCAACATGACAAATAACACCTTCCCTGCATCTCCATTGTCTCTGTCACCTCCTGACCTAAATGACACTAGCTGAATGATCAGTACTCAGACTTAAGATACATTTTCAGCTGGGCAGTGGTGGTGCATGCCTTTTATCCCAGCATTTGGGAGGCAGAGGCAGGTGGATCTCTGTGAGTTGCTTGCAAAACTGATGGATAGGCACCAAAGCTACAGAGAAACCCTGTCTCGAAAAACCAAATAAATAAATAAATAAATAAATAAACAACTTCATCACTAGTACTCACAGAACCAAATCACAAGCTATGTTTATAATCTCAAATTCATTACATTTTTATGCATTGTGTTCTTCCCCTTTCAAAGAGTTTTTTTTTTTTTGAAAGAAGAGGTTTTTTTTAATAAAGATTTTTTTCTGGCCAACAAATTATGCATAGAACAGATGTTCAACATTATCTTGTGGAGCGAATGGAATTGAACAGCACTGCAGCTATAGCCCCACTTTGTAGTGGTTGAAGTGAGAAACATCCCCCGTAGGTGCATGTGCTTGAATGTTTGGTGTGAGTAGTTGGTGGCACTGTTCGAGTTGGTTCTGGCACCTTTAGGCTGTAGAACCTTGCTAGAGGAAGTGTTTCACTGATGGTGCTATAATACTTATAGCCGTGCCCCACGTCCAGTTTGATTTTTCTGCCTTCCTCCTGTGGTTGAGGATACGATTTCTCAGCTTCCTGATCCAATCACCTGCTGTCATGTATCCACTGCCGCTATGGATTCTCACTCTGGAAACATCAAGTCAAACAAACTTCCTGCCATAAGTTGCCTTGGTCCTGTATTTTGTCACAGCAGCAGAAAGTCACTAAAACATCCATGGTTACTAGTGAACATATTGTATCATCAGCAAACCGTCACTAATACATTCATGGTTACCAGTGAGCATATTGTATCATTAGCAGAAAATAACTAATACATCCATTGTTACCAGTAAACATATTGTATCACCAGGTTCTTCTTTGAGACAAGTCTGGATTATGATCATATTGAGATTTGGTTCGTTAATAAAGAATTGGCAACATATAATGATCTTTATTTTGTTTCTATTATTAAGATAACAAAACCCCAAAAATTTTTACATGGATGAAATAATCCTCTGTGTGTTATGGTTCTGTCTCAGGTCAAGTGCAGGAGTGACTGAAGCTGTTCTTAGAAGAGAAAATACCAAAAAAAAAAAAAATCCCAGCACTTGGGAAGCAGAGGCAGGCGGATCTCTGTGAGTTCGAGACCAGCCTGGTCTACAAGAGCTAGTTCCAGGACAGGCTCCAAAACCACTGAGAAACTCTGTCTCGAAAAACCAAAAACAAAAAAAAAAAAAAAAAAAAAAAAAAAAAAAAGGAAGAAGAAGAGAAAATACCTTCCAGTATTAGTCTCACAGTGAATTTGAACTCTAAGACCTAAATCTGATTACATTCTCAGCAGTTAAAGCCTTTTGCATAGAAGTTTGCTCAAGTTACATGACCAAGTACATAGACAAAGCATGCTCGGCAATACTTATTTATTCCTTACAGCTCTGAGCTTGGAAATTTAACACCAAGGTGCAAGGCTAGCAAGTTCTTGGTAAGCCACTCTTCTGGCTTGCAGCTGGCTGCTTTCCTGCTAACTTCTCACCCAGAATACAGAACCTTTCTCTCCTCTTTTTTATAAAAGCTGTTCCAATATTGGCTCTCTTTACGGCTGACTCATCCAGATCTGCAGTTCCCAGGGAGCCCATTCCCAATTGCACCACGTGGAGGGTTATGACGTCATCACACCAACTGGTGAGATGGGTGTACACTCTAACATGATAGGTGGGTTCTTGTCACTCAGATCCCATGATTTTATAGTCTGGCTTCCTCCAGTCTCACGGTGCTGTTTTGTCAAACATTATTCTGGTTTGTGCGTTCTTGTTTATTCTCTTTTTGCTGAGGCACAGACCACTCCCTCCTCCACTGTGATTCTCAGCTGGAAATGCCCCAATTTGCAACTTCCTCCAATTAAACCATTCCCATTCCCCCCACATCTGGTAGCTCTGCAATTTCTTATTTAGTGGAAAAATCCCATGGTCATGAAGAGTATTACAGGATCCTTATTGTCATTTGGGAGCAATCACTGGGCACTTAAATCAGTTCTCAAATCCAGAGGGTGTGTTTGTTTCTACTGACTGGGTCTCCAACCTCAGCAGTCCCTGCTCATGGGCGTCCCGGAACTCTGTGAAGGATTGTAAGGGCTAACACTCAAACGACTTGCTCCCTGTCAGGGCTCAGAGATGTCTGGTCAGCTAAAGCATAGAGCTGGATTAGTGGAGCTGATTTTGTATTTTATCCATTACAGGATACAGCACTCTCTCTACTCAATGCTCCTTTTTAAGGATCTGGGGGACAGGGTAATTTGTATTGTCTTGAGCAAGTAGTTGCTTTCCTGTGAGCCTCATTCTTAATACATACTAAAAGACCTCCTCATGAATTCTTAGTGAATATAAAGAATGGAAATGAACGTGTGTGGTTTAAAACAATAAGAACAAGAAAAATCTAATATTCCCCCCCCGTGCATTTTATAGCTTTCAATGTACCAAACACTGTTAAAAGTAAGTTTATATATTTTAATTATTTAACCTTATGAAAAATCTATTTCCTAGCATAATAATAATTGCAATTCAGCACATTCTTTCTGCAAGACTACAGCTGGTCATGAGCTGCCCCCATGTGAGTGCCAGGGACTGAGCCAGTGTCCTCTGGAAAAGTAGCCAGTGCCTTTAACTGGACTGTCATCTCTCCAGCTCCAGGGTGAGAACTGCTGTAAACTTCACAGCTAGCTTTCCAACTATGAAACTGCTCGTACAAATAATGTTATATTTCTGTTTTAATTTGGACACAGAAGGAAGGAGAGAAAAGGGAGGGAAAGAAGAGCAAAACCTACACAGCACAAGTGGAATTTGAGGTTACTCTTCCTGTGAAGCTCACATACGCAGACTCCATTCAAGTCAAGTCCAAGGTTCAGTCTGTAGACTGTGGGAGTGACTTCTTGATCGTCTGACTGCATCACATGAACCTCTAACACAGGAAACATTTGTTTTCTTCAGAATGCCACAAGTATCACCTAACACAAAGCCACCTCCTGATAATGCTTACATAACACAAGTGTTGGCGTTACCAGATGAGATGGAGCTAAGACTTACCCAAATCCTTTGAGCTACAAAATGGGAGACCAGCTCCATGCAACATACTGCAGATATGCCTAAAACCAGCTAAGGACTTGCTTTGTTAGATAGCATATTAATTAATAACAATTTCCTAGCTACCTCTCCTTGCTGTTTGACTGACAAGCTTGACCTGGCTCAGGAAACCTGCCTTAGGGCTTTGAAGGCTTCAAAGGGGCAGCATAGACACAAATCATTTCAAGGGATGGTCCAGCTTCCTTGATAACAGCATGGTGCCATCATGAAGTCCCCAAAGCAAAATGTTTCTGTGCTGAACAAAACAAACAGCTCTGTTTAGGGGAGGAGTAGAGTCAGTAAACCCCCAGCATGTAATTGCTTGCAAAGACACTGGAATGTTTACACAGAGGGCGCCAGGCAAACAGGACTGCTGGAGGAAGGTGAAGGGACTGACTTTGTTCAAACACCAAAGGGAAAGGGGGAGTTAGTTAATTAATGATCTTCAAGATGTAGCTTTGCTCAAGGACCACAGGCAATGATGGCTCCTTCTTCTCCATTCAGAAGAACTTTAAGGGCAGGAGAGGCTGCTGTAGGTTAGATTATGCAAGTTTTAAGTCTTCCCTCAGTTAGACCAGATTAATGTCTTTTTTTTTTTTTTAATGTTTTTAATGTCTTCTTATGAGCGGCTTTAAAGGAAGCTAGCCTCATGCAGCCTGTGGAGATAAAATATAAGCCTGTTCAAAGGATAATCTTAGCTCATCACCTCAGTGGCCTAACAACTTCCTGCCCAGGTCTGAGATTAGGGCCTTTTAGTTGTTTCAGTCCTTGATGACCTTTGTGGCTATCAGCTCCATGGAAATGATTATCTTCCCTTTGCAGGGTTACTTTACTAGGGAAGCCTGGGTGGCTTCAGAGCTAACATAAATGCAGCTCTGGTTTAGATCAGAAAAAACACTCAGATGTCACTGTGATCAGGACAATGACATCAGAATATGACACCTGGATCTGGGGCCTGAATGACGTATGCACAGCTTGCCGGTTCTGGTGGTTTTTCGGCTACTTGAAAATTCCACCATCATATGGTAAGAATGTACTGCTGCTCTATGGTCTTCCATCATCATATGATATGTATATACTTCTGGTCTATGGTCATGCACCATCATATGATATGTATGTACTGCTGGTCTATGGTCATCCACCATCATATGATAATATGATAAGTATGTACTGCTGGTCTACGGTCCTCCACCATCATATGATAAGTATGTACTGCTGGTCTGTGATCGTCCACCATCATATGATAGGTATATACTGCTGGTCTATGATCTTCCACCACCATGTAATAAGTATGTACTGCTGGTTTATGATCATCCACCACCATGTGATAAGTATGTACTGCTGGTCTATGGTCTGGAAGCTTCAACATCACCTATCTCATTTTAAAGATGAAATCATTCAATCCTTTGTAGGAATGTGCTACGTCTGCACGTACCTCTGGGATGGTTGTTCTTTTTAAATCATTTTCAACCTTTCTAGACTGCAAAGAGTGAGGGGGAAATGCAAGACTCCATCTTTATTGGACTTGAGGATGTCCGACAGGCTAATAGCTTGAGGCATTGGTTAGAGACTGATATAGAGGGAACACAGAAAGCTCTGAGCAGAATAAAAACTTAGGGAGGGGGAACTGCTCCTCCCTGTGCTGGCTCATGGCAGTCAATTACCTAATTATCTGGAATTTTGAGAAATGGCTCTTAAACTCTTATTACTAAAAAAAATTAAGTGGTAGAACTTTTAAAATCTTGCTAAAAATCTGGCTAAAAGTAAAAGTTGGCAAGCCTGGCGACCTGAATTCAATACCTAAAACCCACATTAAGGTATAGGGAGTTAACTGAATCCATGATGTTTTCCTCTGACCTCCACAGATGTGATACAAAGCATGCTGCTTATACCTACAATTCATGAGTGTGCGTGCAAACAATCATAATTAACAAACTTTGCAAATGGGGCTGGGGACAAGGCTCAGCAATTAAGAGCACTGGCTGTTCTTCCTGAAGACCTGGGTTCAATTCCCAGAACCCACATGTCAGCTCACAACTGTCCCAGGGGATTTAGCAATCTCTTCTGGCTCTCAGTGGCTCAGCATGTATGAGGTGCAGAGAAAAATGCACACAAAACTCCACTGCTAAACATTCATAACACACTTCTAATGGACTATAGTGGTTACTAAAATTTGTTTGTTTCACAGAGAATAAAAACACTGAACCAGTAGATATAGAGAAAGGTCATTGACTGTAAATGGCAAGGAAGCTTTTTTTTTTTTGCAGTGGTATCAATGATTATAGACTCATAATAGAGAAAGAGAGACACAGAAGGCTTCTGTGACAAACTCTCACCCTCACCCCTCCCAAAAGAAACAGTCTAGACAGAAAGCTATTGGAAAGAACTTTTAAAATTGTGATACAGATTCTAAAGTGTAGCTCTTCACCATTGATGGCTCTGGCTGGGGTGAGGGTGGGGAAGGACTCAGTTTTCTTTAAGGGTCTGGCCACTGAGTGTTTGACCGTGCTCCAGTGATGATATGGGCAACACAAATTGGACTTGGTCTTCTTCTTCTTTCCTCCTCTTCTTCTTTGTGGAATGAGGTCACAAGAGTGGGGGGATGGACCTGGGAGAACTGGGAAGTGAATTATGATTGGGGTGCATTATGTGAAATTCACAAATAATCAACACCAACATATGTTGGGAAAAAGAAAGGCAAAGCTTCTAGAGTGAGTGAGTTAATTCTAAGCCATTCTTAATTCCAAAAGAGTCTCAACTGCTCTACAACAAAATTATAAACTTTGTACATGATAAATAACAGGTTATCTGCAGTCTTCCTTGTTCATCAAGTGCTTACCATGTTGTTTACAACTTGGCATTAGGCCTTTTCTAAAAATAAATGCCTCCTTGGCTGAACTGACATGTGGTTGCTCACTCTTGGCCCCCACGTGTTCAGTAATTCTTTCCAAGGAGGGCTTCCCAAATCCAGTTACTTGCAACTATGATTTCCTTGGATAGACCATGTCATCAATTGCTATTTTTTTTTTTTTGCCAAGATACATTGCATCAGGATGTTTTAGATATGACTAGAGTCAGGCTTTCCACACAGGTGTGATAAGGACCTGGGTAAGTCCATCCTCCCACATCGGTGTGCCTATCTTAAACTAGTGATACCACAGAGCATCTGCCTGTGGGGGCAAAAAGACTTCAGGATGGAATAGGGAAAATGAAGCAAGGAAATGCCTGGCCTAAAAACATTTACATAATGTTAATTCATATTATTTCTTTTGTTCCTTGCTTTCTCCACTAATACATAGAAGATTTCTAGGGATAACACTAGCCCACAGGCAAGAAAACCAAGAATTCTCCCAAACTAACCCAGTGGAAAAGGGAAGGTGTATTTCAAAGTCCTATGTTCACCCTTAGAAACTAAAATTTATCTTTGATTTTTTTTCAGAGCTCCAGAGACAGCCTGAAGTTATATTTGAGGGAAGAAGAAATTCTGGGGTTATCCCCTTTATATAGTTAAAAGAGACTTTTGAATGCAATCTGTCCTTTCTACAATAGCTTGGGGCTTTCAACAGAAAGGAAGAGAAGGAATATTGAATTCAAGTTTCTATGGCCTACTCTTCCATTATTAGCAACCTTTTGAACATTAGCTCAGATGTAGGGTTTTTAAGCCACTGTCATGATCCAGCCTCAGAGTCTAAATTTGTGGGGTGGAATCCACTCTTCAAGATCCTGAAGACTCTTTTGCATTAGGCAGAAAGTGAGTATCTAGTTCCTGCCTTTCTTCTTAGGCCCACCACTGAAGTATACACTATCATTTTACATGGACTATTAAACAATGGAAATCACAGGGCCCCAGCTGAGAGTTCCCTGGGAGGTTTCAGAGCCTTTACAGGTGCAAACATCAGTCTTTCCTCTAGATGAACTAACTGGATGTTCTATGAGCAGGGTCTAGTGTGGAGTATCCAGGAATGAATGATGCTGTTGAAAGACAGCGAAGAAAACAGAAGAGAAGAAAGAACAGGACAAGATGAGGGAGAATCAAAAGGACACCACTGAGAGAGAGACAACACGGAAAGACATATCCTTCAAATGTTTCCAATGACAAATTAAACAGACATCAACCAAAATGTGCTTTATGCTGAGAAAATGAAAGAGAGAGAGAAGAGAGAGAGAGAGAGAGAGAGAGAGAGAGAGAGAGGAAGACGAAGAAGAAGAAGATCCCTTAAATGTTGAATATCTATGCTGCTCACCAAGCTGTATGTATCAGTTTTACTTTGATTGCCCATTATGTGTGTTTTTTTTTTCTGAAAAGCAGCAAAAATTTCCAACACTTGAACTAAAGTCCTAAAATCTCCTTGTTCTTTAAGTGCATTACGCTGTAGAAAATCAGAATGACTCCCAGGTGTCCTGCTTGAAATCCTACCACTTAAGGACAGATCCTGAATTCCTTACCTCATTGTTTTCTAGAAAGAAACCTTTGATCCGGCCTTTTGCTTAACACCTGCAGTCTTCTCACTCTTTCCCATGATACGTAGCTGAATAATAAATCAATGAATATTTTTACTGTAAGATATCATGTCGCATGAATAATAAAAACCCAGAGACAGATCTTGGGGTTCAAGCTGAAAGAGCAAGAAGCAAAGCAGCCAACCATTAGAGAGCTCTTACCTTTACAAAATCTTCAGATTGAAACGCGTGAGTCAGTCTTGTGTGGTAACAACTTTGTACATTGAGTCATCTTGCTGTCCCATCAATCCCCAAAACATCTTGCAATCAGGGAAATCAAGCATTTTTCAACTCTTATAAGCATGACTAGACTTAACCATAGTTTGACATTACAGTGATATTTTATTTGTGTTTTAATAAACAAAGCTTTCTCAAGATCAGAGTTCAAAGTTAACCACTAGAGGCCAGGGAGTAATGGTATACACATTTAATCCTAGGACTCTGGAGACAGAACAGGGGGAATCTCTGTTAGTTCATGGCCACCTTGAGCTACATGAGATTGAATCTGTCTAAAAGAGAAACAGAGCTCACATAAAGGTGATTCTAGTACTTGGGATCACACAACTTTAATCCCAGCACTAGGGAGGTAGAGACAAGAGTGGAATTGCCTGGGTGGAGAGAGGAATATAAGGTGGGAGGAGACAGAAACTCACTCTTTGATTCACTCCCCCTCCACATTTCACTCAAGCTTGTATTTGTACTAAACTTTAAAAAGAAAACAGTAAGCATTGATACAGTTTTCTGTCAGATGAATACTCTGAGAAGATACAGCTCTCAGCAATCTCAGGCTTATGTCAGGAGTAAACAAACAAAAGTCAACACAGGGTCAGAAGTTATACTTGTTTTGTAGATGAGTAACCACTACAGTTTCAGATGATACCACTCTTCTTGAGAATGCACCAACAAAAGGCTGAGCAGCAGGCAGAGAGCCCCATGTGGAGAGACTAAAACTACCCTGACCAAATGAAAGATGCCTGAAAAGGCCCACTGTGAGTCTACCAAGTCTCAACTCGATCCCTTAGAAAGAAACTGTTGCTTATCTCACTCCATGTATCTTGGCAGACACAAAAATAGTACCAGTGTGTCCCCTGCAATATTTGGCATGCACTTCTGAGAAATTTTGTATTGCCTGTATGAAACCTAAATTTTACTAGACATCCTACATTTTACCTTATCTATCTGTTCTTATCAGTCATTCCCTACTTGCTCATTCAGTTGTTATGTGTGTGCAAATACACCAAGTAGAGCATTTCAGATATGTGATTGGATGATAGATCATAGGCAGGAAGAGCAGTGGGAATTTAATATGAATGTAGTCTAGGCTACAGTGAAGTAAAGATTTTAGTTATCATGAAGCAAAAGAGGTCAAAATGTATGTATCATCTTTCCAGTAATCCCACTAACTAAAATCAAATAAAAGTTAGCCAATTAAATACAGAAAATAGAAATGGTCTCCAAGAAGCAATAAAAGAATGCATGCTTCATCTAATTTATAGCACAAAAAAATAAATAAATAAATGCCATCACTATGGTCGATTTGATTTGTTTTTTAAAACACTATCTGAGCATTCTTGTATGGACCTGCTACTGTACCTGAGATTTAAGACCAAAAGAATAAAGCATGGATAGTTGGGTGATATGTACACTTGTTATATAAGCACTGAACACTTAGGAGATTGAGGTAGGGGGACTGTCAGTTTGAAGTCAGCCTGGGCTAATATAGAGTTTCCAAAAACCTGGATTACACAATGAAGTGATATAAAAAAGGAAAAGACCCAAGTAGACCATGACTTGTGCAGCTAGAGGAAAGCTTCAAGGATGACCAGTTGGGTGGGCTTCTGTTTTCCCTTCATCATTGTTGCAGGGAGCAGGGCCCCTTGTTCTGGTTTCCCAGCTAGCTTACACCCAACAAAATCACACAGAAACTGTATTAATTAAAACACTTCTTGACCATTAGCTCTAGCCTCCTATTGGCTAACTCTCACATGTTGATTTAACCCATTTTTATTAATCTGTGTTTACCACGAAGTCATGGCTTACTGAGAAAGATTTAGCATGTTTGACCTAACATCTCCATGGCAACTCTCTTGTGTCTCTTTCTGACTCTGCTTCCTTCTTCCCAGAATTCAGATCTGTCTTCTCTGCCTACCTAAGTTCTGCCCTATCAGGCCCAGCAGTTTCTTTATTGATTAACCAATGAAAGCAACACAAAAACAGAAGGACCTCCTACACCACATCAACAACCAATGAATGAATACCTTTTAGAAGGATGGATAATTTCATACTGAAGTCACCCATGCAGTGGCATATGTGAAGACTCCACCATTCCTCTTTGTGTGGGACAAGTGGGTGCTTCAATCTGGTGTGACTACCACTTGGCAAAGACTCAGCCATGCAGTCGCCTCTCGCTTCCACTTTGAATCATCAGATAAGTCAACCTATGCAGCTTGGGAACTTGAAACTGTAACTTCAAGTAGAAACTGTCCCCTGGCTGGCTCCCCTGTCTGCTGACTTTTCTCCTTATACCTTGTTTCCTGGCTGAAGCCTTACCTCCCCCTTGTTCCCACTTCCTCCTAGCTTAAGTGGAAAAAAGCTTTGATGGCTGGTTAGGGAGCTCAGCAGGAGTTAAACCTGGTGGTATTTACTCATCTTTCAGAAAGACCTTCCCTTCAAATCTCTTGCACTTTGGTGATTTTCCATTTGGATAAGAGCTATGAAATGACTCTGCCATTTTATGGTGTGGTCCCCATCATTACAAGGTATAAAAATCAACAGATTGAAGAGTATGTGGTTTTTTTTTTCTCTTAATAGGAATGAAGATTATGAATGGTGAAATCATCATTATAAGGAACTGTTTTGCAGTTGAGGACATGGAGGATAACTGGCTACCTATGTTAGCACAGCCAGCAGCCAGCCAGAACCCCTCATCGGCACTGGGGTGTGGCTGTCTTCATGTGGCTGCTGTACCCCTAACACCAGCAATATTCCAAGCTGTCATTGAGTACTGCTACCCTTCGTCTGCTGAGATCTCAAATCAGCAGCAATGAAAAGGCGAGGAAATGCTACCATATGGAAGCCAGGCAAGAGTTTCTGGCTTCTGCCCAATGTTTTCTCCCGAATTGCTTTTCAATATCCTCTTCTGCTTCTAATCCTAAATGACTGGAGCACAAGTTGAGGTACCGTGCATGTTGCTGAGAATAACAGCTGATGCACAGCGCATGAATATGCATGAGTTTCCACTAGCAATGCATGAATTCTCTATATTAGGGACTATAATAAACAGCTACATAAATAAAGGAAAAGGTTGAGGTGTTGGCTAGTTCAGTTACTCGTCAGCAATAAGCGTTCATCTGGACATCTGTGAGACAAGCATAGAGTCAATATTAATGTACCGGTTTAAGCAAGTTCTCTGAAATGTGAAAAAAGATGATGGTGAAATCTATTTACAGAAACAGAAAATCAATATGCTCTCTGTGAAAGCATTGGCAAATTTAATTCAGTATTTGGGGAACAAATGTTGTCTAGTTATTAAGTACTAAATAATCATTTTTTCAAATGAATAAGTAAACTAACGAATTAATTTTTAAAGTAAAAGCCAGGCTTCAATAAAGTGTACATAATTGGATGGGAGGAACACACATTCCAATCTCTCTCCCTGTGACTTACAAACCCTCTTCTTTCTCTGAGTAAGATTACTCTCCTCCATACACAATGGGTACACCCAAAGCACCAACAAATTAAATGATGGTACCTAATTGTAACAATAAATGGCATCACTATTGATCTTAAGAGTCGTCATGGCTTTTAAACAATCATTAGCACCTTAATACATGTTTTTACATCATTGATACAATACTGAGAAAATATGTGCAAAGTTCTTATTTAAGATAGAATTTGAATTAAGTGCAGAATAATAGACCTTAAAAATTCCTTGCTCCTTCCAAAAAGGAAAATAAAAGGGGCACCCAATGCTTGACATTAATGAAGAATACCTGTAGTGTTTGAAACCTGAAGTTTGAACGGAGAACAAAATTTATTGTAGGGTTAGCAATGTGCTCCATGAGTGGTATTAGCCACGTTTCTATTGTGTGGTCCTGAGGCATTGTACTCCATCAATGGTTTGAGGCATGGCTCTGTCGTATGGTCCTGAAGCAAGCCAGAGCAGAAGAGCAGAAGGACATGCTGAGACAAAGCTGCTCACCTTGTGGCAGCAGGATTAAGAGGGAGAGTAAGAGAGCGAGGCAAGATTCACCTTAGCAAGGCACCATCTAATCTATTCTTCCAACTCTCCATGCCTCCTACTTTCCATCAATCTCAGCAATGCCATCAAATGATGAGTCAATACTCTGATGAAGACCCTCATGGTCCAACTACCGCCCAAATTCCTACCTGTGAGCACTGCACTAGGGACCACACTTTCAACACATGAACTTTGAATGTATATGTTTTATCCAAACCATAAAATTCTCTCCTTCCTTCAAAGGCTCATCATCATCCTACAACAAAAATGTTTCTGCTCCATCATCAAGAGTCTACTAATATTAATATTTGTCTAATCATTCAAATCTAAAGTCTCCTCTGAGACAATGGGAACACAACCAAATGCAGCCTGGGGTTTCTAGCCCCAATCCACGGGAGGACACCAGCAATAGCTCTGCACAACCAGGAGACAGAGGTGCCGGGCAGTTAGGCACTATCAGGATCTCTTTGTGATGAAGAAACAGGGACCTGCTCAGTGCCATGATAGATCCAGTGGGACAAGCAGACCCACAAACAGGCCTGGGGCAGTTTGCCTGGGCTCCGAGGAAAAAACAGGGGCCCACCAGGCACCTTGTGGTAGCACTATCATGGTGAGCAAATGTAAGGTGTGGTATGGGAGAGAGAGTGACAGGCAGACAGAATGGCTCATGTCCTCTGGACAGAGGCATATCTGGAGAGGTGAAAGAGGTAAGGAGCATACTAAGGTGGGTGGCTTGATTGTCACCCTGGGTGACGGTTATGTATGGGTGTGGTTGCTACTGCTGGGAGGCAACTGAGGTCTGTGTTGCTGCCCATGGCTCCTGATGCTGGCAAAGGCCAATGGGATAGGGCTGTGCAGAACTGACTCCACCCCTCAGTGACTGCAACACTAGGGAGAATTGGTCCAGCTCCTCACCAGCTGAAGCACTCAGGAGGGTTAGGCAGCCCTGGAGGAGCGAAAGGAGCAAGGTGGGTACCATATCCCTCATCTGTGGTGTGGTCGTGGGAGCAAGGGAAAGATGCCCCCCACTTGCCCTTACCACCTTCAGCTGGCAAGAGAGCTGCCCTCCCATTTCTTTACCAGCTGCAACATTCAGGAGAGTGAGCCCTGTACCTTTTCTGGAAAGTACAGTTGAAATGACCTTGCTGAGAGGGGTGTGGGTGAACCAGCCAGGAGAACATGAGCATGGGAGATCTGGTCCAGGCCTTCATCTTCCATATAGTATGGTATGAATGGGGGGGGGGCGATAATCTCTCACCTCCCCCCATTCCTCGCCATCTGCCCCCCACCAGCTGCAGCAATTTGGAGATTGGCCCCTATACCTCATCTGGGCAGCACAGTAGAGCTGGCCCTGATGGTACAGGTGTGGGAGACCCAACCCTGAGGGTGGGAAAGAAGCCCCCTTGCTCATCACTGAACGGGGTGGCCTAGCTGGGGCAATGCTAGAGAGCTCACCCTGGTGGTTGATTACTTTCAGCGGGCTAGGGGAGAGTGGGCAGGCTGATCAACCCTGAAACTCCCCAGGCCCGTAACCACGGTTATGTGTTGGCCCACTTCAACATCCACTCATCTGTGATCTGATGGAGCGTGTGAAGAGGCTGCTCTTGCAGGATCAAAGCTACAGGATCTCCACAGCACAGGACAGCAACAGCATATCCAAGAGGAGACCCAGGGAGGGCCCAATATTGTTAGTGTTACAGATACCAGAGAACTCAAACCAGACCAATGCCTCAAACACTTGCAAGTAAAAGGGAAAAAGGGTTTACTTCACGATTCATTGTGTCACAATGAGATTTTTCCTTTTCCTTTTTTCTCTTAATTTTTTGTTTCATTTGCGGGGGGGATTCAAAGACAGAGGGTAGGTACAATGGTACAAGGCACGGGGAACTAAATAGACTTGAGACTCATGATTGAAAGACATAAAGAATAAATTAAAAAAACAGTTGAAAAATCTCAGAGGTAAGTGTCTATAAAGATTTATGTTACAAAATATCAATATACAAGAGCATAGACTGAACATTTGCAATTTTAAATTTTTCAGGAGAGAGGGGTCCAGGGAAAGAGATGGTTCAGGGGCCGAATGCTTGTTTTTCCAAAAGACCCAAGTTCCATTGCCAGTGCCCAATTAGGGAGGCTCACAATTACCTGTGACTTCATCTCCAGGGGAATCAATGTGATCTTCTGGCCTCTGTGGTTATCACATGCTCATCAAACCTAATAATTTTTTAAAGAACCAAAGCATGCGCTCAACTAAGCAATGTCAACATTAAATCCTTTAGTTCCCTGGTTTGCATTCAAGGCACGGGGTAGTAGGATGAGTTCCCCAAAGCTTTGGAAAGCCCATCTGGGGTAGTTTGAAAGATAACGGTCCCCAAACAGAATGGTACTATGAGGAGGTGTGACTTTTTTGGCATAGGTAGGGCCTTGCTGGAGGAAGTGTGTCACTGTGGAGGCGGGCTTTGAGGTCCCCTATGCTCAAGTGTCTCAGTTCACTTTTTGTTGCCTTTGGATGAGAATTCTCAGCTTCGGCACAGTGTCTGCTTGCATGCTGCCTTAATTCCTGCCACGATGATAAATGGACTGAACCTCTGAAGTGTAAGCGAATCACTCCAATTAAATGGTTTCCTTGTACGAGTTGCCATGGCCATGGTGTCTCTTCTCAGCAATAGATTCCCTAAGCTCTGTAGCCTTGATAGAGCCTGCTCTTACAGCTTCTCTGCCACTTCATGGATGGCTTTGCTCACTGCCTGTTGTTTCTTTGGAAGCCACCCCACGTTGCTGGCATTTACACTACCTTAGGATACCCAGTGAGGTTCTGGCTTCATTTTACAATTCCCAACATAACAGGCAGCCCACAGTGACTCCAGATCTGTCACACACTTTTTTAAACCAAGATTGTCCACTTTTCCTTTAAAATCTGGATGTAAGCGTCCACCTTTTGGTAACTCAGACATTTTAACACATCTGGAAAATTGGCATCATATGTTGGATGCCAAGGTCTGGCACAGGCTGAAACAGCTGCCCAGCTCCATTGGATCTTGGCCACAGTATGTGTGAGGCTAGATAACAGGAGACTCCTATGTAGTCATTTCTGGAAAAGCAGGACTTCCTGAAACTCTCTTCTCAAAGACAAAGCTTCAAATGACTTGGCACAATGATACCCTTAAGTTCTTCACTATTTGGACCGGAACAATTCCTCATGTGTCCTCAAGGCTTCTTCTGCTCCAGTTCAATGCATTTGGCTGGTTTAGTGGCACCAAGATCTTTAGTAACTACATGACCCTTGTTCTTAAATTTAAGATCTGTTTTACTCTTAATTATATGTATATATGTCTCTTGTGTATATGTGCACATGATTTCAAGTGAATGTGGAGGCCAGAAGATGGCATTGCATTCTCTGAGTTACAGGTGGTTATGTTTTTCCCAACAAGGTTTTTGGGAAGAGAACCGGTATCCTCTCCGAGAGCAGTGTGCACTCAAGCACAAAGTAATCTCTCCCGCCCCTCTTGGAATCTTCAAACATGCTTTATTTGTGGCCACAGTGCATCTTTCTGATCTGATATTTTCTCATAATTCTTATTTAAAATTTGGCTAAATGAATATTAACCTTCATCAGGCGATGAAAGGAGACAGAGAAAGAGACCCACATTGGAGCACCGGACAGAAATCTCAAGGTCCAAATCAGGAGCAGAAGGAGAGAGAGCACGAGCAATGTTGAAATTGGAGCAGCGTGGCTGTGTCCTCCCCGCACCCAGCCGCCGCCATGGCTTAGCTTACGCCCCGAAATAATTACACGGAAACTGTAATCTTTTAAACACTGCTTGGCCCATTATTTCTAGTCTCTTCTTGGCTAACTCTCACACCTGGACTAGCCCATTTCTCATAATGTGAGTAAGCACCCCAAGGTGCGCTTACCGGGAAGATTCTAGCCTACGTCCATCCCGAGTAGGATCTTCATCGCGTGCATGCCTCAGAGAGCTGGGCCATCCTGTCCGCCCGCTAGACAGGAGCGTCTGGCTTCTCTGAGCGGAGCTCACTTCCTCTTCCTTACTTCCTCTTCCGCCCAGTTCTGTTTGCTCCACCCACCTATGTTCTAACCTATAGGACCAGCCAAGCAGTTTCTTTATTTTAACCAATGAAATCAACAGATTGATATATGACACTCCCACATCAGAGCAAGGAACTCAGGACCGCGAGCGGTGCACCCACACACTGAGACAATGGGGATGTTCTATCGGGAACTCACCAAGACTAGCTGGCCCAGGTCTGAAAAAGCATGGGATAAAACCGGACTCGCTGAACATAGACAATGAGGACTACTGAGAACTCAAGAACAATGGCAATGGGTTATTAATCCTACTGCACGTACTGGCTTTGTGGGAGCCTAGGCAGCTTGGATGCTCACCTTACTAGACCTGGATGGAGGTGGGTGGTCCTTGGACTTCCCACCGGGCAGGGAACCTTAATTGCTCTTTGGGCTGATGAGGGAGGGGGACTTGATTGGGGGAGGGGGGGAAATGGGAGGCGGTGGCAGGGAGGAGGCAGAAATCTTAAATAAATAAATAAATAAATATTTTAAAAAATGGCGAAATTCAACCAGCAGCATCCACTGAAATTTCTTCTCTGGTATATCAGTCCTTTCCATCTATTTTTCTGACTGTCTGTATTTCGTTAGTTAGTTCTGGGGATTCAACACACAAGCCTCACATAAGCTAAGCATATTATCATTATGTGTGTTCTCCCTGCATGCATGTCTTTGTCCTGTATGCGTGCCCACAGAGGCCAGAATTTGGGGTTCCCTGGAGCTGTAGTTACAGAAGGACAGGCGATAGCACGTATGTGCTGTGATTCAAATCTGGATCGTCTGTAAGAGCATCTCTCCAGGCTCTGCTCTGTTATTTTTAACTTACCCAAGCCCAGAATCTCAAGACCTGGACAAAGTGTTCACATATTCTCCTCTAGAATGGAATATGAACAACCTCTGTCTGTTCCCAACAGAATCCTCCTTTCTGTCAGGAGCCAGCCATTTTGTGCCCTGGTGATCTTATACCAGAGTAATCTATAAGATCCACTTGCAGGAGTCTACGCTACACAAGATTTGCTTTGCTAAATTTCTCCTTTTTTCTATAAACAAATTCCATGTTTCAGGGACAAAACAGTGAGGAATAATCACAACTGCCGAGACAAAATTCCTAAGTGCCAAGAAACCAAGAGGAACACAAAAATTGTATATGCAAACATGATTATGTAATTACACAAGAACTAAACCAGATGGGGTCAACCAGTCAGCTGCTATAGACATCCAATAAAGGTTGTCTTTTTATTGCTTAGTCCATTAAGATGGAAACTTCAGACCCAGAGAGACCCAAGATGCAGTTTCCACTTGAAACAGCATCCCTGGAGCATCACTGTGGAGCCCTGTATGTGAATTCACAATGGAAGATTGAAGAAGCTGAGATCTGCTATCCACAGGCAATGAAAGGAAGCTCAGTTTCCATGTGCAGCCTGCGTCCTTCTCTACCTTCATTCCTCCAAAGCCTTAGGATACTGAGGAAGTGGGATTCTCCCTCTGTATGCTATGAATATATTTTATTACCTCTGGTTAATAAAGAAGATGTTTGGGCTATGGCAGGGCATATGAGTACTTGGGGAAACTAAACTAAATGAAGGAGAAAGAAGGCAGAGTCAGCCAGACACCATGTAGCTGCCAAAGGAAAAAGATGCCAGAACCTTACTAGTAAGCCACAGCCTTGTGGTGATATAAAGATTAATAAAAATGGTTAATTTAAGATTCAAGAACTAGCTAGAAATACACCTGAGCCATCAGCCAAGCAGTGTTGTAATTAGTATAGTTTCTGTGTGATTATTTGGGTTTGGGAGGCCAGGAAACAAAAGTACAGTCTCCATTTACAAATGGCACCCAAATGTTGGCAATAATGATCACATAAAGCCTAAGAAAAACTTTAGAAATAGGGGGGCTTCCAGACCCACAAAAACAAGAGTCAATTGGAGTTTCTTGGTGGCCGCATATTTTCAGATCGGCTCTGTTTGCTAGCAGCAAGGAGAGGCATGGCTCCTTTAAGAGAGACTTCCTGAATCAATATTAGCAGTAAAAGCTGCTTTAAGAGACAGCTTCCTGGTTCGTGCTGATGGAATGCAAGGCTCTGGCTCTTTCAGAAGATCCTGTTACAGGGTACTTGAATGGGGTTTGTGGGTAGCATGCTGCAAATTGCCTGGTGGTGCCATGGGCCAACTGCTTCTGAAAACTGGGGTGGTAAACATTTTTCTCAGAGCTGGTGAAGAATGGACCTCTGCCATGTTGGGAAGTAAAGCAGGGTAGAACCAACAGTTAAAGCAGCTATTCTAGTTTTAGCCACGCCTGCTTTACAGTTTACAACAGTGATCAAAAAGGATTACAGATATGCAATAAAGACAAATTCAAACATAAATAAACCTCTAGATGGGCCATAGTGTGTTTAAAAAAAATGTACGTAGGCTTAGGATAAAAAGAAAATGGGTATAGGCAGTTATAGAAAGAAATAGTTTTAAAAAATAAAACAAAGTTTCAAAGAGACAGTAAAAGTAATATAAAAGAGTACAGACAGTCATAGATTAAAGGAGTAAAGATAATAAAATAAATATTAAAAATAATAGACTAAAAGAAAAATAAGCCATATAAAGATGGAAAATATACAGAGAATTTGGATTATGTATATTATTTTGTTTTCTTTGGATTTTTTTTGACTGCTAATGAGTTAACTGCTAAAAAAAATTTGATTCTGGGGTCTGTTAAGCTAAGCTAACATATGTATTTTAAAAGTATCATGGGGCTGGAGAGATGGCTCAGAGGGTAAGAGCACTGACTGCTCTTCCAGAGGTCCTGAGTTCAATTCCCAGCAACCACATGGTGGCTTACAACCATCTGTAATGAGGTCTAGTGCCCTCTTCTGGCCTGCAGTCATACACACAGACAGAATATTGTATACCTAATAAATAAATAAATAAATATTTAAAAAAAATAAAAAATAAAAGTATCATGACATCAAAACTTGAGTATAAAGATATGTTACTTTGGCAAAGAGGTTTTCCTTGTGTTTCCATAGAGGATGGGAACCTGTGGATTCCTTCCAGCCTAATGTGGTTTTATGGAACAAGATTCCTCCAAAAAGTCTTCATGAACCCTAAAAATATTTTGCACAACAAATAGCAGGAAGTTGTTTGGAGAAAACTACACTCAATCTCCCTAAATGTTGTTTACAAATGTTTATTTTTATTTTAGAAAGGTTGATTTTAAATGGTGATAATCACAGTCAATCTTTTTCTAAAAAGAGGGAAGCATATGACATAGAAATGAATACTTAATATTGGTATGGGCATTGGTTTATTGATACAAATTTAAGGTCAATTTTTGTAATATGTATATTTATACTGTTGTTTAAGGTATTGTGTTTATATAGTTCATTTAAAAATACAATATAATTCAAAATTAAAGATCAATAATCATTTATAATAGTCAAACTTGTAGTCATGTTAGGTTTTCTAGCTATATAAAGATGTATTTTAGTTAGATAATTTTCAATGCCTCAGAGAATTACAGAATGTGACATTTAAAAGGTCTTGAGAATGTAGAGTTTTCTCCACAGTGAGACATGTCTGCTTCTGGCAGCACCAATTACTTCAAAGAGGTTGATGGGTATTGAAGAAACTTCTTACAGAAATTGCCTTCAATGTGACAAGACTAGCCATTTGGTCAAGAAACTGCTCTTGCCTGGACTGCTTGATGTTATGCTGTGTAAACTTACTGGACATTCACCACCCGCAGACAAATGACCGCTGAACTTGCCAAAAGAAGGTCATATGGTCCTTCAGGATTCCTGCTTCATGAAAGAAACTGCCAGACATTCTGCAGGACAAAGAAGAAAATGACTGACAAACTGCCAATATAGGTAAAACAATCTTTGAAATTTCCTTCTTCATGGAAATGTTTGCCAGATAATATAGGCCTGCCAGGCATCTATCGATGCCCCAACATTACAGAAGAAGTTTGGGTGACTCTATAGACAATGAGATATTTCTGTCAATTCTAGAGTTTTGAAAGTTGCTTATAATGTATTTCCTGTTTACTTAGGTAATATATTTTTCTGGGGTCTTTGATGGAGTTTAAGACAGATATTTAATTTAATTATTTAATTTAATTTATAGTTTCCCCTCTGTATGCTGTGAATACCATTGGCTAATAAAGAAACTACTTTGGGCCTATAGCAGGGCAGAACAGTGGAGCCATTTGGCCACCAGAGGGGAAAGATGCAAGCTGCTAGCTGGAACCTTGCCGGTAGGCCACAAGCCTCTTGGTAAATATAAATTAATAGAAATAGTTTATATTACACTGTAACAGTTAGCCAATAAGAAGCTAAAGCTACTAGGCAAAACAAGGATTTAAATAATATAGTTTCCTTGTGATTATTTAGGGTCTAAGTAGCTGGAAACAAATGAGTAGCCTCTAACTACATTTTCTTAGTTATAAAAAAGATAAATTAGATATAAAACTTAGGCTCACAAGATAAAATAGATAATAGACTATTTTCTTTAATTTTGCCAGATACAAATATACTAAATATTGTAGCTACAATTCTTACTTGATACCTGGTTTGTTATAGCTAATTTTACTATTTAAATTTAAATTTTTCCTTTTTATTTAGGCAGAAAAGAGGAGATGATGTGGGATTCCCCTCTGTATGCTATAAATGTTTCATTGTATTTGGCTAATAAAGAAGCTGCTTTGATCTATGGCAGGGCAGAATGTAGGTAGGCAGGAAAAATAAACCTATTGTAGAGAGAAAGAAGGCAGAGTCAGGCCAAAGGTGAAAGATGCCAGAACTTATCAGAAAGCAACAGCCTTGTAGCGATACACAGATTAATTGAAATGGCTAAAGTTTTATTTTATTTTATTTTTGTTGTTGTTGTTTTTGGGACAAAGTTTCTCTGTAGTTTTGGTGCCTGTCCTGGAACTAGCTGTTATATACCAGGTTGGCCTTGAACTCACAGAAATCTACCTGCCACTGCCTCCTGAGTACTGAGCTTAAAGGTGTGCGCCACCACCACCTGCTTGGTTAATTTGAAATGCAAGAGCTAGCTACAAATATACTTGAGCCATTGGCCAAGCAGTGTTGTAATTAACATAGCTTCTGTGTGATTATTCAGGTCTGGGTGGCCAGGAAACTAAAGTACAGTCTCTGTTTGCATATTGATGGTGCTGCCCAGGTTCAGGGCAAATATTCTTCTTCCAACTGTTATCTCTAATTCTACCTGTGTCTAGAAACCTCCTACAGACACACTCAGAAGAGTCCATTAGTAATCTCCTAAGTGTGGTTCAATCCAACCAAACGGATGATAAAAATTAGCCATCACATATCCCAAGCTGGAATGTGGAGGGGTTGGGAAGGACAGTGAACAGGTTTGTTCTCTCGTAAGGAATCCACCCCTTGACAAGTGAGCTGTACCTGCCACAGACATGTTCATGAATTCTGAGGATGAAAGCTAATGACTTAATCAATTTTTAGATATCCACTTTCTGAATAGTGTTCTAAGGATAAAGTTAGCAGTTAATGACTTTGTGGGATAATTTCAAACCATAGTAGGACTGCAAACCTACTAAGATCTTGGTTTCAAACTTCTGGTTTCCAAAGGTGAGAAATACATTTTGCTGCTTTAAGTCTTTAAGCTGTAAATATCTATTGCCCTGGGAAATTGACACATAGATATGCCAGGAGAACACGTAATAGAACATTCCTCATTTTCTCTGTTTTCTTATGTGCTCATGTCTAAGAGTAAATTCTGAGTTAAGGAGAAATATCAAGACATGCCAGGCCTCACTTCTTCCTTTTCCCATTGAATTTTGGAGCTTGATGCCATGACAGCCTGTCTTGATCTCTGCACCAATGGTTTGTGTTATAAAGCAGAAACATATGTGTGCAGTGTTTCCTAAGAGCCTTTGACTGGCGACATGAGTAGGTTGTCTTACTGTCTAACATTAAATAGCCTGTCGTGGCCTTGCAGAGCTAGGGCCTCCTATGTTTGACTTCACAGTGATTAATCAATGCTTTCCACATTTCTGGTTAACCTTATGTACTGAAAATGAAAATTTTATTTGAGTCCATTGCAAACTTCTTCACTACATTTTCTAATAGGCTCTTCACCAGTAGAGACATATGTGATATTATTGAGAAGAGAATACAAACTTACATAAGCAGAATAATATTTCACCAAGTCCAAGGACTCCAAGAATAAAAACTGTGTCTTAAAAGTAAAAATGGAAACCTAGAGCCAGAAAATATTGTTAAAAACTTGGAAAGAAAAAATTATTTATAACCCAGAATTCAAAAGCCGCCAAGACATCCACTTAACTGTGTCTTTAGGAATGTCCCACTTGAAGCAGAATGTTAAAGTTGAGTCTAATTCTGGCTAAGGGTCTGCCTGAGCTGTGGGGTCTGGCATTATGGGATGTTACTTGCAATGTTCTCCAGCTGTGGGGGCAGCTGCAGCTGTGAGGTGGCAGGTGGTTACAAAGCCCTTGGTACAGAACTATGGGAGAGCTGAAAACTGTAAATTACAACACGTGTTTTAGACAGGCAAAGTTACACAGCTTCACAGCAAAACAAATGCAACATAAAAGAATGAAATACATCCTTGCAACATTAAACAAATATTCCACAGTGTGGATGAATTTAACACATCTTCAACTAATATTCCACAGCAGAGGAGAGGCTAGGTGGCCAGAGTTTCTGGGAAGAAGGACCCAGTATGGATGAGCCTAGTCTTCTTTATGAAGCAGGACACATAGCAGATGTATTAGATGTAAGCAACAATTGTCTTCTCATAGACATTATCACACATGTAAATATCTTCAAAGATGAATTGCAAATTTTACTCATATCTGATTCTTAATCTACTAGAATATCTAAAAAAGAGAGACTCACAAAAGTAGATAGGCATTGTGATATAGTAAGTAACTTGAAACAAGTTTAAAATAAACTTGAAATTTGTTTCAGGCAAAATAACATCCAAATTATGTGTATTCATAAAACCAGTTATGAAAATTGAATGCCCGAGTAAAATGGATTAAATTCTCAATGCATTTGCATGGTCCTAAGGCCAGGTAGCTATTGGATGGAGCATAGTTCCACCAGAGTAAGTTTGTCTCTTAATGTTCCCCACCAAGTTACATTTGTTTCCTCTTAACGTAAGGCATGCATATTTGTCGTCTGTTAAGTTTTATCATGTCCCTTTGCACAGCCCCTCTTCTGGAGCACTCTGCTATCCCTCTCCATAGCCATGGAGTCAACTGTAATCAGTTTAAGATCAAGTTAAAGCTCTCCTGCTGATAAGTGACCAGAAGATCTTTTCTTCAACAGACCTAGAAACAATACATTCCTTAGCAGAAGAGGGTATTAAAAAAATCTACACCCCTCCCCCATTTTCTAGACTCTCTTAACATTTGGAATAATTCCCTGCTAAAAGACTGCAATTCCCTGCTCCCCTGTAGCCAGGCAAGGTAACTCTGGAAGAGACAGAATGTAAAATACAAGTGGCAATCACTTCCACTTCCATAATGGGTAGCAGTCATCTTTTTTCACCAGGCACTCACAAACACCTATGTGTTGTGGGAATATGGCCCCATGTCATACACACCAGACACACACGTGGTGGTTGCTGAGGGCATAGGCTACAAAGGAGACCACAGGACAGGAGCAAGAGGTGATGGGAAAGGGGAAGGGACGAATAGGACACATGTGACAGGAAGCAGGAAGGAGGCCGGTGGGTGTGGACAGACACAAGAGGAGGGGAGGGAACGAGAGAAAACAACATTTTCTTAAAATGAAAATGCCATACTGAAACCTAATACTGAGCACGCTACTTGATCACTGGTAACTTAGAAAACCGACGCGGGAATTTTCTACAGGGCCAGCCTTCTGCTTTGCTCCTTGCCAGAAGCTCCTTCCTTGTGCTCAAACCCTGGCAACTCATCAGCTATTTTGGTTCTGAACAGAGGCAGAGCTCCTCCTTTCCAAGTTGGGCGTTCCTTACCCACACCCAGCACTGTTGCGTCTCAGCGGGTGTCCATAGAAATCAAGGAGAACAGGAACAACTGGGTGAATAAGCTTTTCTTCACAAAATGTTTTAAAACGCTGTTGTCTGTTTTGAATCAAGCCAATTAGAAAGTGAAGGTTTTCAAATTTATTGTTCATACTTTTCCTAGGGCTGCCTATGTTAATGAGACACTACAAGGAATTAGTTCGGGTGGAAGTAGGCACCCCTTGGGGTAGTTAGCTCTCTGTGTTGACACTTTGTAAAGGCAGGGGAGCAACCCTGGGCTATAGGGCAACAACTGGCGGCACTTTCAGGCAGGCTCTGGAAACTGCTGTTGTGGTAGGAAGGTCAGGTGTGCACTGTTTGCCCTCTGCCCTGCGGGCTTCTGTCATTCTGTCCTTCATTGAAGCCTCATCCTCAGGGCTGTCAGGATCAGACTCCACCAAATCTTGGAGAGCAAAGCAGGAGTTTGGAAATTGCAATCACATTTTTTGCCCATGCTTATTTTTTTTCCAGTCATTTTTTTCCTCTGGGCTGTTCGTCCTCAGTATTATTGACATAATTCTGTCTTTGGCATCAGAGTCTATCACACTGAGCTCTGGAGGTGGGCCTTGATGGTTAGGGGTCAAAGTTTTATTTTTGCCACTTTGAACCAATAATATATTTAGAGGATGAAGACCTAACATTACTGGAGCCAAGACATAGGTTTTTTTAAACTGACATAAAACAGCATGATTCAAAGTGGAGTGAAGTCCACAAGAGCAGGGCTCACCTGGGTTCAGGTCTTTGGAATAGGACTTACAGCAGCATCCACACAGGGGAGGTGATGGTCTAGAACATTCTGATACACGCTTAGCTGCTATTCCGTGCTATGATACTCACACTTGGTATCCATAGATTTATGAGTATGTTTATTCTGTCCAGTGATTTGTCAGCTTCTTTGAAAGAAAGAGCAAACTCGTTCCCACATGTAAGTACATGTTTGAGCTATTGGCTTATTAAGCACATGGAAGATCCACTGGGTTCTAATTACAAATAAAGTATTTGCATTAAAATGTTTGGGTGAAAGCGTGCATCTCTGAGAATGGTTAATGTAATGGAAAAATTAAAAATTGCTGCAAGTCCCCGGCAGCTTGCTGCAGGATCCCCACCAGGCAGGGGACAGGGGGTCCTGAGGGCAGCCAGTCCTAAGCAGGGACTGTGCATGAGACCATGCTGCAGGTCTCTGAAGGTGGCTGGTTCCCAGGGCGTTCCCTGCGGCTAGCCATGTGGGCAGCGGGTGGGCGAGAGACAGATAGATAGGTACACCATGCAGAGTGGGGTTGCATATTTATTCAGGGGGTTATGGAGGGGGGAGGGAAAATGGGAGAAGAACAGAGAGAGAGAGAGAGAGAGAGAGAGAGAGAGAGAGAGAGAGAGAGGAGAGAGAGAGAGAGGCGAGGCAGAAAGAAAGAAGCGGAGAAGTGGGGAAAAGCAGAAGCTGCCTCTCCGAGAGGAAGATGGGAAAGGAGAGAGAGACTAAGGCTGCAAACAGAAAGGAAGACCTGCCTGCCTCAGTGCATGGGGGCGGGGGTGAGCCTTGCCTGGCTACAGGGGAGCAGGGAATTGCAGTCTTTTAGCAGGGAATTATTCCAAAGGTTAAGAGCGTGTAGAAAATGTTAAGCTGACAAGAAGAACCAACCGGCACACCAGTTTTCCATTGCCAAACTGATTAGGAAACAGGTTTCCATTCGAAAAGTCCCTCTGATGAAATAAAGTGACAGCGTAGTGTCCATGACACTCAAGTACCCTGGTGGTTTCTGCCCACTCTTCTCCTCAGAAGGGTTACCCAAGTGTGGAGACGGTTGGAGGCCATCTAGCAGTACACGGACAACAAATTTACAAGCCAAATAGCTGGCTTGTGACCTAATATCTATGCAATCACATATGCCACATATGGACATATACATTGAATATAATTCTAGATAGAGAGCCTTTTGAATTGGTCAAAATACACCTCAGAAGTAAATAAAATACAATACAGACACAGGACACTGTGAAATTATCACTGTATTAAAAACTCTGGCCCTCTATGGGCCAGTCTGGGCCTCAGCAGAACAAGTGAGCATGCTGGCTGGCTGTACTCATTTCTTTATCATACATGCTCTGCACTAAAAACTGGGGCAAACTAATCCTCTTCCTGTGTCTCTGAAGAAGCAAAATGACCCACATAAATAGAGAATGGGCTCAGCTTTCTCCAGGCAGCACTAGTCTGACCGAAGCTATCCCTGGGCTATCTTACGAGCCTGAATGCTGACTCCATTTCTGTTACTGTCTCAGTGACATGGTCACAACGACATCAGATATGTCATACACAGTATCCAGCATGGCCTGCATCATAACTGAGTTTCTTCATTTTTATTTATACATTCATTGAGACAGGGTAGCTAATAGTCCGTGCTAGCCTAGAACTCATCATGCAGCTTAAGCTAGCCTGGAATGGCTGATTCTCTGCCTTAGATACGAAGGTATTTGAATTTCAGGTGTGCACTGCAGACAGGGTGTGCAAAACCTTAAACATTTATAAAATGCTTTCTCAATTGACTTCAGCCAAGAAATTGCTTCCGTTAATAAAATCATCAGTGTAGCCCTCATAATATTATTAGCAAACAATGAGAAAGGCACTACCTTGTCCCAAAAAATGCAACCACAAATACAACAAATTAAAGCAGTGGCGGCAACAGGTTAAGTTTCAGTTGGCTGCTGCTGCAGTTTGAAGGCAGGAATCTGGAGGCCCCATGCTTAGCTAAGTTGGTTCTTCTGAGTGCAGTGGGCTGTTTCCAGCAAACCATTTAAATAATGCAAGAGTATAAACCACATTGAAATTGCACTGAGAACGACATCTTCAATCTTGTACTGCAATTATACATTGAATACAGAGTCAGCTCAAAATATGGAAATCCTAAAAATTGTTGGCAGGAACAAAGATAGGGCTGGATTCTCTGCATGAGGACACAATTCCACAGCAGCTGGCTTGGCTTCCCGTGTGGCTCCTCAGCGAGGTTCCAGACATTGGTTGTGACAGAGGCATTCACAGAAAATGTCTGGTTATCAAAGCTTAGGTTCAGTCTCAGTCTCTGTCTCTCCTGTGTTTGTGTTTGTGTGTCTGTGTGCTCCTGTATCTCTCTGTGTGTATGTCTGTGTTTGTGTGTGTGTGTGTCTGTGTTTGTGTGTGTTTGTCTGTGTTTGTGTGTGTGTTTCCTCATTCTTACAATCAGCTATGGTACAGTGCACATGCTGGAACCTATCAGGACACCTGTCACTTATCAAGGTGATCCAAACCATGAGCATTGGAATCTCTCAATCTGTTTCAGCCTAAAGAAGCTAATTAGCAAAGGAACATATGCAAATTACTAGCAACCTTGGGCTTAACCTTCTTGTCTCTACAATGGGGATAATACGTCCACCTATTTCTTAAGATAATTATAAATATGAAAATATATGACACATGGGAAGGTCCTATGTTAATTCTTAGAGGATAATCGCCACATAAATATTAATTGCTTCCTGTATTAATTACAGTGTGAGGAACTCAACTCACAGAGAAACAATAATTAAGAAAGGATAATTCTTAAAAACCAAAATAATTTCAGTAGTTCTAAAGACATACCAAAAATGAAGAAACATTTCATCAAGAAAATCAATGCATCAGGAAACTTCTATCATTTGAATCACAGCAAGCTTCCTCCTTGACCTTCTCAGCAGTTTAAGGCAGAACAGCTCCATCTGAGCAAAGCGGATGCAGAGACCAGGACTCTCTGCCACTTGAGAACCGAGTGAAGGCTGTGGAGAGCCAGACCAACAACTTGTCTCAGGCATCTGCCTCAGTGAGATTCCCTCCTGTTATGCAGGCCCCATTCGGGAGGAAGCTCTTCTCTGACTGGAAACTGGGGCCGACGTGGTTTTTCTGTGGTTCCTTTAAAGAATGGATTTCTACACCAGGAACTGTCAGCCAAGAGGCCCTGGGACTACTGCCCTTAGCAACAGCTTAGATGAAAGACAGAGCCCAGGAGTCTCTTAGAGAGGAAATATAAAGTAAAGGGATCTCCTGCATTGTCTCTCCTTGGGGACCAATATCAATTTGGTGCAGAAGACCAGAGAAAAAAATGAAATCCTTGCCCAGAGATGTGAGAGTCTCAAGTGACTAGACAGATGAAATTAGAGTATAAAAGGACCTTGGTCAAGTTTATGTTCAAGATATTTTCCAAGGATGATATTTTTTAAAATTGGAGTAAAATGTTGAAGCTAAAAGCCTTTGAAAGATAAGACAAATTTGCACAATGAAGGAGACAATGAAGACTTAGAGGTTTGATATTGGAAAAGACACTGCTGGGTATATAAGGGTCTAGGTTATGAGCCACAGCCAGATAGAGGTGTGTACTAGGAGACAGGGCTATGCTACTGCAGAGCTAAAATGAAGTGCGTCTCACATCTCATTCTGTCTGGCAGGGAGGCATGAGCCTCTACAGAAGAAGAAGAAGAAGAAGAAGAAGAAGAAGAAGAAGAAGAAGAAGAAGAAGAAGAAGAAGAAGAAGAAGAAGAAGAAGAAGAAGAAGAAGAAGAAGAAGAAGAAGAAGAAGAAGAAGAAGAAGAAGAAGAAGAAGAAGAAGAAGAAGAAGAAGAAGAAGAAGAAGAAGAAGAAGAAGAAGAAGAAGAAGAAGAAGAAAAAAAAAAAGAAGGAACCATCAAACCTTCAAGATTCATATACAACAGTTAAAACTCACTAAACAGAGAAAAGGCTAATTTATTTTCTAAAAGCCCGAGATACATGGGGACTTGGTTCAAATGCCTGGGGTGTGAGTGACATTCCAGAGACAGAGTAGACAGAAATTACCTCGAAGAGGCAGGTGTGGAGGGGAAGAGGCAGGTATGGAGGATGATAGACCCCAAGCCAGGACTTGGAAACTCTTCAACAAAAACAGAACATCTAAGTATCATTCCTTTCTGGAGGGAAAGCCAATACATAACATCACACCAGTTCCCTCTGTTAGAAAGCCAGAATGAGCTTGCTCTCTTCAGGAAATCTGTAGTCTGGATGCGTTTTTAGAGCTCTCATTCTTCTCTTGTGTTTCTTCTCCTGACTTCACAATTTTCCACGGCGGAGTCACATACAAGCTCCTTCTCCAGCATCTCTTACAGCCACGGGAAGGTCAATCCTGGGTCTGTCCTGGTTCTTTCTGATGCCCTGTTTCTAGATACCACGGAGTCCTGTTGGCCAAAAATCTTGCGCCATTTTCTGGAGCAGATCTACACTGCCACACTTCCTCCCTGGGACCTCATCTATGAAAAGTCAACAAATGAAGGTGGGGGAAAGGGTCAGATCTGAATCACCTGATTCACAGAAGTTCCAGCTGAGAACAACAACATTTTTCATTATGTAACAACAGCCTGACAGTGTGAGACCTGAATCTGATTTTGAGAACCCAGGTTAAAAGTTGGCACACACTTACCATCTGGACAGTGGGAGACCCTTAAAGAAAAAACAATGGACATCTGAGGAGACAGTGACTAAGGTTGATCTCCTGCCTCTACACACAGATGCACACGTGCACGCTCCCACATGCATGTGCACACACACGCACACCTTTCACACATGCACACACAGCACAGTCTAAGTATTCCTTATCACTGTGCCTCAAACCAAAATGAGTTCAGGTTCATCTTGTTTGTGGATTTTGACATATTTGCTCATCTGCTGAGACTTCTTGAAGATGAGGCTAAGACTGAACATCCAACAGATTTTTCTTTCATAGACACATCACATTAATTGCCGATAATAATTTTATGTGATATTTTTAGAGCAAGTTACATAAGTGCAAGTGTGAAAATTTACACTTGGTGCTCAAATTTCTTTGGATTTTGCCACACTTGGGGGTCTTCACGTTAGGCATGCTCAACCTGGTCAAGAGAACAACAGCAACAACTGTAAGTGAGAAAAAGACTTATGAGCCAACACAGTTGGTTCTATTTTGTTCTAGAAAAATTTGCTGTATTGACATCTACAGAAGCATGAGCAGATTCAAGAGTAGAGAAATAAATTTTAGAACCTTCTATCCTTAACACAACACACTATTTTTCCTCAGTGGAAAAAGAAAACCAACAGAATATATTTAAAGATAAAATATTCACGGTTTTATGGTACACTATTTGCATTATTAAACTGCTACGGTCTTATAAAAATGCTCAGGGAAGGTCTGAGCAGCCAGTCAGGACTGAGTCCTATTCTCTAGGACTTTTGCTGTCCAGGCTTCTCATTCTGCATGCCCTCGGGCAAGTCACATGAACTTGCTTCCTCAATCTCTGATGGGCAATCACTAAAGCCAAGCTGTAACTATATTTAATTTCTTTGAGCTTCTTATGTAAATTCTGATGAAATGCTACTTCTTCAGATTGTTACAGGAGCCAAATGAGAATATATTTATGAAAATACTTTGTGATTCTAAAATTTAATGTTTAGAAAGCACTGACTACGGGACAGAAACTGTCCCAGAATTCCTCCTGTATTCACCCTCTCGCTCCTCACAGTCTGAAAACCATGGAGCATCAGCAATCCCTGTTACCCGTCAGACACACAGAGGCTTGCTCGGAATGCCCGAGGTGTATGTGTAACAGTGCAGACACACAGCAGACTCAAGCCACCCTGAAGGGCTGGTTGTGAAGAATGAAGGACACCTAGGCTCCCTTACTGGAGGTACCAAACACAGCTTTTCAGAGCAAGACGCTGACCTGTGACTTGGACCACCATTACCTTGTCTGACTCAGTCGTCACTGTTCATAACTCTGTTCATATTCACTTAGTTTTGCTGCCTGAAGCTGGCTGGCAGCACACCAGGCCACTCTCTGATCTTAGAGGAAGGAATGGAATCATGGTTCCTCAATGCAGGCTAAAGAGGTCCATTGGTCTCAACCAAAGATGCAAAGAATTTGAGGAACCCAAAAGATGTGTGTGCAGTCAGGAGTATGGCCACTGTCAGGGCCTTCTTCTTCCTCTGATGTTTCTCATCCACTGATGTTTCTGCCTGCCCAGGCTGTCTGGAGAGATCCCATGTGCTGTGTCCCCTGAGTCTTAGTCAGAGCTGAATCAGGAGGCCTTGGCCAGCGTAGTGCCCCACCTCTTTCTACTCCTGAATCCACACCCTGCTTTCTTCCAGGATTATGTTCCCATATAAGCATCGCTCCTCAGATCTCCCATTGTCTCCTTTCGGGGAGAACCAAGGTTAAAAGAACAGTTCCTCTGGCTCTGATCCAATGAGAAAACAAGGATGAAAGCAGCATTTCCTCTTGTGGTGTGCTTGGCTCTTGCAGAACCCACATGGTTTTATTTTTCATAAGTATTGTTCTTGTCCACTGAACAAAAAAAAAAAATTAACAAGAAATTCTCAACTCCACCTTAATATAATTTCCACTTAAAAAAAAATCCTTTTGCAAAGTGTCTAGGCCAACCCTGTGCAGGCTCTCTGGTTGCCTGTTCAGTCTCTGTGAGCCTCTATGAGCCCAGGATAGTTCATTGTCTGAGCCTTCCCATGGAGTCTTTGACTACACTGGCTCCTGAACCCCTTTCCTCCTCTTCTGAAGAATTCCTGAATGCTTTCTAATGATTTGGCTGTGGGTCTCTGTGTCTGCCTCCATTAGTTCCTGGATGGGCCCTCTCTGATGACAGTTGGGCCAGGCACCAATCTGTAGCTTGGTTCTCTTGTGGGACACCTAGCAGCAGGAACAGGGGCTCTCTCCAACTCTTTTACTGGCTTTTGGAACTCTAGGACTCTACTCCTCATTCTGGATCATCTTGCCCAGCCTTAATACATGGGGAGGTGCTTAGTCCTACTGCAGCTTGATATGCCATGTTATACTGATAATCACGGGAGACCTGCCCTTTCCTGGATGGAGACAGAAGAGAAGGGGATTGGAGTGGTGGGAGGGAGGAAATAGGGGGGAAAATCGGAGGGGAGGATGGGAAGGAGCTTTTACCTGGAATTAAAATAAATAGATAAATAAAAATAAAAATACCCCTCCAAAAGTTCTCTACAAACAAAAACAAAAAAAAAAGCATATTAAAAAACCCATCTGCACTGAAATGAATTCTTAGACTTCAGGAAAGAGTTTGATGAGTTTCACCACATGAAACTGCCTAAATTGCTATCACCCAAATCAAGACGGAGGGTGTTTTAAACTCTGGGAAGGCCCCTGACCCTAGTTAATCAGTGCTTCTTCCTCCTAGGGACAATTGCCTTTCTGATTTCTGTCATCACAGATGACTTTTCCCAGACCGTTGATTTTATATAAATTGAATAATTATGGGTTGTATCTAGCTCTTATCTCAGAGTACTTGGAGTTTTAGGATTTCATTCCTTTTTAACAGGGGTTCTATTGTTTGTACAGAATACAATGTGTTTATCTGAGTAACAGTCTGTGCTCACATAGCATTTTGTTGACTGAGACTATGGGTAGACTGAACACCAGGCCAGCTTTCCTGTCTTTAATAGGACAAACAATGGTGGGTAATAATGATATTAATATTAGTGATTATGGTGACCATAATTATGTGCTTTACGGTTAAGTTTCTTGCAATTGAATGCATGCTTCGCAAAGGCAGAGTCTTGCGTTGATTTTTGCAAGGTTGTTTCTTCAGTGCCATGAGGTTTGAAAGCTGTGGTTATCTACCACACTCCCTAGAACCAGGCTCTCTGAGGCTCCATGGAGCTAGGAGCTGTGGCTGTCCTTCTAAACCCAGAGCTCCAATGTCTTAGAAACTTTAACTGCATTCTGTTTTAACTCCACACTCTTATTTTTTTTGGAGATGATGATGTTTATTTAAATGTCTGTAGTAGGGATAAGAGACAGGCAGGCACATTCGCCCAAGAGACTGATTGAGAGGACCATCAGACTAATTTAAAGAACAATTCCTGGGACTGGAGAGATGGCTCAGAGGATAAGAGCACTGGCTGTTCTTACAGAGGTCCTGAGTTCAATTCCCAGCTACCACATGGTGGCTCACAACCATCTGTAATGAGATCTGGTGCCCTCTTCTGGCCCACAGGGATACATGCAGGCAAAATATTGTATATATAATAAATAAATAAATCTTTTTTTTTTTAAAAAAAAAAGAACAATTCCCTCCAGTCTAGTCATCTACAGGAGTCACCATTGGCTCCAGGAGAGAGAATGTGTCTTCAATGAGAAAATCAGTTAGTAACTCTAATTCTTATCGTTAAAAAACAGGAAGTGACAGAGGATAAATTCACATAAGGCTTAGTGACAGAATGCTAGATTGCTACCTCTGTGCATTCCACCTAAGTGTTTGTGTGCCTGTACGCATGCACCATATATGTGTATGACATCTTGAAAACAAAGTGTAAGATGAATTTAGGTGATCATCTCAAAAGGCACAGGCTGTACCACCTGTGGGGTGCTGCCCATCACTGTGGGCATTTCTGTCAATGGAAAAATGCTCGTAACCCAGGATCTTATTCTAGAGAAGCCTTCAGGATCAGACAAGGGTAGAGTACCATCATGACGCCCTGTAGTAGACAGAGGCAGCATCAAGAGGAGAGAGTGTGGAATGGCAAGCTTAGGTCAGAAATGTAGATGATCGATGACTGAGTCCAGACCAGGAAGGGAGCAAAGCCGTGAACTGGTGTAGAGCTGACGTGAGTAGAGATGGGCCAGGAGCCTCTAGAGCAAGGGAGAGAGACAACCACTGCACACGCTGGCAGAGTGGCTGTGAAGGAAAACACCATTGGGAGAGCTGGGAAAGGTGGGACTCCAGTTGAACTGTGGAGTGGAAGGTGGTAGAAGCTGCTCTAGAGATCACGGAAGTTAGGGCTGATGCTGAAAAGTCAGTCATGTAGATTCTTAAAGGTGCTTAGGAGGATACACATGTTTGAGGAAGAAAAAACGTGTATGGATGGGGCTGGCAAGATGGCTTAAAAAAGTATGATGTGAACTTGATCACCAAAACTCTTGCTGGAGAGAACATTCTCCTGCTCCCCAAATTTCAAGGCAGGGGACAAAAATCTTTAGAGAAAGAAGATGTCCTATAAGCCCCATGGAAACAAGGCAGTGTTTTCTGCATAACTCTTGAGCCTTCCTGTTTTTTCCTCCACAGCTTCCTATTCCCCACAGACAGGAAATCCACACCATGACCTTCTGGTGTACATGTCAACTGGCAACAACCTGGAGCTACCCGAGGAATTTCAGTAGACGGATTATGTAGATGAGGCTGATGAATTTTGGGGTATGGACTTGATTACCAATTGATGTGAGAAGCAGCAAGGTGGAAAAATATCATTGTCTGTGTCTTTAAATCATTGAATACACTTATCAAGGTGCCAAGTCAGCTTTCTGTTGTTGTGGGATGGTATATAGAATATAGTTCATATGCAATAACCTACAGTCCCAATGATGCGCACAGCATTGTTAGCAAATACCATTGTTGCTCTGTTTATTAAGCACTATGTCTAAAGGTGTCCTTCGTCTATCAACACGGACAGAGTAAGCTCATTTATGCTAATACCTATTTTCCTGGCAGTACAGTCTTCCTAATGCATTAATTATGACTCCAGATAGACCGTTGATTACTTCATGTATTCTAATTAGGGATCCCTTTATTCAGTCAGCCATACACATGAGTAAACAAATAGAACGAATTCCCCGGAGAGAGGATAAGAAGACAATGATTTCTCTCTACTACAGCCTGGCTAGTTTGCCCAACAATCACGGAGTAATTAGAGAAGGAAATGAAGAGTGAGCCAACAGAGCTGCAGGAGCAGTCTCCTGGCAAGGATGCTTCCTCGCCAAGATTAAATTAAAACGGACATCTTCATCATCGACCATAAGCGGAGAAATGTGTTAGCTGTGGTGGTCTGCTTTCACAAGTACGCAAACTATGCAGACAGACATATCACACATACGTGAAATGAACTGAACGCCATTCTCTGGAGGCTAGATTCCCAGGCGTGCAAAGGATGAGGCAAAGTAGCTTTTAATTACTGACTTTTATTTAGATTCCACCTCACCACACCAGGCTGCTGGGTATTGATTTTGGATGCTACCATTTAAAATATGAGGCTCACTTCAATTTTTGGTGTGAGGTTCAGTGTTTTAAATAAGGATGGGAGAGATGGAGCAATAGCTCAGCAGTTAAGAGCCCTGACTGTTCCTGCAGAGAACCCATGTTTGGTTCTCATCTACCACATAGTGGTTCACAACCGTCTGTAGCTCCAGTTCCAGGGTATCTGTCACCTACTTCTGGCCTCCACGGGCACTGCACACACATGGTGCACAGACTTACATGGAGGAAAAGCACTCATAAGATAAATAAATTGTAAACCAGTAGGCAAAAATGATGGTGAAGAGGAGTCACCAAAGTGCAGGATAAAGCAAACTCTGCAGGGGCCATTCACAGACGTTGTCATGGAGAGGGAACACAGATATTTTATAATATTATTATAATATTCATTCTTATAACATTTAAAAAAACTAGCTAGCAGAGAGAGAGAGAGAGAGAGAGAGAGACTCCAACTCAGTCTTGTCTGGCTTCCTCCGGTTTATTTAATCACTTGTCCGCAGTGGTTACTGCAAACCAGCACATGGACTCTCATAACTAACAAGGGTGCATGGGATTATATCAGCATTCTTAGAGGTCCTCTACATCACATCACATTTGGAAAAAGAGTGCTTTAATTATCTGGGAAGCCGTCAAACAGCAATCAAACATTAAAAGACCGCAGCTTCTGTCTAAGATCACATTTGACTTCCGGGTTTTCATAACAACTGTGTCTCTGACCAGCTAGAGGCTTTGGGGAAAGCCATCAAGTAATTCTATTAGTCCTAATGAAGTAATAATGTTTTGAACTCATAAAACAACTGCCTGAAATAAGGGTAAAGGTCACAGTTTTTGTAAATTGGCATCAGTCAGTTTAGATGGGTAATCAATAAATGTCCACTTAACACTGTTCATCCAGCCCAAAGACCGGAAATAGACCTTTGTTCAGTTTTATTCATTACTAGGAGTTAGGGTTGTGCATGCATACGTGTGTGCATGCTTGCCTGTGTGTGTGGTATGGTGTGTTTGAATATCACACATTCAGCCAAGGTCCTTTTAAGCTATCCTGAACAGATAACGGCAGATATCTATGTAAAATTAATTCTTAAGAATATTCAAAAAGAGGCTGAAGAAATGTCTCAGTGGTTAGAGCACCTGCTGCTCTTCCAAAGAAATCAGGTTCAATTCCCAGCACCCACATGGTGTACAGCTGTATGTAACTCCATTTCTGGAGGACTTGACACTCTCTTCTTGTCCCTGTGGGTTTCAGACACATACATAGCCCATAGACATACCTGTATATCAAAACACACATACACTATAAATAAGTTTTTAAAAACAATATTTAAAAATATAAGCTTTGACAATCATTTTAAAGAATACAATTTTTATGTACATGTAATTATTTGCAGTTTAGGAGTTATGATATCAAAATAAAATATATTTTAAAAGCAGAGCTTACTTGAAAGGTATTCTTTTATTTCTGCATATCCAGACACAGGTCAATGGTGCAATATTTAACGCAATGGCGTTTTAAGTATAAAAGTTATCATGTCCCCTGAATGGGGCACTGAGGGATTATGACTACAAGGGGATCCAGATGGAGGGGCACAGCTGAAGGCTGCACTTCCCAACATTAAGTCCTGGTCTTCACAGGGGTGGTCTTCAGAAGCTGTTTGGAAACTGAATGTCTCATGACTCAGGAAAGGCCCACAGTTCTCACAGAAGATCTACACATCTGTGTGTTGTTTTGAAGTAGGTAAAGGAAAAAGAGCAGACAGTCTATTTAGTGACCAGGTATCAGTGAAAAGAACATGCTCGAATCAAGTTCTGAAAGGCAGCCCATAGCCCAGCACAGCTCGGTGCTTTACACAGAAGAGGATCCTCTCCGCAAGCACCAGCTGCTCCCAGACAAAGCAGGTTCCATGGAAACTGTCCAACTCCGTTTATGCCACCCTATGCAGAAATATTCATTTATATCACTACAATATATATACATAATTTTAGTCCAAATTAAAATAAATGACTGAAGTAGGGAAGCAGTTAAGCCTAGAATTATTTTCCTCAAAATGGTCATTGGTTTTGAAACAGTTGCTCCCTTTGGCTGTGTCCACATTTCTTCTCTCAGATCATCAGTAGCAAATGCCAGAATGTGTCTCCTAGGACAAGCATTACCTACCTCAATCTAAATAGCTGCTGTGGGAAGATTTATCTCTGATCACCACCAACAAACCCAGAAGACAAGAAAGGATTACTTCCAGAGATTTAAGGACTAATTAATTGTTTTCTTACTTGATGGGCAAGACACTGTTGAAAGCTCACCTAGCATATTGTGTGTCTCCTCAGAAGTCATAATAAAAATAAATATTATTTTATGTTCAATATATTCTTAAAATTAATGACATCAAAGGTTCCAAATACCAAAACAGGCTCCACTTTTACCTAGAAAGAGGGAGGAGGCATTTTCAGTACCAAAGAGCAAGCAGTGTGCAGGGCCCACACAGTCGGACAGTGCCCATGTGGCCACTGCAGGTGCGAATCATGGCTGCTGACTTGTTCTCTGGGTGACGGCAAAGCTGAGATAATTGCTGTGTTCTGATGTTTCTAGCTGGTGTGACAGAACTATTAGAGAACTGGAGAGAACACCGTGGGCTGTGAGCGGATGCATAAGAAGCACACAGTACACGCTCAATAAACGTATGTCACCACGGCAAACACTATTAACTCCCTCACTTCTGCGCTTTTCCATCTTCCAGCAGTCTTATCTTAGCAAGAGAAAATCAGGACGGGCATACACGGATCACATTTCCACGTAGCAATGGCAAGCATGGGTTAGCTTATGGAAATACACCATTTAGCTCAACTTGTCAAAGGTGAAGTGTTTTCCATTTCCATGTAAGATTTATATCCTTAAATTACATGTTCCCAGACACTTCTCTCTAAGTCAACAAACTTAAGGTATCACGGTGAGATATAATTTGGATTTCAAATATAGAAATGCTTGGCTAAAATGCCAACACTGAGGCTCAAACCATGGGTTTGCTTTGGTCTTAAATACACCTTCAAATGATGTGAGAAGCATCTTGCATTGCATGAAGCCCAGTTCGAATTCGGCAGCAATTGAATTATAGTGCGGTACTGACCCACAGGCTCAAAACCCATTTGTAAATCTGTACTGTATTTTCAATCTCATTTTCCAGAGACACCAAACGACTGGTGGACAAGTGACCAAACATTTCCTGACAGTAAGAACGGGAGAATGTTCTAGCAATGGAGATATATATCTACATTCTCATTTACCAGCATTGTATAAAAATTGCTAGTTGAAGTAAAAAATGAGTGTTTCATACAAATCCAATGTTTCCAAGGACTGAGCCCACCTAGCACTCTGTAACAAGAGCGCAGAAACATCAAGGAGGTAGACTATGCTGCCCTTCCTTAAAAAGAGAACCTTTTGCAGAAGGATGATCTTAATAGTGAATGTTTTCTGAGTATTTATCAAGTGTCGAGAATTATAATAAGTCCTTCGAGTGTGTCATCTTGGTTTAATTTCACAAACACCCTGTAGCTAGCTAGGCATCGATTCCAAGCAATAAAAGTGTGGCTTAAACGGGTGAGAGCCTTCCCTGAGATGACATGATGGATGGGGAAGTTTCCTCACTGCCGCGCATCTCCACGGTGGGACCCTAAATCCCCTTGGGCATGAGCTGTGAACATCCCCATACCTTATGAGTAGACACGGAATCCCTCCAGTGCATGCAGATTTATAGCTTACCCCTTCCCTCTTTAACATTTTAGCATAGACGATGGGTTTCAACTCTGATAGTTTCTGCAGCATGATGGTCCCACATCCTCCAACCCCCATTGGATCCGGACCTGCTTGCTTTCTTTCCTTGAAGCAGCCCCAGGTACCACACTCTCCACCACACTGTCTCTAATTCTTGTCTACTGCTTTGACTCTCCAGACTCCTTGTCTTTTCCTGCTCTGGGGCCACTCAGCCTCACCTTCCTCTTAATCCAGCATCAACTTCCACAGTACTTCTCAGCTTGCTCTCCCCTTGTTCTAGTTGTCTGACAAAATCTAACTGACTACCTAAAAAATCCTCAACTACATCATGAAGGTGTCCGGGCATCCAAACCTGCTGAAAAGAAACCATGAAAGCACTACCAGGCTTCTACTTTGATGTGTACTCACCCAAGGGTGCCCTCCCTGCCACACCTGGGCCGACCAGATTTTTCAGACCTGCCAGTTTCAAACTTCCCGGTCTCAGGATATTTGTGTGTTTGTAAAAATTACTGAAATAAGAATTTTTGTTTATGTGAGCTAGATATGCCAGTACTTCTAATATTAGAAATTGAAGCTGAGGGAAACATTTATTAATCCATTTAAAAACAAGCGAAACAAACTGATTATATGTCAGTGTAAGTATTTTAGGAATAGTGTTCCTACTCTGTAAAACAGAAGTCATCAGGGGTCTGGAATCCACACGCCTTGCAGGTCAGCTTCTGGAAAACTGGAATCTCATACCAGTTTCTTTCCTGGAACTTCTGATTTTCAGTATATATCCAAAGGATGCTCAATTGTGCCACAAGGACATGTGCTCAACTATGTTCATAGCTTCATTGTTTGTCATAGCCAGAACCTGGAAACAACCTAAATGCCCCTCATCCAAAAAATGAATTAGGAAAATGTGGTACATTTACACAATGGAGTACTACACAGAAGAAAAAAAGTGACATCATATTGAGTGAGTGAGGTAACCCAGACACAGAAAGACAATTATCATATGTACTCACTCATGAGTGATTTTTAGACATAAAGCAAAGAAAACCAGTCTACAAATCACAATCGCAGAGAACCTAGACAACAATGTGGACCCTAAGAGAGACATACATGGATCCAATCTATATGGGAAGTAGAAAAAGACAAGATCTCCTGAGTAAATTGGGAGCATGGGGACCTTGGGAGAGGATTGAAGGGGAAGGGAGAAGAAGGGAGGGGAGCAGAGAAAAGTGTAGAGCTCAATAAAAATCAGTTAAAAAAACAAAACAAAACAAAAAACTTATCCATGTCGCCTCTCAAAAATTCTGTCAAACTGTCTTCTAGAATCCCTGGCTACCCTCCCCTTTGGCTAGTCAGGTTTCTTTTGCAATGTGTTGCACTCAGTAGACAGATGGACAAGAAGATAAAGTACTAAGAGTGAGCGGCTCACCCTTAATGAGACATCGATATTCACCCCCCCCCCCAAAGATCTGCGGCATTGCAGAAGAGGAAGCAGGAAGAATTAAGAGGTGGAGAAGAGTGGGAGTTGGGTGCTGTGAAATGCCATCTTCTGGACTTGGCATTGTTTGGTAACAGCCTTGGGTCATGAGGAATTGTGTCAGGCTATTGTGTGGCCTTTAGCCATAAAGAATTGCTTGCCCCAGCCTAACTGTTGTGCTCCATCTGCAAGAACAGTACTTCCAGGTATATGAAACAACCCACCCTGCTTGCAGTCAAACCACCTTAGAAAAACAACAAACAAACAAAAACAGCAGCAACAAGAACAACAAAAGAGCTGTTACTTCCTGGTAGCTACCTGTGAATGTGTGTCAGTATTTATACCCATCCCCAGGTCCTCTAAGTGTGCTCTATCTTCATCCCTCAGAAAGGTGGGCACCTTGCCATTCTAATAAAGCAGTCTCAGCCTGTTGAGATTTAATCTGTCTGCTTCCCTGACTCATTTTTATTGCAGGCATGGCTATGGTACTCATGATCCCCCAGTAGATAGGACTATCTACAAAATCTCTCCACTAAATCAAGCCAGTAACAATCCAAGAATAGATGAGTTGGTGGCTTGAATAAGAATGGCCTGCATAGGTTCCTAGATCTGCATGCTTAGTTGATGAGCTGTTTGGGGAGGATTAGGAGGCGGGACCTTGTTGGAGGAGGTGTGTCCTGATGGAGGAGGTATGCTGCCAGGGGTAGGCTTTGAGGCTTCAAAAGCCCAAGCCAGGCCCAATGCCTCGCTCTCTCTTTCTCTCTCTGTCTGTTGTTTGTAGATCAGGATGTAAAGCTCTCAACTACTGCTCTAGTGCCATGCCTATCTGCTCCCTGCCATGATGATAATGAAATCACCTTCTAAAACTTCAAGCAAGCACCCAATTAAATATTTTCTTTTATCAAAGTTGCCTTGGTTATGTTTTTTTTTAAATAACAATAGAACAGTCACTAAGGTAATGGGCTAGGTAATTTCCAGGCCATACCCCTTACTAAGGACCTATTCTTCATGGGTAGCTGTTGAGGGAGGTAAATTTTTTTTTTTGGATGTAGTTGGCTTTTTATGATAATGTTTATCCTCTCATGAGGATATGGATAAAAGAAGTTAGATTTAATAGATTATCTAAAAGGAAGAAGGAAGGAGGGAAGGAAAAAAGGAAGGAAGACATACATGAAATTGGAAGGGGGTATATAAGAAGAGACTAGGAGTAACTAGAGGAGGGAAATGAAGGTACATACAATCATATTCCATTCTATACATGCCTGAATTTCTCAAAAGCAAGGAAAGAATTTTTCTGCTCAGGTAAAGTGGGAACAATCTGTAAACATTGCCCTGCTTTTAACTATGCCAATCCTGTTCTTTTGGAATACCTAGGAACCTCTGAGTTACAATGTTAAAGCTACTGCCTTCTCCAGTCATGCTCTGCCACACTCTGGTGATATTCTTTAGCATTCATTTTCCTTTAAACCTTCAGTGTCAGCTTCTTCTGTACTAAATTAAAGCCCTGGATAAACTCAATGCTTTAAATGCATTTTGTTGCTATTTGGCCTGACTGTGATGTTTCCTTGGCAAGTAAAGCCACCAGATGAACGTTTCCACGTGTTCTTGTTGCTTACCCACCAGGCTCACTGGTTTATAGCCAACCAAATTCCCATCTATTTCTGCACACTGCCTTGCCCCCCATGACAAAGTCAATGCCTGGCTTGCTCCTGAGGAATTTCTTTTCATGCTCCTTCTCTAGGAAACTGCCTCAGTTTGTGTGCCAGTTCTTCTTTCTCTGCTGCGTCATTCTCAACAACATCCCAAAGCGTCTCTAAAGAGTCCAACATCAGAACGTCAATTCCTCTTCCTTTCTAGCGGTAGACCAGCTTCTCTTTTCCGTTTTTAGCCAAACTTCCCAAATTGCCGCCCTCACTCTGTCTGGACTGTGAGCACAGAGGCAGTCAGGGATGCTGGGTTCCTTGGAAGACAACTGACAGGGTGGGGGCCATGCGTTAAGAAGAATCCAATCCTTGAGGGAATGAGCTTTATGAATAAAAAGTGCATACAATGATTTTTGATGACTCTTGTGAATTTAGCGACTTCCTTGCTTTCCCATTCCGAAGGGTTTGTGAAATCAACTCCACAGTGATTTCACCAGGCAACACTGGCAGCTTTTGTGTCTTTTCAGCACCTGGCTTGATTTTGTTCTCTAGAAGGGTTTTGTTTTGTTTTGCTCAATATGCAAACCTTGAATTTCAGCAGTCATTGTTTTCCTCCTTAAGTGTTATGACATTAGCTATACCAGTTGGTTTAAGCATCAGGCAAGACTTTTCCTGATTTAATTTTGAAGCATAAATCAAAGCAAATCATATCTTTTGATTTGTGGGCAGCACCGTGGATGAAAGGGAGCTAGAAGGAAGATACGTAATATCAGTCCTTTCTTCATGCTAGAAGAATATTTACTTCCTGCTTCTTTCTCCCTAGCTGAAAGGCAAGGCACCACCACACCCCTGCTCAGAAGTATTCTGAAGACCACATAGGGTCATCCCATTATTCTACCATCAGTCAGCTCCTGACTGAATGCCCAGCCCATGTGGATAATCAATCAGTCGTCAGGGCTGGAGTTTAGTATCTATTGTGCTTTAGAGATGTTGGTGCTGAGTTCAAGCAGGATGAAAACAAATTATCTGGATGTTGGTTTTGTTTATGCTCCAACACATCCACCATCCTATCCTTTGTTTGTTCCATGAACATCTTTATATCCAAATATCTACTTAAAGGTAAAGTCTCCCAATCTTAGGTTTCAATAGTCCACTGAAAATTGGTATCAGGAAGTAATTTACTTTTAATATATATGTTAATATTATATATTATCATATTATATGTATATATTTTCAATTATTTCATTTTAAGGTAGATTTGATAAAAAATGAAGAGAAAAATATTTCACTTCAGAGACATTTGTAAAATTGTCTTCCCTTTTTAGTTTTTTTTTAACCAAATAAAACAAAAGGAATATAGACAGATAGATAGATCCATTTCACTGTGAATAAAGAAAATACCAATTATCATAAAATTCTACTTAATATCTGGCAGTTTTAATTGCTTAATGACACCATTCTCAGGCTTCTTCTCAGATATACATTGCTTCCATTTTTAGCTGTGCCAGACACTTGCCAAACTAGAGATAATTGCCTTCTTAGTGAATTCTTTTATCCCTGAGAAAGAGTCCACTTATCAGATTTAATTTTAATGTATTTAACCCTTAATTGCTTGAAACAACTGATTGCTATCCTTATTTATTTTTATTTTTTTTTAAATTGCTTCTTTGTGGGTTTCATGTCATACATCCCGATGCTATCCATCCTCCCATCACTTCATGGTCACCCTTCGCCATTTTACCCTCCACTCCAAAACAAAACAAAACTCAAAAGAAAAACAAAACAACCAAATTAACTGGGCATGTTGGGGTCTGTAAGAAGTCCCCCAGTCACTACCAGTCACAATACAATCGGCAAGAGCATCTTTATTATACCACCCACATGTGGGGTCGCATACACCTGCACAAAATGATGACAACCTTGGGAGGGATGTGTAAGCCCCCTTTCAGCACAGCTACAGGAATTTGAAAAGCAGTGTGACCCTTCTGTTTAGGGATTGGCTTATGAAGGTGGCAACCATGTTAGTTCATTTCTAATTGGTTAGGGCTGAGGGGCTGTGTGAAGTGGGAAGTGGGGCTAAGGCTACAGTTTTTCCATTGTTGGACAAATTTAGACAAGTCCCAGGCTTTGTCCTTATTTGGGCATCACGTGTGGTGGGGAAAGGGGTGTTGGTGATTGATTGCCCTATTAGTGAACTGAGGCCTAGTTCTTAATTGAGTTATTAGGGGCTTGTCATGATAGATGCTTGGCCCTCTCAATACACACACACACACACACACACACACTCACTCACACAATGTCTTGACATGCAAGTTGTAGTGTGTGCAGCCAGTGAGGGGTGGGGCCAGTTCTCCCTAGTGCTGCAGCCAGTGAGGTACAGGGCCAGTTTACCCTAGGGCTGCAGCCAGTGAGGTGCAGGGCCAGTTCCCCCTAGGGCTTCAGCCAGTGAGGTGCAGGGCCAGTTCTCCCTGGTGCTGCAACCAGTGAGGGGTGGGGCCGACTCTGGGATGCCCTCTCCTCACTGCCTTCAGTGATAACAGACATCAACACAGACCTAGGCTGCGGCAGAGCCACAGACCCAGACATGGTCCTTGTCAGAAGCACAGGGCATGATATCACCATGTTTCTGGTGGGCAATGCAGATCACTCAGATTGAGACAGCAGCTGCATGGCCCTTAAACATCTACATGGTCTCAGGTGGTATCCCAGATCCTGGGCATCTTCACAGCCCTCAATTTCAACAGGAACCATGGACATCATTCCTTATCCTGACTGTGGCTAGACCATGGACCCAGACATAGCCCTGGCTCCAGTTCAGCCCACATGACACCCAGGTCCCAGTTGGCAGCTCATGTCATTCAGATCTGTATGGCCTTATCAGCAGCACACCAACCCTGCCAAAGGTGACAGACCAGAGTTGGGCATTCATGTGGCCTTTGGGGGCAACATGAATCATGGACATCAACACGGACCCAGGCTGCAGTAGGGCCACAGACCCAGATTTGGCACCTGACACAGCCTGAACTTTGCCTTGGATGTCTTCATGACCCTAGCTGGCATTGTAGGTCACCCAGGTTAGCATGGCCTCAATGGCAGTGTGATACTCAAGTGCCATCATGTCCCCAAGTGGCAGCCCCAATCCTGGGCATCCACTTAGCCTTTGATAATAGCAGTAGCCACAGATATCAATGCAGACCCTGGTTGTGGTAGGGCCACACACCCAGACATGGCCCTTGACTATAGTTTGGGTCCAGATGTCACCAAGGCATTAGGTGGCAACATATGCCACCCAGATCTGCATGGTTCTGATGATCACATCAGATACCAACATGGCCTCATGAGTTAGCCCAGACTATGGGCCTCTGCATAGTCATTTGTGGCAACAGGGGTCACTGAAATCAACACAGAGCGAGGCTGCTATAGGGCTACAGACCCATATATAGCCCTTGGCAGTAGTTCACGCCCAGATGAAACTGTGGGCCTCTGTGGCAGTACAGGTTTCTTTGAATGGCTTGACCCTTGTTGGAGCACATTCCTTTAACCCCAACATGGTCATAGGTGGTAGCCCAGACTCCAGGCATCTGCAGGACCCTTGCTGATGGGAGCCACTGGCATCAACACAGACCTCCCCAGTTGTGTTAGGACTATGAACCCAGACACGACCATTGGCAGCAACCCAGGCACAGATATCTCCATGGCCCCAGTTGGCAAGCATGCCATCCACATCAGCCAGCTCCTCACTGCCCTCAGCTCTTCAGATCTGCCTTTCTCTCTAGCACGTGGACATTTCTGGCCCTTTCAGTCTTCCATTTCCCTACCATATACGCACTCACCGTAGTGATGCCTGGCCATCCAGCTCCGCAGGTGCTGGGCAGGTTTGTGGTTGGTTTCTCTGCTATCCTTATTTTTATCCTAATTATATTTGTTTGTTTCTTTTTCTCACATGAAGCCTTTTCAACAAAAGTACTAATGAAATTTATTATTTTAATGTCTTCCTTTTTCTTTCTTTCTTTTTCTTTTTATCTTCTCTCTCTCTCTCTCTGTGTGTGTGTGTATGTGCGTGTGTGTGTGTGTGTGTGTGTGTATGTGCGTGTGTGTGTGTGTGTGTGTATGTGCGTGTGTGTGTGTGTATGTGTGTGTGTGTGTGTATGTGTATGTGCGTGTGTGTGTGTGTGTGAGTGTGTATGTGTATTTTCAGCTTTTTAAGATAAGGTTTCTCTGTGTAACAGCTCTGGTTGTACTAGAACTTGCTTTGTAGGCCAGGCTGGCCTCGACCTCACTGAGATCCGCCTGCATCTGCCTCCCAAGTGCTGGAAGAATCTAAGTGTCTCCTGATTTTACGACATTGGATGAATGACTATAAGGATGGAAGTGATGTTGCGATTAGAAGCCGGGAAAGGGGTAAACAGATGTCTTGGTGATATGATGGGCAAGGAAGTGGCAAGGATTCGCTCTCCCAAGCCTACCCATTCCCACTGCACATGAAGAGTCTCAGACTTGGAGGAGAGAACATGCTGGTGGAGGGAGACTGTGAGGTTTCCTTGCCTTCTGTGAGCACAGTAAAAGGACTCTACCTATAACTCAGAATGTTAAGGAGGTCCTTGAGAAAAACTAATTAGATGTGAACGAGTTATGCTTCTGCTTTATCAGACCAAAGAGGTCAGGCAAGCACCAGAAAATAAGAAACCTTGTAGCTTCTGGAAAGTCAGAAATCAATAGAACCATTTACAAATTTAACAAACATATGTTTTATTGTTTGCTTCTTGCTGTCAGTAAAGAGATCCCGGGGCCAAGGACAGAAATGCAGTTCAATTACGCAGTGTGGGTTTAGTATGACAGAATTTGGGGTCCATTCCCAGTCTTAGTACAAGAAGAAACACCGGGATTCTACTAACACTGGGATCTTCCAAGCCATACAAGAACAAAAGGAAGCAGTCAATATCAAACATGGAAAATCATATCTGAAACTATAATTTCAAAGTTAAATTTCCAGTTGCTATGTTTGTGAATAACACAACACCAACACACGGAGAAACTGAACGCTAAGCTTCAAATACTCTTGCTCCGAGAGAACTGTGGTGAGGGAGAGGGAAAGAGAGAGACTAAGGGGTGGGAAATAGGGCTTAATTTTTTGTTTTGCCATGTTTCTCTTTTTAGGGAGACCTATGAGCTTAGTTAAAGGGGTCCCTCTGGAAATGATTTGACAGATACAATGTGGCTCCTTCTCTGAGAGAAACTCAGCGACTGATGCAACCCTGTACTGCAGGTTACGGTTGCACTAACTGAACAAGAATTTGGGGAAGAGCATTTAATTGGAAATATCACAGGGAAGGGAGTGAAGACCTTTGTTATTGTGATTCTTACATGTGTTGCAGAAAGAGATGTCATTTAGCATGAATGTCTGGGAAAGATAAAAGACAAGTGTGGTCCTAACATAGGTAGAAGCAATCTTCCAGTGTGCTGGACCATTTGGAGGCAGGAGAGCAGTTGATGGGATAAAGGCAACAGCTGCATCAGCTGCACTGAGCAGGTGTCCAATCAAATGTTCCAGGACCAGGGCTGGAGTAGAAAACAGGAAGAGATGTTTTTCTTTCATAACACATGGTGGGATGATTGAAGAGCCCAGGCCACTGAGACCTGCACAAATGTATGTAACACAACGTAACTTGTGTGGCCTTGAAAGTCGTTTCAAGTCTGCAAATCTTGTTTGTCTTAATGGATGTGGATTACTTAGGAATGGGGACCAGGAGACTCTCAGTTTGGAGAGTGCCTCTTTCCAGTCAGGTAGCAATTTCAGAAACCATTAATACAGCCTTGTACTTATAGTATAACTCATTGTTATGGATTCAGATAAGCATATGCATGAACATACTAGCTCATGTGTGTATGTGTGTGTGCAAATGTAAATTAATACCTCTACAATACAAATCATAAACTCAACAAGAAAATAAATTAAAGAAGACGCAAAGCGTAGAAAGATATCCCTTGTTCACAGACTAAGAATTAACATCGTTAAAATTTATATACTATCCCAATTGATCTGGAGATCCAACATATGGCCCATGAAGAAACTGCTTATATTCTTCACTGAAACATGGAACAAAAGCCTAAAATTCCTATGAAATCATAAGAGTACACATGGCCTAAACAATCACGTGCCAAAGGGGGAAATCTGGAGCTAACATCATATTTGACATGGCTCAGTGATAGAATGCCTAGTGTGCGTGAGGTTCAGGGCTTTCTCCAGTATTTAGAGAAAACAAAATATACTACAGAGCTATAATAACTCCAAAAGTTCAACATTTTCAAATACCTGACCATCAAATAATTGGATCAGACCGGGGAATCTAGGAAATGAAGCCATACATCCAGAGACAAGCTATTTCTGACAGAGCCCGTGCTGGCAATGCGGTTTCTTCAGTAACCATGGGGAAACATGACAACTGTGTGCACACAGGTGAAACTGAGCCCCAGCGCTTTTCATGCATAAAAACCAATGCAAAATGGACCAAGCGTTAGTTACAAATCCCAAACATCAAGAATAGTAGGGAAACTGAGTAAACTACTTCAAAATACCTATATGGAGAAAGGCATTTGGGTAAGAACTCAAAATCACAGGTGAAAAGAACCAAAAATAGGCAAAAGATTGCTAATGTAACAATATATGCAACAAGAGAATGTGCTCCCAGCTAAACCCAGAGATGAGAAAGAACATCCACAGAAAGGGAGACGATATTTAAAAAATATTTGTTTGGTAAAGAATTAAAACCGTGAATACATAAGTCAAGGAAATGGATAGAAATCTAATGAAGAGGTGAGTGTAGTATGTGAGCCATTTATTTCTTCAGAGATCCCAATGACTAAGAGCGTATACAATGCTCAGTAACTCACTGCAGAGCAGCACAAATCAAAACAGAAATGAGATATTACCTCATCCAGTTAGAATCATCCTTTAAAAACAGTCATTTAGTTTGATGATAAAGTGAAGTAGAGGCACTCCTACATATTGGTAGTGGAATGGGAGTCACTACTGCTATTGTGAAGAGCAGTCTTGAGCCATCTCAAAAAACTGTAAGTGAAACAATCGCACCATGCATTTATCACACTGCCAGGCACGTATCCAAGGCAAGGGAAATGAGTCTGTTGAAGAGCTTCCTGTATGGCAGTGTTTCGTCAGTGTTCTTCACAACAGCTCGGGACAAGGAGTGTAGTCAAGCGTCCACAGACAGAAGGATGGATAAAGAGATCCAGAGTGTGGTGTGTGTAACACTAGAGATGCCGGATGTCCATCGCAGCAACAGAGAAGGCAGACGTCACCAAGGGAAGCAATGTGGTCGCAGAAAGATAAGCAGCGCAAGCTCTCTCACATGCTGCAGAAGAGAAAAGGACAATTGCTACCACAGAAACGGTGAGCAGAGCACTGATCCAAAGAGGTTCGGAGGGTAGGAGGGAGGGAGGAAGAGGCCCAGCAAAGAGCATCAAAGGGAAGTGAAACAGGAGGTTTGGTCCAAGTGTGTTGTGGCCCAGTGCGTTAGTGTAGTTACACTAACTGTGCACTTTACGTAGGGAAAACCTCGAAGTTTCCAGTAAAATAAATACGTCCACAGAGACAGAATGGACAGGTTCCCTGACTAAAGCTCCAGGTAAAACATATTTGCAAATTATCACAGTGTACCAAGAAATATATGCAGAATTTATATGGTGGTTACTTTTGTTAAATACATTTTAGCAGGAAAAAAATTCAGGAACAATACCCAAGAATAAAAACTAATATAAGACTTCTAGAAATCTCAGCAAATATCAGCATGGTAGGTAAAGTGGTGACCACAGCAAGGCATCTGCCTCTTAGATACTTTTGAGCGACATAGGCATTCATACCTGCTCTCCCTGCACTAACTCACAAACCAGTTTCTGTCCTGAATTCTAGCAGCTGTGTTAAGCTGTGGGCTGTGCCCAGTTCTGAAGCAAGCATTGCCTTTGCTCTGGTTCCAGGAACAGAAGCCAAGATGGAGCCCAGTTCTCGTCCTCACTCTCCTATTGCCGTTGTTGTGGGGAAATTTTTCTCTCATTTTTCCAACCAACATTTAGGTCCCAGTGTTTAAATACATGAAGCAGATTTAAATCCTGATGGGAAGTTTAAATGGCAATTTTCTTAATGGATAATACTTTGCATTGTGCTGTTTCCTAAAAACTAAGAATTCACATGTAAAATTGAAAAGAAAAATGACCTAATTCTTCTCCTGAAGAACCCAGACATTATAAAGATGTGAGCATGAAGCCTCACAATAAAATTTAATCCAAACTCAAGATCTCCCAAGGGTGAGTGGTTTCAATTAGAAGACAGAGTTTGCATTCCTGGCTCTCTACCATTTAATCAAAGACACCTTCCTTTACACCACACCCCAATTTTATTCACTCAATTCCAACAGAGTGGGGCTGCTTCTTCTTTTTAGTAATTTTTTCCATTCCTTGGAATATCTTCTGAGGCACCATCCTTTTCCTCCCTTCCTGGAACACATCCGTAGCCACCTGAGTTGAAAGCAGAACACCGGTGTCAGCAAGACCCAGACACTACTCCCAGGATGCTTTTAAGCCAATGAATAATGTCCCTGATTGCTGCAAAATATGCCTGCATATTAATTCATCTGAGCAAATACTTCTCCCAAGACAACGGATTGCTCATGGGAACAAACGGCTTGTTTGTCAAGCAGTCTGCTTCCTAAGACTTTTTCTGTGCTGACTTCAATCCCGAGCAACTATGGCACGTTATTTCCACAATTCCACATCATCACTTGCCTTGAAAGCCATGATTTAAGCCACTCAATATTTGACTCCAAACTTTACACATATGCTTGACTGACTTCCCTTTTGAGGGAGCTCTGAGACTGATAAAGTCCTATTTACATAAAAAGATTATATGAAATCACTCTTCTACTTAAGGAAATGATGGGATTTGTTTATTTCTTCATTCATCATGCAACACTATGCTAATATGCCAGGTTCTGTCCTAAGAAATGACACTGGTAAGCAACATGCTTGCAGCTAGTATGAAGCCCTGGGTTTGATCCCCAATGTCAAATAAATAACAAGTTGAATAATAAGTAAATAAATAAACAAACAAGAAAATTGGATCAAGTAATATAATATCCCTCTGAAAAAGCATTTACAATTATAGAGAATATTTTTGCTTGCAAAACTGAATATTTAAAACCAGAAATGGAGTCAAGACCAATAAAGTCTTTCTTTTTTAAAGGTTTGTTTAATTCTTAATTATGTGTGTGTTGATGTGTTCATGTGTGAGTACAGGCTCCTGTATTATGTGTGTGTTGGTATGTGCATATGTGAGCACAGGTTCCTGTATTATGTGTGTGCACTTGTATGTGTATGTGTGAGCACAGGCTCCTATATTATGTGTGTGTTGGTATGTGCATATGTGAGCACAGGCTCCTGTATTATGTGTGTGCACTTGTATGTGCATGTGTGAGCACAGGCTCCTGTATTATGTGTGTGTTGGTATGTGCATATGTGAGCACAGGCTCCTGTATTATGTGTGGACACTTGTATGTGTATGTGTGAGCACAGGCTCCTGTATTATGTGTGTGTTGGTATGTGTATATGTGAGCACAGGCTCCTGTATTATGTGTGTGCACTGGTGTGTGCATGTGTGAGCACAGGCTTTTGTATTATGTGTGTGTGCACTGGTGTGTGCATGTGTGAGCATCTCCTATGAGTACCAGGAAAGGAAAGCATGTCTATTCACTTTAGAACTCGGGAAATAGCAGTCCAAAGGCTGACATTAGTGTTCATCAAAGTCACTGCTAAGATAAGGCAAAGTCCTCCAGATGAGCCATTTTTAGGAAGAAAATAAGTACAGTCAAATGTGATTAAACTGACAATTAATTCTGCTTTTACAGTAGTAAAAATTCTAATTTTTTATGATTGTGGCAAGCTATTCACCACACTTTTCCATCCACTTCAAATGACAGTTCTTCACAATGTTATGGAAATTAAGTGATGGAGAAGAAAGGAAAGAATTGGAAAGCATTAAAGGTAAACCTCTCTTTGGTCTTTTACTTTATGAAAATATACAGGAGGAAAGGGTAATTAGAGATACATGTACAGGAAAAGGAAAATAAATGTCTATATCTCACTGTATAAAAAAATCAACTTTTAACAAGTAAGAATTTAAATTTTAGACTTAAAACTTTAGAATTTCTAGATGACAACTGGACAAATACTTCAGGATGTTAGACTGAACTGACTCCAAGTGACAACAAGGAAACTTTGACATATGGGAGAATGTCAAGCTAAGTCTTCTGCACAGCAAAGGAAGCGCACAACACAGCACAGGCAAGCACACAGCAGGGCTGGAGAGAAGGCACAGTGCTAAGGACTTGCTGCTCTGCAAAGGACCTGAGTTTGGTTCCAGCACCCATGGAAGAGGCTCACAAATGCCCTTAACTCCAGATTCTGGGAATCTGACAGCTTCACTAGACCTCTATAGGGTCCTGCACTCATATCCATCACTTCATCCCCCCCACACTGATTCAGGTAAAAAAAGTACTTATAATTAAAATAAAACTGAATAAGGAGACATAGAACTTGATAGCAAATGTATTAAAAACATACAGAGTCCTAACTCGCTGCATCACAATATTGTTCCCCATCCTTAATATGGGAAAGACTTTTTTTTTTTTAAACCTAACTCCTCTTAAGATTCCCAGGTGTTGCTTGGAGGTGATGGCACATGCCTTTAATTTCAGCACTTGAGAGGCAAAGGCAGGTAGATTACAGTGAGTATGAGGCACACCTGATCTACAGAGCAAGTTCCAGGACAGCCAGGACTATTACACAGAGATGCCCTGTCTGAAAAACTAAAACATTACCATATGTATTACCAGATTAGTGTGAGGCTCGCTGTCATTGTGCCTTGTGGCTGAGCAGAGAATGGGACAGTGCGTGGCCAGGCCGAGGGCTGGAGAGCCTCAAGTGCTCTCATCTAGCTGGGGCAGACATGGTAGCAGCAGTAACAAGCCTGAGCAGGTGTGAGCAGGTGTCGAGGCAGCTGCTCTGGCATGGTAGGGGTCTGAGGAGGGCGTCCGGGGAAAGCCCGGAACCCACCGGGAAGGGGAGCAAGCTGCCTGAAAAGTGGACACCCGGATGTGTGAAAGAAGTCTGGGTGGGAAGTAAGAATACAGGGCCATCTGAATGACACACCTAGCCTGGAGGCATTTGGCGCACAGCCACCTGTGGCATTTGGGGCCAGGGGCGGTGGCAGTTGTGGGCTGCTGTATAGAGACTGCATCAGGAAAACCCTGAACTCACATGGAAGAAAAGCCAGCTGTTGAGGAGGTAGAGAGGTGATAGTTTCACCACCTAGGTGAGAACTAATATTGCCCTACATTGGGTACAAGATGAAGCATTTACCTAAGCTATTCTTTTAACAATAAAAGGGAGTCAGATGTTGGGTTAGAAACCCGATAGATCTAGTGGAGTGACAGAGTGATGGAGGAACAGAACAGTCAGCTGACTCTTCCTCTGCACCTTCCCAGATCAAAAGGCCTACAAATCTTTCTAAGCCCCTCCCTATTCCTTCCCGTTTCTCCCTGTCCTAATCTGGGTCTACCAAAAACTGAATGAGTTATTCTGGCAAGCTGAATATGGACTCTTCTGATTCAAGGTTTAACATTATCTGCTGTCTCGTAGCAACAGTGCCATCAAATCTCTTGCAACACCAGCACCTTTTTCAGTTTTGTAATATGCACAAGGTCTTTGCTCTAAATCCTGGTCTCTTTAGATAAATATTGTCTTCTATGATTATATCTAACCTCAGATGCAGTCATCTACAGAGTCATCTTTGACTGGGAGTGTGCTAAGCCCTCCATATTGTTAAAGAATTATCCCGTTTAATAGCAACAGAATGGCGTATAACCAGTGTTAATATTCCTTTCACTGCATCAGGAAATGGATTCAGAGAGTGTGGGGTATTGTTGAAGATAGAAGATAGACAGCTCTGGGCTGACTGTACTTCAGAGCTATGTCTTCAGATTTCTGGGAGCTGTCACTTTATAGTGTGTTTCTGAAACTCTCTGCTTTTCTTCAAACCATCTTATTAAATTTCACAGTGTTCTTTAATATAAGCACAGTAAATTTGATTTCTTTTTAATATTGAGAATGACTTTGCTTCAGCCAGCAATTTGTGGGGTAGACAAACAAGTACATCATCCTGGTGAGAAGGTTCTCAGACATTTTTCTTTTGCCTTACATTCTGAGCAACAGAAGATAAATACTTCATTTTTCATTAAAATTATGTTGGAATTCAGTGTCAAATGTCCACAGTGTTTCTTTGTGTTTGAAGAAAAAGAAACAGAGATCCCATCTGGTGGAGATGGCGTTCCTCGGTCTCTAACCCACCTCGCTGCAGTACTGTAAAAGGTGTGATTCTTTTATAACTTAAAGATGACATTTGTGCTATTCCAGACTCATGGAGTCGAATTGTGCTTAGTGTTACGTTTTATAGCATAGAACAACAGGAAATGGTGAGAGCAGAGGTAAATGGTGAAGAGAGTGGACTCAGTTTCTAGAGCTCTGCTGTCTGATGCACTGATGCACTAAGAAGTGTGAGGATCCAACTTAAGGAGCCAAGATAAGGAATTTACAACTGCCAAAGTCACCAAAGTACCTGCATATTTCTGATCTGAAGTTTCAAAGTTTGAAATACTGCAAAGCCTCATGTAATAGAAATCCATAGATCGTGCAGCAAGTGGAGAAAGCCATACCTGCTTCCTGAAAACAAACTATAATAAAAACACACATATGCTAATGTTTTCTATGAAATTTCTTTCATACAAATGTACAGGGTATAAAGGACACATAAGTGAATTCCATGTCTACATTTGGGTGCCCCCATGAGATATTAATTACATGCAAAGACCTAAATTTGAAAATCAATCACACTTGTGATTCCATTTCAGAACGAGGACCACATATTGTATCACATGTTCAAGCCCATTTACAAAGAAAACATACTTTACCACTTTCTAAATTATTATAGTGATTAATCATAAACTAATCCCTCACAATTTTTCTTGATGGTGAATATTACCGGGAAAAAGATTTTGTACCTTGGACTAAAAGCCACTTTTGGAGGTTTCCATGAGTCACTCATTGATATCTGTGTATCATGCCGGTAAGTGTCTACGCCACAGTCTGGCTTTCCCATTTATCTAAAATAGTTTTTCACAACAGAGCTCTGTGTTTGCATAGAAGTGCTCGTATCTGAGAAGCAGGCGAAAGCCACAGCTTGTCTATCAAACTTGTAAATTCTCTGACGTCGTGAAAAGAGGTTGATTCAAGGAGCGTGTCAGGGGAGACAATAAAAATGATGAGGCCAGGTCTAACTCTGCATGCAACATACAGGGAGTGAGCTCTGGGCCAGTTTTCATCATTAAGAAAGCCTTTGCAGCTGAAAGGTGGTGGCACATACCACCTTTAATCCCAGAACTCAGGAGACAGAGGTAGGTGGTTCTCTGAGAGTTTCAGGACAGCTAGGGCTACACAGAGAAATTCTGTCTCAACAAACAGAGAAGGTGGGAGATGGCTGGGGATGCACTCCTAGCATGGTGGCTCACAACTGCTGGCAACTCCAGTTTCAGAGCTATGACACTTTTCTGTTCTTTGAAGGCACCAGACAAGCATGTAGTCCACATACAGAGAGTGAAAGGCCTTGGAGAATTCAACTCTAAACAGGATGTGTCTATTAAATCAGGGCTCAGGCAACCTTGTGGAAGAGGAAGCAGAAAGAGTATAACGGCCATACAGTCCGGGGTACAGCAAAAAAGCAAGGTCCACAGGATCAAAAAGATCAGATCTCACCTGGATTCACAAGAATTGAGGCAGCGTGTATAGGACTGCACCAGTCTGCATTAGGTCCTCTGTGTATATATTATGCTTTCCAGTCTAGTGCTTTTATGGGGCTCCTGAGTGTGCAAACAAGTGGGTCTCTTGGGCTCTTTCCCTTCTGTTTCATTTGTTTTGTCCAATTCTGATGTGTTAGTTTTTTATCTTATTATATTTCTATTTTACTATCTTATTTTATTATTATCCCTTAGACTCTTGCTTGTTTTCTAATGAGATTTGTAAAGGAAGTGGATACAATTGGTGGAGGGGGAACTGAGAGTAGAGAGAGGGAAAAATCATAATCAGCTTATTTTATGTTGGATAAAAACTATTTTAAATAAAATGGGGGAGTATGGAGCATGGTAAGCATAACAGAGATGGCCAGTTTTCGGTGGCTTGTGACTAAAAATGTTAGCAATCATTCCACCAAGTTAATAAGATTTCAAGCTACCATCATGGAAGAAAATTTATCAGGACATACCAAAATTCACAATTTGGAAGATACTTTCTTGTGGCACTTTCAATTTGAAGAATATCTCAGGTAATGAATGCTTGTTCACAGCAGCATGAAGAATAAGACTAAGAATTAGAATTAGCTTCATCTTGTGAAGAAATGGGTTTACTAAGTTGCCATACACCAATGAAGAAAACTATTGTCAGTGTTAGACATTTGAGAAACACAGAAGAGCTTTGAAATGAGTTGAGTATGATGAGCACTCTCTTCTTCTATAACATGCATAGACTTAGATGAATGTGTACCCAGAAGAAGAAGAAGAAGAAGAAGAAGAAGAAGAAGAAGAAGAAGAAGAAGAAGGAAGAAGAACAAGAACAAGAACAAGAAGAACAAGAAAAAGAACAAGAAGAAGAACAAGAAGAACAAGAAGGAGAAGGAGAACGAGAAGAACAAGAACAAGAAGAACAAGAAAAAGAGGAGGAGGAAGAGGAGGAGGAGGAAGAGGAAGAAGGTAGGTGTTGGAGAGTTGAGTTGGTAAATAAAAATGTCTGCAGCAGCAAGCATGGGGATCTGGATCTGAGTTTGAACTCCTAGTACCCAAGTCATAAGCCATGGTTACATGGTCTCATGACCCCACCATTGCTAGGGATGGAGACTGATGGCTTGCTGTTCACCAAGCAAGCCCCATGTCTACGAGACTCTATATGTTAAGGAATAAAGCAGAGACTCATAGCAGGACACTATATGACACTGTATCAGACACACACACACACACACACAGAGCGAGAGAGAGAGAGAGAGAGAGAGAGAGAGAGAGAGAGAGAAATAAAGTTCCCAGGTCTTCCAAATATATTCAGTTAAAAAAAAATCAATAGTCAGGCTTCTAAGGTGCATTCAGCAGGTAAAGAACTTACTGCTAAGCCTAATGACCTCATTTTTATTCCCAGAATCCACATGATGGGAGGAGAAAACTGACAGAGCAAGTTGTTCTCTGACATCCACATATATAAAGACATACAAACAAATAAAATACATTTCAAAAATTTCAAAAGCAATGAATACTGAGATATCAGACCTACACAGCATTGTAAACAGAGACTGCTCTTTTGTTTCCTGGCTACCCATACCCAAATACTTGTGCAAAAACTATATTAATTGCAACACTGTTTGGCCAAGGGCTCAGGTATATTCCTAGCTAGCTCTTACATCTTAAATTAACACATTTTTATTAATCTATGTATCACCATGAGGCTGTGTCTTACTGGTAATGTTGTGACATCTTTGTCCTTCAGTAACCACAAGGCATCTCCTTGACTCTGCCTACTTTCTCTGATTTCCCTCTTGGCTTTACTCTACTAAGCCATTGGCCAAAATAGCTTTATTCATCAACCAATAAAAAACAACACATATACAGAAGGACATCCCATATCATAGCATAGGCATATTAACCAACAAAATTAGAAAACATAACACACAGCATTACTGTATATATGTTCCTACACGAATATTATATTTTATAACTCTTTAAGCAACTTTTTCTTCAGTAGCATAAATTCCTTCTCACTATTAAATGACAGAAACTACAGCCTAATGTCTGACTTATTTTACTCAAAGTCCCCAGTTTTCTCATCAAATATTTTTTCTAGCAGAAACAAAAATTATTCAAGTATCCACTTAAAATTACTACTTTTAGTTCAAGGGCACATATTTCAATAAAAATACCTTACTATGTAAAATATGATGGTTTTTATTCTATTGGTTTCCTGTTTCTATGGAGGGAAGCTCATGATTTGTTACTTATAATCACTGGAAACCAATTTCAGCTAATTTAAGAAGAGAAGACAGTTATTCAAAGGACATGAACCGGAGGACAATTTCCAGAATGACAGGGGAGGGCCCTAGGGATTCTGTGCTGTGAGACAGCGGCAGTGTGTGAGCTCATGTATGTGTGTGCCTGCCCAATCAATCTTCAGAAACTGTCTACAGGGAAGTGAACAAAAGCATAAGCATTTGCTAAAGAGAAGAAACTATCAGAAGAGAGATGAGGCTCCAGCCTTGAGTCATAATTCCTCCCAGCACAGACACACGCCACTCCAGAAAGATGGACTTTCCACCCTGGGCAAGTTAGCCTCAGACCTGGGGAAGACTGAGATTCCCCTTCCCACAGTTCCCTGTGCAGGCTATAGCACTTTCTGGGAAAGCAGATTTTTTTTCTTCCTCATCCCTCCTCAGGATCCATGCTGCAGCAGCTGAAACAAATGGATCCCGCTCTTGGCCATTCAGCCCTCAGCCACAAGCAGAGAGGTGTGCCAGAAATAAAGGCTGGGAATAATGAAGCCCTAGCATGAAAATTCCTAACATGGAATTTTCATGATGAAGAGAGTCAGAAAACACAGACTACCGCTCTGTTCAGTTCCCTTATTCTATTTTAAAATAATAAAAATTTCTTATACATAAATACATATATATGTATATATATTTATTATTATTCATGAACATGAACATTCATGCATACACACACACACACTGAACAACAATCTAGTCTTGGAGCAAATTTGAATTTATAAAACAAATTATCTAAAAATGCCCATATTAAACAGCAACAAAAATATGAGACATAAATAAGCACTATAAACTATCTGTCAGAAATTCAGATATCAACTTAGCATAAAAAATTCCCGAGTCAACAAATGAAACATTGACAGACTTTTGATGTATTTTTTCTAGAAGGCCCATGTGTTAAAAGCATACATATTTTTCAGCATTTACCAAGTATAATGGGATGAATACTGTACACTGACTAAATGGAGATTCCATATTTTATTTAATACATCTTATTTAGAGTATAATTAAATTATTCCCACTTTCCTTTCTCCCTCCAACTCCTCCTATACTCCCCATCTCCTTCTTAAACATTGGCTTCCTTTTCTTTTATTACTATTGATATGTTATGTTTGAGTCTCTTTTTATTGTTTGCAACTCCATATTTTAAAAGTACAATCACCAAAATGGAAAATTTACTTGTGGAAACCAATGTTAGATTTCAAATACAAAAAAAAAAAAGGAACAGTACATTTATATTTGAAGAGAGGATATATTATCCACAGAACAGAGAGGTCAAAATAGAAACTAAGAAAAGCAATTACAACCTTCAAGAAACATAGGCCAGCACTGGGCCCCACAGACACACACGCAGATGAGTACTAATGAAGATGGTCAGATAAAGGGGATAAGGTTTAAAATTATAAGTTCTCAGGGCTGGAGATATTGCTCAGTGGTTAAGAGCACTGGCTGTGTTTCCAGAGGTCCTGAGTTCAATTCCCAGCAACCACAAGAGGGTTCAAAACCATCTGAAATGAGATCTGGTGCCCTCTTCTGGCCTGCAGGCATACATGCAGGCAGAACACTGTATACAATAAGGAAATAAATCTTTAAAAGAATTACAAGTTCTCTGGACATGCTTATATTCATTTCTTTTCTGAAAAATAGTTTTTACACAAGATTTATTTCAATGAAGAATTCATAATGTGTTATATATAAGGAGCATAACAGTAATGCCTATCAGAAGGGGCGAGCAGGGCTGTATAGAAGCAATGTTCCTATCGTAGCTTTAACGATGTCACAGCAAAGTCAAGGAAGATCAGGATAAGACAAGACACATATGACACCCCCTAGAAATTCCTAAATGACTTTCTCATAGCAGTGCAGAGAATCATAGCAGAAATAAGATTATCAGAATATTTGGTTATGATAGGAGAAAGCAATAAAGGAAATGAAGAAGTTAAAAAGAAGAAAATTAAGAAAACTATAAGTAAACCAAATTTTAACTTATCAGAAATAATAGCAAATATTAAGGCATATATTTAAATATATTTATATATTACATTTTTAATATATTTATATATTGAAGTCATGCCTCTTGGAAATATAATGTTCCCCCTAAGAGCCATAGACAATGTAACAGAAACACCACTGCCAGGCGTAAAAATCCCCTTTCAAGTCCTAGAGAGTCTCAGGACAGTATAGGCTTTTGCTACTGCAATGGATGCCTTCCCAAAGCCAAAGGTAAGACCCTATTGCTGAAGCCATCACAAACTTCAGACACAGGATTTGGAGGACCTGAGCCAGAACTGACCTGGAAGCTCCCCCGGCATAACGACGAACTCTCAGCAACATGACTATCAAGGTCTATGTTGTGGGTAAGCCCCACTAAACCGCTCAGGGTTCAGAAGAATCGCTATAGCAGACGAAAGCTGGCTAAAGATATCTGAAGGTAAATAAAACAAGTTAGCTCACGTAAGTCTTTTATCATGTCTCATTTCTAGGCTCTCTCTAATGTGTTGCTCCTCTTTGTGGTTCTTTCGCTACTCTCTCGCTGGTCCCTCTTCACTGTTCCTCATTGTTCCACCCACCCCACATGGTTTTTTGTTTGTATACCACATAGACAGTTAATGAGCATGCACTTCGCAGAATCACACAAAGTGGGTGAATCTGGAAAGGAGGCACCTTGCATCTCAAAGGGGCAAGGCTGTAAAGTTCTCTGCAGATATCAGGTGGATTAACTAAGAATCAATACAAACTTCTAAGAAGGTCTTGTGCGCTCACTACATTTCTTTAGTGTAACTAGTTCAGCTAGACATCTGTGGTTAATAATTGCAGAAAGACATGGCAGTGCTCTTCCACTTCTTTCCCCCGTGGCTGGAAACACAGCCTTGGTAACCATAGTAACACTACTTTTTTTATTCTGTTTGATATTTTTGGCTTCTTTGTCAAAAATCAGGTGTTCGAAGATGATATCCGGGTCTTCTATTTGGTTTCATTGGTCCTCCTGTCTGTTCTTATGCCAATACCAGACTGTTTTCAGTACTGTAGCCTTGTAGTAGTGTTTGAAGTCAGGGATTGTGATGCCTCCAGAAGATGAATCCAAGTATGGAAAGGAGAAAACTGAGATTTTACAAGATTTCTACAGAACTGACTGTGACTATCCTAAAGACAATGTTCCTGAAGCTCTGCAAGTTGGGTTCTCCATATGGCGTGGGCAAGCCTTTTGAGAGGTTGTCTGATCCCAGTTAGTTGTAGACACACACATGTATGTGTGTAGACAGACATATATATGAGCAACACTGAGTGGATGTAACAGGTTCTATTAATATCCACACATGATTTTATATATGTGTATGTGTAATAGTAACAATTCAAGAACAGATCATGAAGTTAAAATACATGCTGCTTAAAAATTCTAAAGATTCAAGCATTATAATTAATTTTAGTATCGAACACATATTTATAATACGTTTAAACATATTCATAACATATTTTGGTATTAGATAAAAAATCTATTACATATATGATTTTAGTATTACATATATGTTTTAATATAACAATCTTAATCAAGTGAGGCATTTTCTTCCATTCTTTATTAACCGGTGTTTTATAAATATTTTAAACAATAAAAAGTGTTTAATAGCAAAATTACTTTAATTACTTTAAAAATAATGGCTTAGGTAACTTTCTTTAATATTTATTTTTTTATTTTACGGTATTCTTCCTACATGTATCTCTGCAGGCCAGAAAAGGGTAGCAGATCTCATTACAGATGGTTGTAAGCCACCATGTGGTTGCTGGGAATTGAACTCAGAACCTCTGTAAAAGCAGCCAGTGCTGTGACCCTCTGAGCCATCTCTTCAGCCCCTCAGGTAAATTTCACTCTTTTGGTTTACAACTTCACATTCCTCTCCTTAGTTCCAGGAACTCCCAACGTTGTGTTTTGCTTTCTGGTCTCTGTGATAACCATCGTGACGAATGGGATGGGAAAAGGTCAATTTGTTTTATGCTCTACACCCCATCATCCATGGAAGTGAGGACAGAAACTCCAGGCAGGAAGTAGAGCAAAGACCATGGAGGAATGTTTCTTCTTAACTTGCTCCTTCTGTTTGCTGTGCCTGCTTTCTTATATAGCCACGCCCACCTGGCTAGGAATGGTACCATGCACAGTGTGCTGAGCCATCCCATACCAATCGTTAATCAAAATGTGCCACAGATTATGCCTCCAGGCCAATCTGATGGAAGCAATGTCTCATTTGCAGCTTTGTCTTCACAGGTATGTCAAAGGCTTATACAGAGTTGAAAGAAGCCAACCAGCACACCCCACTGCTTTCTGACGGTCTCTGGGCATTTCCTCGCCGTTACTTTAGGTACCTTGCAGGGATAGCTCACGGCCCTTGGAAGGTGGATGCTCTCACCTGGGCATTTGGGAGCGTTCCTGCCTCATTATCCGTCGTTCCTGGTTCATTGCTGACTCATAAATCTTCCATGGACGGAGGAGACTACTTCTAATGAAGCCTTCAGCTCACAGAGTCGGAAGCACCCGCCCTTCCTCTAAACTGTTGAGGAAGCTTTAAGTACTCTGCTCTCCCACGACTTAGTGAAATTAATGACCCAAAGATAAAAGTTAAATCCTCTATATTCCTTTCTGGAAGTAAAAAGCAGAACACGAAGGCCTAGGAGGAAACACACCAAGAGCTTTTCAGAGAAGCCAATCATTTCATGTTATTTCTAATGTGTGGAGTTCACTACAAACAGCAATTCGGTTGGCAAGAGGCTCTGAGGTGTAATTGGAAGGTGGACGCTGACGGTTTGAGGCAATGGTGTAAACATTTTCAAATAAGATGTGATCTGGGTTGACGGTAAGTACACGGGATGCGTAGTTAAACCTGGGGTACTAGCTAGACACTTAGTGTTGGATTCTAGAAAATGTCATAGACACAAATACAGACACATTGGAGCCATTAGGGTGTCGCTAGTGACAAGAGGAAGATAAAAGATTTCTGCCTCCTATTTCACAGGTGAATGGAGCAATGAACTCACATAATTTAAAACGATTTGCTTTCCAGAGGTTCTGTCCTCTGGGTTATATGCATATTAATTAGTTCAGCAACTATTTCCTGAGTTCCTACTGCAGGCCCAGTGCTCTAGGGAGGTGTCTGTGGAAGTGGCAGAACCATGGAGAGAAGAAGCTGTACACATGTCAGACAGCTTACACTACTGAGGTGGAGCTGAAGAAAGCAGTTCAAAGGTGTGCATGTAGATACACACAGACACAGGCAGACAAGTTCGTGTGTGCTCCTATTCAAGAAGCTACAAGGGGTTTTACCACCCTCTGTTAAGTTTAGGGAAGCACAGAAGTCCTATTTAGTTTTTAAATCCATACTTTTATTAATCTATGTGAATAAGCTTTTACCTATTAAAATGAAAATTATTTTCAAATTAGCTACAAAGGAAAGAGCAAGTTTAATGTAGAAACTCGAGATACACCTAAAGTCAATTAGAAAAGTATAGATAATTTTAAAATAAAAGTCAAACATATACTATGGAAATTGAAATGAGGGTCTGGATGTAATGGATTTCATAGTGGAATTACTAAAGAGCAGCACACTCAGTTTGGGCTTGCTGGCAGCTATCTCTCATCCCAGAAGAAGGAGAATGGAGGCAAGAGGATCAGAAGTTCAAGGCTATCTCTGTCTACATTAGTGAATTGAGAGCCAGTCTGTGCTGTTTGAGACACCTTTTCCGTACCCCAACTCCCAAAAAGAGAAGCAAGCAAGTGAAGTGATAAGAGTGGCGGGGCTGCGTCCCCAGCACCCTGGCCGCCCACATGGCTAGCTTTATCCGAAATAATTACACGGACACTGTATTCTTTTAAACACTACTTGGCCCATTACTATCTAGCCTCTTCTAGGCTAATTCTCGCACCTGGACTAACCCATTTCTAATAATGTGAGTAAGCACCCCAAGGTGCGCTTACCGGGAAGATTCTAGCCTACATCCATCCTGGGTCGGAGCTTCATCACGAGTGTCCTGCTCTGAGAGGAGCTGCGTGTTTTCTGACCTCACTTCCTCTTCCTGCCAGCATTTTGTTCTGTTTACTCCACCCACCTATGTTCTAATCAATCAGGACCAAGCAGTTTATTTATTGCTTAACCAATGAAATCAACAGATTGATATATGACACTCCCACACCAAGCAAGCAAACAAACAAACAAAGAAAAAACAACAACAAAAAAGGAGTAAAACAAAAAGTCTATGAAATTCAACAAATTTCCTAAGGCAAATCTAAAACAGATTCTAAAACAGGAACATCCTTAAGTGAAATGATAGCATTTTCTTTATAAAGCAAAAGCTATAGGATAAACCAGGGTGCAGAGATAAAAATAAAGAACAATTTTACATCAACTTTCTGTACAAAAGAAGTCAAGTCATCAAAAATAGGGTACAGAGGACCTGAAGGACTTAGACAATTATACAGTCTTAATGCTCTGCCTGTGCACTGCCCATCTTGATAACTGGACATTGTCCTATCTCAAAGACACTACATAGGTCTTAATGAGTATATGAGCAGTTCTGATAAAAGTAGAAATGCTGATCACAACAAAATGAAGTTGGAACTAACAGAACTGTAAAACAGGAAACAGTTCTTGCAGGTAAAATGGAGTCTGAAGTCAAAATGACAGCCCTCAGGCCAAGGTGCTCTTGCCTGCTCCATTCAGCTCCCATCCCCCTGTCTTGTGACTAATGAGATGAATCTTTCTCTAAGGGCTCGAATAGAGGGTTGTATGGTGCCCTTAGACTCATAAGCTTGGCAGTGTTTATATGATGTTGAAAAAAGCATTCAATGACATTGATAACACTGGAACAAACAGCAGAATAAGGATCAGGAGAGTTGGGGACTGATGAGATTTTTGACGAGCGTTGTCAACTAGGGGAACCATTTGGGAAGTGATGCATACCAATTGGAACTTCATTTTCGTTCCTCCTCCCTAGTGAAGAGATTTTCTTTTACTTTTGTTACGGTCTCTTTAATAACACCTGAATGTTTGGCATAAAGGCAACATGTTTCTCCCAGGGGCATGCATAAATCTCCGTCCTAAAGAAGAGTAGGTCCAGCCCATGCCGGATTTGCAGGTCCATTTCAGCCAGCCTTCCAACTTGATTTTGTTGGAAAGCGATGGAGGAATGGAGGTGGGAGATGTCTCTGTCAGTTTGTTCACTCAGGACCTGCAAGTAACAATCCCCAGCAATTAAGGCTGCTATACCAAGGGTAGGTGACCTATAATACCTGCTCCTATGAGGAGGGGTACAAGTATAGGAAGTGTCCTCCTTGTGCATAGCAAGCCTGTAGTCCCCAAATGCGTTCTCCCTGCCTCCACTTCATAGTGTAGGACTCGAGGCATGATATGAACTAATGCACAAAGCCCAGGCTTGTCTCTCTCAGTGAAATGTGCTAAAGAGAGGCAGGGTGTCAGGGCTTAATCATCTCTAACAGTTCACAAAAAGCTAGCCTTAACGATGGTAACTTCTGAGTTGAAGTTCATCTGATACTAAGATAAGACTTAACTCCAATTCATAAATATAATCTACAAAAAGACTGGGAACTTCACTGACCTTTACATAGTGTTCCTTATAGAACATAGCCATGTCTTATATGACTCAGTTAACCAAAATAGCTATAGCTTAGCAATGCTGGGAAAAACAAGGAGCTTAGACATGTATCTTTAAACCAGTTTTTTGTAAGCTTAAATAAACCTTATGTAAGGAAAGATATTCTTTAAGCCAATGGTGTCAATTTTCTGTGGGGTGTTGTTATGCAAATATATGGCATGCAGGCAACTCTAGGTTATTTCTGTAAAAGAATCATTTGACCCCAAATGGTCATGACCCACAGGTTCAGAAACTGCTCTGTGCTCTCTGCCAGACTGTTTAAGGTCACCATCTTACTGCATCATATGCTAGATATACCCCAGTTCCTATTACTCTATTACTTAGCAGTTGTGGCCCTAACTTTAGCTAGCCAGTGACTACACAGGGTATTTGGGATTCCATTGTAGTCTTGAGCCTTGCTCAGGGTCAGCCTTCTACCGTAAAAACCAAGTTTTGAGTTGACATATTTCAGTTAACAAAAAGAGTTAGTCAGAAGCAGAACTAAAAGAGTTAAAAAGCAAGGTTAGCACATTGAACACTTGCCCAGAACCATAGACGTTGATGGATTAAGTCTTTGTTTTAAGGTTACCTGTGCAGCCTTCTGATTATTAAATCTGTGTTAAAAGTTTTAAGTTAACTCTTTTTGTTACAAATATTTCAGATATTTAACCATACCCAGTAAACTTACGAGGCAATAATTCCTTGGCTGCTTTGCTCTCGCTCTTCCTGTCTGCCAATTTTTGACCTTGAGCACAGTGACTTTAAAAGAAAGTTTTGATCTGAAAAAGGGTGGGCGATAACCCAATCCCAGAGCCAACTTTTCAATAAAACAGGGCAACACAAAACAGTGTTAATATTAATCATAGGCAGTGGACATTTGTATTTCTGTTACATTAGTTCCAATGACCAGAACACCCATAGATAAATTCTGAGCCGGGACAGTCGGCTGCAACTGTCACAACATACAGAACACAGGAAGGACTCCTTGGAGCAAGAGAAGTATCCCTTTTCTTCCCCTGACTCAAGGAGTGCTGCTGCGTCTAGACTCCTTGTTGATTCCAAACACTGACATCAAAACATTACTGGTTTCTAGAGTACTCCAACCCCAGCTGTGGAATATCTCAATCTCGATGGAACTGCCTAATGTTGCAACTAACCTGGGAACCTTTTACCTTCTAACAGCTCTGATCAATCAGTGATCTGTTTATGTAGTGATCTGACAAAGTCTTGGAACTCATAAATATTCTCTCTCTTCTTCGTGGCACATACCAGGCTAGGTGTAACAAAATAAGACAGATTCAAGTTCATGAAAAAAGCAGTACTAGTGATCTAAGAACCCAGTTACTATATTAACCGCAATAGAACAAGTTGAAAGCTTAGAAAAGAAATAAAATAAACAGCAACAAATGCTGAGATAAAATAGAGAAAGACAATAGTTGTAATTTAAAAAATTAAAATCTGAACTTAAGTTAACCAAGCAGACAAACAGCCATTGACACAAGGAAAAACTGAGGCAATGGTGCAAAATAAGAGAGAGAAGGGGAAAATAAACACGGAGAGAAGCACATAAAATGTTAATAAAAAATTAAAATAAAGCATAAGATATAATAAAATAAAATATAAAATAGATACAAAATATAAAATTAAAGTTACTACATGACCGATTTGCAGACATTAGAAATGAGAGTGTTTGGTACCATGACCACGGAGGAAACAGTGAAAAAAAACTAGTCCTAGGGCATCATGGGAAAATTACACACCACTCCAGAATATTCTTGAAGACAACCAACTATTTTAGAGGCCAAAAAGTAGACAGAAATGTCCAGTTCTTTCCTTCTTTTCTTCTTTCCTACCCTTTTCTCCCTCCCTTCCTTTCTTTTTGAGAAGGAGTTTATTTTGAGACAGGGTCTCGCATACCCCAGGCTGGCCTCATATGACATGGTACTTAGCATCCTCCTGATTTTGCTCCGGAATGCTAGAATCATAGGTGTGCAGCACTGTGCCTGGTTTACACTAGCTGGGGCTCAAACTAGTGTAATGTGTAGTACTCTACCAAGGTGGGGAACACACCTGAGCTGCAGCTTAAAAGCACACAGCATGCTGGACTTACCTGATTTAAGACCGTTAATATTATCTGAAGTAGAACGGGAAGCCCATGGAGAATGCTTCAGCCTGACAATAGCACAAGCTGACTGTTTGTAAAGACACTAGCCCTATTTGTCTGCGCACAAAATGCAGAGGAGGCCAGTCCAGACTCAGGGAGGCCAGGCTGACATACTTCAGTATTAACTAAAGTACGAGAAACCTCACATTCAAGAGAAAGAAAATAAACAAAACAAAATAGAGCAAACAACAAACAAAAAGCCCCAGGTCTCTCAGGAGAATGCCCCAGGAAAGGCCGTAACCTGTCTTTGAGCTGTAGGGTGTATCCAGCTGCCACAACATCCTCAGAGCATTGCTGAGCTACTGAGAGTGACTTTCTACATTATTTCTGCCACAGAATGGTAACTACTGTGTGAGGTTTTGATTAGACTGTCCAAATGAAGGTATGAATCATTATTTTTATGAAAACTGTCACACATGTTAATTTTAAAAAGTGACTCTCCATTCCTGTTTTAAACAGTGTTAAGATAGCTACAACTAATTTTATCACGTTGCAATTTTAATTACACAGTACAGGACAGAAAGTTAATCTAATGATGGCTATCCATTAAGCAAATATCAACGGTAATTAGAAGGTCAGGGATTCTCTTGAGCAGTGACAGGCAAGGGAATTAAATCACTCCCTTATAACTAAAGTAGCATAAATGCCATACAAGGATGAGGGAGCCTTAGATTTACTAGTGAGCAGATGTACTTGATCTTCCCTGTGTTTCCTCCAGGAACCCTAAGTGTAGGCTAGAAGCTAGAGAGGTTTGAGGTTTGGATGATAAATGTCTCTTACATCTTCATGCATTTACACACTTGAGTCCCCCCTAGTGCTGCTGTTTGGGAGGTTATGAGGTTTTTCGGAGGCAATATTTTGCCAGAGGAAGTATAAGACTGGGGGTGGGTTTTGAGGGCTTAGAGTCTGGTCCCACTTCCTCCTTTCTCCATGTTTCCTGTGTGAGAAGAAAACATGGGTGCTGCCATGCCATGCTTTCCTGGCTATGATGGACTCTGTCCCTCTTGAATTGAAAGCTAAATAATCCCTTTCTCTCCTTATGTTGCTTTGGTTGTGATAGTCGATTATAGCAACTAGACAGTAACATGTACAAAGGGTCAATGGATCTAGAAGAAAATGTGTAATGGATGGGGTGGGGTCAGGAAGTCAGGTCAACCTGAAAACCTTCGGCTCCTATTTACCTGCCTTTAGGTTACAAAAGCCGAAGTGTGTAAGAGGTATTTCACTGCCTTTCTGTCATTATCAAATCATGTAGGGTTATGACTCGGGTCATCTTTCTATCATCTACACTCACATGCATTCTCACCACACATGCTGCAAACAACTCTGAACATCAAAGAAACATCCTCCCTCAGGTAGTTTTACTTTCTTTCTCCAGAAGAGACTGAGTCGTGATTGCTCATCTGACATAGTCAACCATAGTGGCGTACATGAACGGCAGACAGAAATTAAAATAAAATATTCAGCTTTAATAAGGGAAAGACTTACAGAACCGAAGTTCCCACGGAGAACAGGAAAGCAGAAGGGAAGGGGGGGAGCACACCAGCAATATTTACTATTAAAAAATATCCTCAGGGGACCCCGCTCTACAAGCAAGGTGATTGGTTGGGGCTTCCCCTACATTGTTTAATTGAATTATTTGACATTTTGATGACTTAATTGCTTGAGTTCTTTATACATTTGGGAAATCAGTCCTTTGTCTGATGTGGGGTTGGTGAAGATCTTTTCCAATTCAGTAGACTGAGTTTCTGTTTTATTGACCATGTCCTTTGCTTTACAGAAGATTCTCAGTTTCAGGAGGTCCAGTTTATTTATTGTTTATCTCAGTGTCTTTGCTACTGGGGTTATATTTGCTCCTGTGCCCATGCATTGAAGGCTACTTTCCACTTTCTCATCTGTGAGGTTCAGTGTGGATATATTTATATTGAGATCTTTAATCCATTTGGACTTGAGTTTTGTGCATGGGGATAGATATGAATCTATTTTCATTCTTCTACATGTTGACATCCAGTTATACCAGCACCATTTGTTGAAGATGCTTTCTTTTTTCTTTTCTATAATTTTAGCTTCTTTGTCAAAATCAGGTGTTCATAGGTGTGTGGATTAATATCTGGGTTTTTGATTTGATTCCACTGGTCAATCTGTCTGTTTTTATGCCAGTACCAAGCTGTTTTCATTACTATAGCTCTATAACAAAGCTTGATATCAGGGATGGTGATACCTCTGGACATTCCTTTATTTTACAGGATTATTTTGGCTAATCTGGGTTCTTTGTTTTTCCATATGAAGCTGAGTTTTGTTCTTTTGAGGTCTGTGAAGAATTGTGTTGGGAATTTGATAGGGATTGTACTGATTATGTAGATTGCTTCTGGTAGGATTAATATTAATTATGTTGATCCTACTTGTCCAAGAGCATAGGAGATCTTTTCGTTTTCTGATATCTTCTTCAATCCCTTTCTTCAATGACTTAAAGTTCCTGTTGAACAGGTCCTTCACTTGTTGGGTTAGTGTTACCCCACAACATTTTATGTTATTTGTGATTATTTTGAATGGTGATATTTCTCTGATTTCTTTCTTAGATTCTTTATCATTTGTATATAGCAGGGCTACCAATTTTTTTGAGTTGATTTTGTTTCCCGCCATATTAATGAAGGTGTTTATCAGCTGTAGGAATTTCCTGGTAGAATTCTTGGTGTAACTTATGTATACTATCTTGTCATCAGCAAATAACAAAAGTTTGACCTCTTGCTTTCCAATTTGTATGCCTTTGATCTCCTTTGTTGTCTTATTGCTTAGCTAGAACTTCAAGAACTATGTTGAGTAGATATAGAAAGAGTGGATTGCCTTGTCTTGTTCCTGATTCTAGTGGAATCGTTTTGAGTTTCTCTCCATTTAATTTTATGTTGACTGTTGGGTTGCTGTATATTGCTTTAATCATGTTTAGATATGTTCCTTATATCCCTTATCTCTCCAAGACCTTTATCATGAAGGGGTGTTGTGTTTTGTAAAATCCTTTTTTTAGCATCTAATGAGATGATCATATGGTTTTTTTCTTTCAGTTTATTTATATAGTGGATTACATTTATAGATTTTTTTTTTTTGGTTTTTCGAGACAGGGTTTCTCTGTGGCTTTGGAGCCTGTCCTGGAACTAGCTCTGTAGACCAGGCTGGTCTCAAACTCACAGAGATCCGCCTGCCTCTGCCTCCCGAGTGCTGGAATTAAAGGCGTGCGCCACCATCGTCCGGCTTAGATTTTCTTATGTTGAACCATCCCTATTTCTCTGGAATGAAGCCAACTTGATCATAACGGATAATTTTTTTGATGTGTTCTTGGATTTGATTTGCCAGTATTTTATTGAGTACTTTTGCATCAATATTCATGAGGGAGATTGGTCTGTAATTTTCTTTTTTGGTTGAGTCTTTATGTGGTTTCAGTATCATGGTAACTATAGCCTCATAAAAAGAGTTTGACAATGTTTCTTATGTTTCTATTATGTGGAACACTTTGAGGAGTATAGGTATTAGCTTTTCTTTGAAGTTCTGGTAGAGTTATGGACTGAAACCATCTGGTCCTGGGCTTTTTTTGGTTAGGAGACTTTTGAGAAATGCTTTTATTTCCTTGCAGGTTATAGGTCTATTTAAATTGTTCACCTGGACTTGATTAAATTTTGGTATGTGGTACCTATCCAGAAAATTGTCCATTTATTTTGCATTTTCCAATGTTGTGGGGTGCAAGTTTTTGTAGTATGACCTAATGAATCTCTGGATTTCCTCAGTGTCTGTTGTTTTGTCTCCCTTTTCATTTCTGATTTTGTTAATTTGGATGTCTTCTCTCTGCCTTTTGATTAGTTGGATAAGGGTGTGTCTATCCTGTTGATTTTCTCAAAGCATCAGCTCTTTGTTTCATTGATTCTTTGTATTGTTTTTTCTTTTTTTGTTTCTATTTTGTAGATTTCAGCCCTCAATTTGATTAATTCCTGTTATCTACTCCTACTTGGTGAGCCTACTTCTTTTTGTTCTAGAACTTTCAGGTGTGCTGTTAAGTCATTAGTGTGAGATTTTTCTACTTTCTTTATGTAGGCACTCAGAGATAGGAATTTTCCTCTTATGACTGCTTTCATAGTGTCTCATAGGTTTGGGTATGTTGTGTCTTCATTTTCATTGAATTCTAGCAAGTCTTTCATTTCTTTCTTTATTTCTTCCTTGACCCAGGGGTATTTTAACTGAGCACTGTTCAATTTCCATAAGTTTGTAGGTTTTCTGCAATTAGTGATATTGTTGAATTCTAACTTTAAACCATGGTGTTTCAATAAGATATAAGAGGTTATTATCCCCCACCCCTTTTTGTAGCTGTTGAGGTTTGATTTGTTACTGAGACTGTGATCAATTTTAGGGAAGGTTCCATGAGGTACTGAGAAGAAGGTATATTCATTTGTGTTTGGGTTAAATGCTCTATAGATATCTGTTAAGTCCATTTGAGTCCTGACACCTGTAAGTTCTCTTATTTCTTTGTTAAGTTGCTGTCTGGTTGACTTGTCTATTTGAGAAAGTGAGGTGTTGAAGTCTCCTACTATTAGTGTGTGGGGTTTAATGTGCGATTTAAGCTTTAGTAATGTTTCTTTTACATACATGGGTGTTCTTGTATTTGGGGCATAAATTCAGGATTGAGACTTCATCTTGATAGATTTTTCCTGTGATGAGTATAAAGTATCTTCCTCCATCTCTTCTGATTGATTTTAGTTTAAAGTCTATTTTGTTAGATATTAGGATAGGTACACCTGCTTGTTTCTTAGGTCCTTTTCTCAACCTCTTACTATGAGGTAATGTCTGTCTTTGTGGTTGATGTGTGTTCCTTATATACAGGAGAAGGATGGATCCTGCTTTCATATATATTCTGTTAGCCTGTGTCTTTTTAGTTGCATTTAGTCCATGATATTAAGAGGTATTAATGGCCAGTGATTGTTAATTCCTGTTATTTTTTGGTGATAGTGTTTGTGTGTTTCATTTCTTTGAGGTTTGTCAGTATGAGGTTATCTGTTGCCTGTGTTTTTTTTTCCCTTGGGTAGGGGTGCAGTTATCTTCTTTGGGTTGGATTTTCCTTCTAGTACTTTCTGTAAGTCTGGGTTTGTGAATATATATTGTTTAAATTTGGTTTTGTCATGGAATATCTTGTTTCCTCTATCAATGATGATTGAAAGCTTTGCTGGGTACAGTAATCTGGGCTTGCATTCGTGGTATTTTAATGTCTGAAGCACATCTGTCCAGGACTTTCTTGAGTTCATGGTTTCCATTGAGAAGTGGGGTTTAATTTTGATAGGTCTTCCTTCATATGTTACTTTGGCTTTTTCCTTTGCAGCTCTTAGTAGTGTTTCTTTATTCTATATGTTTTGCATTTTGATTATTAAATGGCGAGGGGACTTTTGTTTTGATTGAGTCTATTTGGTGTTCTGCAAGCTTTTTGTACCTTCATAGGGACTTTCCTCTTTAAGTTGGGAAAGTTTTCTTCTATGATTTTGCTGAATTTATTTTTTGTGCCTTTGGGTTGGAGTTCTTCTTCTTCTACCCCTATTAGTTGTAGGTTTGGTCTTTTCATGGTATCCTGTATTTCTTGGATGTTTTCTTTTGAGAATTTGTTGGATTTATCATTTTCTTTGACCAAGGAATCTATTTCCTCCATAGTATCTTCAACATTTGAGATTTTTTCTTCTCTCTTGTATTCTGTTGGTTGTGCTTGGATCAGTAGTTTCAGTTCATTTATCTAGATTTTACATTTCTAAAATTCCCTCAGTTTGTATTTTCTTTATTGCCTCTATTTCAATTTTCAAGTCTTGAACTGTATTCTTCACCTATTTAATTACTTTTTCTTGGTTTTCTTGAGTCTCTTTAAGAGATTTATTGATTTCTTCCAATTTTTTTGTTTGGATCCTCCATTTCTTTAAGGGAAGTTTTCATTTCCTCTTTAAGGGTCTCTATCATCTTCATAAATATATATTTAAGATCATTTCCTTCTACTTTTTCTGGGTTAGGATGATCAGGTCTTCCTATTGATGGGTTGCTGTTGTAGCAATCTATCTGCAGGAACCTTGCCTGTTGGTTGGCCAGAGAAGCTGAGGCAGGTAGGGGAGGGGCCTGGGGTTTTGCCCCAGAACTAAGTGCCTAAAGAATGGGGTGCTCAGCTGACTGGCTGACCTCTTGGTCCACTCTGTGCAATTATAAATCTACTATTAAAAAACAACTACTAGTTTTAAATGTTTTCCATTGGATTGGACTTTTGTATATTGCATACAAATTTTATATATTGATATAAATTTGAGACTAATTAAACATACTGTCCATATAGTTTTACTCTTGCATAATGTATTATTACTATATTTATCTATCTATTTATTTATATATTTATTTAACAATGTAATGCAAATTTCTAGTCCTTTAAAATTATTATTGCCAACTGTTTAGGATAATAAGGAAATGCAGTTTAGTAATTAATCACCTAGTATCATCAAACTTGTAGTCATATTAGGTATGTTTTCAAGGTCAAACAAATATAAATTTTACATAGACAGGTCATTTTCAAACACTTCAGAGATCTATAGAATATGGCCTTTAAGATGTTTTAATAACCCAGGGTCTTCTTTTTTATGACAACAAGACATGTCTGCTCCTGGCAGAACCAATTTACTTCAGAGAAGATAATATGAGTTGGATAGACTTCACATGCAATTTCTTTTCTTTGCGGCAAAAGTAGGCCACTGGGTAGGAAAATGCCCTTGCCTCGACTACTGATAATTATGCTGTCCTAATTGGACAAGCAGGACACAAAAGAGAATGACTGCCAAACATTGTCAAGACATGGAGGCACAGCCCTTCCGAATATTCTGCTTCACAGAAAAGTCTGCTGGATATGTTCGGCCTGTAGGCTGAAGATAGATGTCCCAAAATATCAGAGGAACTTTGTGTATTTGTCTAGCCAGTTGTTTTGGTTATTATGCACATATTTTGGAAGTCATTTGCTTGCACTTCCTGATTACTCAGTTAATATTATTTCTTTCTTGGATCTGAGAGAAAGTTGAAGATTAGATAGTTATAGTTTTCCTTGTCTACTAGGCACAGAAAGCAAGTTATAAAAGAAAGTAAATTAGGTACAAGACTTTGGACTCACCAAGAGAGAATAGATATGGAGGATTTTCTCTAAACTTCTTAAAAGCAAATGGATTAGATATTATTGATGTACTTATTTCCTGTACATATTGTATATAGTTATTATTCTTACTGTGTATTTTTCTTATATTTACTATAGCCTTTTTATTTTAAACATAAAGGGGAAATATAGTAATATTTTATTTATATTTTAATAAATAAAGCTTGCCTAAAGATCAAAAGGGATAAGTTAAGCTACTAGAAGAAAGGCAGTGGTCACACACACACCTTTAATCCCAGGATTTGGGAGACAGAGGCAGATGGATCTCTGTGAGTTTAAGGCTACCCTGGGATACACAAGGTCAATGCAGAAACAAATCCAAGTGATAGTGGCTCCAACCTTTAATCCTAGCACTAGGGGGAATATAAAATGGGAGAGAGTTTTAGCCCACTTAGTCTACTTAGTCTGCAGTCGCCCAGTCTTGGTAGCAGTAAGACTTCTCTAGTAGCTTGACTGTTTTGCTTTTCTGGTTTTTGGGTTGAACCCCCATATCTGACTTTGGGTTTTTATTATACATGTTACATTTGCAACAATAAATAAATGGAAACTTCTGAAACTGAGAAGCTTCTGTAAAGCAAAGGACATGGTCAACAAGCTAAAACAGCAGCCTATAGAATGGGAAAACATCTTTAATAACCCCACATCATACAGAGGGCTATCTTCAAAATATACAAAGAACTCAATAAATTGGTCATCAAAAGAAAAAATAATCCAATAAAAAAATGGGATACAGACCTAAACAGAGAGCCCTCAACAGATGAATGGCCGAAAGACACTTAAGGAAATGCTCAACATCCTTAGTTATCAGAGAAATGCAAATCAAAACAACTCTGAGATTCCATCTTACATCTGTAAGAATGGCCAAGATCAAAGCCTAAAGTTTACTCTTTTGATTCTCTGCTTAAGTCCTTTCTAGAGACTGTATGATGAAGTACACACTTTTTAATAGTGCATTCAAACTGCTTAAGGTTCTTTAATCCCTGAAGCTCCTTCATATATATATATATATACATATATATATATATATGCCATAAAGTTATCTAGACTATATCATCTAAGAAATGATTAGTGACTTAGAATGAATCAGATCAGATTTCCATTAAAATGTGAAAAATGAGACACACACATTCTCCAAGTCTCAATTTTCAATAGAGTATTTTCAAGGAAATTGTGGAGGAAATGGATAACAGTTTCAATTATAATTCTATGAAGATAAAGAAGTATTTCTGTCGTGTTTCTTACACTGATCTTCGATTAAAATCAGAATATATTAAGTAATTCTTCAGTGACACAATAAAAATCAATATAATAAAGTTTAATTACACAGCTTTCTGGGCACCTGACCTCATCTAGCAATAACGTTTTGAAAAAGGCATATTAAAGTGGCAGTTTTGATGTCAGTGCAAGCCTTCATAATCAGAAAAGTTACTGAAGGAACGTCAAAGAACTGAGGACCTTGCAGGGTGGCTTGTGTCTCAACTGCAACTCTGTCCCCCTCTTCCATTCTGCCCAAAACAAGCCAACTCACCAAAGCACTCTGAAAGCCTGGTGCTTTGACAGCCCCAGCCAGTGGCTTGATTTCATCCTGCAGAGTCCTCTAATGATGTGTGTGCCCCATCAGGACTCATATGACTGTGAGATCATGTTTTGGCTTAAATTGCTATCTAACAGAAAGTGATGGATATAGTCAGAATTTACCTGAAAGACAATAAACTAAACCAATACAGTAAAAAATCAGATCCACCATCTGTGAAGAAGGCATCTTTGAAGAGCCCAGCTTCCCCCCACCTGGAAAAGGGAAGTGTAAAATTACACAGGCAGATACCGGTTTCTGTGGACAGCTATATGGTTCTGGAAAAGTTTCAGTTCAGTTTATAGCATTAGTATTTATTTTACTAAAAGCATATGTAAATATTATGACTATGCTAGTATAAATAAAGTCATATTATAAGGTCTTAAGTATCCATTTGTCTGAGCCATGCTATGTATTTATTTACTCAAGTTGGATGATACTATGAAAATACTGTATAAAAGTGATGACAAGGCTGTGTCCCATGCTTTGCCGGGCCGAGTCCAAATAGTAGAATCCAGAAGGTGGTCAGAGACACATAAGGTCAGTAACCCGTACATCGGTCCGTGCCAAATGGGTTGTGGGGAAGGTGATTGGCACAGCCATGGTGAAAACTGCTAAAGTCAGTGAAAGACCCCAACCCTACTCTCCATCTTAAGATGTTTTTGTGATCAACTAGGCCAGGGAAAAATTGGATACCTGTGGGCGGCAGAAGCAGTCTTGAGACCGGCTACACCTGCCAAGGAGGCAAAAACAGGATATCTGTGGGCAGCAGAATCAGCCTTGAAAAAAACACCCAGTCCTTTGTGTATCAAAGCTCAGGGAGGCAGAAACTGGCTGAAAACTGGCTTAATTTAGACTTGTTTTGCCCTGACTTGTTTTTATCCTGTTAGACTTGTTTTTATCCTGTTAGACTTGTTTTTATCCTGTTAGACTTGTTTTCGTCCTGATGTTGACCCCTACCCCATACGTTAATTTGAGTTGACCAATGACATTGCTGTTGCTATGTTTTCCTATTATGTAACCCTAGGACCCTATAAATACTAGCTGGAAAAATATCAAGAGGGCTCAGTCTCACTGGAGCATTGAGTAACCTGTTGGCGCCTTCGACATTAAAGAATCCTCTTGCTGTTTGCATCCATTGGCGCGCCTTATTGAGTCTGCGGGATCCTTCCCTGAACCCTAGAAATTAGGGTCTTTCAGTCAGAGCAACCAGACTTGTTTTGGACCCCTACTTGCTAAAGTACTTCAACAAGCGGAAAATCTACTTTGCTCACGATGCCCACCGTCGTGGGCCCCACGATGCTCCATTGGGGACATGGTGCTCCTCAGAACTCTGCCGGTCGCCAGGTCAAAGCACGTGAAACATGAATTGGTTGAGATCATTTTTCAAAGTTGGCGGAGTTAACGACCCAATCACAGGAAAGCTCTGTACAAGGACGGCCTACCTAGAAAGGCCACTCAGTTCAGAAACTGCTAACCCAAGTAGAACTCCAGAAGAACTCAAGGCGTCTTCCACCTAGGGAAGAAGGAGCCAAAGGGATTTCTTTCTTTATGTCTCCTTTCTGACTTCTGTCACTAGCCACCCAGTTTCTCTTGTGACATTAATAAAACAATAAAAGTAAATGAAACAAAAAAAAGTGATGACAATCCAGTTGAGCTCAAGTAAAAATTATGACTAATTATGCATGCCTTGTGGGTCTCTGGCGCAGTTAGAGAAAAACAAAAGTGATAAATTTAAGCTTAGGCTGCATTGCTGTTATTGATTGATAGCTGAACTGACATGGAGATGAAGTTAGCCTTGTGTACTAGGTACTTTGGTTTTCCTGGGACAAAATACATTACAAAAGCAACCTAAGGAAAGAAGGGCTTATTTGGGGTGGTATTTCAAGGGTGTATCTTGGTAGTGGGGGCTTGAGGTGGAGGGTCACAATGCACTCATGCTCCGGAAGCATGGAGATGAGTGTTCCAGCTTAGTTTGCTTTCTCCATTTTTCTGTTTGGGACATCTATCCCTGGAATGGTGGTGGATATCATCTCCACATTTAGAATGCCTTTCCCTGTCTCAACCAGATTAACATAGAGTGAGTCTCTTCATCCCAATGACCTCTCAGAAGTACCAAGAGGTTGTTTGCCATGGTGATTCTAAATCCTATCAGGCTTATTGGTATTGATTCACCATACCTTTGAATTCAGTAGATTTTATAATGTTTTACATTTTAGTTTTATAAAGTCTCATCAGGTGGGAAAATACAACAGAGTATCCTCTACTTTCTTTAGCTATTACGTTGGTTAACCAGGTGGGAATGGTAATTCACCACCCAAGGTTCTTTATTCCAGAGCAGAGAAAGGAAGGATAACCAGAATAAGGGAAGCCAAGTTCATTGATCAGCCGATCTTCTGAAGGGTTCTCACTGAGATGAGAGAGGCTGAAACAAGCATCAGGCTCTGATAAGTCATGAAACTGGACACCTAGGGTAAGCCCAGACACCAGGACTCAGGTCACTGAAGGATCCATTCCTAAAGCAGAGCTTTGCCGAATCGCCCTTGGAAGTTCGGTAAGCAACACCTCTTTCTACTTTCAGAAAGTGTCTGTCCTGATGATTGACTTTTACAGATCTGCATCACAAAAAAAAAAAAAAAAAAAAAAAATAGCCTCTTTCAACAGAAAGGAACTTTTCCCCTTAGAGATCTCAATGCTTCAGACTTAATAACATCTTGGAGAAACAGGATTCTTATTCGAAGGCATTGCATTTTATTAGAATCTCTGTTTACCTGGAATGTTTCTGTTAAGATTACAGAAGCTAGATTTTTCTGGTCAGTATACTGACAGAGCTCCTTAAACTACCCTCTGGTCATTCTGTCCAGAAAAGTCTCAGTGCCGATTACGCTGTATTTACTGGGGAATCCCAGGGCCTGAGAAGCAGCCTTTAAACAATCAGCTTCCCATAAGGATGTGAGAAATCTGGGGTGGGAGGTACTGAAATATCAATAAGAACAAAACTGCAGTAAGCTAAGTGCGTTGCTCCATCCCGCCAGTTCCTGCCTCTGGCCCTGCGTCAGCAGTCCCTATTAGGATCCCCTTGAGAAGAGCCCTCTCCCAGTCCCTTGTTTATTTCAACCAACCAAATGCAAATTCTGTCAACTAACGCACAGAAAGCCCAGGATTATTTTCTGACTTTTAGAAGTTAGAAAATCTCTCTCCATCCAGGTTTCACACTTTTCTAGATGAGCATTTCCCAAATGTCTTAAAAACCTTAACTAATGCCTTTGGGAGGATACTGACTTTTAAATCCTGGTGCTTTGCTGCAGTTTAGGGAAGCGTGCAGGTTAGTGAGCAGACTCCTCACCTGGGTTAGAGCACATTTGTAAACGCATGAGCAGAAGAAAGGACTAGCTGTGCCGGGGGGGGGGGGGGGGGGGGGGGTGTGAACATGCAGAATTCTGGAATAACAATGCTGGAGTCAATACATAAGGAAGGGAGAATAGTTATAAATTCAAGGCATTGATGGCAAAAAAAAAAAAAAAAAGTCAAGGAAAACATCATCTAGAGAATTAAGCATGAACTCTGTAAACCGCCAGCCCCGGATTCATTACTTACAGCCTCAGGACGACTGTTCAGATTAAATTCTGTCCTTGACATACATTAAGTTCTGCCTCAAAGGTGAGGGTATAAAGGAAAGAATGGTTGGTTTTTACTGTGACGGTGAACAATGTAGAGATTTCAGTAGCATGAACACTGGAGTCTGGGGGCAGAGGCCAAAATGAGTCTCAGCAAAGAAAAAAATTGGAAAAAATAAAAAAGCAAAAGCATACAGGGCCTGCTTCTCGAGATAACCAGAATTCTGGCTTAAAGGGGTTACTTCTAAAATACAGCATTTTCTGTGTGCCAGATCTGTTACTGAAACCTATGGTTTGGTCTTTAACAGAAAGTCACCAATAGCAAAACAGCCAATATCCAGTAGCCAGCCCTGAAATCATATTCATGCAAATGAAATTATATAGACTCAGTAGATTGAACTTATACATAGATGTACATGTAACAACAATGAAAGAAACAGACGTCCTGAATCTGAGCGGGCAAAAGGTAGATGATGTTAGAGTGGAATGCTGCAGCTGCCTTTGGAAGTGATCTCTCACATGTACTTCTGTGAAAACCCCTCTGGGCTCACCAAGTTGTACAACTGCAATGACTACTTTGTTTTGTCCTGTGTTGTCTCTCTGCAATGAGTAGATGGTGTGTGTGTGTTCATGTTCATATATATATATATACATATATATATGTATATATATAGTGTATGTATATATGTGTATATGTGTCCATTTATAAGTGTGTAGGTTTGTCTATATATGTTTGTATGTATATCTTTTTCAGTGCCGGTGTGTGTCTGCCTGAAGATGTGTGTGCATATTTGTGTTCGTGTGTATATGTATGTGATGTATATGTGTATATAACTATGTGTGCTTGTTTTTCTGTGTTTGTGCGTATGTGTTTGTGTTCATGTGTAACTCTGCATGTGCCTGTGGGTATATGTGCATTTTTGTGTGAGTGTCTATGCATGTGCCTGTGTGAATATCTGTTTGATATGTATGCATTTATATCTATGTATGTGTGTCTGTTGTATATGTGTGTGTATATTTCTGTGTCCATGAGTGTATATATGTGTGTGTGTGTATGTATTTGTATATGTATGTGTGCACATGTGTATGATCTTTATAAATGTGGATTTATTTGTGCACATGAGTGTGTACATCTGTGTAATTGCATGTGTATGTCTGTTTACGTGCGTGTTTATTTGTGTATATGTTTATATATATTTTTGTGTGTTTGAGCATATATGTACATATGTATGTAAGTGTAGGATATGTGCATATGTGTATATCTTTGGATATGTGCATATATGTATGAGTTTGTATATGTGTGTATGTCTATACTTATGTGTGTACATCTGTGTACAGTCTGTGCACAAGTGTGGATGCAGACATGTGTCCGTGTACATGTGTGTATGTGTGCACATGTGCATTTGTCTGTGTTTTGCATCTCTCTAAAATCTCTTGAACAACAGATCATGGAGGTTCTCTTTTCTAAGGGAAAAAAAAGACCTCCAACAAGTCTCTCCCAACAGCCCATTCCAATGTCTTCCCCTTTCCTTATTCCTGGCAACTGATGTTTCAGCTTCATGAGCCACCAGTGTTACATGATCACATGGTCTTGGATAAGGTGGTTACCTAGAGGGACTGCTGAGTTCAGAGACAAGGACAAAGAGTTGTACATCCTAGAGAGAAGACCCATGAAGAGAAGATGAAAGCGTGGGAAAGTGAAGTGACTTTTGTAGAGAGACAGGTCATTGACCCATGACTGGAAAGTGACATGAGGAACAGAGATATGAAGAATCGAAAAACAACAATAACAAACTTTAATGAACTTGTCATAGGTTGCAAAGGCCCTCCCCTTCCTTATTCCCTCTCCTCCCTGACTGGTCCTGGTAATCAGCCATTAGTCGTTTGATTCCTGGAACAGGTACAAAGTTTTGATGGACATGGGGAGTTGGGGTGATAAGGCAGACAATCTCAGGAGCAAGGAACAGTTTCACATAAAGGACCTGGCCCCTCTTTCAGATTAGCCTAAGTTCCCCTGACTTTCCTTCACCAGGGTGCTTCTCTCAGCTCAATCAGCTTCACACTCAAGCTGATGGATGGGTATTTGTGTCCTAAGAATGTGACACATTTTGAACACTACTGCCAAAGTAGATGGTCACATCCCCTGAGCAGTATACCATGCCAGATGTTTGCTAACAGGATGCACACATAGGTTCAGATCATCACCATATTGACTCTCTACCAGATGTGTGGTTGAGACTGGCACTAACCAACATCGTGTAGACCCAGAGGTGTGGACATGACTGCTATACCAGTGTATTACAGATCTAGATTCTAGTTACATCGTCCCCGTCGTCTCACACCGAATCCTGACAATGTGACAGGCTCTAAAACGCCATGGAAACAAACCCCTGAGTATGTGGAGAAGGACTTTTCTGGAGTAGATTAGTTAAGGTGAGGGCATATACCCTAAATGTAGATAGCACCACTCTATCCCACCATGGACTGGGATGCTAGGATGAATAAGAAGGACAAAGTAAGCAGAGTCGACCTCCACCTCTCTCCACTTCCAGTCTGTGGACCTGAGGCCACCTGCCTCCAGATCCTGTCACCAGGCCTCCATGCCACAGTGGATGGTACCCCATCAGCCATGAGCCAAAGTCAACCCTTCCTTAGGTTGCTTTCTTTCTTTTTTTATTTATTTATTAAAGATTTCTGACTCTTCCCCACCGCCGCCTCCCCTTCCCTCCCCCTCCCCCAATCAAATCCCCCTCCCTTGTCAGCCCAAAGAGCAATCAGGGTTCCCTGCCCTGTGGGAAGTCCAAAGACCACCCACCTCTATCCGGGTCTAGTAAGGTGAGCATCCAAACTGCCTAGGCTCCCACAAAGCCAATAGGTGCAGTAGGATCAAAAACCCATTGCCATTGTTCTTGAGGTCTCAGTAGTCCTCATTGTCCGCTATGTACACCGAGACCGGTTTTAACCCAGGCTTTTTCAGACCCAGGCCAGCTGGCCTTCGTGAGTTCCCGATAGAACATCCCCATTGTCTCAGTGTGTGGGTGCACCCCTCAGTGTGTGGGTGCACCCCTCGCCGTCCTGAGTTCCTTGCTCGTGCTCTCTCTTTTTCTGGTCCTGATTTGGACCTTGAGATTTCAGTCCGGTGCTCGAATGTGGGTCTCTGTCTCTGTCTCCTTAATATTCAGGAGGATGCCTATATGTTTTTCTTTGGGTTCTCCTTCTTATTTAGCTTCTCTAAGAACCCGAATTATAGGCTCAATGTCCTTTATTTATGGCTAGAAACCAAATATGAGTGAGTACATCCCATGTTCCTCTTTTTGGGTCTGGCTTACCTCACTCAGGATAATGTTTTCAATTTCCTTAGGTTGCTTTCTATAAGGCATTATGTCACAATAATAACCAAAGTCACTAAAATACAGCTAAGTGTTGCCTGAACTCATCTTTGTCCCAGTACCAAGCTCTTCCATGTTCCTCTTTACTGCAGTTCTTCTTAGTGCAGACCACTTGCAATGGGTGCTCTGAAAATAAATTAGGATCAAGTATGGTGTTAAACTGAGTGTGAGGATGCCTGCAAAATGGATCTGCTGGGGCTGAATTTCATGGCATTTTTAGGCTGTTATGCAAGTATATTGGAGAAAAAAAAGATCCGTTAAAATTGATTATACACATATAGTAAGGCTTTTTTTCTTTTTTCTTTAATTCAAACAGATTTAAAGCATTAATAGTATCAAACTCTTAACTAAAGCAGTAAAAAGATCTTGGTAATGTGTTGATTTAACTAGCTTTTGCGGTATTAAGCTGGATGAAGACACAGGCCTTATCTGCAACGGCCTAGAGACTAGGAAGGAGCTATTAATAGTTTTAAATAATGCCTTGGTGACTAGGAAATAATTGTTTTTCACGTCTGTGGGCTCAGAACGCACTGGTTTTATAGTCAGTAGCTTATCTGCCCTGAGCTAAACACACTTTATATTTTAATTGTGGGTCCAAGTAGGTTTTATGGTGGAATGTTCTCCCTTCAAGTGCTTGCAAGTTATCTTCTTGTTTCTGATGGTAAAGGATAAGGGTGCAAGGGGAGCATTAGATGTTAGAGAATGCCCTCTGGTTGCAGCAGCTGAACCTCCCCCTTCTGCATCCCTTCTCCCCTTTCATCTCTTCTGTTCTCCCTCCCCTGCGACCTTCCTCCCTCTGTGACTGCACCTGCCAGGCCATTTTTGCCAGCTCCTATCTCTTAAACCTTAGCTCACCTGTTTTAGTTCAGGTAACTAACACAGAAAAATAGTAACATACTCAACCTCCCAAACTGGTGTCCTATGAGCAAACTTTCCTTCTTTGCTGATTGGATTTGAATATGGCCAATTAAAGAAACTGGGGCTAGACTTTATGAATCCAAATTCCTAAACAAATTAAAATTGGCATTCCCATAATAAGCAGTCTTCCAGTGAAATTCCGCTTGCCATGCTTACAGAAGTAATTGCTGTTTATAATCATGACTTAGAGCCTTTCAGAGGTCCCCCAGGTGGCACCCGAAACATCAGAAAAATAAATTAAATTGTGCTCAATGGAGATTCATTGAACTGTTCATTATTAAACTTTTAATCTACAATCTCTTAATACCATATGATTATCCTTTATTACATTTTATATTTAATTTGTCAGAAAGTACTCTTCCACAACCATAGCAGAGCGTGTGGCGCTGAATTAGGCCATATGCAATACTCAGCATTATAAATGTAAGCAATACTTGAAAACCCAACACAGATCAGGTATTTCAAAACAGAGATCATGATTTAGAATAGGTTCTGCCTACAGAAAGCCTCTGGCAGTGGTGGTGACTTTCACACCTTCCTTTCCACCTCTGCTCATGTCTTCTCTCACTGCTGCGTGTTAGTCACCATTGACTGGTTAGTGCATCAGTGTCCCCACTTTACCATGAATGGAAATCCTTGCTTTTAGGGGTCACTGTTTCCCGGAGTTATAGTATATCAATAACTACCTAGTGTCAAGGGTTTTTTTTTTTTAACCATAACTCATCTGTGTTCTATCTGTGTTCTTCCAAAGTTTCTTGAACTCCTGGGTATCCCTCTCTAGGATACATTGGCCACTTTTTTCATCTTTGTGGATTTGTAGTTTTCTAGAATTACACAAAGATGAAGTGATATATACTATATGACTTTAGTATATATCTTTTTCAGACTAACTTCATTGAGTTATCAATATACATTTAAAATTTCTCTGCATGTACATATTTATGACTTTTAGCTATACAAAATAATGAGCTGCTTTGTGATGATTTTACACATGTGTATAATATGACTTGGTGATGCTCATAGCCTCTGACACCCTTCTCCTTCCTTCCTCTGCCCACCTTCTTCTTCCTTAAGGCCCTCCTATACTTTCATGTCTTCTCTATATGTCTAGATTTGTTGTAGAAGAGAAAATGTGTGATAACTGGGCTTTTTGTGTTCTACCCATTCTTCTGAAAATAACAAAGCTGGCTCTTCTCTATGACTGAGAAATGCTCTATTTGGTTTTGGTGGGCTGACAGTTCTTTTATTTTTATTGCTGAATGGTATTTCAAATTTATCCATTGACCAGTTGAAGAATATGTCAGTTGTTACTTGGATTGCTAAATTTAGATGAAATTTATATTTAAGTCTGCTGCTAATGACTGCTCTTTTTTCAGAGTATTCTATATGTAAAGATACTGGACACCAGGTCCTGGGCTTAGGAGACCGGAGTGGTCAGGCGTGGTGTTTGCTTGTGCTTGTTGTGTCCTGTATCTACAGAAGCAAAGGCTTCAAAGCTCCTGGTGCCCTTGGTTTTCTCCTCTCGTTAGCCTGCATCCACACACGTTGGCTCTGATAGATCCTTTATGACATTCATCTTCAGCAACACAGCATTGTTATGAATTTGGGGGAGTTCTTGGTACGCTGCAAAGGAATGGGACAGAGGGCACAGCCTAAATCCTTCAGATACACGTCAGCCTTTTGTTATGGCTGTGTCTTAGCCATGTGACCTTCACAAACATCTCTGCTCCTTACTACCTTCCTTGGATATAGTATTACTAACCTATTACCAGGAAACTTCCATCCGATGAATATGTCTTTTACCTCTGAGTTGAAATAGGACCCTTAGGAATAGAGCAGAGAGGAGGACACCCCTAAGATCCTGAGGAGTAGAGAGGGGTCCCCTACTTGCTGGGATATGGTGCTGACCACCATCTCTCTGCTGTGGAATATGTCCATCATAATGATGGCAAGTGTATCTCATAATCCTCACAGTCTTCATTACTAAGAAAATCTCTTAAAGGTCTCCTCTGTTCACTTATAACTTTTTCAGGGGAAACTAACAGAATTTGTATAAAGGTCTATGAACACATAGAGGCTTCCCCAAGCCTTCAGCTACCAGCACTTCCTTTTATTCATCCAAGGCCATACCCAGTCTCACTGACTTTTCTTCCTCCTGGTTCCAGTCCAGGAGGGGTCTTTTCTAGGCAAGTGCTCCTCAAGTGTGTTTTCCAAATGTGTTTAGCTCTCCAGATTTGGAGGGAAAGTTTGTCAGGAAACCTCAGTTCTCTGAAAAACCTGAGGAGAGTCACTGATACTCTCTGCACCACACTTTCTTCTATTAAAAACTTGGAGTTGTTAGCCTTCAACTCATTCCATTTTAGAACCGAAACTGAACAGCACTTTAAGGGCTTCATGTTTAAACATCATCTCTGAATATAGACTTAGTTTGATAATAGCTACACAGCTAACAGACAAGAAAAAAAATAGTGTTTAAATTTTGGTTTTCTGAATCCCAAACTTTCGTAGTCACATGAGGGCACCTGGCTTTAAAACATTCTGTAGGCTGTTGTCTAGATTATGGACAACAGGAGCATGGAGGATGAATACGAATCCAAGAAGCAAATGGTCATCTGAGGTCTACAATTATGTTCAAGCTGAAAAACAATTCGACCCAGGAACTGCTATTCTGGGAAAGGTCGAACCATTCCCTACAGTACCCAGTGATAGATCTCACAGTTTGGTCGCTTTCTGTGGGGACTCCGTAGTGTGGTCATTAACCTCACACATCGGTGCCTGCGTTATTAGGGAGTAAATTTTCACCACTACTGAAAGCTTGCAAACATTGCAGCTGGCCAACACTGCACAATACACATTTACTTAGAGGCCGGCAGCCCTGAGTGCTGTAGTGTTTGAGAGCTTGGAGAGGCGAGAACGAGCAATCAAGATGAAGCCCTTGCTCTCGGGGTAACTTTTAAAGTGTTCTATTTGTTCTCACCTAAACAAACCATACATCATCGTCACTGACTTGTTCACCAGCATAAGGGGCTATTAACTGTGTGGCTTTTAAACCCCACAATGCATGCAAACAGGAAGTCTTTCACAAGGAAGGAAAGCCCAGAGCAGTTTTCCCAGGCCAGAGACATGGCATCACTGAGCCCGAAGACCTGACCTTAGATTTGTGATTAACAGAGCTCATCTTCTCTCTACCAAGCTAAGCTGTGAAGAAATTGATTTTCGTATGTTTTGTGTGTGAGAGGCACACAAGTCTAGTAGAGAGGCGAGAAGCTGGCCTTCCCTGATAAAGTAATGATTTATATGCAATTTAAAACTTCTCACGGGTGTTCCTCAGCCAGATTTTTTCTATGTGTGAGATAGAGCAGCTACAAAAGTCAGCGCCTGGCTTTGGGAGAATATGTATACAGATATTCCGCAGTAAGGTGTATTCACCAGTAGCTGGCATTCAGGAACACTGATAAGCCTCTTTGTGATTTTTCTGGAAGGGTATTCTATTTCCTTGTGTTTAAGTGATCTTCCAGAACAGAAACATGATCTCTAGTCCATTTTCCGAATTATTTTCTTCACGGGAAAGTCCAGATTTCTTTTGTGCATTCTTTTATACTTTAAGTCTGTGATTATTAAGATTTCCATATATATGGAAATCTTAATCAATATATATACTTTTCCCCACAATGCAAGAGAGATGATTCTGTGCTTAAGAGTACACACTGCTCATGCACAAGACACAATTATGCTCTCAGCAACCCCATTAGGCGACGCACAACTGCCTCCACCTCCAGTTCCAGGGGCTGTGACACCCTCTTGTGGCCTCTGTGAGCTCTCTCTCTCTTCCTTTCTCTTTCTCTCACATACATACATTAAAAATAATATAAATATTTTACAGTGTTTCCAATCAATCAATAGTATTGACTGTATAGATCAGCACTGTACTTATCCTATTTATATACTACATATAATTCCCTCACTTGGGCTTTAAGTACAGTTTAAGTAAATACTGCGTTGCTGTTTTAACCTGATAATAATCACTGAGTACTGTCATGACATGAGAACTCCCACCTTTGTGTGTATGCTTGTACAGAGGGTGCAGAATTGGAGGGCTTGAAAGCCGGTGCAGTAGCTGTTTGTATGCAATGTCCACTCTCAGTCTTATTTGGCAGCTGGCTGTCTCATATAGGGTTTCTGAAGTTCAGTTTCATAGTAGTTTCATAAAATATTTACAGTAGACACATTTAAGACTACCTTTATATTCTGTGAGAGATTGTTGTTTCAATTTACATGAATTTGTTTAAAAGAATGGAGATTTTAAAGAGTGCATGAAATGTGTCTATAATAATGCAATACATGATTAATACCTCCTAATATTAATTTTTAACTTCTTGGGTATATTCATGTAGATGTTGCTGATACTGTAGGATACAAATTCACTTTTCATCTAATAAGATTGTGTATAGTAATTGAGATACTATGCTAAGATATTTGCTATGATATGGAACCATTTATCCACAAAGAAGGAAAAAGGGATCCCATCTGGATGTGGTTTTACTGGTTTCTGGAAGAAATCTAATATCTCAAATTGTTTTATTCGTATAACAAACTAGAGGTTCTTTCCTATAGTCCTTTACATTTTGTGTGAATATAAAGATTTCAATTTATACTAAATGGGATTCCCTATGGCTCTGATGAGCATGTGGTGACAGGCATTGTAAGAATTGTGCTTAAATAAAATACGTCACAAGGGCTTTGGTCTAATCCCCATCACATCTGGGCACATCATTCCACCTGTCAAGGTTTAAATGACTTCTTCATACATAGAAGAAATTAGGCAAATTGGACTAAAAGCAGCTACGTGCTTGCTACCAGTGATCTTAGACTTCCCTGACAGCTACCGCAAAGGAAGTATCCCACTCATTACAAGGAAGCCAATAAAACTTCAAAATCCTCTCCAAAGCAGTGAGCAGATGAAGATAGCCTTCTGTGTCCACAAAACACTGCTGGGAATAATAAGTAAATGTAGCAAAGCTGTGGGATGCTAAATCAATGCGGAAAAAATCAATTATATTTTATGGTCATGCAAGGGAACGCTGCGAAGTGGAATCAAAGGCACAGCAAGTCACTGCAGCGTTTAAGTGCACATCCTCTGCACACTCACGCATGCTTAGGGTGGCTAATTTTCAATTTCGCCAGTGTGACAAGTGTGTAATGATGGCTCCTTATGGATTTAACTCACTTATACTCCTCTGCTTACGGATGGAAGTCAGTGTCGTTTTATTCACTTATCCATATGTATTCTTTTTAAACAGGGGTTGTTTCACTCCAACTTTTGAGTCAGAGTTTTACTGTGGAGCTCGGGGTAGTTCAGAATTCACTACCTAGCCCAGATTAGGGTTTAATTAGTAAGTCCCTCACTTCGGCTTCCAAAATTCTGAGATTACAGGTATGGAACACATTCATGGGAACTTGTAATTTTCTTAATACTGTTTTTCAGTGAGGCAAAGGTATTGATTTTTGGAGCCCAGTTCATCAATTCTGTGTCATTTCTATTAATTCGCTTAATGCAATGTTTTCTTCTAGAAGTTTTACCTTGGGATTTAGATCTATTACCTACCCTTTGTTAATTGCTGCATACCGTGTACGGAATGGGATGCTATTGTTTTGTATAAGGGTATCTAAAGCCACCAGTGCTACCTGCTGGAAACATCCACTTTCCAGGAGAATTATTTTGGCATTTCTATGAAAATTCAATGACCAACGGAACACTTCTGGGCTCCATCCTGGTTTGTGGACAACAAAGATCCAAGGGCCAGCTTCACTGTACTCTTGTGTCAGGAACGCTACACCGAGGCCTGGCTCTGATAGCTCATTTTCATTCGGTTCCCTTTTTCAGTTTGTTTTGGCTAGGCACATTGGGGGCAGAATGCTGACAGGCACAAAGTTATGGGTTGGTTCTTAGCACTGGAAAATATTTTAGTTTATTTCATAGCCTCTGAATTTTCACAGATTTTACAATCAGCTTTTCAAACTCTGTTAAAAAAAAATCTGTTTGAATTTTAACTCAAATTAAATTGAACTTATAGATTGTGGGTATATTGGCATCTTCACCATACTGAATATTCCTGTTTATATCCTCAACGAGTTCACTTAAAGATCCATCAAGTTAACTGAATTTGCCAGACGCTTATTGCTACACTAGATGTGTCAAAGAATTCTTTCTCTGTTTTATTTTGGAAAGTTTCTTTGGCTTTCTTCAAGTTGCCTGATTTTCTTTTCTGTAATGACTAGACTACCATGAACCCTATTCATTGTGTATTTGCCATGGATGTTGTAGTTTCTCCTATGTCTTATTTGGATTTCTGGATGCTGAAGTCTTGGAAACAGAGGGCTTTCTGAATTCCTGAGAATACTCATAAGTTATTCCTAGGAATGTGGTCATTGCCTTTGTGTAGAACAAGAAATCTGACAGAATTCTGCAGTTTACCCCAGATTTTTATTGAAAATAACAGCTCAACAGCCACCAACGTCTTCTGAAATGAAGCCCTGTTACAAGGAGCTATTTTTAGGAGACCCTTGAATCTCTAGCACGTAATAATCATTTGTGGTAATTTAATGACATGACTCACTTCCAGGGAAGTGAGTTCTTCTTCCCATGTGAAATTATTTTATTTTGACCAAACTGAGCAGTTTGGGTATGGAATTCTGCCATACTACATTTGTATTTGTTTCTAATATACCAACTAGTTGATTAATCATAATTGAAAACTTCATAATTAAAGACTAAGAAGATCTTTGAGAGTAAGAGTATATATATATATATATATATATATATATATATATATTCTTTTTTGCCCAGTACAAATGACTGATTTGGCAGGAGAGTGGTAATAATAGACACAATGGTTGCTTCCTACTGCACTGTGTTGTCTGCCTTTCCATCACGGACATCCACACCACATGGATTTTAATCCATGATAACAGCCCATCATTCCCAAACTGGCAGCTTTGTTTTGAATTCTTCATCAATGTGTCCTAAAATAGCAAGGACTGCTGCACATTCCTTGAGGCTTTTAAACTGGCCAAGAGAATATGCTCACATCCAAAGTAGAGTAACTTTAAGAATTTGTTGTTAACTTCGAACTAGAGACCTGGACTCTGGGTGAGACCTCAGAAAGTTGGTATGAGGCTTATCAATGCATGTTGTAAGATGAGTTAATTAGACCACTGTTGGTGACATGGCACAGGGAACAGATGGAGCAGTAAGTCTCCTTATTTATGTGGTTGGTGTTATTCAGCAGAGCTACTTTGTTATCTGAGGTGTTGGCCTTCACAGGTCAGGAATTATCTTCCATGACTATGCCTCTGACATCTGCATTTATTAGTATTCTTTCCAGAATGCAGAGTTAGAATGTAGTAGGCTGTCAGAATGGCTTCAGTACTCTTTTTGTTCAGGGTGTTTGTGGAGGGTGGTTAGAAGACTAACTGGTTTTCCCTTCTGCTGTCAAAAGAAATGTGTGTGTGTGTGTGTGTGTGTGTGTGTGTGTCTTGCACACATGTGTGATCATCTGATTAATGTTGTCTTCTTTTTTTTTTTTTTGATTTTTGAGACAGGGTTTCTCTGTACTTTTTGGTGCCTGTCCTGGAACTAGCTCTTGTAGACCAGGCTGGCCTCGAACTCACAGAGATCCGCCTGCCTCTGCCTCCCGAGTGCTGGGATTAAAGGCGTGCGCCACCACCGCCCGGCCAAGGTTGTCTTCTTATTCTACAATT